>CM040243.1:106962629-108197630 GCA_022545495.1 Chrysanthemum lavandulifolium | reverse complement strand
AAGCTAGGCTAAACTATCAATAAGCTAATGAGTAAAAAAAAGGAAAGTGAGTTGTGTATTTAGGTCTCCAAACGACTGAGGGCTGTTTAGAGCTTATTATTAAGCTAAAGAAAGACCTCCGGGGTGGTTAAAAGCTGCAACAACAAGTTAGGCTAGTAGAGAATGATAAAAAGCTAATTGGGGACCAAGAAAACTCTTTTTACATGGTGAAAATAAGCTCATATCCGCTGACCTTGGGCTGATACAGAACCAGTGCAGAAAAACAGCGAGCACCATTTTTTTTACCAACTTTTGCAAGAAACTTATACCATTAGTTCCCCACCTTAACCAACTAAGTTACAAATTGAAAAATAGCTTTGACTTCAGAAGTCAAATGGGTAGGAAATGTTCTTTTGACCCTTTTCCACCCTAACCCAAACACTCCATAAGTAGTGTTCTTTTTTTCTCTTAAAACATTTCTAAAGCTGGAACTTAGGAATTTTTTATAAAAGCTTAAAAGCAAATTGATCAACACTAATTTGGAAATCTAACTTCTACTGAATGCACAAAAAAAACTTGTAACAGTTAAAAAAAAAGATGCTTTCATTAATTAAAAAGTAACATTACAATAGAGATTGAAAAACATAAAACTGATTTTGAAAACTAAGAAAAGGGTGCCTTATAACTTGGCTACAATATGTCTATTTATACTAAATCTTCATGGGTCTTCAAGCTTCTCGGTGTGCTTTCTATGTGAGGGGAAAACTTGAGCTGAGATACTTGTGTTTTCTTTGAAGTCATCTCAACCATCAAACAACTCGGGAGCATTAACCCATTGATCACAACCATCCATGGTGCCTTCTTCATCTCCTCCAATAGGTGAGCAGGGGATTGCCAAGGTGGATGGGTCACATGTGAAGACTCTTTGGCTTATTGCTTGCAGTTTCCAAGTCTTGTGGTTTGCCAAGATTGCTTAGATTCAAAAATCGTCCATGTGGTTTGCCAAGATTGCTTAAATTGTCCCTGGTTTTCCATAATTGCAGGCAGCCTCCCTGTGGAGAAACCTTTGAATTATTTTAGTCCATGGCTTTAACGGGCGTTAAGTGGATTCCGTTAACAATTACACATTAGCCCATTTTGGCTAACGACCGTTGCAGCATCCATCATTTAAACTAACGACCATTTATAATATAATATTTTCGATTTATTTAAAGTTTTTTGATTTTTTATATTAATTTTTATAAAAAAGTATACATTTTTATATAAGTTTGTATACGTTTTTATATAAGTTTTGTATACATTTTTATACACGTTCTTATATACGTCGTTGTATACATTTTTATATGTTATTATATACGTATTTATATACGTATATAATGTTCTTATACGTTTTTACATATATGTTTCTATATATGTTTTTATATACGTTTTTATATATGTTTTTGTATACATTATTTTTTATTATTACTTTTTATATATGTTCATATATACATTCTATACGTTTTTTAATACGTTTTTATATACATTTTTGTATACGTTTAATATATAATTGTAAAAACATATACGTTTATTAGAGACGTTCTTATATAAGAACGTCTATAAAAACATATATCAAATAAAATTGAGAAAACGTATATAAGAACGTCTATAAAAAACTTATATAAACACGTATTTAATGTTTTTTAAGTTTTTTATAGACGTTTTTATATACGTTCTTATATAAACACGTATATAAACTTATAAAAAACATAAGAACGTGTATAAATTTATAAAAAGACGTTAAGAACATGTATAAAAATGTATATAATAACATTATATATGTATATAATAACGTATAAAAATATATACAACAACGTATATAAGAACGTGTATAAAATGTATACAAAACTTATATAAAACGTATACAAACTTAATGTATACTTTCTTATAAAATTAATATAAAAATCAAAACTTTAAAAAATCGAAAATATTATATTATAAATGGTCGTTAGTTTAAATGATGGATCTTTGCAGAACGTCGTTAGCCAAAAGAGGCTAACATGTAATTGTTAACGAAATCCACTTAACGCCCGTTAAAGCCAAGGATTAAAATGATCCAAAGGTTTCCCCACAGGGAGGCCGCCTGCAATTATGAAAGACCAGGGACGATTCATGCAATCTTGGCAAACCACAGGAACTATTTCTGCATTTTACTCTAAACTTTATTAAATTATGTACAATATATTGTTTTATAAGTGTTATCTTGTTTAAACAAAACACTTTTAAAATTATACAATAAAAGATATGATATACGAACATAAATAAATAAATGAACATAAACGAACGCATAATCGGACGTTCACAAACATAAATGAGCAGACGCAACTTTTGTTCATGTTCGTTCGTTTAATTAGTGAACGTAAAATATCGTTAATGCTCGTTTATTTAATAAATAAGCGAACATAAACAAACTTTTTACCGAATCATGTTTATGAAATGTTCATCGAGCATTCGGTTTATTCAACCCTATATGTATATATAGGTTTTTTAAAACAATAGCATGTTAACTAATTTTCCCCGTATCATAACAACGAACTTATATGTTTAATTGTTTTCTCTGAAAGGACATATTTGTTAAGTAAAATACACATGAAATGATTTTCAAACTTGGGGTTCTCGTTTAGAAGAAAACAAACAACTTTTTGTTAATTCTTATCTTGTAGTTGAAAAAATAAAACAGAGAATACTATGTTTTGGGAAGAGCCTTGGAAGGAAGATGTGCCTCTTAAATCTTTATATCCTAAAATCTATGCTCTTGATTCATTAAGTCTATTACGGTGGCGAAGATTGCTCAACCTGGTTTGGTTTCTTCTCTAAGGCGAATGCCGAGAGGTGGCATTGAGCAACATCGGATGGCGGACTTGTGTCTAAAATGGCGGATCTCATCCTCCCTAATATGATGGATAGGTGGTTTTGGTGGTTATCAAGTGATGGAGAGTTCTCGTCATCGCATCGGTTCGTAATTTCATTGATGACCATACCCTTGTAGATTCTATTCCTAAAACACGTTGGATTAAAGTCATCTCAAGAAGATCAACATTCATGCACGGAGAGTTAAAATGGACAACGTGCCCACGCGTTTCAATCTTTCCCGTAGAGGTATGGATCTTGACTCTATTTATTGCCCTAATTGCAACATGGCAGCTGAAACTACTAGTCACATATTTTTCAATCGCCCCATGGCAAAAAAACATTTATAAAAGGATTTCTAGTTGGTGGGATGTTAACATGCTGGTGGCATCTTCCTATGAAGAATGGTGCACTTGGTTTATGTCTCTTCGTCTCCCGACCAAGTTAAAGACGTATTTAGAAGGAGTTTTCTACATTACTTGGTGGACGATTTGGATTTTCCGCAACAAGTCTATCTTTGGGTCAACTCCTCAGACCAAAGATTATATTGTGGATGATATTGTGGCTCGCTCTTTCTATTGGTGTAGGTCTAGATGCAAGTCTAATTTTAGTTGGGTCGATTGGCTTAAGAACCCGTTTCTTATTACTTTGTAATAGTTTGTTTCTAGCGTCTTGCTAGTGTCTTAATAATATCCGCTATTCAAAAAAATAATAATTAAACAATCTTCACACATTTAAATACAAACATATGAAATATTTGTCGATTATATATATAAAAAGACTGTAACTATATTAATTCAGAGACATATTGATATCAATTTCAAGATTAACAAACGTGAATGAAGATGCCGGGTAAGTTGATATGCATCGAGTGTAATAGTTTGTGGACACTGGATAGTACTAGTCACTAAACGAGCATATTAAAATACACATCCACTTCAAATATAATGCAATCTTTTTCGATTTTTGGCTATTACAAAATTAGATAATTTGTAAATGTTTTTGCTTGAATGTGTTGGAAAAAATTTTTCCCTTATTAATCTCTATTTCCTTTCGATTATATAAACCTTTATAACAATTCTGATAAGATGGCGAAAAACAAGCGTGTTTTGTGCGCAACCTCCTTTGAATGGCAAAACAAATTCTACTAAAATGAAATTTTGTAAGTTAGGGTTCGAAAATTACTTTGCACAACCCGTTGAACCCTAGTCAAAACTCCACAAATGCAAAGCTAGGAACCCAAATGTATCAAAAGCAAAGGGGTAAATCGTGTTGATTCTCTAAACAAGCTTTCGTGTTTAGCAACTTTGCTCGATTCCGCTTTCAACGCCGCTTGTCCATAACAAACCCATTGTCCCTTAGGCCAACAAGAGGGACACTCCGTAAGATCCACACAAGCATGTTTCCCCGCCATCCAAACACAAGTATATCACCGGCCGTAAAGTAGACCTCCTTCAAGCGGATCATCGAGAAAGTTCACGGGGCTCTTTTTAGAAGAAATTCACCGCGTTTAAGAACATTATACTGAACATCCCTAACCAAATCATGCATGTATTTGAAACCCAGTAACTCCTTGCAATGCAATGGGTGCATGCTCGCTAAAGAAATCTAAACAAACCTTATGGCAGACCGGGCAAGGCTCATCACCAAAAAAGAGGGATCATTAGCGGTGCCAAAGGATAGTCCGGTACTCCGGGCCGACATATGTTGGCCTAGCCCTTCAATGGGGATAACCGTCAAGAAATCTTGAGCATGAGGAGCTCGGAGACATGCAAACACCGCTTTTGCGGGGATAAATCAAACTTCTCTCCCAACTCCGGACGATTCCACTAAAAGGCACACGCCAAAACATTTTGGGCTTTAGGTGGGCGGTGTCCTTGTTAGAGAAATCGCTAAGATCGAAATCGAGGAAGGGACATGCAAGCGATCCATTGCATGCCCATAATCGAGTCAACCCCATCAATACCACATCCCGAAGAATGTGATCCTGCAAACTCAAGATTGCGCCTCGAGGCCACAAAAGCATAAGTAGATATATCCTCACCAACATAAACCCAACCCACCAAACCGAATCGGAAGGGATGCGAGCCTCCATTGAAAATCCCAAAAGGGCCCCACAAACCACAATAGCCTCTATTGCCTTAGAAGGCCATTGTCAAAAACAGAAACAGCTTCCCCTATATACATAGGTTGGCACGTTCTGAGACCGAACATCAGCTTTGCGACGCCCATACATGAGCGAAGCAAAAGGAGCTCAGATTGAGGGTCGCGCAGACTTGTGAGACAACTCATTAGTTCCACAGCACGGGATGCCCTTTTCACATCCAAACTACTAATAAACCCTGCATCCCGGCTAACAGCGCCCCCAAGGAGTTTCACACCCAATGTCGGCCTCCCAAACCCTGCATCCCGTTGGAAAATATGGTTGGTAAAAGTGATTTTTGACTATTTTTAGACACAATCGTCAATATGTATGTGTCATACGGAGTAGTAATTGTTTATAGGTTCGCGTTATTTTTAAAAAGAGCATCGTAAAGTGTGTTTATGTGTCTAAAGTAGAGTTGGTGTGAATGAGATATCGCGTTTCAAAGTTAGTCATTCAGTGTCAATGCTTAAAGAGAAAATTGGTTTGCTTTCTATAACACATAGCTAGGAGTAAACTTGAAAAAAGTATATTGTGTATAAATAGAGGCCTTAATTGCATAGGTTTTTGTGGGTTTTTCCGAAATCCTAAATGTAAGATTAGTTGGATTGGTTGGGTGAAAACCCTATAGAAACTTTAGCCTCTATGTAATCTTTTCTTCTAGCTTTGCTAGTTTTAATGCAAGCCATCGTTCAAAAAAAATTGCATAGGTTTTCACATATCAAATTAATAAGCAATATTGATTTCTAACGTAAGAAATGCGTATCTCATAAAGTGAAATTTCATACAATTTTGTTAAATCCGTGAGAACAACTTGGTAGTAGTACCTAGGGAAATAGAGCAGAATTTATTTATAAAGGGAAGCATATCAAACACGTGTTTTAGCTCTTTATTGCTTTTTTGTGATCGAGGAAGTATTTTGATATATTTATTGTTTTATTTAAGAGTAAAGTCCAAAATACATTCATGTGTTTTGTCCATTGTCCGGCTTGACATCTATGTGGTTTTTTTTGCTCACACATTTCTTCGTTAGTAAAGTTAGTCATCATACATCCCTCTGTTAGTAAAAGCAATCAGTGAAGACTAAAGGTGAAAACTATTTCTTCGTTATCTCCTAACGCAAGAGAAATATTTGCATCGTTAGTCCTTAAGACTAATGGTGCAAAAAATTTTTGAAAAAACCTAAAGGGGCACCAATAGGCTCGAACTCGGGTCTAGTCGCCCAAAACTCATCGCCCAACCACCGGATAAGCGTCGATGGTGTATTTATACCAAAAATGAATTTTCTTTAACCGTTTTATACGATTTCGCCGTTTTTATATGTTTTCATCCATTTTATACGTTTTCGTATGTTTTTATATGTTTTCGTCCGTGTTTTACATTTTCATCCGTATTTATACGTTTTTGTTCAATATTTTTTTACGTTTTTACCCGTTTTTGCCCGTTTTTTTTACGTTTTGTACGTTTTCTTCCATTTTATACGTTTTCGTCCATTTTTATACACTTTTGAACGTTTTCATACGTTTTCGTCTATTTTTATACGTTTTCGTATTTATATGTTTTCGTTCGTGTTTTTTACGTTTTTATCCGTTTTCGTCCATTTTTTTATATCATCATCCGTTTTTTACGTTTTCGTCCATTTTTATACGTTTTCCTACGTTTTTATCCATTTGCGTACGATTTTATACGCTTTTATATGTTCTCTTCTATTTTTTTACATTTTCGTCCGTTTTTATTCATTTTTGTCGGTTTTTTTTACGTTTTATGTTTTTGTCAATTTTTACATGTTTTCATACGTTTTCTTACGTTTTTATACATTTTCGTACATTCTCATAAGTTTTATTCGTTTTTGTCCATTTTTATATATCTTTGTCCATTTTAATATGCCTTTAAATGTATAGAAATGAATGAAAACGTATAAAAACGGACGAAAATAGATAAAAACCCATGAGAACGTGAGAAAACATACGAAAACGTATGAAAACGTAAAAAAAATAGATAAAAACGGGAGCAAACGGATAAAAACGTATGATTACGTTTAAAAACGGACTAAAACGTATAAAAATAGACGAGAACATAAAAAAAAACAGACGAAAGCGGATAAAAACGGACGAAAATGGATAAAAACGGAAAAAAACGTAAAAAAAGTCAAAAACGGATACAAACATATAAAAACGGACAAAAACGTATAAAAACGGATAAAAACGTATACAAATGGACGAAAACATATAAAAACGGACGAAAACCTAAAACAGGGACGAAAAATGATAAAAACGGGTAAAAACAGATGAAAAGATATAAAAATGTTAAATAAAATCCAATTCGGTATAACTACACCACTGGACGATTAGTCCAGTGGTTGGGGCATTGTTTTTTGGGCAACCAGACCCGAGTTCGAGTCTGTTTTGACTCATTTTAATTTATTTCGGGAAAAATAAATAAATAAAAAAATTGCACTGTTATTTCTGAGGATTAATGTTACAAATATTTTCTCTTGTGTTAATTATGGAGAAATAATGTCTGTGCGCCATAAAAAACCATGAGGATGTAAAGTGGGATGTATTGTGGCTAATTTATATGTTTGTTTAGTTTCTGTCTTTGACTTATTGTTACATTATTATTGTTGTAATGTGTATTTATTAATAAAAAGTAAACAATTTCTCTACAAAATGTACACTAAAGTTTCTCTATCTGTTCAAGATATACAACATTTGAATTAATGATATAGGTTATACAAACATGTTTGTCTACTTATATAAAGTTATAGTCATGTTAAATGCCTTTTCATAGATCCATGATAAATACTTGCAAACATAAAATGAAAATCAATTAATGTACTGTAGAAAATGTCTAAAAGATATTTTATTTTATGTTGTCGAAAAAGTCAGAAAACGTGATGCATAGGATAAGATATAAAGAGGTAAGGGAAAGCGATTTTAGTGTAAAATACACGTAGAAGACCAAGGAATTCAACATTTCTTAATATTATTCATTTGTGTTTTAATTCTTTATTATGTTGGCTTCCTTAATCCGGTTGATAAGATGAATTATCAACTAATCTCTCAATTTAGAAGGAAAATGACCCATTTACAAATGAATACAAGATATTAATGTACTATGTTTTTATTACGAAGTATTCTCCATACGACTCTGCCATAGCAACATTTTTAATTCGTTCGTCAAGATGCCTCGATGCATATATATTTGTATGCGCATGTTCTTTCATTTGATAATGGTACGTACTTTCGTTCCCATAACAAGTGCTTAGTATGTATGTATCACATTGTATTAAAAGTTTATTGTTTTCACCAAAACTCTCTAACCTCTCTTTAACTTCTCTCTCTAGCCTCTAACCAAACAAATCTCGACTTTTTCCGGCGGTTGGCTTAGGTCGGTAGTCTGGACCTCTTATCTTTTTCCTTCCTAAAATAATAGCCTTACCCATGATTTGTATCTCTCATCTTGGCGTTCTTGCCACCGATATCTTCTCTCAGATCCATACTATCCGGTCTCTTCTCGCTCGGATCTGTTACCATCCGGCCTCTTCGGATCTGTTGTGGTCCGCCATCGATAAACTTGTTGTAGCGAGTTTTGATTCTAGATGTTATTTGTCTTTGTGTCTTTTGTCAAGCCTACATATTCGTATGATTATGTCTACCAAAATTTCACTTTGGTGATTCCCCCCCTTGTATGGTGTTCTTTGTAGTCTGTCACAACTATTAGAGTGTATGCTTTTTTTGGCTTAACATTGCGCCGTGTATTTTGTTTGGCAAGTCGGGCTTCGATTTTCTTGGCTTTATGTTCGATATAACTTGTTGTGTTCAAATTACCTCCATTTGTGAGGAGTGAAATGAAAATATAATCTCTGTTAAAACTAAATAAATAAAACATAATTACTTTTTAAATTATTTTTTTGATTGGTTAAAATTTAAAACATGAACATTTATATTCAAACAAAACAAGCTAAAATAGTAAAGTGAACATTTATCGTAAGAAGTGTAGTCAACAAAACAACACAAATTATAAAAATGAAAACGGTCATTCACCGATTTAATGGATAAGCGTACACAAACAAAAGCAAGCTTGTTTAGTTCAACCACGACACCATGTAAATTTATACGGAGTATAAGTTAAAGTTAACCATATATACTGCATGTTTTGCACATGAAAGAATAAAATCACCAACTCTTCCATTAGTCCATTACACTATCCACTATTGCTCATTAGATCGAGCACTATGAATGGTGGTTGATACGTGTCCCCATTCGCTTCATGTTATCGGATTTAGAAGGCAACCACTCACTTTCTCATGTTTTTTTTGGGTAAAAGGATTAAACACGGTGAATTTATAAAAAAATATATGATGTTTCGTACAAGGAAGAGTGGTGATGAGCCACTCTAGGAAAAAAAACTACCATCTACATGCTTTGCATAAACTCAAAACACGACCACCAAACAACTAACATAGAGAAAAGAAACAATACAATATGCAATAAACACACAAGCAATTCTCTATGGAAACATCCACAATCATCCTCCAACTGGAACTCCAGCCGAGAGTTTCCAAGTACTCTTTAGCTTGTCCACACGCATGTTTTTCTTGAAAGTGATAGATGCAAGTTTGAGCCTTACAACATTAGCAACCACGTTGGTGACTTGATCAACCGTCTTCTCGCCTTTGTTATGAATACGATTGTTTCGTTCTTGCCATATAAAGTACGAAGATGCTGCCACAATTAAACGTCCAACAATACTTTGTGCATCATCTTGCTTGGACAAAGGAATCAACCATCCCATTGTATCATTCCAAACAGGAGAAATATAAGGGAAATCTGCAACTTTTAACACATTCAACCACACGTTTGCTGAAAACGGGCACTCGAAGAACAAGTGCTCGTGAGTGTCGGGTTGTATCTTGCATAAAGGACACCGAAGCGTAGACAAATCCACATCATTTCCTACGTCCCACTGATACAATCTATCCCGCGTTTTGAGTCTTTTCCTCTTGATAAGCCACAAGTGTATAGCATGTCGCGGGACGCCATATCTAGACCATACAAGTTCGAACCAATCAACCTCATTCCTACGATTACGAATAGTATGCCACACGTCTCTATCAGAAAAATCTTTAAAGATACCATCGTGTGAATGCCAAAACAATTTATCTTCCTGGTCGTTTTGCAATATAGGGACAATAATCTGATTTAGAACAGGGAATAGCGTGTACCATGCATCGGTGACATGACCAAACAGTTTCTCATGTTGTTATTGAGGCTAAACGTATTTATTAATAAAATGATTTGTAAGACTAGGAAGACATCACTAGTGACATGACCAAACATAATAGTGTATTATGTGACAAAATCAAATGTATAAACCAACATCACTCTTCCGTCTCAAATTTTATACGCATTTCCTTTTCAGTTTGTATCAAACTAAATGTGTTCACATTAGAAAATATATAAAAAATTTAGATCAGGTTTATTATATTAATCTAAGCTGAGATTATATTATTAAAAACTTTAAATAAATTATAAATTAATTAGTTAATAGTAAAACTGACATTTAAAAAAAAAAAAAAAAAAAAAAACTCTAATAATGATGATTTTCTTAAATTATGTGTTTTTTGTTGATGAACAATTACTTTTAAACGAAGGAAGTAAAAGTTAAATAAGGCGCATTTCAAGTGATGAATCATTAATAATAAATAAGCGGTAAAACGTTTATTTATATTTTACGATCTTTTAATGTTTTGTCGATAACAAACGTAAAATCATTTTAACGAAACAAATAAAATACGTAAATGGTTTGAACTAATAGTTTCTAACATATTCACATTTTCACATAAAACACTAAAACAAGTATAAGTGATTTTTGATTTAATATTACGTATGTACAACAACTAGTGTTTACGTATTTGGGTAAAATATACACATAACTAGTATGTAGTATATTGGGTAATATAAATGGGTAGAAACTTAAGTATCATAACCCATTGGGCAAATCGTTGAATGTGGTTGGGTACAACCCAAAGCCCATGACCCATGGAGCTTGACCCATAACCCATCGTATGACATCACGCTTATATCATATATGGATAATATCCATAACCCATAGTATTGACCCATACCCATGTCTGAATCATTGAACCGCGGTGAGACTCGAGAGAATGTCTGAATCATTGAACCCTGGTGAAAGACTCGAGATCATTGTATCTAGCTAAAGACCCATGGATTAACCCATGACCCATGACCCATAACCAAAAATACCCATGGGCAAAGGAGCGTTCACGGATCCCTAGCTTTGTCTTGGCGGATCCTTGTGGAAGGATCCGTGGGATCCGGGAACAATAGAAATTTTCTACATAAATAGTGAGCCATTTCTTTCCTTTTAGCTCACCACTTTACATATACTCTCTCCAAGTTTTATATCTCTACAACCTCGGATCCAAGAGATCTATGTAGTTTGTCTTTTGTTTTGTGTGATCTTCAGGTTCCTCTTAAAGGAGAGATCACCACTTCTTGAAGGCGCAAGCTCGAGTCCATGAGTTGTCATGCTTCGTCATCATCAAGACAACTAAGGTTCTCTTGTTGATAATTCTTCCTTTCTCCATAGATGTTGGCTTGAAGGCATTAGTGAAGGATGCCGAAAGTGTCAAGACAAAGCATTAGAAAGATGCTTATCGTTAGTGTCAAGAGCATTAGTGAAGAATGCTATAGGTGTCGAGGCGAAGGCATTAGTGAAGGGTGCCAGTGTTGTGTCAAATGCATTAGTGAAGGATGCCAAAGAATCGAATCAAGTAGCATTTGGGAAGAATGCCTAGGTCGTATAGTCGATGAGGTGCATCGCTATACTTATAAGTATTTGTTTATTTCCAAGCATGGTGATATCCTTGATTGTGTTGTAACAAGGAGAGGATCTCCTTGATATTAGGTGTTGTGTTGTGAAGGGTAGTAGTTCCTCCATAGTAATGGAACTAGGTACTTAGCCTAGTACCTAATAAAGGGTGGCGACGTTGTGATAGGATTAGTTCTCCTTGGTGTGAAAGAACTTCGGTGGTTAGCCTAGCACCGTATAAAGGGTAAGCGACGTTGTGTTAGGTGTGGTTCGCCTTGATGTGAAAGAACTCGGTATTTAGCTTTGTACGAGAAAAAGGTTAAGCGACGTTGTGAAGGCTTCTCCGCCATAAGGAGATTGGTGTAGTGCTTACGAACTCTCGAGTAGGTGACTCGGGGAGTGGAGTAGGGCAAGGAAGGTGTCCTTGTAGCGAACCACTATAAATAACTTGTGTCGTTGTGATGCGCTTCTTATTCTTTATCTTTCATTATCGTTTATACTTTATATATCTATCTATCAACGTCCAACATAAACAACCAAATAGATTGACATAAGTCGATCTAAATATTTAAAGGAAGTTTTAAATTGGTAAAACTATTCAACCCCCTTCTAGTTTTCCACATTGGCATCGAGCTTCGTTACCAAGTTTTTATAGTATATTGTACTTTGAAAACTTGATACGATCCGTGTATGTTTGAAAACTACAAAGAAGGAATTTCTTAAAACAAAGAGTCATGTTTTTAGAAATCATCATATGTTGGATAGTGATAGATCATTCTAATTTTTTTCCTTTAAGAGTTCTTCATACTAGGATTTGGGTATCTTAGAAGATCATGAAGTATTTCGCGTCTATGGTTTCTAAAACCATAAAAGGGAATATAGCAAAGGATTTGGGTATCTTAGAAGATCATGAAGTATTTCGCCTATGGTTTCTAAAACCATACAAAGGGAATACAACAAAGGTATGTTTTCTTAGTTACAATTTTTGTCAAAAGCGTGCTAAATTGTTTGTGGACAAAATGGTGATATATGCTTCTATCTTATAATAAGCATAATATGAAAAGTGTTTTAGTAATTTTTTCTTTGAAGTTTTGTTGTTAGATATCTTGTTAATCAAGCTTGAATAAAGGTAAAATGGGTAATATAACTTCACTAAAAACTCTACAAAGACTAAACCTTTTAGGTCGGGTCAAAGCGTACATTTTCGTAATTACGTCGGATCCGCGGATCCCTCGAGTTACAACTGGACGGATCCTCGAGCAAGGGATCCGTGGGATCCGTGGTACGAAGACAGATTTTGTCAAATTTCAAAATTCATAACTTTTAACCGTAAGTCGTTAAGTCGTTCCACCTATCGTTTTAAAGGTATTTGAGTCTACTTTCATTTAAAAATGATTTCATAAACTGATTCAATACAATAATTTACAGAATCATTGATTTATAATAGAAAGTCATTTTTCGGTCATAACTTTTTGCACAAACTTTTGATCTAATTGGAGACGGATGTTTTCGCTTTTGAATAACAATGTGTCCTCTATTGAAATTAAAGTTTGATCATATTTATAAATATAAAAGAAACTAATCAAGCTTGGTATACATGTTTATATTTAACACAAAGCGATGAAAAGAACTTTCGTATGCTATGCTAAATGATAAATTGTCTTCTTTGCATTACTTGATTATTTGCTTATCTCAAATAGCTTGTGTGCTTTTTTGATTGAATAACATATGTGGTTTCCTTACCTTGCTATTCATTCTCTTGTTTGCCGTTTTAGTAATGTTCTACTAATCAGTGTGATATTTGAAGGAGTGTTTGGGATAACATCTAGTTGTGTCAAAAATGTTAGTTTAGATACTTAGATAAGTCATATAGGTTGAAAAATGTTTAAAACATATAACACACTAAATGGATTTTTGATCGAGTTTGTCATGTGTGCAACATAAATGTTTTATGTGATTATATGATTTCTTTTGTTCTTGTATCGTTTTCTAAAACAACAAGAATGTACATCGGATCATAACCTACACTTGTGTTGATGATGTACTCTCCCATTTTCCTTTTCATGATCGCTCTCCAAGCTTCATAGTAGGATTGACAACTTGATTATTTCATCCGATATACTCAAGTAAATTATTTTGTAGCAAATATAATTGTTCATATCCGAATGTCCAAACTCAAAGCTTTCCAACAACATATGTTGAACTAGCTCATCCAACCATTTTTTGTTGTTTACCATATGGACAACTTTTAAACTTATTTTTAACAAGACGCCTTCGTCACCTTAGTTGTCTCAAGTATAATATTAAGCGAAGCAAAGTATCATCATTGTTACTCTTGATAGGTCATTGTAGGAATATAAATTTTCCTTACTTGAGAATGAATATTGGAGAACTTATTGCACTAGAAACTCAATTTGACCTAACGGTTGAATTGCTTCCTTGATAGAAGTTGGGTATGTGGAATCACCCATAAAAATGGTCGTGTTTAGCCCTAATTGAGCACCGTTAGTAACAGTCTTATATTCATTCTCTCACTTGGGAAATTTATACTCTTATGTTTTCCTAAAGTAAGTTTACAATGGAATTACTTTGCAATGGAAATACTTTGCATTGTCTTAGGATTACTAATCAAACAAGTTGTAAAATTAATTTTTCTTTTAGTTAATCACAACCACTTGCCTCATCAAGTGATTATCTTGCTTTGATCGAGAAGAGCTACATGACTTCATGGACGAAGTTCATTGTATGCTAATCACCATCTATAATGACTATACATAGTTCATTGCTTCCGTTGGCCAAAACAACCCTACTGTCTTGAACACCATCATCTACTCTGCACGCCATTGTTAATACAAACGATTTACTAATCTAGATCGTAAATCTATTTTGAGCTTATTGAATAGCGGTTGTTAAGTTTGATATACCTATGTGTTACTTGTGAGCTAGATCTCATTTAATTGCTTATGTGCTATTTCTACATGCTCTTAGTATGTTTTACTTGTATACATGTATGCTTCTCAGAGATCATTAGCTTCTAAGTTCGATACTTAGAACAAACACGCTCATTAAAGTAAAAGCGTCCCGAGATACCGGATCCCTAGTTTGTAACTATCCGGATCCTCAAGTGAAGGATCCGTGGGATCCGGGCAAATAAGTGGAGTTTCAATCCTTTACACCTCAAACCATGTTCCTAGATTACTTCACACTAGTGAACTTAATACTTTAGGATGTCTTAAGTCCTTCTCAAGCTTAGTAAGCTTCACTCACTCATAGCTCATTAAGGATCACACTCAAAGTGCTTTTCGATCTATCGTTTCACCTAAACTCATTACTCTTCCGCTATCTAGATCACTCATTATTTCTCACATGATCCCTCACATCTAGACTTAGAAATCTTTCGATTATGGCAACATTGATCATAATCATCCTTACCTCTAAATTGGTCGAAATGGATTAAATTGTAGTTCTTCCACCTTAAAACCTTTGGGATCTTCTCCAAGACATTATCCTAAGTCACTATCTGATCACTAGGATCATTTAGCTCCATTTGACACTCTCAAGATTTTAGTGTCATCTTTGTTCATTCATTGGTACTCACGAAAGTTCCAATTTCTTCCATATAAGGCAATCATTAGCTACATCACTCATTGCCCTTGAACATTTAAGTACCCTTCCATTTAAAGACACTTAGGAGAACTGAAACACTCAAAAGGTATAGGCTTTAGACATTTCAAACATCACTTCTATCATTTCCTAGTCTGCCGAGAGCCGGATCCCTAGGATTAGCCTAGACGGATCCCCATTGGTGGGAACCGTAGGATCCGGGTGACATTTATGTCAACTCTTGCTCGAACAATCATTTCAAGCTCATCTTGCTAACTTGAACACTCCACCTCATCCTAATTAAATCTCGAAGTTGACTCTTGTGCATGCTAATCATCACATTCAAAGGATATTAGAGACTTAAGTCTTGAATGCACTTGCTAAATCCTTCCCTTTATAAGTCATCTTGCTAGAATCCCTTAGTCATCAAACACAACATAATTCTCACATTTAGAAACCTTTTCCTTAGTCATTTCATCATGAGGAAAGCTCCTAGTACTAACTCATCCAACCAAGAACCACCCAAGAAACTTGCTCGTATTGTACACCTAAATTTCCTCAATGAATCATCTCGGTTAAACCCACAAATGGTAGGATTTCCCATCCACCGAATCATCATCCGTAAGAGATAATAGTGCTAGAATCTCACCTCAACAAACCCATTTAACAATTGCCAAGAGAACCGCAATAATTAGCATTAAACCTTTTAGGTTAGAAAAGGGATCATCGAGCTCTAAACCAAACGTACCTAGTTCTAGCAAAACGTCTAAACCTTCATTCCTAGAGCACGGACTTCACCAAGCCTCTCTCTATTCATTAGAGCATTCACCACCGAGAACTTCCCATTCACCAACCTTCTCGTTAAAATAGGAACCACATACATCACCAACTAGTCCATCGTTGGAAACAAGGAACCACCAAGGACTTGATCATATGTAGGAATTTCCATTACCACCACTCTCATTCCTAGTAGAACCTCATCCTAAATTATTCAATGTACCTCCACCATCATTTGTAGAACCTCCTCAAAACATCATGTTCCTAATCAAGACAATAATTGCTCTAATTGTCTAATCACCCAAGTACTTGTTCAAGAAGTACGAAATGAGTTGCATTTCATGTTTAATCATCTTCTTGAAAGATTGGACCAAATCAACAAGTCTACTCATCCCTAGACTCAAGCACATTGTTGCTTTTTAAGCTTTGGTCACTTATTAGTATTAGTAGAATATGGCTAAATCATTCTCTTAGTTTTTAGAGATTTGTTGATCATCTTTTATGTTTTATTGAATGATAGTTACTTGCCATATTACATTGAGTATATGTTTGTTGGTTGAATACATATCTCATTTTGATGTTAACATTACTTGTTACATCACCATTCTTGAATTTAATCATCACTATCTGGATCCTCAAAATTGCCTAGACGGATCCCTACTAGGAGGGAACCGTGGGATCCGTGAGACAGAAAACTATTTTTCTACTAACTTGGATCACATATGCAGGAAATTGTGCATTATACTTGTTTTCTAACCTTTGTTTTGTAGTTATTCAATCTACACTTGAAGCCTTTGACACCCTAAAGCTAGGGGGAGCTTTGTGTCAAAACAATACATTGCAAATTACTTGCAATATTAGAATTACATTTCTCGACATCCCTTTGCAATATTGCAATCATCAAGGGGGAGCACATTAGTCACTTAGACGAAATCTTTTGCAAACTTACTTTGCAAACAAACTAGATTAGTATTACTTTCTTGACGCCCTTACATAGGGATGGACTCGTCAAGGGGGAGTTAAGACGAGGTACTTTCCCGTTACTTGCTCTCTCATTTTTCTTTCTTTTCACATGTTTTTCTTAAAACAATGTGTTAGTCTCCTTTCGAAGCTCTTTTTGTTTCGATAAAAAGGGGGAGAAGAAAGTAAAAACCACAATTCAAACTTTTACGAATTTTGGTTTTTCCTTAAAATAATTTTATATTTTGTCATCAACAAAAAGGGGGAGATTGTTAATACAAATAAACCGTAAAAACGTTTATTTATATTTTACGATCTTTTAATGTTTTGTCGATAACAAACGTAAAATTATTTTAACGAAACAAATAAAATACGTAAATGGTTTGAACTAATAGTTTCTAACATATTCACATTTTCACATAAAACACTAAAACAAGTATAAGTGATTTTATGATTTAATATTACATATGTACAACAACTAGTGTTTACATATTTGGGTAAAATATACACATAACTAGTATGTAGTATATTGGGTAATATAAATGGGTAGAAACTTAAGTATCATAACCCATTGGGCAAATACATTGAATGTAGTTGGGTACAACCCAAAGCCCATGACCCATGGAGCTTGACCCATAACCCATTGCATGACATCATGCTTATATCATATATGGATAATATCCATAACCCATGGTATTGACTCATACCCAATGTCTAGATACATTGAACCCTTGGTGAGCACTAAAGAGAATGTCGAGATACATTGAACCCTTGGTGAGCACTCAAGAGATACATTATATCTAGCTAAAGACCCATGGATTAACCCATGACCCATAACCAAAAATACCCATGGGCAAAGAGAAGCGTTCCACGGATCCCTAGCTTTGTGCTAGCGGATCCTCATGTGGAAGGATCGATGGGATCCGGGGAGCAGAGAGAAATTTTCTCTATAAATAGTGAGCCATTTCTTTCCTTTTAGCTCACCACTTTACATATACTCTCCAAGTTTTATATCTCTCAACCTCGGATCCAAGAAATCTATGTAGTTTGTCTTTTGTTTTGTGTGATCTTCTAGGTTCCTCTTAAAGGAGAGATCACCACTTCTTGAAGACGTGCAAGCTCAAGTCCATGAGTTGTCATGCCGTCATCATCAAGACAACTAAGGTTCTCTTGTTGATAATTCTTCCTTTCTCCATAGATGTTGGATTGAAGGCGTTAGTGAAGGATGCCGAAGTGTCAAGGCGAAGCATTAGAAAGATGCTTATCGTTTGTGTCAAGAGCATTAGTGAAGAATGCTATAGGTGTCAAGACGAAGGCATTAGTGAAGGGTGCCAAGCGTTGTGTCAAAGGAATTAGTGAAGGATGCCAAGAATCGAATCAAGTAGCATTTGGGAAGAATGCCTGGGTCGTATAGTCGATGAGGTGCATCGTTATACTTATAAGTATTTGTTTATTTCCAAGCATGGTGATATCCTTGATTGTGTTGTAACAAGGAGAGGATCTCCTTGATATTAGGTGTTGTGTTGTGAAGGGTAGTAGTTCCTCCATAGTAATGGAACTAGGTACTTAGCCTAGTACCTAATAAAGGGTAGGCGACGTTGTGATAGGATTAGTTCTCCTTGGTGTGAAAGAACTCGGTGGTTAGCCTAGCACCGTATAAAGGGTAGGCGACGTTGTGCTAGGTGTGGTTCGCCTTGGTGTGAAAGAACTCGGTATTTAGCTTTGTACCGGAAAAAGGTTAAGCGACGTTGTGAAGGCTTCTCCGCCATAAGGAGATTGGTGTAGTGCTTACGAACTCTCGAGTAGGTGACTCGGGGAGTGGAGTAGGGCAAGGAAGGTGTCCTTGTAGCCGAACCACTATAAATAACTTGTGTCGTGGTGATGTGTTTCTTATTCTTTATCTTTCATTATACGTTTATATATATATCTATCTACGTCCAACATAAACAACAAAATAGATTGACATAAGTCGATCTAAATATTTAAAAGGAAGTTTTAAATTGGTAAAACTATTCAACCCCCCCTTCTAGTTTTCCACAAATACTTTAACATTAAGACGTTATTTCCAGTCTCGAAATTTAATGTATCATCTTACTGTTTTAATTGTTTGTTTTAAATAATTATTAATTTCAAATTCTAATAAATAAAAAATATAGTTAACATATTAATACTTAATATATTGGTCTCATTTTTAAATGATCAATTCTATATATACCCAATTAAAACACTATAAAGATATATTTAATCAAAATATGTTTTAAATATATTATACATCAGCATTGACAACATGTATTTTGAGTATATATGACATTTCTATATTTAGATTGAGTATATATAAAATTAACCGCTTTTCAAAAGAGTAAAGTGTGAAATCAATATTTGTCAAAATCTCAAAGAGTTTTTCTATCATATGCCTTCGAAAACATTTATGGCCCGTTTGTTACGTTTTTTTTTTAAGGATTTAATAAATGCAAAACATATGTTTGGTTGTGTTTATAAGATTTAGATTTACACTTGTATGATAAATATTTGAGGATGTAGAAAAATTGGTGGTTTAATGGGTTTATGACAATTGTGGGACCATCTATCCTCTTTTTCACTTTTTTTTTTCTATTTATTTATATTATAAATCAATTTTTTTTTATCTCTTTCCTTTTATTATTAATAAAAATAATGTTTAATTTTATTTTAATATATAATATATATATCTTTAAATATTATTTTCTTTTTCATACATTAATTCCAAATCCAAATCCTAAACCAAATAAACTCATTTACAAACCAAACGGGCCAAACATAATTTTTTTCAAAATTAAATGCATTTAATTCTCATTAATTATACTCAGAAATAAATATAATTAAATTTAACTTTGAATTTAATAATCCCTAAGTTTACTTTTATATCAACTAAAAAATGTTTGAGTTTTGGCACATTTTGGAAAAGTGCACACGCGGTCTTTATAAGACCGTGTGTAATGTTTGGGGTGTACTCGGGTCTGGTTGGTTGGAAATTTGAATTGAGTCAGGCTAAAACTAATATACTCGTACTTGACCCTATTTGAATTTGGATTAGTTGAGTTCGGGTTAATTCGGGTTCGGATCAACCCTAATATAAGTAAAATGATAATAAAATTGCCTACGTGTATTTAAATAGATAATTTATAGAAATATATTAAAAAACTTATATAAGTCAGACCTGAACCCGAATTAGCCAAACATTTTCAACCCGCTGATACCCGACCTTATTAGTATTCGCGTTACCTAGGTTGACTAGAATACTCTCGAACAAAATTTTTGACCAGAGTAACCTGACCCGAATAAACTTAATCGGGTTCGGGTTCGGGTTCGGGTCCGGGTGAGATCGGCTTTTTGACACCTCTAGTCACCACCACCATCACGATGTGCCAACCCTTATAAACATCCCTCATCCTAAACCGGACGCGGTCCTCCGATTTTGGTTGTGGTTAGTTTATATAAAGTGTAATATTTTTATGTGTTTGTTTTGATAGTCATTACTTCACCTGTTTGGTGATATCTGAATGATGATGCGTTGTTGACGTGAAAATGATCAGCTATAATTTAAAAGAAACTCAACTCACTTTTTATCTAAGAAAAATCGAGCGAGGTACCAAAATTGTTGGAATTTTATACTCATAACAATTATACATAAAACAAATAACATCATCAAAGCATGCAGCGGAAGACAATAGGAATAATATATGTAATTAATTAAGCAAACAAGAAAGTGCGTACCTTTTAGCAATTCAAGTAAACAAATGATGATGTGATCAAGTAACAAAACCCAAAACCCTAAATTAGGGTTTATACAAAATCGTCCCACCCAAAAATCGACCACCAAGGAATACAAGCTCAAGTGTGCTTGCTCTTCGTTCTTGTACACACGTACTAATAGCGATTTGATGTGGAGAAGCTAGTTCCTTGAATCACTAATAAACCAATACTTGTATCTTTGAGTTAGACAAAAATCGAAAACCCTTGGGGAAGAGTGTTTCGACCGGCCACACAAAGAGAAGAGGAGAAGGAGAGAAATTTAGGTTATTGGTGATCCAAGATTAAGTTATGATGAATACAAGGGTTTGTATTTATAGGTAACTTAACTTGATGACCAAGTTTGTGTGTGATTGGGTTTGCAAACCCTCCACCGATCGGCCAAAGCATTCCCAAAGGAATTCTAGAACTTTCCCGACTTGTAATTCATCTCTAGTCCTTCTAGTTAATATTTAACGACCGTTAACCAAACCTCGTTAATTATTTAACTATCGTTATGTTTTATTTAGTGATTAATAATTAATAATAATAACGTTTATTTATATTAATTATGTACATCAATTCTCATACGTAATGTGTGCATCCAAGTCTCGAGTTCGAATCCGGACATACTATTATTTAAATATCCATTAAAACCTTTCACTCCCACTGGATATTACTAAATATAGTAATGACATTGGTTAGTCTAGCTTTCACACGCCAACGCCCCGGATCGAATCGAGTATGGTCTCTGGAAAAACCATTTAATGATTCATCATTTTACTTATCCTTTTGTTACTAATACTACATTAACTATGAATATGGATCAAGTCATTTCATAAGTTAATATTACATTTCTCGTTGTATATGATTGAACAAGATTACCAAATCATCTGAACGTATTCCGGATAGATCTTGGGTATGGCCATACAAACATCTTGTCAACCCTACGAGGGCCCAAATATAGTATTATGCTTTGAAACAAATTCAAATGAACAAATTCTCTTGACTACAAACATAACTCATGAATTTTGCAACACTTCCAAAATAGCCCTTATAACTACCGATTCACGGATAGCGTTAGACTATCTTACACAAATGCACTACATTCATATCGCTTATCCGGTATCTCAAGTCGAGGATAAACACTTCATGATATACTTAATGACGAGATCCATAAAGTATCATCATGTAAAGTTGGGATGAGTCCTATATTCAATTCATTGAATATCATGTGAATCTGGTATGTCCCACGCATCAATATACTTTAAAAGT
This sequence comes from Chrysanthemum lavandulifolium, assembly GCA_022545495.1. Lineage (NCBI taxonomy): Eukaryota > Viridiplantae > Streptophyta > Magnoliopsida > Asterales > Asteraceae > Chrysanthemum > Chrysanthemum lavandulifolium. The sequence goes on along the minus strand of CM040243.1, from coordinate 108,175,399 downwards.
ATATTCTACCAAAACTCAGATTTGTCTTAATTCAATGACATTCCCACATCATTGATTGACAACGGACTATTTAGAATAACATAAGTTATTCACGGATTAAACATGCAAATATAGGATATAATATTAATAAAATGAAAATAAACATAAACAACTGTTTTATTTCATTAAAGTAATATTTGTTCATAAAATCCTTTATCCAAATACTAATCACGGATCCGCATGAAACTACTAGCTAAACGAAGTCCTATCCCATCGGCATGGTCGGTAAGTTTATCTTTTGGCAAAGGCTTCGTAAAGGGATCGACTAGATTTTCATCCGTATGAACTTTGAGTAGATTGATTTCACCTATGTCGACTTGTTCTCGAACATAGTGATATCGACGAGGAAAATGTCCGCGCCTTCATGACTCCGGGCTCATTGGCAAATGTTATTGCAGCAGAGTTGTCACAATACATATTTAAAGGTAATTCGATTGAGGCATTACTCCGAGTCCCGAAATGAATTTCCTAATCCAAACGACTTCCATCGCAGCTCGAAGCGACTATGTACTCGACTTCGTAATAGACATCGAATCGTTGTTTGCTTTTTGCTCTTCCATCAATTGCTCCTCCATTAATGACAAAGACATAACCCGTCTGAGACTTCAGATCATCTTTATCGGTTTGGAATGACGATCGCAAAACCCAGAACATCAAGTTCGCATCTGGATTTCCTCCATACACTAGAAACATTTCTTTAGTAGCCCTTAGATACTTAAGAATGTTCTTATGACTGCCGATGTTTCACACTGGTTCTGTGATACCGATCGGTAATGTTTTGTGCAAACGCCACATCGGGCCTTGTACATCTCACAAGATACATGATAGATCCTACACCAAGCGTAAGGAACTTTCTCATGTATTCCACCTCGGCCAGTGTTGGCGCATAGTTTATTACTTAAGCCATGTTCAACTTGCATCGGCAAATATCCCTTCTTGGAATTTTGCATACTAAATCTCTTGATATTTTATCAATGTAAGCACTTTGGCTTAGTCCAATTAACCGCCTTGATCTATCTCTAGATCTTGATTCCCAGAATAAATCTTGCTTCCATAAGTCCTTCATAGAAAAGCACTCTCAAGATAAGACTTTACATCTTGCATACTTGGAATGTCTTTTCCATGATCAATATGTCATCGACATATAAGACAAGGAAAATAACATTACTCTCACTAGCTTTGTGATACACACATGGCTCATCAAGATTTTGAGTGAAACCAAATTTCTTGATTTCTTCATCAAACTTCTTGTTCCATTGCCTTGATGCTTGCTTCAACCCATAAATGGATCTTTGAAGTTTGCATACACGCTCGAAACTTTGGATTCACAAACCATTCGAAGTTGCGCCATATAGATGTCCTCATCTAGGCGGCCGCTTAAGAAGCGCTTACATCCATTTGCCATATCTCATAGTCATAGTGCGCAACTATGGCTATAAGAATCCTAATAGCTCTAATATGCTCTCACAGGAGAAAATGTCTCCTGGTAGTCTACCCCATAGGTTTGAGTATAACCTTGAGCTACAAGCCGAGCTTTATAGGTATGTGCATTGCCATCCATGTCGGTCTTTATCTTAAAGAGCCACTTACTTCCAACTACCTTAGCATTTGGAGGTAAGTCAACCTCTATCCGACTTCATTATCTTTCATGGATTGCATTTCCCATTCATTGCAACTCGCCATTTTTCTTTTTCAGACTCATCATGGCGGCTTTATAGTTAGCGAGTTCACCAAGATCCCCAACATATTTTCCTCGCTTTTACGTTGAGACATAGACGCCAGTGCACGCGTAGCCCTTGCGGATCTACGAATGGGAACCACTTCAATCTCGGTGGAACGCCTGACTTTCGAGTTCTACTTGAGGTTGGCTAGTGTTTTCGAAGGTGTTGTGTCTTCTTGATCATCTTCCGGATCATAAACTCTCCCACCGAATTCATGAGATATGAGACCCTTTTCAAGAAAGTCTCCATACCTAGCAACAATTACTTTGTTTTTAGGTGGAAAGTAGAGTAGTAACCCATCGTTTCCTTTGGGTATCCTACGAAGACACACTTAACAGATCTTTGTTGCGACTTATCGCCAGAGTCACGTTTAACAAACGCCTCACAACCCCTGCACCTTTAAGTAAGACTAGTTGGGAGGTTTCCATACCAAACTTCATAAGGAGTCTTATCAACCTTCTTAGTTGGAACCATATTCAATATGCTGAATGTAGCTTCAAAGCATAATCCCAAAAGGATAAGGTAAGAGTCGAAGATCAAACATCGATCGCACCATGTCTAGCAATGTACGATTCCTTCTCTCGATACACCATTTTGTTGTGGAGTATATGGAGATGTGAGTTCTTGGACAATACCACACTCGCCTAGATAATCTTTAAACTCTTGGCTTAAATATTCACCACCTCTATCGATCGAAGAGCTTTAATCTTCTTTCCTAGTTGCGCTTCTACTTCACTCTTAAAACCTTAAATGTTTCAAAGACTTCATGTTTATGTTTAAGTAAATAAACATAACCATAACGACCGAAATCATCGATAAGGGTTAAGAAGTAGCTAGCACCATTTCTTGACACATGTCTTAGTGGTCCACATACGCCAAGATGTATCACACCAAGAAGATCGTAAGCCCTTTCTAAACTATTTGTAAAAGGTTTCTTGGTCATCTTTCCGGATATGCAAGATTCGCATTTATCAAATGATTCATCATTTATGTCTTGCAAAAGCCCATCGTGTTGCAAATTTGCATCGTTTCTTGCCTATATGAGCAAGTCTACAATGCCAAAGAAATGAAGAATCCAAATCACCTTTGATTCTTTTATTATTGATGCTAAAGACGTAATTATTTTTATCAACAACATTATCATGCAAATCAATTTCAAACACACCATTTATTGGAATAACATTAAAGTAAAAACATCATTTAAAGAAACGAAATTCCATAATCGGTAAATGTATGAACGAAACCAATATCTTTTAACAAGGAAATGAAACGACACCCTAACAATGGAAGGTGCGTAATGACAATCGTTTAATGACGGTACTAAACCCGAAAGTAAACTAAATCAAACGTGCCTATAGCTTCAACGATTGCATGTGCTCCATTACCCACGTGCGGTGTATTGTCGTCCATAGGCAAGCTTCCTTGCTCCTCTAAGTCCTGCGGTGTATTACATATGTGAATAACACATCCAAAGATCATATACCCGAAATTTATTTTATGAGGAAAAGCAAATAATTCTATCATCAAAAGAGTACACAATGCACCGCCACAAAGGCGATTTTTTATACCTCTTATTTCGCAACTCATCAAGGTGCATGGACAATTCCTCTTCCAAGGTCCAACTGCAGCGCGATGATGACAAGCAAGCGATCCTTCTTCGGATTCTCACGTTGTTTGGGAGGGTACTTGGGTTCTTGCCGATAAGTCATAACTTGTTTTCCTTATCGCCTTTACCCTTACCTTTCCCTTTCTTGTTCGCTAGCGGCTTATTAGGCTTAGAAATTCTACCCTTCCGGATGGTCAAACCGCAGTGTAGAGGCCTTCTTGGGCAAACCTTTTCGTAATCAATGAGCATTGCATGTACCTCATCGATCGCCTTCCCCGTGCAATGCATATTATAATTCGCACGAAACCATCAAATTCCTTGTTAAGGATCCGTTGATCGGGACAATTTGTATGTCATTAGGGTAGACATAGTTCAAACGCCCAACCGGTCCATGTAACTCATCATTTCCGTGCAGTGGGCGCTATGTGTTTCCTTCTCCTTGCTTGCAACTATGAAGAGCATCAATTAAGTCATACAACTCTACATCACAGGCTTTTCAAACAACCTTTGCAATTCTTCCAAAGATGAGATTAGGGAAGTAATTCTCAAATTGCTTTTGCAAGCTTGAGTTCATACTCCCGAGCATAATGCAGCGACCTCATTATACTTGTCATACTCAGATTGCCATGCGGCTCGTGCTTTCAAAGTGTAGCATCACCGCGAGTTCGGGAGGACAAGGCGTGGTCAAATAATTGAGTCTTTTGGCAACCTCAAGACAATTACGAGTTGCCGATACCAATCATTGAAATTACGCTACCAATCAATTTCTCTCGATCAAACATAGATTTGAGCAGCGAGGCTAGTGCGAGATTCGACTTGAGCCATTTCTACTGAAATAAAAGTTCAAAAGTTAGTACTTTCGATAAGTAAACATTCAAGAAAATAAAATACCCTTTGGTCAATATTCATATTAACCATAGAATTTTCCTTGAATTTTGGATCCTCATTATCATAGTTCCACCACATCGCTTGATCCGCTAGTGGTGAAAGTATAGAATAGGTAATCGTTGAAAACGATATTTGACAAACAAGTTTTCAATTCCAAAAGTTATGGGATTTACAATTTTGCCAAAACAATTAATGCAAAACGTAAGCATGTTTCATCCCATCTTATGCCTTAAGTTATAGGTCTCACTAACTAACTTAATTAAGTTGTCTAATTTAGAAACCGCAAATCATAAAGTCGAGGTCTCACACAACAAAATAATTCACCTCGTTATTATAATCTAGATCAAGGTCTCACATAACTAAATTACAACTTCAAGTGTTTCATATCATTAGATGGCATAAACTTAAATTTTAAAGGGTACAATTTTGATGTGTAATCAAAACTTATGTATAAAGAAGCATGCATACAACTTTATAACATAATATTTTGAAAAAACTTCTTGAAAGATTTTAATTGCTAAGATTTAATTCTACAAAGTTTTAATCGATGCGTTGAGAAACTTACAACTTTGCACTAAGATGCTTCGTACATAGAATGGTTATACTAGGTAGCTCCAATCGAGCGCACGGAGCGAGGACCGGTGTGGCCAAGCATAACCTTAGACATCCATTCGGTGAGACTATGCTCACTTCTTAAATACCCTTTATAGTTTGTTCTAGTGGGTGAGCCGTTCTAACCATTTAGTACAACAGCATCGGTCGATTAAAAGTTCAAGAATAATTCTTAGATAACAAATCAATTTCGCCATTATTTAGTCCATTTAATTTTCTATTCATAAAAACCCTTTTGCTTACTAACATGTCAAACAATATATAAACAAAAAGCATTTTAATAAAAATTAAACACACTCAAATAATACAAACATATATCTAAACAATTTAACATATGTAAAAAACAATTAGCCACATGCATAATTATTTCAATAAACTCTAATAACAATTCTAGGCGTAAATAAATGCATACATTAACTAGGACTTTCATCTCGCGAGAAGATGAGCCACATACATCGACAAGTCGATTGCGTAAGCAAGTTAATAGTAATTAGCACATAACTAATTTTATTAGTTATAATTGAGGTCTTCCCAATTCAATAATTATTAAATAAATAAAACATGTGTGTATCACTTAACAATTAATCAATATACAATAAACAATACTCCATGGCAAAACATGCATGTTCCACCATGGATTCCGCATAACAATTATCACCCAAGATACGCATATTACATGGCACATAACAATTATTCATTAATTAACCACATAAAATAAGCATGCAATCCTAGGGTTTCTACAAGTTTTACAAAATTAAAACCTAATAAAATAAATATTAGGGTAATCGACCCATATATATAAAAATTAGGGTTTCGAATTCAAAACCCTAGAAACCATAAAAAGCATGCATATAATCATAAAGATTCAATTTTATGTGTTTGATAATTAATTACATCATATTAACGGCTCGTGATGCCAATGTTGGAATTTTATACTCATAAAATTATACATAAAACAAATAACATCATCAAAGCATGCAATGGAAGACAATAGGAATAATATATGTAATTAATTAACCAAACAAGAAAGTGCGTACCTTTTAGCAATTCAAGTAAACAAACGATGATGTGATCAAGTAACAAAACCCAAAACCCTAAATTAGGGTTTATACAAAATCGTCCCACCCAAAAATCGACCACCAAGGAATACAAGCTCAAGTGTGCTTGCTCTTCGTTCTTGTACACACGTACTAATAGCGATTTGATGTGGAGAAGCTAGTTCCTTGAATCACTAATAAACCAATACTTGTATCTTTAAGTTAGACAAAAATTGAAAACCCTTGGGAAGAGTGTTTCGACCGCCACACAAAGAGAAGAGGAGAAGGAGAGAAATTTAGGTTATTGGTGATCCAAGATTAAGTTATGAATGAATACAAGGGTTTGTATTTATAGGTAACTTAACTTGATGACCAAGTTTGTGTGTGATTGGGTTTGGAAACCCTCCACCGATCGGCCAAAGCATTCCCAAAGGAATTCTAGAACTTTCCCGACTTGTAATTTCAACTCTAGTTGTCACAATTCTCAATTACCGGTCATTTCTCAAACTCAATATTCATCATATTAGTTCATGCATGGTTTTGCATTTCACGTTAAACGTATAACTTTTATTAAATAAACGTTATCGCGTAATTTATTTATTTTGAACAATTGATCCATTACTTCGAAAATTATTTCAATATATTTTTATACTCATATTAAGTTTAAAAAATAATATTATGAGTTTACCCAAAGTGTTTTAAATTTATTTTGTATATAAATGGTTATATTTATATAATTACGACGATTTTATTAAATACTACACGATTATTATTATATCACGCAAATTTTGCAAGAAATGTATTTTTATAATTTTATGACCTCAATGCATTTTATCTTGTTCCGTTAAAATTTATTTGTAGATAACGCTACCTTAAATACTCAAATGTGTATACAAGTTACTAGTTATCAATAATTATACATATACACTACATACTTATACTTAAAAAAAAAAAAAAAAAAAAAAGCACTCAAAACACCTTGGTCGACATAGATAGATGATTCACACCATTTTAGCAAAATATCTATCTATTATTTAACTTATATTTATTTTATATTACAACTTACACATACTTCATATAATTTCAAGTGTGAAAAAAAAAAAAAAGATCAAGTCTCTTCCTCTCTTCTCTTCAAACCGGCAACCATAAGGGATCAAGAAAGGTTCACCAAAAATTTTCTAATCAAGTTTTATATACTCTAGTATCACTCTTGTTTAAGGTTTTGCAATATAAACCTTGGGTGATTAGGAAAAACCCTTGTTCTCATAAACCTCATCAAGTTACTTGTAAGCTTTTCATATTCATGATCGTATTTCATATTCATTATTATGGTCATATCATTTATTTGAGAAACATGCAAGTTATGTGATGTTTATACCACTTTTTAAGATTTTTAAGTGTTATATATATAATCCATCCTATAATTACTCCTTGTTTTATAGTAGTTTTGGTGATGTCTAGGAACCCATGACACCCTAAGAAGGTGTATGGTAGGATTAGAATAGCTTCGGAGTTGTTTTGAATGGGTTAGAATAGGTTTGGCGCGAGAAAAACTCATTTCGACAAGTTTGGAAAAGGGTCTGTCCTTATTTTTAAAATCTGGAAAATCCGACAGTAGATAAAAAATTTTGGCCTAGATATTTAGAAAATATACTTTAAAACGAAACCGTGGCCGCTTGAACGGGTTAAAACGGAGTTATAACGAAGAAGATATGAATTTTTCAAGTTAGACGTCGAAAACTAATAATTTCTGGAAATTCAGCATATAAATGTCACTTTTTACGAGTCAAAAATGAGGTTTAAGCGTTATGAAATGTGTCGACTTATCAAAAATATATTAGTATTCTTTGACACGAAGCTAAGGGTATAGAAAACGTAGAAAACGGACTTGTAACGAGTAAATTACACGCGATAAACAAAGTTGCCGTAACTTTATTCTATTAGCAACATTAATATATTTTCTATTAAACATATACTACGGCAACTAGGGGCCATGTTGAGGGTCGTTTTTAACATTGATACGATACTCTTTATAAAAAGATGTCTTCTAGTAAAATCAAGTTCGCCAACCATATTTTCCAAAATATCCAACCGTTCGTCAAGCGGAGTTGTAATGAATAAAATATAGTCGCTCAAAGTTTACCAAAACCACTCTTAAACACACAAGTACCATACTTAACCTATATTTTTCTCTAAGATCGAGACCTCTAGGATGAAAAATTAAATGCTAAAACTTTGAGATAATGATACAAGCTTCCCAAAACCGTTGAGTTTGTTTCCTAACGCTCGACGTGCACCATTTTACGACTAGCTTTTAGAGGCCGTTTTAGTCACTTTCATGGAAATTTCAATGACATTATTTTACGACGAAAAGTTATAATTTCACAATTAATCACTAAATGATTATCGTCGGATATCATTTCAATGTAAATACATGTGAAGTAATTTAAAATGGTCAAGACGTTAAAAGATTATATTTTCGACGAGAAGTATTGTTTTCAAAAATACATAAGTGGTATAAATATCATCCGAATTGCGTGCATAACATTACATCATGACTTATTGCATATCATATCATTCATAATAGGTCAGTTTCGAGATTCACGCTACATTTCGGTGTAACCACTTTTGTCATCGCATCTATTCATCAAGTGAGTAATCACATCCCCTTTTTACCGTTTTACTATATTTTGGGGCGAAATGCATGAACCGTTCTTGAGCTAAATTGTTTACTACTTTTATTAACTAGTTTGACTAGAACTTGTGAACTTGAATCAAATCCTTGAACTTAATTATGAAATTATGCCTTACTTGAACTTATTGAACCATACATGTTATGACCTTGACCTAAAGTCTCCTATGTTCGGAGCATCACTATAAAGTCTCCTATGTTCGGAGCATCACTATAAAGACTCCTATGTTCGGAGTATATCTTTGGGAAGAGGCACCCAATATATCTTTGGGAAGAGGCACCCAACTTAACTTTGGGTAGTGGCACCCAAATAATTTGGTTTCATCAGAGCATCCACAATTATTATATTCGTGGTACTATATTGTGAACTATTATGACCGCTTATACTTGACTATTTGATACGCTATATTTTGGCGGTGGGTTGTGAACACACGTGTTGCAAGTTTTGTATGGGCAAAACTTGGGCCGAGTGGATTACAATGCCTTTGCTTTGTGGACTATTTCAGATGACCAAAACCTTTGAATATTTCTTACGAGTTTTCTTATTTTCTGAAACGTGTATACTACCAACTATTTTCATAGTTGACCCGTTTTCTCTCATGCATTTCGGTGATCGTTAGTAAGCTTTTTCTACGGTCTTGCATAATGAAGTTTTCACTTGTCACTACAAATCGTTATGTAATAGAGCGAAATATTTTGGAATCTAAACTTTGTAATATATTTGCCGATGACGGCTAAACCGGTATTGTAATGGTGTACTCTTTCTTTAAATATTAACGTTGGTATGTTCTATTATCTTGTGCTTATGTTCCTAGTCCTTCTAGTTAATATTTAACGACCGTTAACCAAACCTCGTTAATTATTTAACTATCGTTATGTTTTATTTAGTGATTAATAATTAATAATAATAACGTTTTATTTATATTAATTATGTACATCAATTCTCATACGTAATGTGTGCAATCCCGAAGTCTCGAGTTCAAATCCGGACATACTATTATTTAAATATCCATTAAAACCTTTCAAAAATTTAACCTTGTATTTGAACAAACCATTTTGCAAATATAGTATGTTTAAGATTGTAAGTTTAACTTTGAGACACAAGAAAGTAGTTTTGAAAAAAAGTTTACAAGGCCAACTAACTGTTGTCTTGACGATAATCGGCCACTAATTTTTTAAATTTGTTCAAATTGATCAAGGGTGGCTAATGATGGTCAATGTTGTAACTTATTGAAACGTGCAAATCTTACAGGAAATACCATAAATACGCTAGACTCTTGTTTTAATCACGTATAGTCATTGTTTATATCTATTATAACTTGTTTTAATCACTTATGATGTTGTCAAACTTTCCGAAAATATCAATCCGATTAATCATTGATTAATCCCGCCTAAACTAATTACAAACTACAAAAAATCAACCGTCCGACTATCCGTTCGCGATTTTTGCAACCTTAAAAAAAAATTACAAATAGTCATGTAAAATACGATAACAAAAGTAGAAAAGTATAGAGATTACGTTTGGGGTCACATGTAGACAAAGATATACATACATACGTATTTGGTTAACTTAACTCACTAATTAACCCCAACACTAAAAACACACGTACCTTCCATTTCCTTCCAATTTTTCACACACACACACAAAAATCCTCTTTTCAAAATCCCAAATAATATCCATCCTCACTTTGAATCAATCCCCCAAAATCAAATCAAACCAAATTCACCATGATTTCTAACTCAGTATCATAATCAACAAAGCAATCACGTCTCAAATTACACAATCTAATAACAATTTATTTGACTTTGAAGGGGTTAGGATTTTAGTATTATTTGAAGTTTGGTTAAGATCAGTCACATGATGAAGATCGAGGATCTAGATTTAGATGATAATTGTAAAAGTGATCGGACGGTTGAAAATGATTATGGAAAGCAGATGATCGTGAGCGTTGATGCTAAGAGGGTCTTGGTTGGTGCTGGAGCTAGGATATTGTTTTATCCGACACTTTTGTATAATGTTTGCAGGAATAAGATTCAGTCTGAGTTTCGTTGGTGGGACCAAGTTGATCAGGTCTAACATCATTTTTATATCTTTTTTTAGTTATTGTTGTTATTTGATGTTTTTCAAGGTGTTCAGGATTTGGTTATTTATGATCCAGCGGATTGCTTTTTTTAGCGAAATAAGGGAGTGTTTGTTTCGGCTTATGGCTTATTTTGGGCTTATGTTTAATAAGATTGTTTTTTGTGGCTTATTTTCAAACTTTTCGGCTAATAAAATTAACCTTGAGTAAGGTTTTGGTGAATAGAAAGAGTGTTTGACTATCTAATATAAGTAACATGTGAATACTAGAATACAGTTTTGTTTGTTTCTAGTGATTAAGTAAATTTTATAGATAGCTTATTGGATTAGTTTTGTTGATAACAAGTATATATACTATTAAAATCTGACTGGTTTTTGAAGTAATTGATACTTGAATATTTTAATGCATTGCACTTGATTGGATTAACGTGTTTTTGTTTCTTGTTTATGGGGTGATCTTGATAGATGATGTGTTCGGAAATGTGTTGATGGTGGTTTTTTGACTTTGAAACAGTTTATTCTGTTGGGTGCTGTTCCATTCCCTAAAGATGTACCTCGATTGAAGGAGCTTGATGTTGGTGGTGTCATTACTCTTAATGAGCCATATGAGACACTAGTTCCCACGTCATTATATCGTGTAAGTTTAATCATGGTTGATGTTTGATTTCTTTTTTGTGTTTGTTGATCTTATGTTTCTGTTATGTTGCAGGCTTATGGCATTGACAATCTTGTTATTCCAACCAGAGACTACTTATTTGCTCCATCGTTTGTGGACATTGATCGAGCTGTTAATTTTATTCACAGTAAGTAAAGTTGCTCTCCAACTACTCTTTAAATATTATGTTTATGACACCGACTCCATATCCGTTGTGTTTTGGTTAAAGGGAATGCAACTCGTGGTAAAACCACATACGTGCACTGCAAAGCCGGGAGAGGAAGGAGTACAACGATTGTACTTTGTTATTTGGTAAAACTTATTTGACAACAATTTTTATGAGGACCATTGTAGTCTTTTAGCAAGTACTGGACATTTTGTAGATAAGTCGATTAACATTTTGCAGGTTGAATACAAAAACATGACCCCGGTTTCTGCTTTGGAATATGTACGGGCTAGGCGGCCTAGAGTGCTGTTGGCGCCATCTCAATGGAAGGTCAGTCACCATTCTGTTCTTGATACAAAAATTTCAAATTGTAAGTTCTAAAAATATATATATGCAGGCGGTTCAAGAATACAAGCACTGGCGATCAGTCTCAGAGACCCCTGCGTCTGCATCTTCAGGAGATGTTGTGCTGATAACGAAAGCAGATTTGGAAGGGTACCAAAACCCGTCGTCAAAAGGGAAAGAACTTGCAATTGTTCCAAGGGTGGCAAGAACGAGTCCGATGATAGCAAAGCTCTCTTGCCTCTTTGCATCTCTTAAAGCTTCCAGTAACTCGACTCATGTCAGTTTGAAACTAACGGAGACACCTGCTTGTTAGTTCTTAGTAATCGGTTTCTGAAGCATCATGGAAATAGTTTGGTAAAAAGTGAACTATTTTTCGTGCTTCCATAGCTATCCGTTCTTTTAGTAAAGACAGGAGATGAGAAATAATGATGGAAAAAGAAGAAAAACTACAGGGATGCCTTCTTGGCATCACCTTTGTGGCTTTGTGTATATATTTGTTTATGTTTGTATTTAGCTAGTGAAGACTTATCTTTTGTTATATGAATAAGCCTTTTGTGCTTCCATAGTTGTTTTGTTATGCCGAGTAGGCGAGTAAGCTACATAATTGCAGTACAAAAACGGTGGAAAAGCATGCACGAGTAGTAATCAATCAACTAGAAGGATCCTGTGCGGTACTTGCTGCATTTCCATGTTTATAAAAGAGCAAATGAATTGAAGGAAATTTTTCGTTGATCTTAAAATTTTCGGAGCACGGGACACTTACCAATTCAGGAGTGCAACAGGAACATGGTCTAATGAAATTGGTATGAAACATTCCTTATAATGATTTAGCTTCAACAATAGTTCCACTGAAAATAATGCTCATGTGTACATTTAAAACCCAACAGTTACAGCCATCGCATAAAAACAAGTTTGTAGTCCGTTGCACAAACATCCAACTCCAACAAAAAGTTACAGGGAATAATACATGATTGAATCCGAGGTCAAAAATGATGGAATGCAATGGCATTTCGTTGAATTATTCTTTCTTGTCTAGAAATAGCAAAAACAAGTAACAACTGCTGCCAAACTTTGTGGCTTTCAAGACAAAGCAACCTTTAAATTAACGGAATTTGCTGCTGACAGAGTCATAGGTTGGTACATGAATAACTGCCATAAAAATAAAAAATTAAAATTAGATTACTTAAAACATCTGAAAGAATATACGAAAACTTCCAAAGAAGAGAGAAAATTACCATCTCCGTGAGAAGCCATTGTGAGCGGCGAGGAAAGAAGCTTCTGTGCAAGGGAAGCAATGTCTTTGGCTGTTACTTCATCCACAGCTTTCAAGAAGAACTCCACGGGTTTCCTGTTCAGAATATAGAATAGATTAATAATAGAGGTCGATGGACGTTATCAAAAGAATAGTTGACAGATTAGCAATTTTAAAGCTTTACCTCTCTCCATATGTCAATATCTGTCTACCTATATCTTCTGAAGCAACCATCTGCAGGGTACAAAGAAATCATAAGCACAATTAGCCTAATCATACATATGCTGCTAGTTTAGTTGGCAGCAGTCCAATTACATACTCTTGATTCCAAATTCATAAGAATGGCAGACTTGGTAGACTGTTTGGCACGATCCAGCTGTTTCTGGGTGACTGAAAAAAAGATAACAACCATTATGTATTGGGCAAAAGTCTAATTCAAAAGAAACGGAAAAAAAGTGTCAGACGGGTCAAAAGTGTACAGCTTCAAAAATCCGTTATTTGAAATTTACTGTCAATGACTTGATATAATAATAGTCTGTAAATTTTAACTAATAAAGTTACCCATTTGCCACTTTCGATCAATATGGTGCACCACAGAGCATGAAACAATTAGTAATATACCTTCACCGTTAGTGGCAACCGCAATAAGTTCTTTAGCTGCTACATCAATCGCTTTCGACGCAAACTCAGAACTCTATCAAAGTTATCAAAATATTAAATGCAACACATGAAAATAAATATTTGAACCCTTATAATGATATCTTACAGTGGTAGCTTGGATTCCAAAAACGGCAGTGTGGTTGTAGATAGAATTGAATGCTGAAAATGAATACACATCTGGGTACTGATTCAAGACGTTAAGATCTGTTCACCACAATTATAAAAAATAGAGAACAAGAGAGTCAGACCAAAGCACATTCTATCTACAAGCTATAAGCAGACCACACATAAATGGGTATGAATAGTAACTTACAAAGCCGTGAGTACATCCCTTTTCCAGGACCCCCAGCTGAAAAAGATCCACCTCCTCCCATTAGCATCTGCAAATAAATAATAAATACTTATCAGTTGACATTTCATCGAGTTTTTTCTTCTTTTTTGGTAACCATGGTGCATGACCTTTTGCCAAGAAAAAAGAAAACAGGAAACAGAATCAGAAATGAATAAAGCAAATAAAATATTACTCCAACCTGAATAAATTTCGTGTTTACCCTTGATTTTCATAATATCATATTTGCCCAATCCATATAATGCAAAAAGACCATGCATCTATAAAAGCTTGTTTCGCCAAAAGAAAGAGAATACTATGCAAGAATGATTTTACAAAAGTAACATTATTTTCCTATTCATTGGTCAATGAGCAATTAACTGAAGTTTCTTTATGTACTACTGAATGGGTAGATATAATACTTGAGTCAGACATATATGACGCTATGAAAATTAGTGGAAATACCAAAGTTTATTCTGTTAATTCAAATCCTAATTAAATACACAGGCTACCTGCAGAACTGTCAAAGTCATGGCATCCTTCTCCTTAAGCCAGCCGCCAGGAAGTTCAAATGCAAGAGCAAAACTGGTTCTCTGATAACGGAGGATAAAATGATAATTGCATCAGAAGAGCACAAAAGAGCATTAAAAAACTGATAATGCAGAGGACAATTTTAAAACACACACCCCTGTATCAGCCATAACACGATGATCACCACCAACATAGACTGATTGTGGCTCTGCAACCTGAGCACCGCCTGGTAAGTCAGAGAGAAGAGGTTCCGCATATTTCAACAGCTCCTCGTGTTCAACACCGGATGCAGCAAGAACTATCCGAGGAGCAGTATAGTTTTCCTACAATAATTCAAACATGACCACCTTTAGGAACGAAGAGAGTGCATACCTAATGAAGAGATCTCTTGAGAGAATAAAGGGATCATCACATAAAAGGTGGGCAATTCAGATCTGTTTATTATAGTCATGAGGTCGATTTGGGTTTATACCTAACTCCTAAAGGTTCAAATGACTAAATCTGAAAAAGTATTAAGGTAAAACAAAAATGTGTTGAACGGGTCTATATGTCAAAATAACTCCTAGACCAACCTACCTTAGCAATTAGATTAGCACTGAGACAATGGTATTTTTAAATAATATTTAAAACATTTATATATATTTATAAAATTTCAAGAAAAGAAAACCTAAGGTAGATTGTCGGCCATCCTGGCACATCCGCCATGCCACGACCCATTTGGACAAGAGTTAAAGGTAACCCAATTTGACTAATACCCAACGCGCTCAGCTTGCCACCTCAGCACAGCATACAAGATATAGCAATCGAAATAACTCATGATCCAAGACTCACCGCTACAAATTGTTCCAATATGGTGCTGTCTAATCTGTTAAGTGAACCTTCCGAGGCAAGAAGAGGATTGGCTAATGCACCAGAGTATCCAGCCGAATGAATCGCCTCCAACAACAAGGCCTCTGGATTATTGGCATATTCACTGATTTCAGCTTTCACTTTTTCGATCTGCAGATCAATATAATATGTATTAGTATCATTTCAGCCAAATACTCATAAACAAATAAAGCCACTAGAAACCAAGGAAAACATGGTCAGACCTGTTCCTTAACCTCCCAGTCCAAGAAAACTTGATTCCTTGCAGAGTCGACAAGTAACTCTACCATTTGAGGAACATAAGTCTTCAGAGCATCAAAGGTGTAACCCATTTGCTCCCTAGAAGCGGAAGCTGTAACATTTCCACCAATAGCTTCTACTTCCCTCACGAGACGCAAGTGGCTTCGGTTAGCTGTGGATTTGAAGGCCATGCGTTCTAGAAGGTGTGTAGCCCCAAATGATGCTGGTGTTTCATATATCGAACCAGAATTCACATACAAACCAATGGAAGCTGCAGGGTTCTGTTAAAAATACAAACAATTATGAATTTACATAATCTAAAGAAACTTTAGTATTTATTTGAAACAAAAACACCAATCTGTATTAACAGTAACCAAGTTTCACCATTGTTGATTGTTCCACATAGGTCACTCAAAAAATATTCAAGAGGTCATATCACTCAATTTTCACCTATTGCTTCTCAATGGTTACATATATTGGCGGCATTATAGAATTGATGACATGTTGTCGAGTCAGCTACTTCACGAAAAAGGACATCCATGTCATCAATATTACTCTATACAATTAACACGCAATTTATGTAGCTAGTTGTCGCAGAACAATTTTTTAAATAAAAAATTACAAAACCGAAGCAGGAGAAAATACTTTGAGTGGTTAAACCTCCTTAAAAACAATTTGAGCTACCTCGGTGAAACTGCAATATTATTGTCTTTTGCAGTTATTTAAACAACTTTAAGGTGAATGCTCCCTTACCGCTGAAGTTTCGGAGGCGATTCTGACTCCATTTGGAAGGGTTGTAACCTTGGTCTTGCCAGTTTCGACATGATCAGGCAAAGATGGGGGGATTTCAATACCCTTAAGTGGGAAATCCAAAGGCGGGAGACTTGCAGAGGTTCCGCCAGTGAAAAAGCTAAAGATACCACCTGAAGATGAATTGGCTGCAACCGCACTTGAGCTTGCAAACCTGGTCAGGCTCCGACCCTATCAAAAATCTCATATCAGCACATTTTAAAACATGTCCTTTTGCTTATAAAGTAGATTATAGACAACTTAAAAACTATAGTTATATTATAAATCGGCTACACATTTTGGTGGATAAGTTTCTATTGTTATTATCGACAATAACCGATCAGTAAGCTTAAGACCAATTTGCATTAAGTAATACCATACTAGATTCTCGTGTTTGTTTATTGAAAATTACGAAAACAACAATTTCACACTGAATTTAGAGTTCGTATCCTTCTATCAGGAAGTAAAACTTATAGCCTTATAGTCAAGAACTAGTTTACAAATCAATGCAAGATGGTGCATCAGTAAAGTTGAATAATTGTTCTACAAAGAACTCGCTTACTATTTCATTTTAAGAAAGTTGTCATACTCACAACCAAAATTTGCAAGCTTTAATGTGATGTAGTACTATTTTTACATCTAAACACCTACGATCAATTTATTTTGTATTTCTTCAATACCAAAAGTAAAATGGTAAAAATCTCGCCCACTCGCAATTCCATAACAATAAATCCTACACATTTAAGCATCACATCCGTAGTCTCAAATATCTAACCTAACCTTAAAAAAAACCCTTTTTAGCATAAACTCAAACATTAAAATTTTAAAAATGTTTTCATTTTCATGACCCCCCAACACAGATACATATTATGTACAGATCCTAAGAAACCTCTAACAACATGCTTAAAGATTAAAAAAACAAAAAGGTGATAAGATCCCTCTTCATTTTATAAATCTAAATATAATGGATTGATTTAAACTGACCTTAAGGGTTCTAATTCTGGAAGCAGCTGCACGATACATGATGAACCAACCCTTGATTATTAATTAATGTTGTATAAATTAGTAATGAAAATACAAAATGGTTATGTCTCTCTCTTTAGAAAAGGAGACTAGACTGGTGGGCGTATTTGGGGGTTTCAGATTCGTGTTAACTCTATTGGCACGTGTGACATTTGGGCTTGGGCTTTCACAAGTTTGATATTGTAATGAGCTCAAGTTTAAGGACTGGGTCTCTTAGTTTATGGACTTTATGTCTTCCTGGCCTATATAAGAAATTCCAGGGAGATGTTGGTGACAAAAATATTTGTTGCTCGCCCAGGCAGATGATGACGTTCACGAAGACCAATGATTGAGTCGAGGGGCGGTTCATGAGAAACCGATGGATATTCGCTGCTTACTGTAAATTTTCGTTAAAATCTTTAGTTTTTTCGAAATGAACCTTCCAGATTTTGTGTCGCATAAATACATGTCTTGTTTAGTTAGTTCATTACATGTCTTATGTCTTGTTCATTTTAGTTTTCTATAGACTTGTAAAAGAATTTGTGCATATGGTGACTTAAAGTTCCGGGTTCGCTCCTGATTGAGGCTGTCTTGGCCTATATATATAACACCCGTTGGGTAGGAGAACTTTTGCAATAGACTACATAAGCTTGAACTATGAAATAACAAACCAAATACGACAGTGAAGTATCCAAATCCTAATTCATTAAATTATGTAGAATGAAATGTCTCGAAACAAGGTGTCACACGTAGCAATATACATCTACCCAGAAAGCTATCTTTATCAATTTCCAAGTGTTATTCAATGACACTTGCTTAATCTATCATGCTCTAGACTCTAGGGGGATGTTTGGTAGGAGGGAAAGGAAAGAGAAAAAAGAGAATAGAGGGGTCTTCCTTTGTTTGTTGCTTTTGAGAATGGAAAGGGGTAATCAATTTATGATTCTCATTCAAGCTCTTTCATTCTTTAAAAATTGTGAAGAAAGAGGGGAATCAAAAAGCTAAGAATAAAGCCATTCTCAGGTTGAATCCCCTCTTGAATGTAAGACCAATGTAACAACGTTGGGTATAAAATAGAAATGCCATGTGCAAGTCACATGCTACTCGAATTTAACAAAAACACTTTAAAGCCAAGCCATATATATCCTTTCGTGATTCTTTACTTCAAGATTACAGTTCATCTTCATCATAGCTGCTAAATATATTTCAGATCTTATTTTGAATTTCAAGAAATCATATTCTCTATTTGATGTTTGTTTGTCGCCGTGATAATGATCCCATAAAATAAAACCCAGTTTTTTATCATCACATTTTTTTGGAGATGAGGTGTTTGATCTTATGCCACTGTGGGAAATCAACAAGGGTTTGAACCAAATCCATATTTAGAACATCCATCATTCAATCTCAAATCACTTTTAACATTCATGCATATCATTACACTACTCCAATTATACAAAAACAATATTCAGATTTGAAAATCTATATGTAGTAGACCTCCTTTCATTGGACAAATATGATTAAAAAGACTCCGATAAAACACAAAATTAATTTTCCTAACCAAGATATACGAACAAACAGTACTTATGTAAATGTAAATTTTTGCATGTTTTTATTAGTTTACTGTTTGAATGGAACATTCATTTTTAGAAAACTTTGTTTGAAAGGATGTAAAAACTTTAAACTGCTTGACTGCTTGTTCACTAGAAAAAAAAATATTGATACCGTGCACATGAGATTACATATAATTTCACATATCTAAACTTTTTTTATGTGGTGCAATGGACATGACGTTTTTGCTGTATTATGTAGGAGGATAATTTGGGTATATAAATTAATTTCATTCCATTGTATAATGTAACCAAACAAGAGAATTGATTCAAGTGCGAACATCTCAAGTTTATACCAAACAGTGGAATTGATTTCAAATATTAAAGTTATTCTCTTTCCTTACCTTTCCATTCTTTATGATTCTATCGTACCAAACGTCCCCTAGAGTCGACTAGTACTATTCATTATTCAATATGCAAGTGATCTCCAATATACGACTAATCACCCTAAAAGCTATCTTTACCAAATTCTTATGGTTAAAAAACAAGTAGGAAGATATATATTCAAATGTTCAGGAGCTTCTAAACAACTTTTACTCACTAAGAGCTTAATCATTGTCATAAAAACATGTCTCATATTTTATGTTATTTGTTTTTGGCGAGGATTTGTGGTCTTGTTGGCCCCGTGTTGTTTAGTGTAAAAAACAATTAATATAATTAACTTTTGGCGAGGACAAAAGTCTTGTGGGTCGGTTCTTTAACTTTGACTAGAAAATGTGTGGGCCCCGCAAGTCGTCGCCAAAAGCCACAATCTGTCGTCACAAGAAATATTAGCGACAAAGTAATAGCGGGGATCATTTGACGAGGACAAGTCGTCGTCAAAGACCTTTAGCGAAGACTTGTCCTCGCCAAGAGGGGCAAAAAGTCCTCTCCAGTGGGGGCAATTGTTGTATATATACCGTTTAACTTATAAAAAAAAAGCCTCTTTTCATTATACTGATTTATATCCATGTCATTTCCCCACTAAAAGGGTGCATCTAAACACAATTTATCATGTTGCCAACTTTACTTATTTTGCGCAAACAACTGAAAGAGTGAAAGGGACAACTTCATATTGGCATTGATCTCAGATAGCATATAAATGAAAGGGACAACTATATTGACCAGATTTATCATCAAATTCAGCATGATTTTCGTTGTACAATAAACATGCATTTAACCATAGTTGAAAAATAGAAAAGCATGAGTTTGATGGTTTTAATGTTCCCATGCCTTCAAATGGATACATGGTACGGTGATCCATGCCTTTAGCAGCCATCCCCCGTCATCAACCAAAAAAATAATAACAATAAAAAAAAAAAAAAAAACCTTTTTTTTTCTAAAGTTAGACAGTATTTGACATGTTATTGTTAAAGTCAATATTGAAATGTCACGTGTATGGTTTAAACAACTGTGGAAAAATAAATGGTGGAATATAATGCAAGGAAGGATAACCGATAGCGTATCCAAAGTTTTTGGAGAAAATTCAAATTGTGATTATTATAAGTCATAGGCTTTATTTTCTTGTATCATTTAACATTTCTTAACTTTAATTTAATGGGAGTTACATTATTTTAGTTTTATATAACATGACATCATATTTTCATAGTTTTAATACGAATATACGATTATTGACTCTTTTTTAAAAATAAGATCTATTTACATCATCTTTAAACTTAATACGGAGTATCTAAGAATACATACGACAACTACTCAACTAGCAGACTTTATAGATAAACTAACTATTCTGTAATATACCCAATAAATAATAAAGTAATTTATAAGTTGTAGTTATCATGTGGTTTTTTCTGAATAAATTATAGATTGAATTATTGGTGGGTGTAACAAGTGTTAAGGGAGGTGTTTTTATTAGGTGTTTGTATTCTCTATTATCAGTTATCTAGAAAAGTTGTCTAACTTGGGTGTCTTTTCTAGATTTATTGGAGCTAGAGGATGTTTGTGTAATACGATTAAACATTAAGGGTAGATTAAAGAAATATCGAATCAATAATTGTAGAACTTTTTGTTGATCCCCGTGTGTTGTGACCTCAACAAGTTGCCCGTGGGCCTTGCTACATTCGAATAAGACCCTTTTTAATGGATGGAGATCATGAATCATCTATCTATGTTTTTATTCAATAAACAAAAAGAAATTTAAACCTCATGGTAGTTTATAATTGTCTCGCAAGACTCGGGTCATGTTTGGCAGCAAGCATTTTAAAGCAATTAGCGATTAGCGACTATCATTTTATTCTAAACGCAAAACTTGTTTGACAACAAACAGCTAGCTTTTACATTTTGTGTAATTGTTCTTAATCAAAACGTTTTTTGATGAAGCATTAGAATTTTTTTTCTAGCGTTATGCTTTTTAAATTACATGTATACCTTTAAATTTATTTAATACATTTTATTTGAATGTGTATATGTTATTTTACGTCATTTTTCACGTTATAATTAAACCTACAACTATAATGCCAAACGTTTTTATTAAGTAAATAACTCATGTCAATTGTTACTATTAACTGCTACTGCTACGTTTTATGAAACATATCGTATAAGACATGTTCCTTTTATTTTGATTCAATTAAAATGTTTTTCACATGTTTTGTTACATGTTCGCTTTATCCTTTTTATCAATTTTTATTGAGGTATGATTCTAACTACATAGAGGTAAAAAATGGCATGAAAATGGACGATATAAATAAGAGGAATAAGATAAAGTAGAATATACCGTATGACCACGAGAAGATTCCACAAATTTTGCACCACAAAAGCATATTTTTATGGCCCTATACCCAAAATAGATACCTTATTGACTTTCAAGTTACATTATTTATTGTTAAATGGATAAACAAAGTCCTTTTCTCCTAAATTTTTTATTAAGTAGTGTACCTTTTAAATAAAAGGATAAATTGTAAATTTTGTTCCTAATGTTAAAAACGCAAGAATTACATCAAGATGAAATTTATTGCAAAAAGACATTAATATTTACGTTTTTTGCAAAACAACTATCGAGACGCACTATTCACTAACTTTTGTTAGTTTTTTTGTTAAGTTGTCTCGTCCCTAAAGATAGTCTTGTCATTTCACTATTCCCGCCTAAATCATCATCACACCTACCGATTATCACTTAACCCAATAAACCATTTTGTTCAAAGTTAAATTATTCTTCTTCCTTAAACTTATTAAAAGCCACTTCGATATCAACTAAAATTGAGAATGATAGCTTCTCCATTTGGGAAAAATCGAGCACGATCTTCCTCGGTCTATGATCTTGATAAATTTTACGGTAAATTTGGTTATTGTTAATTGTACTGATTTTTCTAGTTAAATATTATTGGTCCGGATACATCTTGAGCAAACCATGAATTAATGCAAAAATCATAAGGACTTCGTGATTACGTAAAAACAAAGTAATTACAATGTTACTCAAGAACCCACTTTGACATACTAACAATACTTGGGTAGCTTTTCAAGGGGATAGTTGCGGAATAGTATCCCCGTTGATTGAAAAATAAAACTCACAAAGATTCAAACTAAGCTTTGAATTCTAAGTGATGAGGACTTCTACATCTATAATACTTTGTATTATCTTTTGTGTGAAAACACTTTGCGCTACTTGCTTTTCTCATATTTGTAACGAGTATTTATAGCTGAATAATTACTGTTGCGTCACGTGGGAATAGTAATTTTGTGTGAAAAGACTCTGCGCTACTTGTTTTCTCATATTTGTAACGAGTATTTATAGCTGAATAATTACCGGAGTTGACAGTTGTGTGTACCGGTGAGCTACTTTGGTGTCTTGGAAGGGAGCAATGCTTTATCTTCCCAAGGTTTATCCAGCTTAAACATATTAGTGAGAAAGTCCCAATTAAATCTCATAGGTTAAGAGCTAAGCTTCTGTTTTTCTTATCAGAGATCTTAGAGGTCATTAAGGTATTGCTACCTCTAATGAGCCATATGCTTCCGCTAGAGATCCTTGTACATATTGGTTGACTCGTATCAGCTTGAGTGTATGCCTTCAAGAGATCTTAGATTCGTTGATGATGTCTCTGATTTGAGCTTTGGTGGAGCTGCTTGCTAATTCTACCGTCAGCGAGACTTTTACATCGTTATTTACTATCAATTAGACTTTTGTTGTTTTATGAGAAAGGTGCTTCATAGACAAAGAGGCAATTATCAGATCTCAGTGTCCCTGGTGTTACTCATGTACTTTCCTTATTGACTCTTGTAACATATTGGATTTCACAAACACATCAAATCATGATTACAAGTAGGCATATAACTTGAGGTTTTAGAGAGAGAAATAGTTAGAGGTTTGGGAACTTAGTGAGAGAAAGTAAAAGTATTATTTCAAACCAAAAAAGATTGAAACGTGATTGATTTGTTTCAATGTGCAGGTTTTCCATAATATGTGCAAAACACTCTCAAATTTCTATGCACATATTAGGGGGGAGCAACTTTTTGAAAACCACATCCTTTCCAAAATTATCCGTAACAAAGTATGAAAAATACTAATTTTGATCAGGAAAGTGATGTTGATATCTTTTAGAAAATGGCAATCAAAGAAGTGAATCCTTCTTCTTTCCTCTGTGTGCCAAAACGATTTCAAATACATGATGCACATGTTGAGGGGGATCTCTTTTTCTAAAAATATCAAAAACGATTCAGGTACAAAATGCTTTGATAATATATCACAAGTATCCGGATTGATTTCAAATGGTTTTCAATTGGTTCCAATGGCGGATGAACAATACCAAATAGACCGACCAAATTTACTTTATGTATGGTGATATAAGGATGGTTAGGTTAGGTATTCGTTCCACGATCCCGCCAGAGTCGGAGGGATCTACCGAGGACAATCCACTAGATAGTGTAGAGTCCTTAGGTATGATGAAAAAGGAGAAAAGTGAGATTTGAGAAGAGTGCGGATGAGAAAGAGCTAGAACCGGAATAAACCCAACAAGGTTCTAGTTATGAAGTCTCGGTAAGCAATCGAGGGGTTTAAGAATGAAAAGAATTAAATGAGAAAAGGGTGAAAATAAATAGCCCTCCAATAATTCAACCTTAGGGCGAAACCGGGTTCAATTCATATACTCTTGGTGGTTACCAAGGTAACATCGATATTGAAGACAAGACGTCATGGACCCGATTCACGATCTGACTACAACTTCCCAAGCCACTCAAGATCCTCTTAAAATGACTTGTTTCATTCTCACGGGGAACCTACATAATCTATCAACTTTCTCTTAGAGTTTGTTGATATTGAAGAAGGATACCCTCTCCCTAGTCTCCGGCATAGGAACCAAATGTGCACAATTGAGTCGAGCCACGAGATCATCAAATAAATCTCTTTAGGACACTGTCAATGAAGACTCTCTGTTTCACACAATATGGAAAGAGATATTATATCTTATGAGTCCTATGCATTATCCTTGTGGTATTGCCAGAACATCTGAGTGATATGCAAACATATTCACAATGAAGATGTAAATCCTTCTAGAGCCAACATCAAACAAGCTCTTGGTAGGTGGCATGTGAGATCTATCCAATAGATCAACCATGTGACAACCGAATGAAACAATGGGCGATTCAAAACTATGAATCAATCTCGGTTCGAGTTATGGATTAACGGATACCTTTGAAAACCGGTCGTTGTGCTTAAAAATTCTTTTCTTTAGCACATCGATCGTGTATTAATATTTCAAATATAAAAGGTGTTTATGATTGATAATTGATTTTCTCAAAACCCTCGTTGTATTGCAAAAACACTTTATCGAAATTGTACTCGATTGTTTTCAAATCTCTTTCATCAATCGGTGAATCTCAAATTCATTGGTTCACTCACTCTGTGTTGTCTTCTTTGAGACGTTCGGTTTGAGAACAACTTAGAGCAACCGCGAAACCCTGTCAAGGAGATTCTTCAAATCATACCGATCACAAAGATTTGTCTCGATCAACGGGAACCGTGGGCCATGTACCTCAATTCAACGAAAGTGATCAAAGACACTTTCGTGCGCTTTATTGCTAATTGTTGTATGCAGTCGCCCGACGTTTGCGGTGATCGAATGGAGATGTCAATCCATAGCCGCATGCTCACACAACACATTCATTTCTAAAGAAATCATGATAAGTGCATCAACGACTGATATTTTCACTCCATGCTTCGCTACTGCCGCAAATATCATGAATCAACTAAAGCTTAGTTACTCGATGAGAAGATATCATGATCTAGAATGTGAGCATGTCGGTCCAAAAGTCACAACACCACAAAGGAAAATTCGAGATTTATGGTAGTGATGATCTCAAAGTCGGCTCAAAACTCATTATCACGTGGATCAGTTAAAGACCTCCACTTGGATTATCTAAACATGCAAAAATGAAGAATCAAAGACTACGGGCTACAGAGCAAGGAACATTAACAAGAATCCAAGAACTATCTCAATGTAATATCTGTGTGTATTCAATGTATTTTGAGGTGACCTCCCTTAGGGGGAGATTGTTAGGATTTAGTAAATCCAGTTATTAAAGTGACGGTCACCTCAAGTATATGTAATCGTTAGAAAGCTCGTAGTCGTAGTTGTTTTAAAGAAAGGCATGACCTCAGTTAAATAGCATTCTTTAGTTTGCTCAAAATCCCTTTCCCCTTCAGTTATCCTTGTAGGTGTGATTCTCTTTTTACATGTCTTCTCAAAATCAACGAATAGTTGATAAACAACATATAGGCTGGTTAAGGTATTGCTATTAGTGGAAATAGTTCTCGGAACTAAATGCATTGGTGTATTAGGAGGATACACAGTAGCTGCAGGCACTTTCCTAAGGGGAGGGTTTGTTTCAACAAGTTCACTTGCCTTTTTCTTATCCATATCTTTCTTCCAAAAAATTTGTTCAGCCGTTAATAGGGCTTGAAGCTTAAACTTGTTCAGGGAAATCCAATTTTCTTTTGTGTAATCATGGGGTTTGACCGTTATATTCTGCTGTTTACACACAGTATCATCCAGCTTCTTATCCATTTTCTCTCTAGAGGCATCTTCTAATTGAATATCTTCCACAATGCACTTAGTACAACTAGGTTTCTGTCTGGGTTTAAGAATCTCATTGCCATCATAGATTACTTTTTGAGCAGCTCTAGCTTTCTTACCAACCTCAGGATTTGGTTTATTAACAAGAGGAATGCTATGCTTATCGCTGAGAACTCTATGCTTAGTGATCATGTGAGCAATCAATGGTATTCCTTGTACGCATAACTTATTTTCAAGTTTGTTTTCAACGTTTTAGATTGGAAAAATCATTCAAAAGTTTTGATTTCATAGCATTAAATTCTTGTTTAAGCACTTTAACATTATCTTGAAGTTCTTGCTTTTGCTTAACAGCTTTAGAAAGCTTTTCTTGTAAGGAATTTAACTCTTGTTTTAACACTTCTTCTAAAATTACTTTTTCTAATGATTATGCGCATTTGGTCATCCATTTCCTCGCTCACGGGTAGTTAACTCAAACTTAGCACGTTGTTCATAAATGGCAACTTGTTCTTTATAGGCATTCAATTTAGAGATAACAGAATCATCGAGGCACATGCGGTGTATTCATCAAAACATAATCATCATTGATCGCGAAGATACATCACTTGGCACAATCTCACTTTCACTTTGTGTCACATATTGATCATATGGGACAATATTACTATTACCCTCATTATCAATATCGATTCATAAGTTTCAAGAGTTTGTACCGTTATGTATCTTTGCTCATCCACCTCATCGTATAGTTTTAATACCTGCGAGATGATTGATTCTTTGGATGGACCACTGTTGTGGTGATGGGACTTTGGAGAGACCATAGGTAAGATGCTAGCCATGAAGATTGTCCAGGCGAGAGGTTCATCATCGACATCGAGTCGAATGCATCACGATCCGCAACTTGAAAGGCATTTTGATGATTGTGACCTATTTCTGAATTGGTCGCTCATCCACATTAGCATCATATGTCTTAGCATTCCTTCGCAAGAAACAACAACTCCTCTTCATCCAAAGTTGCTCCATTATCTTGAGCTTGCACAAGCAACATCTTGTCTCAAGTATTCTCGCATTCGTGGACGTTTTGGAGATGTGCGTTCCTTGCAATATGTCCCTCACCACCACAGTTGTAGCATTTGATTGTCTTTGCTTGCCCTTGATTGGAATTTCTTCCACGATTTTGATTAGCCACATATCCTCCACCTACTCCACCTCTTCCCTGCTCATACTGCCTTCCTTGAACTGGTTGCACCATAACCTTTCCATCTCGACAATAGCATGATTGTGTAGATTGGATGCGATCGATTTCATTCTTAGTGTGAAGACTGTTAGTATGTGGAGTGAGGGTCAAGTTTTGTTTAACCATAAGAGCCAGTTGATTGATGAAGTGTTCCATGACTGCATTAGCATCAGGTTGCTTGAAACTTGGATCGGGAATGAGTTTGTGATTTCCATTTCCAGTAGGTATGACTTGAGAAGCTTTGGTGGTAATTCCAACATTTGTGTAAAAAGCTGTTGAATCATTTGACGAGCTTGTTTCTCCCTGTTTAGATTTGAACTGTTCAAGAATCCTTCGTTCAAACATAGCATGTCTCTCACTTTGAATAAGAAAGGCATACAGTTGCTCATAGTTGGTGTTCTTTAATCCTTTGGTTAGCTTCACAGAGGTGACAAATTTGTGCCATTCGGGATTCATCTTCGCTCACAAACTTTGAGTTCAAATTGAATATTTGGCATGGTCATTTTGATGTTCCTCATGTCATTTACAAGCTTGTGAAATCTCACGTAATATTCATAGACACTTTCTTCCGGTTTCATCTTAAAATGCTCAAATTCATCATACAATTATGATTCTCTGTCTTCCTTGGTTAGTTCGAACCCGAGAGAAGCATTTTGACATTGTCCCAAATTGCTTTAGCTTCAGGTTGTGATTAATCGACTTGTAAATGTCCTTAGGTAAACCTTGAAGTATGATGTTAGAAGCCACGATGTCCGCATCGTATCTCTTCTTCTCCTTATCACCGCTTCATCATATATTTTTGGTCCGTCGGTCCTAATATCATCGTGCCATCGCAGCAGATTTAGTATGTCTCTAGTTGTCTCAACTTGATACGGTCCTTCATCAATTGACTTGAGAATGTTGACTCCATTTTCTTTTCCCAAACAATACAACCTAATTCGTTGAGCCCATGAGTCATAGTCGGCCATCAAGCATAGGTGGTAGAGTATCCGATCCACCGCTTGAACTTCCTCAACAACAGAAGAGATGATTGTAGGTATGTTGGTAGACATGATTACAGATTTCAAGGGATTTTAAAACTCTACGATTAAACCGAGAAATAGATTCTTTCACGGGATTTTACTGAATCAAGAGAAAACCGTATTAGAAACAAAATCAACCAAGTCGCTATAACCCTTGAAGACAAGTCGCTAAGTAGCAACTCGCTAAAGGCTCAAGTCGTTGTGGATCAAGTTGCTAGACACAAGTCGCTATGAACCAAGTCGCTAAACACAAGTCGCTAAAGCAGCAAATCGCTAAGCTGACAAGTCGCTAAAGAACAACTCGCTAAGTAGACAAATCGCTAAGGAACAACTCGCTGAGAGGTCAAGTCGCTAAAGAGTAACTCGCTAGTAACAACAAAGACAAGTCGCTAGAAATAATAAAGACAAGTCACTACGTCAACCAAGTCGCTAGCCGAAGTGGTGTCTCTACTACTTTGTACTGTTTGTCGTCTTGTCTCAATAGACAAGTCGCTAGGGCTCAAATCGCTACCACTTCAACTACAAGTCGCTACCAACTAACGAAGCAAGTCGCTACGAAGAAAATTTATCCGAGAACCAAGTCGCTAGGAAGAAAAACTTAAACACAGCCCTTTTCAATCCAAAACAAGCTCAACCACAGTGATTCAAGCTTTCCAAATCAAAACCCAAGCACTTACAATGATTCTAAACACAAAAGTACACTCAAAATTCAAAGTTTAACACAAGAAATGATCCAAATGATGCAAAAACCACTAAACTTTTTCAAACCCAAAAACCATATAAAACCACAAGAAATCCAAGGATATGTAACAGAGATGATCAAACCATGGCTCTTGATACCATTTGTAACATTTTGGATTTCACAAACACATCAAATCATGATTACAAGTAGGCGTATAACTTGAGGTTTTAGAGAGAGAAATAGTTAGAGGTTTGGGAGCTTAGTGAGAGAAAGTAAAAGTATTATTATGAGCTCCAACCCTCTACCTTGGGAGGTAGAGGATATTTATAGTATCTTACATGAACGCCACCTACGGGCTGTGGATCATGGATACAGTGGGTAAAGACCCTTCCGTCCTCCACGGTGTTACATAACTAAATACTATCTAACACAAAACAACTACGACTACGAGCTTTCTAACGATTACATATACTCGAGGTGACCGTCACATTAATAACTGGATTTACTAAATCCTAACAACTCTGAATCAGTGAGGTGAAGTGCATACTCTGTGAGATTCTTGAAGCATGTTGTTTGAGTGTATGATTACTGATTTTCTTCATCAGCGAGTGACTTAGCTATTTTATGTTCAAATACTTGTTAGGAACATATGGGTCAAATATTTTCCCAACAAATATAATGTTAACAGCATGCACAATATGATCAGGAATTAGTTACACATTCAGATGATTTTTTTTGTTCTTAGGGTGTGTGTTGCCGTTTATTCTTTCTACAAAGAATCAACCCACAACTTGTTCTCGCTAAAAATCATTCACAGTGGTGATTTCACCTGACCACCAGGAAGGATATATCGTTCTCCAGTTATAGGATATATCGCTCAAGAGAAGGATGTGTCCTTCGGACCAACGAATGGGAATTACTTCAGGTGGAGGTGCGAGACTTTATGGCTCCACTTGATGTACTCTAGTATTTTCAGAAGGTGATGTATATTCTTTTTGAATTTCTTCAGGTTATATTGCCCTCCCATTGACTTCTTTAGTGATGGATTTCTTTTCAAACAACTCAACATATATGGTAACAACAATCTTATTCTTAGTTTAGGTGCTTAGGTCTGGCGGGCTTTGCCACATGGAAGGGTTGTGGATGATCTAGCAAATTTACTTAATGTTGTTGGTCCTTATACTCTTATAAAACAATATCGAGATGACTGGAAGTGGACCTTGGATCCGAGCAGTAAATTTACAGTTAAAAGACTTTCCTTTCTCATTGACGACAAACTTCTAGCCCCATGTGCTTTGGGACGTAACCATAGCTGGAATAATTGGATTCCAAAGAAGGTTGTGGAAAACTAGAAAGGGGGTTGAATAGTTTTACCGATTAAAACTCCGTTTTAAACTATTTAGATCGACTTATGTCAATCTATTCGATGTGTGTGATGGATATTGATAGATAAACATATAAGTAAATAATGCAAGTATAAAGAGTAAAGTAACACAAAACCACAACACAAGTATTTATAGTGGTTCGGCTACAATGACACCTTCCTTGCCTACTCCACCCCCGAGTACCCCACCGAGAGTTTGTAAGCACTACACAACACAAGCTCCTTAATGTGGCGGAGAAGCCTTTACAACGTGGTCTACTCTTATCCGGTACAAGGCTAGACACCGAGTTCTTCCACGAGGTAGAACCAAACCTATCACAACGTCGCCTACACTTTATCCAGTACAAGGCTAGATGCCGAGTTCCATTACAAATGAGGAACTACTACCCAACACTACACCACTACACAACTACCCAAATGAGACACACTCCTGGTTACAACACTAGAAGGACATCAACATCCTTTAACCCAAACTATCTAACTTGTACATCGATGCACCATATTGATTGTACACCTTTGGCACCTTTCACTAATGCCTTCAACACGACCCTTCGGCACCTTTCACTAATGCCTTCAACACAACACTTCTATGGAGGGGGGAAAGAACTATCAACAAGAGGCACTTGAGTGGTTTTGATGATGAAGAAACTTAGCAACTCATGACTTGAGCTTACACGTCTTCAAGAGGTGGTGATCTCACCTTTAAGAGGAACCTAGAGAATCACACAAACATAAAACTATATAGAATGATCCTTTGGATCAGAGGTTAGAGATGTTAGAATACTGGGAGAAAGTATATGTGAAGTAGTGGTGAGTAAGAGAGAAATGGCTCACTATTTATAGACAAAACTTGTCTACTGTCTACGGTTCTCACGGATCCCTCCCCAAAGGGATCCAGCTAGTGCAAACCCAGGGATCCGGCTATTGGGTCAGTTTAGTCCGGATTTCTGGTTGCAAACCGGGTTATGGGTTATGGGTTATGAACCATGGGTTATGGGAAATGGATTATGGATATCCAACAAAATGCAATACCTAGTCATTGGGTTATGGATCTTGGGTCATGGTTCATGGACTTTGGGTCATGGATAATACCCAACATGACTTCATGCATGATGCCATGCAATGGGTCATGGGTTATGGATCATGCTCCATGGGTATAGGTTATGGACTTTGGTTTTTACCCAAAAACATTCATTGTACCTAGTCAATGGATCATGGGTTATGGGTCATGAGTCATGGACTTTGGTTTTTACACATTACTTTACCCATTACAATATATACAAAGCATTTCTATATTATGTAAACACTAGTTGTTATACATATTCATTTTTCTATAAGATGTAAGCAATATTACTTGTTAGTGTTTATATAAAAATGTCTTTGGTTTTATATAACTTATTTACTAAACATGTTTTGATATAGTTTTAATATGTTTAGTAAAAGTGTGTTAAAAAACTATTGGCTCAAACCTTTTACGTATTTTATTTGTTTCGTTAAAATGATTGTTTGTTATAGACAAAACATTAGAAGATCGTAAAATATAAATAAACGTTTTTATGGCTTATTTGTATTAACAATCTCCTCTTTTTGTTGATGACAAAACATAAGATTATTTTAAGAAGAAGATAAAATTAAGTAAAATTTGATTTGAGTTTTTACTCTCTTCCCCCCTTTTTGTCGAAACAAAAATAGCGTCGAAAAGAAATTAACACATTGTTTTGAGAAAAACTTGTAAAAAAATTAATAAATAAATAAAATAGTAAGATGAGAGAGATATTCTCGTCTTAGCTCCTCCTTGACGGATGCTTCCCTTTGTTGAGGGCGTCAAGTAATTGGAAAGCTAAACAAGTGTATTGCAATAATTTTTGAAATGGTTTCGTTTTTTGACGAAATGCTCCCCCTTGACGAGTGCTCTCTTTTGAGGAGGACGTCAAGTAATATAGAAAACCTAAGTGAATGTATTGCAAGCGTTTTGCAATGCTTTGCTTTGACCAAAAAAGCTCCCCCTTGATTGAGGGTGTCAAAGTCTTCATGTGTACTTTGAAAATCTACAAAACAAAGATTAGAAAACAAGTATATGGTGCATAGTTTCCTGCAAATGAGGTTTATGTTAGTAAGAGAATATGCTTTTGTTGCACGGATCCCACGGATCCTCCCTGTGAGGATCCGTCTAGGCTAATTTAAGAGAACCGTACCGCATTCTTTTGACAAAGAATGTAGATGTAAAAATGACGTAAACATCCAAATGAGTTATGTATTATAGCACCAAACATATTCTCATAATTATATAGCATACTATATGTAGTTTCATTCAATAAAACAAGAGAAATGATATACATATCTCTAAAAATAAGAAAATGATACGAGCATGTAGTACATTTCCTAACAATTCTAAGTTGTGCCTAAGACTAGAGGAGAGCACCATTGTGCTTGTATTCCTAAGTTCTATGGACGAGTAGATTTGTTGACCTCATCAAAACGTTCGAGAAGGTGATAGAACATGAAACGTAATTCGTCACGTACTTCATGGACTAGTCCTTCGACATGTTGACAATGAAAGCAATCATTGCCATGACTATGAAATGGTGGTGGTAGGAATAGAGCGGTTTGAGGTGGAAGATTTGATGAGGAAGCTGGATGTTCCACAAAAGATTGAGGGATTTGTGGAGGCACATTTAATGATGTTGGAGGTCGTTTAACTAAGGGTGAAGGTGCTGGAATATGTGTTGATGGTGGCGGTAGAGAAGTATCTACTTCCATGTGATCCGTTGTTGATTTTAATGATTCCTCATAATCCAAAATAGATCATTTGAGGGTGATGGAGAAAAAGATGCGGGTGCTAGTGTTGTTTCAACACCAAAGTTTTGGTGAGGAGGTTGTTGTGGCACCATTTTCTCAATTGAGGAAAATGTTAGCAATGGTGGTGGATGAGATGGCCTAGGTGGCAAGTCCTCTAAGTTGTAAAGGTGTGGGGATGAGAGTGGAGTGGTGAAAGAGATAGCTCTAGGTACTAGATGTGATGGTTTAATGGAAGTAGGGGTGTTTGGTTTAGGAGGTATAATAGTGTTTGGCAAGGTTTGTCTTGTGGGAACAATCCTTTTAGGTGTTGGTTTGATTGGTAGAGTTGATTGTGAGGGGGTTCTAGTGTTTGAGGCTTTAACGGGTGATGATTCGGTTGAAGATATTTCATGAACAACCCGAACAATTTTCTTGAGAGGTTATTTGGTTAATGAGTTAACACTAGGAGCTTTCCTCATGGTGAAATGGTAGAAAGGAAAGGTGAAAAGAGAAAGCTTTATCTATTGAGAATGAGTGTGTAAATGGTGATTTGGAAGTTCTAAAACAAATGTTTTATAAAGAAAAAGATTTTGTAAGTGAATTAAAGCCTAAACCACTAAAAATCCTTCAGTTTGCAATAATTTGCATGCATAAGAGTTAACCACAGAGTTGCACTGATCTAGGAAGTCAATTAAGACAATGTGGAGTGTTCAAAATAACAAGAGGGTTTGAAATTATTGTATCAAGTAGGATTGGTTTAGTCTGTGCAACCGGTTCCAACGGATCCCTTACTTGAGGGATCCATCTAGGCTAAACTTAGGGATCTGACTCTCAGGAGCCAATGAGAAGAAAGATGAGGTTTTAGTAAGGTCTAGTACCTATATATCTTGAGTGTTTCAGTCTCCTTAGGTGTCTTAAATGATATGAGACTTAAATGATCATGTGTAATGAGTGAGGGTAGCTAATGATGTCT
This sequence comes from Chrysanthemum lavandulifolium, assembly GCA_022545495.1. Taxonomy (NCBI): domain Eukaryota; kingdom Viridiplantae; phylum Streptophyta; class Magnoliopsida; order Asterales; family Asteraceae; genus Chrysanthemum; species Chrysanthemum lavandulifolium. Next base: position 108,141,211 of record CM040243.1, on the reverse strand, counting down.
TTTTATGGAAAGAAATGGAGGTTTTTATGAACACCAATGGGTGATCAAGGATAACACTAAGATTTTTAGGGTGTCAAGTGGAGTCAAATGATCCTATAGACAAGATGATGATCTAAGGAAAATTTAGAAAAATCCTTAAGAATTATAAGAAATGAAAAACTAGTTTTTTGACCATTTTAAGGTCAAGATGACTAAAATCAATTTACTAAAATTGAGAAAATATCAAACTAAGTGTTTTAAGATGAGAGGAATAATGTGTGAACATTGGAGCGAGAAAGATGGTGAGTTTTGAAGTAATGATAAATCAAAATACCTTGAATGTAATCCTAAGTCGTTCATGAGTGAGTGTGAAATCAAGCGAGCTTAAGGATAGGTAAAGTGATCATAATGTATCATGTTTAACTAGTCTAATAAGGTCTGGAGGGTTGGATTGATGCAAGGATGATGAAATAGCTCTTCTGTTTGCCCGGATCCCACGGATCCTTCACTTGAGGGATCCGGCTAGTTATAAGCCAGGGATCCGGCATCTGGGACAGATTATTCAACAGTGAGAGTTCAATATTTTGTTCTAGGTGTCAAATTCTGAAACTAATGATTTCTACTGGAAACATACATGTATACAAGTAAAAACACAGAAGGCATGGCATAAAGAAAACAACCTATGAGTGAGCAAACAAGATAATGACCATATATTAAAATGAAAACAACTAAGTCTTGCACAAAGTTATGAGCATACATTGTTTTGACAATCATAAACTTCTAAAATAACCATAAAGAAAGTCACGGAGCACAATGTTTCTTTTGTCAATCTCTTGATTCTTCTTCTTCCGAATTCATGATGAAATGAGTTAGACACTTGAACATCCCTTTTGTTTAATTGAATTCCTCGATTCATTTGGAAGAGTGGGAAGTTGTTCATAGTAAGTCATTGGTTCGATTTGATAATTAGAAACGGATCGACTTCAACTTCTTCATCTTCATCTCGAAGAGTCCGAGAGCGAGGCCTTTTCCTATTGATCATGAACCGTTTGGGGGTTGTTTGGTAAGAGGTACCATAACATGGTTAGCAAGAAAATGATCATAGGTAATAGGAGTAGTTTGCATTGCACTTACATACTCACGAGTCGTGTTAGGAGCATACCATAAGGAAGAACCATTTTGTCGGTTTTGAATACACCTACCATTCTTTTGACAATGTAGTAGGCGAGATTGAAAGGTTTTTTATGGATGAGACAATAGATCATTTAGACAAGACACGCATTGGGATGGTCTTTGTTTCCAACCAAGAAAATGACATTTTCTCTAAGAATTTCTTCTCACTTTTTGTAAATAGGAAACATCTCAAAGAGTTCCATTTGATAGGGATCACGATGGATGAGTTCTTTGTTGAGGTTATAACGAGATTGGTCGACTCTCTTTTTGAAGATGGTGTCTCGAACAACTATGGGGTCGTCAAGAGGAGTGTGATAAATAGGTTTAGAGTCTAGTGCGAAGGATTGAGTAGCAATTGACCAATCTTTAAAAAATATACAAATTCCTTCACATGGTATGCGAAGAATTTGTGCGAATATGTTAAGGGGTAAAGTGATGTTTTGGTTGTTTATAATGAAAGCGATTGAAATACTTCCATCATTGTTTCGAAAAATCCTAACACTCTTGTAAAATTCGAAGATGAAGACCGGACAAATTTGTTCATCAATTTCTAGGAGACAATTAAAGTTGATTGCGGAAAAGACTTGGGGAATATCGGTGTTTTCAAGGAAACATTCCTTAACTACACGACCTTTGTGGATAAGTCTTTTTGGAGCATTTTAAAGGTTTTGCGATCACTTTTGATAGCCCTTATTTACGGTAGTCTCTAGGAAGGTAGTGAGCGGTGTCATGATGATCTTGTTGGGTAGCTTTAGGCATGTTTGATCCTAGAGAAAAATATTCCAATTAGGTAAAAATTTCAAGATGTGTTTATGAGTTTACTTTGTATTAACAATGCCGCTTTGAAAATCCTTGATTATGTAGAACAATTTTGCAATAAACAAATTCCCAATTGGTGATATGAAAAATTGAGACCAATTAAAAGTTTTAAAAGCATAAAACTTAGGATGGAGATGATGATGAATAGTCAATATGAGTTTAATTACTTACAATGATGTTTAGGATTGAGATGCTTGAGTGTGTGGAGCCCTAGGATGATTGGAACTGAGATTAGGTCGTTTTATGCTTTTGGGAAGAGGGAAAATGGATTGTTTTGGGTTTTTAAAACGAGTTTCCTGTTGTCTGTTCACACGGTTCCCCCGGATCCCTTGTTTGAGGGACCGGCTAGTACAACTTGTGGGATCCGGCTCTGCTGACAAATATTGGAGTGTTTGGATTATTCTTTCACTTGTAACAAGTTATACAATAACTTATTTTTGAAAAGAACTTGTAGAATGAGATTTAGATTATATTCCTATTTGAATAGACGTTTGGCTAAGGTGTCTTGAAGGAAAGGAAAATTGTTTATCGAATGATGGTGGATCAAGTATTTAACTATCAATAATTTATTTATGTGATGACGACGCAGTTTGACGAACTTACAAGTTTTAAGAGAATCAAAGAATATTATTCCGATAATGTGTTAAGATGGAAAGTAGTGGGAAGAGAGACTTTTTAAAAACTTGCGACTTTGATGTTAAATGCCTAATTCATGTACACATATCATATGCATGGTTTTTATGAAAGAGAAGCATATATCATCAATTCATTCACATATGATTACTACATGTAAACAACAATTAGTTGTAGGTAAGATAACATACCTTTGCTCTATTCTCTTTTTGTGGTTTGTAGAAACCATAGACCCGAAATACTTCATGAGCTTTTAAAGTAACCCTTTGTACTTTGTGAAAGTAGGTTGTCATTATTCATGGGTTCTTCCTTGGATGTTCACTTCATTTTTCTTTGGAAAGAACGAAGTCTTTGGAAGAATCCTAGCATGAAATTTCTTAAAGAGAAGTGTTAGAATGATCTATCAATATCCAACATTTTGTTAAAAATAAAAAGTATGAACTTTTGTTTCAAGAAATTTCCTTCTTTGTAGTTTTCAAACATACACAGATCGTATCAAGTTTTAAAAGTACAATATACTCTAAGAAACTTGGTAAAGAAGCTCTGATGCCAATTATGGAAAACTAGGAGGGGGTTGAATAGTTTTACCAATTAAAACGCCGTTTTAAACTATTTAGATCGACTTATGTCAATCTATTCGATGTGTGTGCTGGATATTAATAGATAAGCATATAAGTAAGTAATGAAAGTATAAAGAGTAAAGGAACACAAAACCACAACACGAGTATTTATAGTGGTTCGGCTACAAGGACACCTTCCTTGCCCTACTCCACTCCCCGAGTACCCCACTCAAGAGTTCCTAAGCACTACACAACACAAGCTCCTTAATGTGGCGGAGAAGCCTTCACAACGTCGCCTACTCTTTATCCGGTACAAGGCTAGACACCGAGTTCTTCCACGAGGTAGAACCAAACCTATCACAACGTCCGCCTACACTTTATCCGGTACAAGGCTAGATACCGAGTTCTATTACAAAAGAGGAACTACTACCCAACACTACACAACTACCTAAAGGAGACACACTCCTTGTTACAACACTAGAAGGACATCAACATCCTTTAACCTAAACTATCTAACTTGTACATCGATGCACCATATTGATTGTACACCTTTAGCACCTTTTACTAGAGCATTCAACACAACACTTCTATGGAGGGAGGAAAGAACTATCAACAAGAGGCACTTGAGTGGTCTTGATGATGACGAAGCTTAGCAACTCATGACTTAAGCTTGCATGTCTTCAAGAGGTGGTGATCTCGCCTTTAAGAGGAACCTAGAGAATCACACAAACATAAAACTACATAGAATGATCCTTTGGATCGAGGTTAAAGATTTTAGAATCTTTGGGAGAAAGTATATGTGAAGTGGTGGTGAGCAAGAGAGAAATGACTCACTATTTAAGTATTTATAGACAAAACTTGTCTATTGTCTCACGGTTCCCATGAATCCCTCCCCAGAGGGATCCGGCTATGGGTTATGAGTTATAAACCATGGTTATGGGAAATAGATTATGGATACCCAACAAGATGCAATGTACCTAGTCATTGGGTTATAGATCTTGGGTCATGGGTCATGGACTTTGGGTCATGGATCATGGATAATACCCAACATGACTTCATACATGATGTCATGCAATGGGTCATGGGTTATAGATCATGCTCCATGGGTATGGGTTATGGACTTTGGTTTTTACTCAACAACATTCATTGTATCTAGTCAATGGATCATGGGTTATGGGTCATGGGTCATGGACTTTGGTTTTTACCAATTACTTTACCCATTACAATATATACAAAGCATTTTTATATTATGTAAACACTAGTTGTTATAGATATGCATTTCTATAAGATGCAAGCAATATTACTTGTTAGTGTTTATATAAAAATATCTTTGATTTTATATAACTTATTTACTAAACATGTTTTGATATAGTTTTAATATGTTTAGTAAAAGTGTGTTATTAAACTATTGGCTCAAACCTTTTACGTACTTTATTTGTTTCGTTAAAATGATTTTACGTTTGTTATTGACAAAATATTAGAAGATTGTAAAATATAAATAAACGTTTTATGGCTTATTTGTATTAAAAAGGTAAATGTTGCTATTTGGCGAGCTGCAAATAATCGCCTTCCTACTATGGCTTGCTTGTCTTCTCATGAAGTGGTCGTTTCTTCCTTAGTGTGCGCTTTGTGCGAGTCTGCTCATGAATGTATTGAACACACTCTGTGTGAATGCCCCTTTGTTCGCTCAATTTGGTTGAAATGTTAGGCGTGGTGGAATATTCCTTCATCTCCTCGCTTAATGATTAAAGATGTGATTTTTCCTTCTATGATTCCATCAAACTATAAGGGTGTTGGAAAGGCGTTGCAAGGTGTTTTCTATACTTTAATGTGCTCGATATGGTAGTGGCGAAATAAAGCCGCAGACGCGCATCGCCGCATCCATTTGAAGTCTGTTGCTGGCTTGAAGATATTTTTCCTCAAGTTCGAGTTTGTCTCTACTATGATTTCAAATAGGTGCAACACAAAGTCTTTTGATTGGAAGAATTTGGTGTTGAATCCGAGGGGTGTTTTTAGCTAGATATTTATGATGTTGTTTTTTTACGATGTTCTGTATCGGGTTTTCATTTCCATGATTTTATATCTTAAGTTGCCTTTTACATCGTTGTTTACTATCAGTGAGACTTTCGTTGTTTTATGAGAAAGGTGCTTCAGAGACAAATAGGCAATTGTCAGATCTCAGTGTCCCTGATATTACTCAAGTACTTTCCTTATCGACTATGCATAAGTGAGGTGAAGTGCATCTTCTGTGACATTCTTGAAGCATGATGTTTGAGTGTATGCTCACTGATTTTCATCATCAACGAGTGACTTAGCTATTTATGTTCAAATACTTGTTAGAAACACGTTGGTCAAATATTTTCCCAACAAATATAATGTTAACAGCATGCACAATATGATCAGGAATTAGTTACACATACGGATGATTTTTTTTTGTTCTTAGGGTGTGTGTTGATGTTTATTCTTTCTACAAAGAATCAAACCACAACTTGTTCTCGCTAAAAATCATTCACAGTGTTGATTTCACTTGACAACTGTGGAGGATATATCGTTCTCCGTTATAGGATATATCGCTCAAGAGCACGGTGTGTCCTTCGGACCAACGAATGGGAATTACTTGTGGAGGTGCGAGACTTTACGCTCCACTGATGTACGCTAGTATTTTCAGAAGGTGATGTATCTTCTTCGTGAATTTCTTCATGTTCTATTGCCCTCCCACTGACTTCTTTAGTGATGGGTTTCTTTTCAAAGAACTCAACATATCTAGTAACAACAATCTTGTTCTTTGTTTAGGTGCTTAGGTCTGGCGGGCTTTGCCACATGGAAGGGTTGTGGATGATCTGGCAAATTTACTTAATGTTGTTGGTCCTTTCACTCTTACAGAACAATCTCGAGATGACTGAAAGTGGAACTTGGATCCGAGAAGTAAATTTACAGTTAAAAGATGTTAGGACCGAAAAACATAAGATTTATGTGGTTTTGGAGGTCGGGGTTGGTGGAAGAAGATGAAGATCTTCATCTTCTTAGTGAGAGAAACTAGAGAGAGGGAGTAGAAAACAAATACTTTTATTAAGAAAACACACACTACACCTTTAGCCTAATGCTTCCTCACCCCTCATGGAGAGTCATGAGGGTATTTATAAACTCAACAAACCTTAACTTTGCCACTTAAACGATACTAGTCCCTATGGGCAAAGTATACTACGATCTAGTCCAATTCATGTAAGTGACGTTATCTTTATAAAAAGTGAGGCTAACAAAAGACTTTCCTTTGTCATTGACGACAAACTTCTAGCCCCATGTGCTTTGGGACGTAACCATAGTCGAAATAATTGGATTCCAAAGAAGGTAAATGTTGCTATTTGGCGAGCTACAAATAATCGCTTTCTACTATGGCTTGCTTGTCTTCTCATGAAGTGGTTGCTTTCTTCCTTAGTGTGCCCTTTGTGCGAGTCGCTCACGAATGTATTGAACACACTCTGCGTAATGCCCTTAGTTCGCTCAATTTGGTTGAAATGTTGGGCGTGGTGAAATATTCCTTCACCTCCCAATGGCGATTAAAGATGTGATTTTTCGCTCTATGATTCCATCAGACTATAAGGGTGTTGGAAAGGCGTTGCAAGGTGTTTTCTATACTTTAATGTGGTCGATATGGAAGTGGCGAAATAAAGTCGCGCAAGCGCATCACCGCATCCAGATTTGAAGTCTGCTGCCAGGCTTGAAGATATTTTTCCTCAAGTTCAGAGTTTGTCTCTACTATGATTTCAAATAGGTGCAACACAAAGTCTTTTGATAGGAAGAATTTGGTGTTGAATCCGAGGGGTGTTTTTAGCTAGATATTTATGATGTTTTTTACGATGTTCTGTATCGGTTTTTCATTTTCATGATTTTTTATCTTAAGTTGCCTTCCTCCCTCGAAGCCCCCCTCCCCCACCCCACATTTTTTTTTGTACCCTTGTTTGGCCTACCTTTTTTTTTTTTTTGAGGTAGGTCTTTTATTGAAATGCCTGGCTTACGAAAAAAAATTTATCATATCATAATAAATTTATATAAGCTTACAAGTCTTAAAATAAATCAAAAAATTGAGACTTATGAAATATAAGCCGAAACACAAATAAGCTTTTAAGCCACGTATAAGCTTAAACAAATACCTCCTAATTAAAATCCGGTATTTTACAAGTTTAAACATGTTTGATCGCAAATTATCCAGACACTGTTAGGCATATTAATAATTTGACATTGTTGTCTTTTGGATGAGTAACAAATAAAACATTGTCTATTTTTTTGTATTTCTTGTTTCTTCCAAGGGTTATTGGGTTTATTTAAATATTAAACCTTTAGTTTGACTGAAACTATAGTTATGATTTCAGTTTATTATAATCTAATATACTTTGTAAAACTAGTTTCTAGACAAAAATGGTATTTGAACGTAGGGTTGCTACTTGCTAGTTTCACTATCGATTATTCCTATGGATCTTTACTATTACTTGCCAGAAATACCCTGAACTTAGAGCTATTGTCATAAAGAAGTTGTGCTAGACTTTTTTTCACAAACATGAGGCATAGATCATAGTTTTTAGTCCTATAAAATGACAATCAGAAGACATCAATAACGACTTCAAAAATGTCTTTAAACAGCGACAGAGAAAACTTTATGCTTATATGTTCTTTTTGATATATTGATATAACGATTGTGAAATAAAATGTAGAAACTACTAAAAAAAGCTGAATATAACATGATATATGGTTTTGAAATAGGGTCACATTGGGTTCAAAATATATTCAGGATTAGATTTGTTCATCGAACTAAACCTTTTTGCAAGCATAACTTATTTCATATATAAGTTTTATGGCATAAAATGATAAGGAATAGTCTAGAAAATGGCTTTTAAGAATTGTGGGGCTGCTGGTTTTTGTGACGATCATTCCTATGGCCTTCATTCTTCTATATCGTCTGCCTGAAAGACCTTTACTTTTGACTTTATGATATATAAGCACCTGATTTTATAGAAGTATCATTGTATTAATAGCAAAGTATTGTCATTTTTGTGTGTTTGTGTGAATTAAAATAGTATATACAACATATTAATCCGAAATGACTGTTTCTGATACTAGTAAGGCAAAAATAATCATCATAGAATGGTCCAGTGGCAAAGAATTTGTTTTCTTTACAAAAGGTCAAAGGTTCAAAATTTGTTAAATGTGTATATTTGAGGGTAAGTAAAGAAGAGTCGAAAACATTTTCGAAACTAAAATGGTGAGTTAAAAAGACTACATGCATCCTGAGATAACCCGAAGAAAAAAACTCATCGGTTTATCGTTTGATACTAATAACGAAGGCTATCAACATTTTCATTCATATAATAAAGGTTCTTTTTCATAACTAGAAGATGCATGTGATCTTGTGTGTGGTGATCGGTGACTATTTTGTGGCGAAATATTTTTATTTTAAACCTTCCTTATTTAGTATGTCCAAATCTTTATAACGTAGTAGATATATGTTTTTCAAAAGTAGAACATCTAAATTATTAATAGTGTAAATAATTAGCATTTTTATTTTTTAAATTTTAGTATTAAATTGGTGGTTATAAGTTTAATAGTTTTTCTCTTATAAACAATTCTATCAAAATATATCATTATTAGAGGGGGTTACTATATGGTTTAAATGAGACTTAAATTTTCAAATGTTACATTATTTTTTTTAAATTTCCTCTTATAATAATGTTTTTTGTCTTAAAATTTTAAGACTTCTTTTTATAGGAAGTCCCAAATACTTTATAATGTAGTATAGATAAGGCGTTAATGATAATGACTATATATACTACGAGTAGTTATGTGTGCTAATTTGTAAATTTTACTTATATTGATTTATTTAATATGCATCACATTTTATAAAGAGAATAGAGACGAATGTATAAACTAGCTACTTGTCCCTTTAGTTTCTGTTAATTAGCGACCTTCAAAGTTCAAATACCACTCAAAAAGCACATAAGTCGACAGACTTTTGGTCATTCAACATGGTTTGTTTTCAATATTTAAGAAAATTATGTGTTTCGTTTTCAATATTTAAGAAAATTATGAGACATACATTGATCTACATGGAAACCTTCTAGACAATTTAGGACTATGACTTGTGAAACAAGAAAATAACTTAAATGTCAAATAAAAATTTATTACAAGTTTAGGTTTTCACTTTCACACCCACTAAATCCAGAAGTTTATAATATTATTTGTATAGTTTGTGTAGTGCCGACTTTGTCATAACAAAAGCCTTAATTTCTTTTTTCATCTTAACTCTTTAATGACCGCAACCACATAAAGTTGTCAGTGTGAGAATCTGGGCCTTTGTAGAAACACCACACTTGGTTTGACTATTAACCGTTACCAAACCGACAGAAAGATCACTAATGAAGGTGTGTTATGTTTCTCCACTACAACACAAATATGAAATTGTTATTTATGCAAAGATGATGCAAGAACAAAAAAGGAGACCCTTCGATGATTTAGACCATTTTTTAGTATAGATCGCCTAAACATACTTACAATTCATTTATCTGACAACTCTAACAAGGTGTTTTTTTTACTATGATTGTAAACCTTGCTAAGTCAAATACTACATTTTTCGAACAATAGAGTATAATATTGAGGCCAAATGTACCTCGGGTTTAACGGTTGCCTCAAATGGGTCATCAATGATGTAATTTAAACCATGGATTTATGTCGATAAGTGGATAAACATTAAAGCCAATGCAAGTTACAAATGTCGAGTAAAAGGCACATATTAAGTATCTATTGCACTTAAATGATGTTTGGTGAACACCTAACACATTTAATAGCATACGTGAAATCTAATGTAAGGGTTCACGATATAGAAGAAAATCATCTATTTAATTTTGTGTGTGTACACAATTTAAAGTTAGCCACAATTACAATGTGCGGGCTCTACACTTTGTAAGTGAACAAAAACAAAAGTCCGCTTTGATAAAACACGGCTATCTCGATCCTAAAGATCACCCTAACTTTTTATATAATCGAAACTATTTAAAAGGGTATGCAACATAATAATAAACTATAGTCATGGAGCCAATATCCAAAAGCGGTTTTTCAGAATCGAAATTCTTGATGCCAAATGGGATTTATATTTTAGAAAAATTAATTTAAAGAAAAAAAGGGTTGTTGTTTCATACAAGTTTAGCAAGTCAAGTAGAATCAAGTTAAAAAATCTTTCTTCAACGGCTTTTTTGTTGTTGATTCTATTTGCATGGTTTAAAAGTTTAAATTTTATTCAACACATCACGGACTCAAGTTTAAAGTTTAACAGGCCAAGTTAGAGATCATGTTGAAAAGGTTTCAAGACTTCAAGCTCAAAGGTTTCATTGTAACTGTAATTTGTATTCAAGGATGAATGGAAGGAATATTATTCCTACCTCAATGTAATTTCAAGAATATTTTTAAAAATTCAAATCAATATATATCTATTTTGTCACAAGAAAAATAACTTGCTATCAAGTACTTCATAACCAATGGTTATTAATAAAGGTTTTGACTTTTAATTGTAAAGTAAAGTGTTACCAACAAATGTTTGCTTAGCTCTAGCTATATTTTTTAACAATGATAAACGATAAAGAATCCATAAGTGATAATTATAATTTGGCACATTGAAAGAGTACTTCAAAAGCAAATATGTTATCGATGAGCGTTTGGTTAGTTGTGCTTTTAAGCGGTGATGATAAATATGTAAAGGATGATATAAAGTACACGATGTGCTAGAGGTGAGTCTAGGCGTGAGAACAACACCAAAACACTCCTCCCATAAATACTCTACTCTTTAGAAGCGATATCGCACCAGGGATCCAATTGTTGTCGCCGTCATATATAACCACCCCAAGTTATTGCTTGGTATGAGTGTAATCCAAGAAAATTGTGTTGGTAAACAACACATAGTCAAGTGGTTCAAAGTAATTTTGGTTCATCGTGGTGAATATCATATAATGAACTGAATTATCGGCTCTATCGAACAACTGGATGTCACAAATGATAGTCGCAAGCATCAGCAAGCCCCATTGTCAGCAATCCGCCATCAGCAGTAAACGACAATCATCACCAATCCACGATCATCAGCAAGGACCAGCAATACCTTTCAAAATTAAATAATAAACATAGTTTATGTTTGTGATCAATGTTTTATGGAAACTCAATTTGATAAAATCATAAGGAGGTTATAATAAGACACACAATTCAAGTCAAAACAGTCATAAAATATGCAAAATACATTTGGTTTAGCCCAATTGGCAAGTCAAATCAAACTCGGTCTTAAATTCAAGTCCAAACACCCTTAAAACAGATGTACCGCCATATATCATAGTTAATTCTGGTGATGTTGAGTTAGTTAGAGATACCGTGCAAGATTTGTATAAACCAAGTCCTCGGAATGTGATTTCGTAGGCTAATGGATGACGAGACCATCCACGTGTATTATATAACTTATCCATAGGCCTTTGAGAATTACATGACTCGGTTACGTGAAACATGAGCGTGAAATAAACCAAACTTTTAAGCAACTTTAACGTATTTTGATTTCATAGTAGTAGTAGTAGTAAAATTTAGTAATAAATACCGTGTAGTGCTTCACGTCACTCCTTGTGCTATATAAGGTTGTTTTGCTCGTACACCAAGTTCATCACATAAAGACAACGCCACGGGACTTGATAAAGACAATGTCTTGAGTAAGACTAATACTTACAATGAAACAATACATAAATCCTAAAATGGTATGTCCATTCATAAACATTAGATCCTATACTTAGAAAAAGTACATGTTTGCTGACAAATATAGCGGTTGTACATTGTTGAATGAGGTGGAAATGAGGAAGTATTACCTATCTTTGTGGAGTAGGACGATGAACCGTCAACCATGAACTCGTGATGGTAGCTAATGTGCCATGAGGCCCATCTTGTACTACACCATAAAATGCCATTACATTGGGATGATGGACATTTGACAGAATATCAGCTTCACACCAAAACTCAGTGGTCTAGAATAAGCGAAACATGATGTAAGATGACAAATTGAGAACTGTGATAAGTAAACGCATAAAACTGATCAAGGTTTTATTATATTAATGATACTTACTAATATTTCTTGCTCGGAAGATCGGCCGACAAAGCGACTCTTCTCGACGGGATGGTCATCATAATCGATGTAGAGAAATCCCTTGTCATGGCATACCTTTTAAGTTGAGCCATAATAACTTTATCAGATTCTACAATTTAAAAATAGATGTCCAAATGGGAAGACTTTTTAAAATTCAAATTATTATACCACAAAGTTAATGCTCAAGTGAACGCCTCCACGACCACTAATGCATATTTTTTGTTGATAACTGTGGTTAGTTTGGCTGCTACGTTGAAGAAAACATCGCATTTGTATCGTTTTTGTGGCTAAATACTGCAAAAGAGGACTATGTAGTAAATCAAACAAAAATCAAACATGTCATGGATCACAAACAAAGACGAAAGACACATAATCAAACAAACTAACCATTTATTATATAATATCACGAATTCACAAATGTACTTGTCAATTGATGAGTCAATCTGATTTTCGTAAAGATGCAATGAGGCGTCACTTGCTGTAGTATACACGTTAGCATCAGATTATAAGGTTTAAAAAGTTTCATTTAATCTAATGAAACTTAATAACATAAAAGATTGAAACTAAAGATAACATGAATCATCGGATCCTATTTTTAGATAATAAGGTTTAATAAATAAAATGAAAAAAATAATCTAAACAAAAATTAAAAATCGAAGTTACCTAACATAAGTTGAAAAACAATCGTACCTTACAAAAACTGAAAACTAAACATAATAACCGGAAATAATTTTGAATCAGAAGTTTCATAATTTTCTGATCCTTTTTTATACATGATATAGATTAAACATGTTTGATATTTGGATGGAATTGATTTTTGAAACGCGGAGTGAAAAGGAAGGTCGAACAAAATGGTTGAATGGAATGATGACCGAGTTATTAGGGTTCATGATATGATGCGTTTGATATTTAATTGATATGATTTTGAAATGGTGATGAAAAGGGGATGTTTTGATAATGGTTGGTTGGAATTGAATGTTAAGTTTATAAGATGGGAGATGGTAAATTGAAAGAAGGAATATTACTTTGGAAGTAGAGGATTAAACAACCAAATATGGTTTGCCTTAGTGGATGAGGCGTTTGTTTGTCATCTCACAGACCAGGGTTCGATCCTGTCTGGTGACATATTTTTTTAATTATGTAGCCGAAAAAGTGTCATGGTGGCATTTCCACCTCATCATATGATGCTCCATGTCATCATTAATGTGTCTAGTAAGCATTAATGATGTGTAATGTAGTCCCATATATATGTATAGATATCGTTAAATATTTGCCATTATACACTTGCCTTTAATCTAGAAAGTCACATCCTATTTATCTATTTTAACAGGAGTATGTGACATTGATGTAATGTAAAATTAATCCGATTATAAAGATAAAGCGAAAAGCTATATAGAATTATTTGTTTTGCTAATGAAAGCTCTAAAGGCCGGTTTTTTTTTAATGACGAGTTAGTACAATAGTAAGTTAGTTATTTGATTTTACAATATTTACTCAGAAAGTAGTCTCTATCAAGTTAAATAATACTTAGTGACTCGATTTCACAGTACATACTCAAAAGGTAATCTTTGCCAACTTGGAATCGACGCATCCATGGGACAGAACCCCGCAGATTCCACCTTGAAGGAAAACCTCCTTTAGGGCTGTAAAGAAATTGAATGTTTAGTGAACATTTCATGAACCGTTCGGTAAAAAGTTCATTTATATTCGTTTATTTATTAAATGAAAGAACATGAATAATAATTTACATTCGTTTAGTTAAATGAACGAACATGAACAAAAGTCGTGTCCGTTCATTTATATTCGTGAACGTTCGTTTATGTTCATTTATTTATTTATGTTCGTATATTATATTTTTTAATTGTCTAGTTTTAAAATTGGTTTGTTCAGAAAAAACAACACTTATAAAACAATGTATTGTTCATAATTCAATAAATTTTATGTATGTTTGTCTATGTTCATTCATGTTCGATCGTTTTTGTTCGTTTAATGTTCGTTTGCTGTCTTAATGAACGAACATAAACGAACAATAACAATTCATTTTTTTAATAAACGAACATGAACAAGAAAATTCTTTCGTTTAAACGTTCGTGTCCGTTTATTTGCCCGGTTAAAATTAGATGAACGAACATGAATAAGGCTTTGTTCGTATTCGTCCGATTCGTTTACAACCTTAACCTCTTTGGAGAGACTCGAACCTGAGACCTCTCACATGTGGTAACAACCTCTCCAAAGTGACCGTTGATGACCAACTGAGCTAGCCCAAACATCAATTTTATTCAATTAATCAGTTGTTCATTTGAAATTAAAATAATTCAATCACACTCAAGCCTTGATTGTTTATTCACTTTTTACGAGATCGTGTTTTTATGAATTATCATCTGGTAATAATCATTCATTGATAATAAATATAATTATAATATTTCTATCAAATAAAAAGGTCGCAGTTAGCAAAACACTTTTAACAAATATATCAAAAACATATGTGGCAATAATTTTGGGCCAACCTCCAAACTATGTTCTGCGATCAAACGAGAGGGCAGTCTTCTGAATAAGTTACTCACCTAAACATTGTATTTTAGATATCTTTCTTGAAACCAAACATCTGCATCGATAAACATTTTCGATTATCAACATTATGCGAACATATTTTCTCATAAACTAATAATCAGTGTTGCAAAAAAAGTCAGCAAGACCGATTAATCATCTCCTAGGCGTTAATCGGCCACCCACCTTTTAGGTTTGTGCAAATCGGTCAACGGTTGTTAAAGGTGGTCAATAGTTGTCAAGGATGGTCAAACTTATTGGAAACTTTCAAATCTTGTCAAAAATACCAAAAAAGTAGAAAACTTGTTTTAATCACTTAATAGTCGATGTTTATATCAACCACAAGTTGTTGGTATAAGGAAAATCTTGCCGTAAAAAATACCTAATACTCACTAGAATACTCAAAACTCGTCGGAAATACCAATCCTGAAAATACCAATCCGATTAATCACTGATTATCTCGCCTAGACCGATTACATGCTACAAGAGGATTGACCGACTGACTACCGATTCAGGATTTTCGCAACTTTGCTAATAATCATGCAACTTAAGGAGACTATAAACTCAAAGGACTAAAAACTGACTAACCTATAAACCCATGGACCATTTAACAACTCAACCCAAAATCGATATTTTCAATTCATAAATAGTTGAAGCCCTGAAATCAACCACACAACGAACAAACCCCTCATCCTCAAAATCCACATGAACATGAAAACCCTCAAGAAAACACACTCAATCTATCCGAATCAATCCCACCCCAAACACCGATGAAATTCCAAGACTAAAGAAGTTGGTGCTTGCATTGGAATCAACCTCGATGGTTTTGAAAGGGAGCTTCAGGAACTTGTTGATTCACACCGAGCTCAAAACCTTCCCCAATGAATTTTCTAACCCTAAACATCCGTGGAATAAAGGACTCAGCAAAACCACGCTGGGTTCACCAACTCAAAACAAATCACAACATTCAATTCTTATGCCTACAAGAGACACAATCGAATTCAATAGCCAAACTCTTTTCCCCAAACTTTCTGGGAAACCCTAACTTGCATATGAATTCATACCCTCAACAGTATCAAGGTCGCTCGGGGTCTACTTAGCATTTGGGATCCAACCTTTTACCCCAACCAACTCCCACAAAACACCCCATCTCCTTCTCACAACCGGATTCATCAATGGTATTCCCACCATATGCAACGCCCTTAATGTTTATGCTCCCAATGACCTTCATGCTAGAACAAGCCTGGGACGAAATCACTTCTCTCATTACGAATAGTCGTGGTTATTGGATCCTCCTTGGTGATTTTAATGCGCTTAGATCCCTGATGAAAGAAAAACTCCCGCTTGTCAATGCTCCGTACACCGCTTTTAATAATTTCATCCACCTCAATGGGCTTCTGGAATATACGATGCAAGGGAAATTATTCACCTACGTCACGGATAATGGAGAAAAGAAGAGCAAAATAGATCGTATCCTCGTAAACCCTGATCTCATGAACTTATGGCCAACGGCATCTTTCATTGCTCTACCTAGAACTCTTTCTGATCACCGACCCTTAATCCTCACCACAACCAACACCGACTTTGACCCTATTCCTTTCAAGTTTTTCAACTCATGGCTACAGAAACCAGGACTAAATGAGGTTGTTACAAACAGCCTGACCTCAAGCCTTTACCATGGTAAACCGGATCAGATTTTGCATAAGAAACTGAAAAAGTTGAAACAAGACCTGAAAGAATGGCTTCGATCCAATGCAAACAATGATGAGCAAGAAAAATCAACCTTGATTGATCAACTCAAGGAATTAGATGATATAGTCGATCACAGAGACTAGGCAGAGGATGAATTGGCTCTATGGACTGAAACAAAAGAAAAGCTGCTATGTTTTGAGAAGTCTAAAACTATGGATCTACATCCGAAATCCAGAGCCAATTGGATCAAAAACGGTGATGAGAATTCCTCCTTCTTTCATGGTTATATTAACAGTCGCATTGCTAGGAATAGAATCAATGGTCTGGACATAGATGGAACCTGGCATGTAGACCATCCATCAATTCGAGATGAAGCCCTATTGTTTTTTAAGCGAAATTTGCGAGCCCATCGAATCGTGCCCAATATCGAATGCAACGGTCTCAAACCCTCTCACAAGAAGACGCCAATAACCTCACAAACCCTTCACCTTAACCGAAATCAAACAAGCGATATGGGATTGTGATAGCAACAAGGCCCCTACCGCATTGTTTCAATCTAGGATTTATCAAAAATTTGGGATTTTTAAAATGGACTTCCGCATCCTACTCGATTTCCATCATATGTACCATAAGCCATGGTTGTTGCTCGCCTTTCATTACCCTTATCCCAAAAACACCCTCGCCCAAATCACTCAATGATTACCGACCTATTGCTTTATTGGTTGTATCAAAAAGTGATCTCCAAAGTCCTTGCAAATCGCCTCAGCGGTAATCAACAAGATCATCTCCCCACCCAATCGGCCTTCTTATCCGATGTAAGCATCCTAGATGGGCCGCCATGTTAAACGAAATAATTGCATGGTTAAAGAAGTGCAAAAAAGAGGCTTTTGTTTCAAGATTGACTTCGAAAGCATTCGACTCCTTGAATCGAATTTCATCATCTCGCTTATGCAAAGAAATGGGATTTCCGAAGATGGATCGATGGATGAAAGGAATACTAAACTCCACGAGATCCATTGCTCGTTAATGGATCTCCAACCTCGAGTTTAATTGCGAACGTGGTGTTCCTCAAGGAGATCCATTGTCTCCTTTATCTTCATCATAACCATGGAGGCTTTCTCCTGTGTAATACAACATGCCTCAAGAATGGGCCTCATATCTGGCATCAAACTCCCAAATCACGGCCCACCATCACACATCTCCTATACGAGATGATGCAATCTTACTTGGATCGTGGACCCAAACCCACATTGCCAACATAGTGAGAATTATGAGATGTTTTACCTCCTCCGACTCAAGATTAACCCACGCAAGTCATGCTTTTATGGCATGGACTTGATCAACCCAACATTACCCTCTCCATCGATATCCTCAATCACAAAGTGGTCACCTCCCCATTACCTATCTTGGTCTCACGGTTGGGACAAACATGAACCGAATAAACAACTCGACCCTCGTTATCGAACCTTCGAAACCGATCGTCAAATGGAAAGCCTCTACCCTTTCAATCGAGGTAGAATCACCTCATCCGCTTCGGTGTCGATGTACCTTCCTCTTACTATTTCTTGTTGTACAAGGCCCCGATGTGTTCTTAAAAATTAGAAAAATTGCAAAGATTTCTTTTGGGTGGTGCAATTATGTTCAGGAAAATTTCGGGTTTCTTGGCAAAGAATAGTTGCACCCATTGAATCTGGGAGGGCTGGGTCGGGTACTTTAGCCGATAAAACCTATCTTTGTTGTCAAAGTGGTGGTGGCGCTCAAAACGAACCCTTAGTCCATGGAGGCGCACCATCACCGCCATTCACAAAACTAATAGAAACTACACACCGATTCCATAAACCAAGTTCGGGGAGCTTGATCAACATATCCAAGTTAAGCTCCCACCTCAATTGCTTTGATGTCTCTTTGCATAATCTCTTTACTGTCGTTGGTAACGGAGCAAACATTAGGTCGTGGATTGACAAATGGATTGGAGAGGAACCGCTTTGTAACACATACCCAGCTTTATTCAAACTTGAAAGACACAAAGACTGTCTCATCAAAGACCGATGCACAGGAAATGGCCGCTTTTCTCAATGGGAATGGAAATGGATCTCGCCACCATCAAGCACAAACGAGTTGTACCAACTACAGGAGATGCTATCTCAACTTCGAAATGTCATACTTACCAATGAAAAGGACTCATGGAAATGGGCTTGCTATGCATCAGGAATTTTCACAACTAAGTCCATGAAAAACCAACTCATCAAAACCACTTATGGTCCCAACCACTGGATCTTCCCATGAATCGCTTTGCTCCATCCAAAGTCAATATTTTTGGATGGAGACCGAAATGAACTGCTTACCCACCACCGACTTATTACTCCAAAGGAAAATCACGATACCATCCACTATATGTCGGCCAGTAATGCAAGAAATGAATCCATACAACACCTCTTTTTGATTGTCCTTTTGGATATCCTATGGAGTTTGCCGTTGTCCCGGTGCAAAATCCCACTACGAAGACCCTTCTTCAAAAGACTTATTCAAATACACATGGATCCTTTCATACCCCTAGCAAGTCAAAGCACATCAACTTAATCGCTCTTCATCACCGGGTCGCTCGAAAGCTCGCAATGCATGTGTTTTTTCAAAGGAAAAGCCATCAATCCGTTTTGCCATGAAGGAAATCAAGACAATGAGTTACCTTTGGCTAACCAATAGAACCAACTCATCCGAGATAGACCGGACAAAATGGTCTTCATTCAATTTCTAATTTTCTTGTTATTTGTATTTGTATCTTGCTTGTTCTCTAGCTTCTTGCTAGCCCTCTTGGTTTAATAAAATTTGAATGTTCAAAAAAAAATTATATTATTGTTATCTTAAACACCATTTATATGAAAGGGGTGTGAATTGCATATTTCTTACTTCACTTAGAACATTTAGCTAGCAAACGAGATGAAATAAACTTTAGGCGTTTAGTTTATAAATCAGTTATAATACCTATGCACGCACGATGTTTTTAATAAAAATTACCTATGTATATAACTGATTAAAATAAAAAACAGATTAACATGTCCTAAATGGTTTTACTTGGTGTATTAAGAATATGAAATCTTATGTATATACGTTTTTATTTATAAATAATAATTTTGGCTTGAAAGTATTCTTTCATTATTTATTCAAAATCTCATGTATTAATATTTTTTTAGTTTTAAACCCGCACATGCGTGGTTATGACATAAATTGCATTAACAGGGTTTTGGCATAAGTCTAAAATATAGTAAATATTTTATTGTATTTTATTTTATTTGTGTTTTGTTATTTTTATACTACGTTTATTTGTTTATTGTTTTTTCTTAGTAAATTAGGGGTTTTATATACACAAACTAATTAAGACATCAAGTTCATATGAAATCTTTATCGACAAAAAAAAGTATAAGAGTAAATTACACCGCTCGTCTTTGTGGTTTCATACTGACCAAGGGTTTAGTCATTTGACCAAAAAAAATTGCAACTGTGACGCCCTAAGTGTGAAACGTTATGCACTGCTCGTCCTCCGTCCATCTGGGCCCACAAATCCCCACTAACGCCGCTAATCGAAGTTTTTAAAAGGGTATTTCGTCATTTCATTCTTCCCACTCAACCCCACCAACTCCCTACCCACCTCCTCAAATTTCGATTCAAATTCCTTCCTCTCCAAACAAAGCTCCAACATCACTTTTAACTATATCCAACTCACCACTCATCTCTCAACCAATCTCACTTCACTCTCCATCCTAATCGCTTTTCATAAACCTCGCGATTTCAAAGATCTCCGTCTCGACTTTATCTTTGGTGCAACCGTGGAAAAGTGGCGAGGTCTTGTAATGCGATGGCGAGTTCTTGTTTTAAGGCGACGCCAGGCGCGGCGCTAGCGTTGGTTGTCGGATAAAAGTGGTTCGATGGTTTGGAGGTCGGAGGTCAGGGCAAGGGTGGGGGGGTTTAGGATTCTCACTGGATGTAGTTTCGTGGACATGTCCGCCACCACCACCATCTCGGCAGCCACCACCACATCCTTCAAACAATCAACAACACAACTACAACAAGATCCGATGATAATTGCAGCTGCCATGGTGGTTGAACGCTTCCCGCCATGGGTCGCTTTTTCCGGGTCGATGTGCACGCGAGAATCGAGGTGTTTCAGAGTGATGGGGTAGTGTTTAAACTAATAAAAATACTTTTGTCGGGATTTGATATAAGAAAATTCTTGGTAGTGAGTAAAAGAGAGTTTATTGTCGGTTTTAATCGATTTGTTTGAATGGTTTTGTTGTTGATTTTAGATCTTGTTTCAATCGCTTCGATTTGTTGTCGAGTTTGTTGAAGAAAAGAAAAGAGTTTAATTTTGTAAGAGTGCTGCTTTTAAATTCGGTAAATGTGGATGAATATGAATGAAGATCTTCAAAGTGTTTTACTTTTTAGTTAAAGGAGAATGAATGGTAAGTGCTGATATACCACTTTGGACAATTTATGTAATCAATTCAATATTAATGGGTAGTTTGTGTCAATTTTGCAAAGAAGAGGGCGGTGTAACTTAACGCAGGGTATTTCGTTATTTATTTCGAGTAAGTCACACGGAGGAGACAACCTTGAACGGTTTTGGTCAGTGACCAGCTACAAGATATCAGCCACACTTAGTCGATGGCGCGGTCAGCGACTGCTTGTCTGTCACGAAAATTAGGATTCAACTGCAATTTACTCAAAGTATAATTATATAGAGTAAATTACACTGCTCGTCTCGTGGCTCATGCCGACCGCAAGGTTTCGCCCTTCGACCAAAAAAATTGCAACAGATGTCCTGTAGCAGAAACGTTATGCGCCACTAGTCCTTTGACCAAAACCGCTAAGTTTGACCGTTAAACTCCCTCATGTGACTTGCACATGAGGGTAAAAATGTCATTTCATCTGCCTTTCACAAAAACACAAACACATTAAACCACATATCCACTCAAATCAAACAAATCAAATCATAGATCCATATGATCCACTCAAAATATATCCACTCCCAAAACAAATGAAATCACAGATCCACTCACACAAATACCCAGATTTCAAAACCAAAAACAAAAGGGGTTCATCACTCTCGATTCCGGCGACACAAGATTGTCAGATCCGGCGATACAACAAAATTAGATATTGAAGGGGTTTTGTTGAGTGTGTTGTATTGATTTTTTTTTTTCACCTGTATAAAATTTTTTGTGTGTTTTGTTGAGTGTTTTGTATTGAAGGTGAAAAAAAAAAAAACACCTGTATAAAATTTTGTTTTACTTCAATATCTTATGACAGGAAAACAACAAATGGAATACAACAACATAAATCACCTTTAAAGAAAAGGAAAAGGGGTCCAAAGGTCCCTCTATAATTCTAAGCCACCCACCGCTCCCTATAATCGACACACAAATTTGGAACAAACTGATTAACCATTAGGCCGATGGTGATGTTTCCGCAGACGCAAGGCTAGCACATGAGTGGTAACGCTATTTCTTCGTGGAACTTATTGCGTGGCTTCAAAGAGGGTTTGCTATACGACCATGGTTTATCTTCGCCAATGGCTCCTGTTATACGACCATGGTTTTTCTTTAAAGATCAATGATGGGTTTTTGGGTAAGGCCTTTTAAAAGAACCTTTGTCTCGACATACCAAACCTGAGATCTCGTGATTGTTTTATATTTTTCAAATCTTGTTTGCTTTTTCTTTTATCTAGTTTGTTTCAATCGATGTTGGTCGAGGTCAGGTAGATGAGATATTGATTATGAGGTTTAAATGTTTGAAGTTTTGGTTTAAATGTTTCTTGATCTTATTTTATTTTTTCGGATCCTATCTTGAATGTTTGAATTTGTGGTTTTAATATAAAGGTTTCAAAAGAAACCCGATTCTCTCGTTGATTTTAGTCAAAAGAAACCCGTATTCTTCATTTTGGCACCGTGTGTGATTAGGCTGCATCAGTGTTGATGGTTGAAACAAATCGATCGAGGCTTATAGATTAATTCGGGTTTGTATTCGTGAGATTCAAAAAGTTTTTAGATATGAGTTGGTTTGTGTTCATATGAACCGATCCGCAAAACGGGTGAGTAAAATAGATGGGGCGCATTTTTGTGAGGCTAGGGTTTGTGGTAGTTTTTCTTTGGTTTGTGGTCTTATCCACATAAACCGCACTGCTCGCCCTTCGCACCGCTCGGCCCCATTTTAAACGACGATTTACCTCATGCAAGTCACACGTAGGAGTTTAACGGTCAAACTTAACGGTTTTGGTCAAAGGACTAGCGGCGCATAACGCTTCACACTTAAGGACATACTTGCAATTTTTTGGTCAAAGGACGAAACCTCGCGGTCAACGAAACCACAAGGACGAACGTGTAATTTACTCTTATATATATATACTAATCATGGAGGAAAACAGAAAGACGTGATTAATCGTGAAAGCCACAACTCAGGTAAATAGTCCTCGAGTCGCTCGCCACACGCAAAGTAAGTCTAAACGTTAAATGCAAAGTTTCACAACTTGGCAAAACAAATTCCTAAGGTTTAAGGGCTGCAAGGTAAGTCTCAGAGAATTAATTGCTAACTATAGCAACTTGGCAAAATTAGTCCCTAAGGTTGCATTACAAAATAAGTTCTTCAGTTCAACTCACAGCATCACAGGCTTCACACTCGTTAGAACAAAACACAAACCTGATAAACAAAAGAAACAGTCGAGATGTAAACTTTAATAAAAGTTTAATTCGCACTTTACTAACTAACCCAATTACTATAATGATACATGTCAAAACAATTGTACAAACCCGTGTTAAACACATGTCACACAAAGCATATATGATTTAATTATTCGAAGGCGGCAAAAACAATATGCATATATGATATATGTGGATTGACTGAATGGCATGAACTATTATCACGTTACGGGATTGAGACTTTAAGTACAACTAATAATTATCTTTCAACTATATTTGTTCGGTTGTACTTGTAAATTCTATTATTTATAGCTTCAATTATTCTAAACCCGTCATAATTATATATGAAACATATATTTGAAGAGGCAAAAGAACATATGCACGTGGTTTTAGATCTTAATCAATAGTTAACATCTGGTTAGTGATAATAAGTTCACCCTATTACATTTTTTAGCTCGTGCATGCACGAGTTATTGAACGTGGACTGTAAAAAACTAGTTTTCTGGATATTTTTACTTAGATTTTAAAAATAAATTACATAAGTCGTTGCTATATGTACAATCTCATATATTCATTTGTATATCAATGACTCGTGCTTTATTTGACATATATAATTCCTTAAGTATAAATTAATTTATTCTAGTCTCTTATTCTAATGATGATGATAACATTTATAAATAACAACAAAAATAACAAATGTTTTCTAGAAAGAAAAAAATACAAAGTACAAAAAAAATTGATCATAATGACATCGAACATGAAACTTTCATAGATTTCTTGTATATTCACATGAAGCAAGCATAACAATCCTCTAATTTCTTAAAGTCAATCGTGCGGATTCGTCAAACTCATAAGTCATTCAATAAAACTTATGAGTTATGTAAGTACACCCTCAACTAGGCGAGTTAGAAGGAGTTAGAAGGAGTTATTTACATTAAATGTGACTCAGCTAGGCGAAAATCACTAACTCTGCTATTGTAAGTACACCCTCAACTTGGCAAGCAAACTTTTCTTCACGATAGTGAATATTTTTCCATGAAAGCAGAAGTTTTACCTCACTAATCAACAATTACAGTAAGATAGAAATTCAGTACATGCGTTGGTTTAAAAATAACCAAACTAAGACAATGCGCAAAATTATACAAAAAAAAGCTGCGTTCGACATGAGTTTTGTTTCTTGCAAACATTGGTAAACACCATATCTCCTTGTCGAACACAATGACAGCTAAAATGCAATGTGTCTCCCCGACTTGAAAAAACTTACAATAAGAATGTGCTTAGAGCACTTACAACAATAACACCATAACACCACTAATACCGCCCACGTACCACATCACTTTAACATTTAACATTAACATCCCCACAAACACCCACAACAATAACATCCCAATAACACCAATAATATTTCATATTTTCAATTTCAACCCCTAAACTAAAACAAACACTTCATTTATTAAACTAAAACAAACATTTCATTAAAACTAAAACATATTACAATACGAGATTAAAAAAAAAATACAACGAAAAAAAACACAACGAAATAAAAAAAATACAACGAAAAAAAATCGATCATCGGCGAGGTTTCAAGTTATATTTGCGATGATTCGATCTTTTTCGTCATTGATCCACCGCACAACCATTGGATCTTTGCCCGCCGAGGGCGTCATCAAAAACTTTATCTCTTCCAACCTTGTTATTGTGAGATCTTTTTCCGCGCGCCCGACACGCCGCCGGAGACTTCTCGTTTCATCTGAAACTCATTTGCCATAGTTTCGGTGAAATAAGTCGACGAGCTCGCTCCTCCAAGTGCTTGTTCCCCGGTACTTGTTGTAGTCTCGGATCTTGCTTTCTTGGTAGCACGCTTCTTTCCCATAGGGCGAGGTTGTTCATCATGACCAAACAAATCCACGCTTGTTTGGCTTGGGACTCATCGTTAAATCAACCGATTCCGGCGTGTTCCATTTCTTATAATGACGCAAAACCTCCCAAGCGTCTTCGAGACCAAAAGTCGATCCTTGGTTTCACGATACCATTGCTTTGCTCGTTGCATCACATCCACCACTTTCCCCGCTTCGCTGAGCCCGCTTCGCGTTTGTAATGAGAGTTGAACTTTGTGCATATGCCGCTCACGCTTTCCACTTGCTTGACAAGACATGTCCTTGTTGCGCTAGCTGAAAGTTGTTTTATTGAACTCATTTCGACCCGATACCAAACGTATCTCCGGGTTGGCACTTTCCAACTTTCGGATCCTCCGAAACGCCTATGTAACATGTTGCAAGTAATGCTTCCTCTCGAGTCCAACGCGTTAACAACAACTTCCTCTTCATCGAATCAAGCGGCTCGGGGTCTTTGATTTCTTTGATTTTTAAGCAACGCGACATTTTCCTTTTTTTGGGAGACGTGGGTGTGTCAATGACATCATGTGTTTCGCTTTGTGATTGTTGTGTGAATTGTAGGTTTTGAAAGTTGGAGTTTAAGGTGTTTTGTTGTTGCCAATACAAAATGTTTGATGTTGTTGCCACATTTCTTGGCTCAAGCGCCTAGTGGGTTGGGTTTGAAGATGAACCCGTTGGGTTAGATGATGAACCCGGTTTGAGGATTCCACCCACCAATGTGAAGATTGTAGAAAGTATCGTCGTTGGCTCCCGACATTGTTTTTTGCGTTAATTGAAGTTGAAAGATTGAGAGTATGGAGAGGATTTAGTAGTGGAAGTGTGTTAAAAATGGTGTTTTAATTGGGTATTTATAGTGGTAAAAAGTTTTTGAAAATTTTTTAAAAATAACGACTAGTAGCCGTTTAGGGTAGTTTTGAAATTTTTTGAAAATAACGCCTAGTAGCCGTTTGAGGCAGAAAATGTAAATTTTTGAATTTTTTTTTTTTCTCCTCCTTAACGCCCGTTGCCAAAGCAACGCGGGCCCTTTTCCTCACGTTAACGCCGAGCTCATTAATGGGTATAACGGCCATAACGCCGTTATTGGTGGTTTAACGTCGTTATGGCGTTATCATTGAAAGTTTTGTTAAGATGATTCTTCTTTCAGCGAGATATATGAGGCTCGTGATCTAGTTCACCTACACAGAAAAGTACTTCCAATTAAAAAAGTTATAAAACCTTAAAACACATGTTAATCAGTAGATATAGAATACCTACCCTTGTTATCAATTGTCATAAGAATATTTGAAATGAATAGTAAAAATGTGTAAAATTTTCTCTTCATCCTTGATCAAATAATTTCGACATAAAGGCTTCCTTTTGTTCAGATTAATGGTACTCTCAATAAACTATCCACGGTACACATGATTCATTAATGATTCTAATATTTGATATTTTTTACTACGTTTAGATCAATGTTTGTATGCAGCTGGGGGAATATGTGGATGACACAGAAGACTATATTAACATAATGCAAATGGTTGTTATGTGGTGAGTGCATCTGTTGTCGTTGCTGGAGTGTTAATTTGGAATGAATGTTGGTAGAGTTATTTACCGATGATAATAACGCACTAAAGGAGATTGGTATGCATAAATTTGATGAAACTGAAAGTTCACATCACAAAAGGCAAACGTGAATATGATATTTTAGTAAAGATAATAAGAGCACAATATGCAAACAACTTATACAAATAAAGCTAGTACTTTATTATACTAAAGCTTATGCTATTATCAAGTCAATCAATAGCGATATGTATATTGATGCCAAGATGCCAAAAATACCCAATCAGTGGTTAGTGACATTCGCTTGTCCAACATTATAAATTGTTGAGAAGAGTTATTCCCGTCCCAACACTAAGAAAATAAACAACCCACAGAAGCCAAAAGTCAGCCTTGACAATCGCTCCACGGAACAAAAACTATTCCAGGCCTTCGTTTCTTCTTAAATTTCACAGCCCCTTCCCCAACAGCAAGAAGAACATCTACTTCTGAAGCCTCTTCACCATCATTGAGATTATTCAGATTCGTTTCAGAAGTAATCGCTGTTAGCAACGGTTCAGTCACTGTCAAGTTGTCAGAAGAGCTTGCTACCCAGTTAATCTTCTTGACAGAAGGAAATAAAGTCATTTCATAAAGTATCACTTAGATTCACAACATTTTTTAATATCGTAATAGTTAGTAGAAAGACTGCAAGAGCGACACTTCCTAACTGAGCTTTTCGGCCTCGTAAGCTGGGGTGCATGGTCGAATGAAGTACATCAAGGACAGACATATACCAGGAATACCAAGTGCAAAGGAGAGTAATAAAGCAGAATTTGATCCTTTAAGAACCATTGTGTACACTTCTGTTAGAACTGCAGCAGTGAGGCCAACATAACCTTTGAGAATACCAGCGATTGTTCCCCTCTTGAGTGGAAAGTTCCGCATGTTGGTAACAATAGCCGCAGTACCCAGCCATGCAGTGCTGTTTGTGGCAACAGCAAGCACGAGCATGTAGTGTCATGTATAAGAAATAGAAGAATACACAAATCATATATGGACAGAAATACACATGGGACAAGAATATAAACCTTCAGAAGCCATGACTTGCGCGCGCGCGGAGAGGGGGGGTGGTGGTGGGGGGTTCTTTTGTGTGGTGATTGCTATTTGTTTGCACTTTGCAGGTAGATGAATGACAATGCTCATAATAAACGGGCGATGATCGAACGGAAGGAGCGCCCTTCTTTAATGACCACATTTAGATTTATCAATTTTGGTGAATCATTAACCAGTCCATTTAGGATTTGGAAAGAATACTGGCAGAACTTTATTTGATGTTGTAAACATAACTTAGAATTTACTCAAAATAACTTCCCTAATACTGAGTACCAAGAAACCGGTGCACATAGACCAAATACATGATATACAAAGTAAAACTTTATATATAATAGAATTATATTTATCTTCAGTCGTTACAAGTGTAAATAACAAAGAATGACCGTAGCTGCGACACGGCTCTCATGAATTACCATCTACATATTAGAAGGTCAAAAAATACATGATATACAAAATTAATACATCCCCAATATACCCAATACTACCTATTTTGAACATAGTACATTAAGCAGCACATGACACAACATAAGGTCAACAAAATACTGGTGTCCAATCTGACCATCCCTCCACCGCGCCTTCGCCGGAAATCTGCCGTAATGCACCCCGTCGTTACACCGGTTATCATAATGCCAAGGATATGTCATATCAAAATGATCTACAATATAATCGATCACTCCAAATTGCCTCAACTTATCAACAAAAACACCATTAAAAGCCTCCATTTTGCTTGGATTAAACACCAATCTCCGCGCGTATCCACCTGTAGCTACAGTAGTTCTATATACAACCTCTGGGACCACAACGTTCCTCCGCCTCACCCCATCAAGAACCTCAGCCCAAAATGCAGCTGCATCGTTTGCACCTTTTATAAATCTTCTCAAATTAGGCCAATAAACCCCATCATGTAACCCTGAATTCATAATCAATGTGTCGGGCACAACCTCACCCGAAAAATACCCTCTTAAGTACTCTCTATAACCATCATTATATAACGAATTCAACCCTTGGTAGTTACCCGTATGGTTATAATGACCGTTAAAAACATTAGTAATCCTAAAAGACTGTTTAGGATCCTTCGGGTTAGTAATATTCATATCAAACAACCTAGGAACAACTCCCATCTCATAATCCAACACAAAATTAAGCATATTCCTAATAGTATCACAATGATTCGAATCACCCCAAAAGAACAACCAACGCTTATTCAAACATTTCCAAGCTGATTTCTTATCAAACAACTTAAAAGAACAATGAGTCGAATAAACCCACCCATTACTCTCAACAGAACCCAACGACCCGTGGCACCACGGATGCTGACACGGGTAATTCGGCTCTAGACATCTATACCTCCCATCATTACTAATCCTACATTCATCATTCCTACCATGGCGTGTCCAACGACCCGCCCATAAATCCTTTTTATAATCAGACTTACCACATTGCTTAATTTCGGGCAACTTAGCTAACACATTCTTGTCATCATTCCTAATCCGAATCCTAACAACGCGTAAAAGCTTATCAACCGCAAATCGCTCAGGCGAAAACTTTAAACCTTGGTAATGTCTAAACAATAGTCCAATAGTCAAATTAAACTCCCCTACAAAATCTTGATGAACTTGTAACAAAAACAAATAAGTACCATTACCAAAATCTTGAACAGGAGGACGAGACTTCCATTTGTCACTAGATAAATCGATTTCGAAATAGTCTCCACCCAAACACCTGTAACTCCCAGATCCATCCACTGCCTGGAAAACATATTCATGAATCACCCCACTAGTCAACTCAATAACACCATGTTCTTCAACATTATCAATACCATTTATAAAGATATCTTCAGTAGTTGAATCTTTACATGGCTCACCACCAGGTGTCATCCATCTTGAAAACAAGTTTGTTGAGTAGTTTGAGTCTAGCTCAACTGACACCCATGAAAGATTCTTCTTGTTCAAGGGTGGTGATGTTTTAGTTAAGTTTTGTGGGATTGCAGTGGAGTTGAAGTTTGTTGTTATATTTTTGGTAATAAAGTTGGTGGTGGTTAAAAGATCTTGGTGGGCTTTTGTAACATCGAAAGTGTCGATGCCCCAGAAGAGTGCTAGGCCAATGACTACGGCTAACATGAGAACTCTGAAGGACCAGTGGATTGTTGACCGGAATACCCATGATGGGTTTAAAGGTTTTTCCAGTGACATGTTTCAAGCCGGAATGTGTGTGTACGGAAAAAAGTTTTTTTTTTTTTTTTTTTTTTTTTTTTTCTCTCTGTATTGATGTGAGAGAGAGAAAGAGAGTGGGAACGAATGGAGGAAAAGATAGTTATTGCTAATCTGATGTGCTATGTACACACTTGACTTTTTATGAGATGAAAATTAAATAAAGAAAATTAAAATTCTTACGGACCAAGGTTGAAGTTTGTTTGTTGGCAATAGTGACTCACCGACAGAGACAGGAGAAAATGGCCATTTCAATATTTAAAATTATAGTAACATTTACCCCTCGTATATTCAAGGGAGGTGAATAGTATTTTGATATTTATACCTTTTAAGGTATAAATGTCAAGAGACAAATAATTTGAGTGTAAATTATTTACTAGAGTGTAAATTACTTTATTATGCAGGTTTTTATTTTGAGAAAAATAATAAGATAATCTGCATCGCTCATTACGATCATTTTTCAACCCAACTTAACGGTTATGCGAATTACGATCTCTCCTTTTCCATTAAACATACTTGTCCATTTATGCTCATTAACTTTCACAATCAAGCAATCGGCGATTATCAACCGGCGGGTGGTTAATCGATTTGGTGATTGATCGATACTTTATCGTAAAGCGTAACAAGAATCAAAGAATATCTAAAAGTAAGATTTTGTTACCTTCCAATAAAGATCACCAAATCACCACGGCCGAGAGTCACCGCGGCATGATCATGAAAGTTAATGCGCTTTAGAATGGACAAAATGAATTTTAGTCAAGTTCATGGAGACGCATTATCACATTACCTAATTACTTGTGAATTAGTTGGAAAATGACCATGATGGACTCGACGCAAGATTTTAGACTATTTTTGACTTTTCTCTTTATTTGTTAAGGTAAATTGCAAAAATGTCTTTAAGGTTTGTCATTTTGTAAAAATGTTCTTGAAGAAAAATGCACGAGTTATGTCCTTAAGGTTTACACTTTTATGAACAATGTCCATGTGCATGGTAGTTTGTTGCACTGTGTATTTTGGCTAACGAGCTGCTACAAAATCCCATTATCGAGTTCTTACGCTGTCAGACGTGAGGTATTTTAGTCATTTCATTTTTCCCGCCATAAAATTCACCGACACCCCACTTACACACCTACTTTTGTGTGAAGGACATTTTTGCAACAAAGTTTTCATTCTTATATAACACATAACTTTGATCATTATTGCACACTCACTACCGATAATACACTTAAGAACATAACAATAGTGCTTTGAGAATGTGGTAATGTCATATGAACTTATGATCAAGACATCCTGATTTAACATAAATCTAGGAAAAAGGTTATTCTGCTACCCCAACGCGGTAAGACTCGTTATACTGAGTTAGAAGGAGTTATTTACATTAAATGTGACTCACTGTGTTGTTGTATGGATGATTTAGGGTTTGGACTATGGGGCATTTGGGTGGATAGATCTCCCGATGTGCCAAAGAGCTATCAAAATCATTCCTGGCCTTCTTAGGGCTAGGAATGCGCTGGAAGAGGACATCAAGGAGTATTTTCAGATGTTCAGGGAGCAACAAGAACTAGTGATGAGGTTGAGGATATACATGGTCTTTGCTTGTTTTATGATCTATATCGTTTACAAGTGGTTCTAGGATGGTTGTGAATGGTACTTTAGGTTGTATATATTTTTGGTTTGTTTATGTGGGATGTAGTTAATCCTTTTTATTATGTGAACGATCTTTTGTGGGATGAATAGGAACATGCTCTTATTAATGGTTTTTACTTACTTGTTGATTTAGTTTTTATATCATGGAGATTGACAATATCTACATAAAATAGGTTATTTTGAGCTTTCAGTTGACTAAGATAGTCAAAGAAAAAATGGGTTAATTATATTCCTTTATTTGTTGGAGTTCTAAACTCATAAGGATAGTTTCCTTATATTGTGGTGACGTGAAATGGCAAGTACTTTGTGCCTGAATTTGAAGACATTTGGTTGTTTTTCTAGTGCTAAGAGGGTCTGGGGAGATCTCAATTGGGATTATAAGCTCATTTTTTTGTTGTGTGTGTAAAGTCATCAAATTTGGTTATCTATTATTGGTTCTAAGTATTTAGCAATTGTTGTTATGATTGGGATTGTTTCAGTACATTAGTTAGTTCAAATGGTGATGATATGAGTCTGATAAAGTGTGTTTGCTCTTAGATATTGCATTATGGTGGGCAACTTTGGTTGTAGTGGCTTTGAATAGATGGATATTCTGAAAGATGTTGCCTTCTGTGATTTCCATACCCAATATAACTGATATTCAATGACTCTTTATAAACCAATAAAGCATCCAAAAATAAGTTGCTTGACAATTGCAAGTCAACATAACAACAAGCGACTCACAAACAATAACATAAAAGCAACTCACAAACAATAACATAGAAACAACTCACAATGTTGGAAGAATTTATTAAATGTATTAAAAGCAACTCACAATGCATCTAAATTTATTAAATGTCTTTAAAGAATATCACAAACCATAACATAAAAATAATTGTTTGTCTTTGTCATTCATAAAACCATTCAAACTTCAGCTTCTTTGGCAACCCTTCTGGTACTCTTTCTCCTCTGAATACCAACCTCTTGGGTTGATTGTGGCTCTATTAGTTGACTTGGTCCTGCATCAGCCTCTGTTGGTTCAACATATTCAACACCCTCAGTTCTTGCCTTCTTCTTGCCTTTCCCTTTGCCTTCTTTTTTCTTGGACCTGTACATGCTCTTTTGTTGTGACCGTCTGTACTACATTGACTGAAAGTGACAGCCTTTCCTGTTTTTTGAAAGCTTCTCATCCTTGACCATTTCCTTCAACGCATTCTCAGCCATCTCATTTTGGTCACTCTCCTATTCTTCCTTGGTTTGTCAATGGGAACATGATGGTGTAGGGGAAATAAGATACTAGGTATGTTGCACTTGGGCTAATATTGATTGTTAGTAATACATTCAATCTTATAGTTGTACGTCTACTTTCATGTTTTTAGCCAATATGCTTGATGGACCCAATCCTCAGGTATACCTACCTTCCTACCATCATTTGTCATGTTATACATTGCTGCTACAACATGTTTACATAGAATATCGGTTATCTCCTATCTCCTACATGTACATGTACATGTCCTTAACCTTATATTCACTACAAATTAGTCATTTCATGGTCCCTTACACTAGTAACTATCAGACCCATTCCAAATAACTGAATAGTCATTAGCTTCTTGCTTAATAACCTTAAAAATGGTTGTTGCAGTTGGGGTTAAGGGACCATCAGACTTGTCTATGACCTTTTGCACATTTAATATCATCTTCATCAAATACTCCTTAATGTATTCCAAACACCCTATTATTTTTTTATCTTTACCATCTATCAACTTACTGTTGAGTGCCTCACAAAGGTTGTTGACCAGAATTTTACACCTAGCTCTGCCTGTTTTTTGATTAATGATTAAGGATAAGTTTATGTCCTATATACACACTTAAAGCAAAAATATGAAAAATGTTATACCTAAAAAAAGACCTTGACCATGAGTTTACTTGTGTAAGCTCCCGGAAAAATTTCAATGTACTTAACGTTTTAATCAAGAATTAAACACGATCTATTTCGTCATGAAATTTTCTGAACATCACATTTGCATATCATTTGGCATATGCATGATCAACGCAGATTTGAGCGTTCATAAATATCTGTTGTGATCTAAATAAATTTCCCCGATCTTGATAACTTTAAAATACGTAATGAAACGTAAGAATTTGTAAAATTACTTAATTAAATTATAATAAAATTTATAAAATTCAGATTGGGCCTCGAAACTCATTGGACTTTATACCACTTCACCACTCGAACCCGACACGAAATGGGCCTTGTAACCGGGCCAAGCCCACGCCATATTTATTTATTTTTTTGGGCCACGTTAATCACCCTAGCCCAACACCAAATCCATTTGTTTTGGGCCTTGCCGGATTGCATTTCTAGCCCAACACCATTTTTATTTTTCTTTCCTTTCGGGCCTTGTCTAGCAAGACCAAAACAAGCCAAGTTTACAATAAAAGAGTTAGTAAATGACTTTTTTTTTGAGTTCCTTTCTGTGATAACCGAGCAAACCAAAACAAGTAACCAAACTAGAAATATACTCTCATCTACTTTGACCTTGTTTCCTTGCGTGTGTGCATGAACAAAAGAGGAGACAAGATCACTTCCAAGCCACCCTAAACCAATAAAATACTACTCTAAACACACTTTGACTCAAACCAAGACTTCCTTAACCAATGGATACTATGTTTCAATTGACTTGACTAGGCATTGCATGCCTTACATGTTGGCTGCCCTCAACCCCACGCCAAGAAACATAGACACAAACATAAACAAATTCAATACAACATGTGACTATAAGCCTAGGATTAGGAAGACTAGAAGACTTAAAAATTGATAAAACCATACTTGAACCTCTTTAAACCCACCGACAAACATACACTCTCTTCACTTAAACTTACACAACTCACAAACACATCACATTCTTACTCTTGTATTCTGTCGAGCTAGAAGAAAGAAGAGCAAAGAAATATTGGTTACTAGCAAACTAGGAGGTTTCACGGGATTGTTGTTGTGAATACTCGGGTTACTATCGGTTGTGTCTTTCTCGGCGTGTCTTTTCCCATCCGAGTTCCCACACCACTCTTTTGAGTGATTGTAAGTTTCCTCGAACCTATTTCGATGCAACTCCTATTATGTTTCGATGTCTAGTATTTCATATATACACGTTAGAAATGTCTCCATCTTAAATATTAGACACTATTTCATGCACCGATTAAGTAACTAAACACTAGTGTGGTAAAACTATAACAAGCAAACATGTTAATCAAACTCGACACACCAACGAGATTAAAGTTACGTTTTATCTAAGTCGAACTTGTTTCGTTTTTCCCATTGTTTGAACCCATGATACGTTAGAACTAAAATGGATACCAAGTATTACTTATGACTTTAAAAGCTTTTTGAAGAAGAAGTAGAAATAGAAACAAGAAATGTATACCGTGCAAGTCACGTTCACAGTAGCCAAAATGCATGAATTTTTAAAACAGAAGCTTTATGATATATATAGCATGTAACGCATAAATATAACACAAAAACGAGCCTAGCTCAGTTGGTAGGCGTGTGTGTTAAGCGTGAGGTCACGAGTTCGAAACCCCGTGGCGCTTTTTCTTCTTTTATTTTACAACTTTCACGGTTTGGCAACAAATACCCTACACTATCAATAACTTTGTAAATAAGTAAATATTAAAAGTGTAACAAAAGTTAATACTTTAAAGTGTATTTTACAAAAACAGCTGAGGGACTAAAAGTGTCAAACCGAAAACTTTAAGCCTATAATATTTATGGGTACAATTGTTATTTTCTAAAAGTATAGGGACTAAACTCG
This sequence comes from Chrysanthemum lavandulifolium, assembly GCA_022545495.1. NCBI lineage: Eukaryota > Viridiplantae > Streptophyta > Magnoliopsida > Asterales > Asteraceae > Chrysanthemum > Chrysanthemum lavandulifolium. Next base: position 108,105,794 of record CM040243.1, on the reverse strand, counting down.
TACTTTTGTAACTTGAGGGTAAAAAGTGTAAATTCGGAAAAGTATAACAAAACTTATGATTTCATTATAGCCTCGTAAAAATAAGTATTTTGACCTCCCGAGCGTAATATTTTCAATAACGATGAATTTAATTTATATATAAATGTAAATATATATGTATACGTAAATATATATATTTTAGAAAATAAATAAGTATGTGTAAAGGATACATATTTCGTTAAAATACTCGGGGAATATAAATACGTTAAAATGATCAACAAGTTTATTACGATCACAACGGGGGAACATTTCACTTATGCGTAAGTGAGGATCATTAATTAAGGCAATGTAGCATGTAAATTAACTTAAACGTTAATCACGATCGCACACTATTGGATTGGACAATCCAACGATCTATTGAATAAGAATATTCAATGCTCTATTATTTTGGTCGCGAACCAAAATGCTCATTACTGAGATTCGCCATCTCATCATTTTAGGTTTCGAGTTGGAACCTCCGCTACATTGTGCTTGATCTATTTTTGCGTGTGCATTATCATCAAGGTGAGTTCATAGCCTCGCTTTTACTTTATTTTTATAAACCCATGAGGGAGATACATGCTCTAAACTAGAACACAAGGGTTTTTCATAAATGCTTGATCTTCTTGATTATTGGTATTGCCTAAGTTGTTAGCCACAAGTCCCCGATCATGAACCATTAGTCACCGCGGTGAGCGTAGATATCGTGAATAGTACTATGGGGAATAACGAACCCGTTTGGTTATAGAGAAATAACCGGGCGCACCATATCAATTTCTTTAGGTAATTGGCTATTACCTCCTTTGGGGCATATTTACGTTACCTTTGGTAATTCGATGTATGCGGTTGAGTTTTGGTTTCATGAGCTTAGCGATAATAATCGGTGATATTTTTCTTATGATATTGTTAGTTTACAATGATCATGATCTTATACTTGTGTTCAACTTATTTTAAACCTATGGATTTCACTCAACATTTTGTTGACCTTTTAAGCATGTTATCTCGTGTCGGTGAAGATTATGACCAAGGTGCGGAACGGGCATGGCAAGGCTTATCCGGTGGTGTAAAACATAAAAGTTATCATTTCTTTCAAACTCATGATCTTTCTTTTGGGAAAAACACTTGATCTATTTACAATATTTTGTAACAAACTATGAGTTTTCGATGAATGATAACTATATTAATAAAACGTCTCTTTCGAGTCGTTTATATAATTATTGACTATGATCTCCATTCAAGTAACACCCGAATTAGTCTTCCTGTCATTAAGATTTTCGGGGTGTTAGATTGTAATCGAGCAAGGTTATAGAGAACCAAAGAGTTTTCAAAATCATTTGGACTATAACCGCACTTTTAAAACGGACTATTTTACACCACCGCTTCGCCCTTCCGTGACCGCTCTATGCATTAGGATTGATGCATCACTAGATCATAAGTAAATGACATTCATTTTAAGTTAGGCATGGAGATTTGCTTAGCTAACTAAAATAATTATATTATTTGGCATTTACTTACATTAATTTATGGGTTGTTACAAGACCATGTCCGCATCCCACCCAGCTTGTTACGTCTCGAGACCGAGATGGATGACACCATGTCCTCTACGACCGTCGCTATGCCGGCCATCCCGGGCCTGTCATACCATTTCTTGTTTGGATTTAAAATCAACCTTTGAAGAAGGTGAAGTTGCCGAACTCCCATCGCTCCGCCTATGATCGCTCATCCTCAAGAGTACAATGCTTTGCTTCCATGACCCTAGATCGCAGTACTATGAGTCGCAACAATGGCTACACCGCTTCAGATGCGTGGATGATGAATCATCCAAATCATCGTAGCACCGACTACGCTTCATCGATTCTTCGGATCATCTCGCCTGCTATCCGTCGACGCCGACGTATGATTCGTGTTCTTAAGCCTGATGAACCCGAGCCGTTTGGAGTACCTTATAGATTGCATCCTAATGGTAAGACCTTCAAACGCATCTGCTAGGAAGCGCGTGCGACCCATCACTATGACTCATGTGATGCCACCACTCAGTCATCACCGGCTCACCACCACCGTCGGTCATCACCGGTTTCACTTGCTGTTCCACCCATCGCTGCACCACCACCGCCACTTCATCGTGTTCTACCAATGACTACTACTGCTCCTATTTCATCACCACCTACATCACCTCCTTTGGACACTTTTAGTGAGCCAATTTTACCGCTCTGCATCAAATGCTATCCACCATCACTATCTCGATCCCGAAAGCCTACTCGAGTGGACAACGAGGCCGGGCCAAGGAAGAAATCCGGTGCTAGAAGATGGTCATTCTTGATACCTTTACTCGGGGCGTTGGAGAGAAGGCGAGGGAGCACCTAGTTCCTTTGAGCTGGAGAAAGCTCGACTCATCGCACCCGGTCAAACATACCGCTATCGGTGAACCAAATGCACCACACTATTCCTCCGTTGGCTACAAGACTTATCGACACGAAGATCGGTGAATGAGCTCATGGCACATTATGATGAGATTCCACTAGTGAGGATAGAGAGTTTGGAGGAGAAGTTGAGAACCTCGTGGTAGGTCGCTACTCCATTGAGATTGTGTTTGATATGATGAGTACTCCAGTTGTGGAGGCAAGAGGCCGTTAATCAATTGACTCGGAGATTGGAGACTACTATTCGTGATGCTAGCACTTTGAGAGGCCGCTTTGGGTCGAGAGAGTCCCACATCACGAGCTTGCATCCGCTCATGCTCACACCGCTATTCCGGAGAGAGGATTGATGACCTCGAGGCGAGATCGAGCCCGTGAGCGTGGTTCGAGACTCGGCGGCTATGGTCGAGGAGATCCGTCGTCGTCAGGGATGGCGCGCGGAGATCGTAGATCCTAGTCATCTTTATCTTAGTATGTATCATAAAGCCGCCATATGAGGCATTAAGGCTTGTATCTTTTGTGGTTTGTAACCTTGAAACAAGTATTATGATGATGTAACTTATGGTTGTGAACAAACTATGTAACGATGTATTCCATGGTTGTATTTTTATTATTCTAATGTTATGTTATTATTCCTCGGTGATGTACGCCGAACCAATCCTTATGTCTTTATATATATTATGATTTGTTGAGAAAAATCATATTCAAATCATATCATTAATTTAAAGTGGTAATCTGGACTATTATGAAATATATGATATGAAATCAATTTTATCATCGATCGACAATTTCTTAACCTTGGTATTTATTCTTGGAAATTTTAGAAAAATGGTCAAGAAGAAAGATACCTCATCCACCATCACCCCGCAATATTCGGAAAATGGTCGCATTTGAAAGTGTTAGCGGCTATAGCTCAACATGTTGTCGATCATCGCTAGAGTCAAGTCGAACGCATTGAAGCCGAACAATTGCCCAAGAGGCGCGTGAAGTTGAAATTGCAAGGCAAGTCGAATTGCAAGAGAAGGCGAGAACGCCCGAATTGCTCGAGAGGTGAAGTCGAGCGCAGTCGCTCAGCGACGCGAGGTCAGTTGTCGCCGCATTCGTCAAGAGAATCGTGTCGCGGTCGCACGCCTTCTTGAAATGGCAAACTCAAATGCAACTAACACTCCAACAAATCAAAGTGAGTCCACTATAACTGCGCAAGTGTAATTACAAAGAGTTCATGAACCGCAGTCGACATTCTTCAAGGCAATCAAGGTGCTATTGGTCTACTTCATTGGTTTGAGAGAACCGAGATCGTATTCTGCTAAGTAGATCGCACAAATGATTGCAAAGTCAAGTTTGTGACCGAACTTTGTTAGAAGATCGTTATCTTGGTGGAAAGGCCATGCTCAACCAATTGGAATGGAAGAAGCTTGTAAAATTTCATGGTCGATCTGAAACAATCATAATGAAACAAGATGCTCGAGGACCGAGATCAAGAAACTCAAGATGAGTATTACCACCGGTCGCTAAAGGTAATGATCTCAAGACATACTTCAAGAGATTCCATGAGCCGAGAGCTCTATGTCCTCATCTGCTTTCCACCAATGAAAAACTTTTGGAAGCTATGATCGGAGGTTTACCTCAAGCATCGAGGAGATGTCATCGCTCAAGCCAAAAGCTGTCGAAGAAGTTGTTCTTGTATCCCACCGCCTTATGGAACCAATATTAAAGCTTGCAAATGCACAAGGCTCAAGTGACAACAAAAGGAAGTTTGATGATCGGAAAACCTCAAATTCCAACCACTATCGATCCAACAACAACAATCGAACAACAACAATCAATATCACCACAACAATCAACACCACAATCGGCAAAACCGAGGCAAGAAGCCGCAAGGGCTTATGCCGCACTCCACCGGAAAAGGGTATGTAGGACCACATCCCGGTGTAACCGATGTTTGATGCACCATTTCGGACCTTGTACCGTGAAGTGCGATAAGTGCAACAAGGTAGGTCATCAAGGTAAACATTGTCGAAACCCTCGAAGAGGCAACAACGTGACAAACATGAATCGCTATGGATGTGGAGAACTCGGTCATTTCAAGAGTCAATGCCCAAAGTTAAATGTTGTTCAAACAAACAATGCACGCAAGAGTGTACATGCTAGAGATGGAGATGCACCGTTGAACCCCGACATTGTGACGGCACGTATTCTCTTAACAATCATTCTCGCAAAAATCTTGTTTGATTACGGAGCCGATAAGAGTTTTGTATCTACTACTTTTGCACCATTACTTGAAATATCCCCAATCGCCTTAGATACAACTTACGAGATAGAACTTGCCGATGGGAAAATAATAGGAACCAACACCGTAATCCGTAATTGTCCTATTCTATTACAAGATCATTCGTTCCTCATAGATCTTTTGCCAATCAAACTTGGAAGTTTCGATGTCGTAATTGGCATGGATTGGTTGTCCAAACACCGTGCTAGGATTGTTTGTGACGAGAAAACCGTTCATATCCCGATCAACGGTGAAACCTTAGTCATCCAAGGAGATCAAAGTAGAAAGTACTTAAGTATCATATCCTGTGCGAAGTCGATAAAGTACATGGAAAAAGGATGTTATGCCTTCTTAGCTCAAGTAACGGAAAAGAAGTCGGAAGAGAAACGACTAGAAGATGTACCTGTAATCAAGGAATTTTCTGAGGTATTTCCAGAAGATTTGCCTGGACTTCCACCTGTTCGACAAGTCGAATTTCAAATTGATCTTATTCCTGGAGCTACTCCTAGCACGAGCACCGCATCGCTTAGCGCCCTCGAAATGCAAGAGTTATCCAAACAACTGGAAGAGCTATCCGAGAAAGGATTCATTAGACCAAGTTCACCACCCCAGGAGCACCGGTATTATTCGTTAAGAAGAAAGATGGATCATTCCGGATGTGTATCGATTATAGAGAATTGAACAAGCTCACAATCAAAACCGCTATCCCTTACCAAGAATCGATGATCCGTTTGATCAATTACAAGGCTCGAGTGTATACTCAAGATTGATTTAAGATCCGGATATCATCGCCACGGGTAAGAGAAGAAGATATACCCAAGACCGCATTTAGAACTCGATATGGCCATTATGAATTCCAAGTAATGCCATTCGGTTTAACTAATGCACTGATCTAAACTTTTGGTATTCGGGCCAAATTAAAGGGATTATCCTTAATAACCAAAATGTTTACAAGGTAAAAGGTTTAAATCAAATCAAAAGGAATTAATTGCGCCAACCGTAACCCCTGTTGGAAAGGAAAGAATCCAAGGACCTTTATCCCGAAATTTGCCAAAAAAAAGGTTTTAACCACCAATATTGGGTTAATTTAACCGCCAAAAACCGCTCAAATTTCGGCCAAAAATCAGGAGAACCGAGGAGAATGAAATTACCAAATCCGCCTAGTCAAGGACATCGAGGTTGAGTCACGGTGAACCAATTCTATCCATACTCCGTCCCTGATACCGATTTACCTAAATTTTGGAAAGAAAAAAGCCCGGGTACCAACTTAATATTTATCTTGACCACCTCAAACAAGGGACAAATGAAAGAACCATCCAAAATTCCAAAAGAACCATCAAGACTGTATTTATTTCAAAAGGATTTGGGAAAGCCTTGCCTGGGTCCAATTTTCATTAATAATGCTATCCTGGAAAGTTTAAAAAGCCCTTTTGGGTTAAAACTTTATGGAAGGAAAATTGCCTCCCAATTTTTCAAAAAGAATAAAACTTACAGTCTCCAAATTGTCCAAGAGACAATGTAAAAGATAATGCAACCAAAGATTGCAAAACAATGAGATAGACAAAAAGAGCTACGCAGATGTTCAAGAAAACCAATGGAATTCCAAGTCGAGACCGTAATGTCAAAGAAAGTGGATGGTCGATTTAAACGAGGAAAGCTCAAACCCCAACCCGGACCATTTAAAATTCTTCAAAGAATTGGTCCAAAGGCATATAAACTTGATCTTCCCAAGAACTTAAAGTACATGACACGCTCCATGTCTCAAATCTTAAAAAGGCTTTGGATGAAACTCTAGTCGATTCACCCTTCCAATTTCAAAAAATTTTCCCAAAGAAAAGGGAAAAAAAAAAAGGGTTTTTTTTTTAAAAAAGGGGGGTTTAAAAAATTTAAAGGGGGAAAACCCCCCCCCCTGTTTTTTAAAAAACCCCGGTTTAAGGGGGCCCCCCTTAAAATTTTTTAAACCCTTTAAAAAAAAAATTTTTTAATTTAAAAAATTTTCCAAAAATTTTCCATTTTTTTTAAAAAATTTTTTATAAAAACCCAAATTAAAAAACCCCTTTTAAAAATTTAAAAATTTGAAAACAAAATTTAAAAAAAAAAAAATTTAAAAAAATTTAAAAAATTAAAAATTTTTTAAACCCCCAAAAATTTTTAACCCCCCAATTTTTAAAAAAATTTTTTTTTTTTCCCCCCCCCAAATTTTTTTTTTTTTTTCCCCCCCCCAAAACCAAAATTTTTTTAAAAAATTTTGCCCCTTTTTTTTTTTTGGGGGAAAAAAAAAAAAACCCAAATTTAAAAAAAATTTTTTTTTTTTTTTCCCCAAAAAGGGAAAACCAAAAAAACCCAAAAAAAAAAAAAAACCCCCTTTTTTCCCCCAAACCAAAAGGGAAAAATTTTCAAAAACCCCTTTTAAAATTTTCCCCCACAAAAAAAAAAAATTTTAAAATTAAAATTTTCAAAATTTAAAAAAACCCTTTTAAAAACCCCCCCCCCAAAAACTTAACAAAAAAAAAAACCAATTTAAACCTTTGTTTTCCCAAAAAAAAAAAAAAATTTAAAAACCCTTTTCCAAAAAAACCTTTTTTTTTTTTTTTTTCCCCCCCCCCTTTTCCCCCAAATTTTTGAGGGAAAAAAATTTTCAAAACTTAATTTTTTTTGGTTTTAATAACCCAAAATTTTTTTTTTTTTTGGCCCCAAAAACCCTTTTAAAATTGTTTTTAAAAAAAACCCAAAATTTTTAAACCCAAAATAATTTTAAATTACTTTAAAAGTCTTTTTTTTTTCCCTTTTTCCCCAAAAAAAAAAGGTTTAAAATTTTAAAAAAAAAGTTAAAAAAAAAAAAAAATTAAAATTTTTTCAAGCCCAAAAATTTTTTTTTTTTAAAAAAAATTTTTTTAAATAAAAAAAAAAAAAAACTTTTTTTTTGGGGGGGGAAAAAAAAAAACCCCGGGGGGTTTTTTTTTTAAAAAAATTTAAAAAACCCTTTTTAAAAAAATTTAAAAAAATTAAAAAAAAAAAATTTTTTTAAAATTTTTTAAAAAGGTAGGGTTAAAACCCCCCGGGTTTTTAATTTAAAATTTTAAGGGAAAAAATTTAAAAAAAAAAATTTTTAAAATTTAAAAAATTTAAATTTAAAAATTTTAAAAAAATGAATTTTAAAAGGTTCCCAAAAAAATTTTTTTTTTAAAATTTTTTTTTAAAATTTTTAAAAAAAATTTTATTTTTTTAAAAAAATTTTAAAAAAAAAGTTAAAAAAATTTTTTAAAACCTGGGAAAATAAATAAAACCCCCGGGTTTTTTTAAAAAGGGGAAAATTTTTTTTTTAAAAAATTTAATTAAAAATTAAAAATTTTTTTAAAAAAATTAATTTAAAAAATAAATTTTAAAAAAATTAAAAAAAAAATTAAAAAAGTCAAACCGGGGTTTCCTTTTTAAGGTTTGGGAATTTAAAAAAATTTTTTAAATTAATTTTCGTTTTTTTGGGGGAAAAAATTTTTTAAAAAAAAAATTTTTTTTAAAAAAAAATTTCCAAAACGGATTTCTTTTTTTTTCCCCCCCAACCCCGTTAAGGGGCCCAAGGGTTTTTGGGGGTTTTTTTTAAAAAGGGGGAATTTTTTAAATTAAAAAATTTTTTCAAAAATTTTTTTAATTTTGGGGTTTTTTTTTTTAAAAGTTTCCCCCCTTTTTTAACCCCCTTTTTTTTTTGGGATTTCCAAAAAATTTTTTGGGGGAAAACCCGGGGAAAAAAACCCTTTGGGAAAAAAGGGGGGGAAAAAAATTTTTTTAAAATTTTGGTTTTTTAAAAAAATTTTTTAAATTTTTTTGAAAAATTTTTTTTTTTTAAATTTTTTAAAATTTTTTTTTTAATTTAAATTTTGTTCCCTTTTAAGAAAATTTTTTTCCCGGAAAATTTCCAAAAGGGGGTTTTTTACCCTTTTAAAAAAGGTTTTTTTCCCCTTTTTTTTTGGGGAAAATTTTGTTAAATTTACAAAATTTTGTAAAAATTTTTTTTTTTTTAAAATAAAAATTTTTTTTTTTTTTTTCCCCCAAAAATAAAAAAAAACCCTAAAATTTTTCCTTTTAAATTTTTTTTTAACAAAAAGTTTAAGTTTTTTTTTTTAAAAAACCCAAAAAATTTTTAACCAAAATTTCCTTTAAATTTTTTTTTTTTTTAAAAAATTTTCCTTTTTTTGGGAAAGGGAATTTTTGGGGTTTTTTTTCCCCCAAAGAAAATTTGGGGGAAAAAAAATTTAAAAAATTTTTTCTTTTTAAATTTTTTTAATAAAATTTTTTTTTATTTTTTTTGGAAATTAAATTTTTTTTTAAAAAATAAAAATTTTAAAAAAAAAAAAAAAAAAAAATTTTTTTTTAAAAAAAAAATTTTAAAAAATTTTTCCCCCTTTTAAAGGGCCCCCCCCCAAATATTTTTTGGAAAATTTTAAATTTTAATTTTCCCCCTTTTTTTTTAAATTCCCTTGGAATTTGGGGGGGTTTTTTCCCCCGGTTTTGGGGAATTTTTTTCCAACCCTTTCCAAAATTTTAAGGGGGGTTTTAATTTGGTTTTGGTTTTTCCCTTTCCTTTAACCTTTTTTTTTTTTTAAAAACCCCCAATTAAATTTTTTAATTTGGGAAAGATTGGGTTTTAATTTTAAAATTTTTTTAAAAAAAAAAATTTTTTTTTTTTAAAAATTTTAAAAAAATTTTTTTCCGAAAAATTTCTTCCCCCTTTGGGAAAAGGGGGCCAAAAAATTTAAATTAAATTTGTTTTTTTTTTTTTAAAAAAAAAATTTTTTTCTTGGTTCTTTTTCCCGGGGTTTTTCCTTTTTTCCCTTTTATTAAATTTTTAAAAAAAAACCAACCCCTTTTTTCCCTTTTATCAAATTTTAAAAAACCCTTTAAAAACCCTCTTCCCTTTCCCAAATTTTTTTTCCCCCCCAAAAAATTTTTTTTTTTAAAAAACCCCCCCCTTTCAATTTTTAAAAATTTTTTTTTAAGGGTTTAAATTTCCCCTTTCAAAATTTAAAAAAACCAAAAACCCAAGGAAAAATTATTTCCCTTTTAATTTTGAATTTTCCCCAAAAAAAATTTTTTTTAAAAACCCCCCCTTTTTTAAACCCCAAATTAAAAAAACCCCCCTTCCCCCTTTCCTTTTTTTTCCCTTAATATTTTTTTTTCCCCCTTTTTCCCCAAAAAATTTTTTTTTAAAAGGCACCCCAAAATAAAAAAACCCAAAAAAAAAAAAACCCCTAAAGGGAAACAAAATTTTTCCCCCAAAAAGTTTTTACCCTTAAAAAAAAAAAAAATTTTTCCCTTTTTTAAAAAAAGGGGATGAAAAAAAGGGGGAAAAAAATAAAAAAAAAAAACCCAAAAAAAAAAACCGCCAAAGGGGGTTTAATTTTGTTAAAAAAACCCCAATTTTTTTTTTAAAAATTTTTTAAAAAATTATCCCAACCCCAAAAACCTAAATTTTAACCAAAAACCCTTAAATTAGGTTTTTAAAAAATTTTTTAACAAAACCCCAAAAACCAATTTTAAATTAAAAAAAAAAAAGAAATCCCTAATTGGGAATAAAGGGGAACCCAAACAAATTTTTCCCAAAAAAAAAAAAAAACCCCTTTAGTTTCCCAAAAAAAAAAAAAAAATTTTTATTTAAAATTTTAAAAAAAAAAAAAGGGGAAAAAAAACCTTTAAAAAAAAAGGGGGGCCCAAAAAATTTTTTTTAAAAAAAAAAAAAAATTTTTTTAAAAAAACCAAAACCCAACCAACAAATTTTTTAAAAAAAATTAAAAAATTTTTCAAGGGTCAACCAATTCCCCAAAAAAAAATTAAATTTCCAACCCCCCAAAAATTTTTGGTTTTGGAACAAAAAAAAAAAAAAAAAAAAAAACCCCAATTTAAAATTAAAATTTTGGCCCCAAAAAAAAATTTTGGGAACCCAGGGAAAAAGGGTTTTAAAAAAAAAACCGGGGTTTTTGGGGGTTTTTTAAAAAAAAATTTTTTATTTTAAACAAAAGGAAATTTTTTTTTTTGGGGTAAAAAAAAAAAAAAAAGAAAAAAAAGGAAAACCCAAAAGTTTTTAAGGGGAAAAAAGGTTCTTTTTTTCTAAATTTCCCTTCCCACCGAATTTTTTTTTTCAAAAATTTTTTCCCAAAAAATTTTTTTTTAAAAAATTTAAAATTTAAAAAAAATTTTTTTTTCCAAAAAAAAATTTTTAAATTTAAAATTAAAAAATTTTTAAAATTTTTTTTAAAAATTTTTTTAAAAAAAAAAATTTTTTAAAAAAAAAAAATTAAATTCAAAAATTAAATTTTTTTTTTAAAAAAAAACAATTTTTTTAAAAAAAAATTTTAAAAAAGGAAAAGTTTAAAAGGGTTAAAAAATTTTTCCTTTTTAAAAATTAAAAAATTTTAAAATTGAAAGGGAATTTTTAAAGGGTTAAATTTTTTTGGGGGGTTTTGGGTTCAAATTTTAAATTTTAAAAAAAAAGGGAAATTGGAAATTTTTAAAGTTTTTTTTTTTTAAAGGAAACCCAAAAGTTTTTTTTTTTTTTTAAAAAAAGGGAAAAAAATTTTGTTTTTTTTTAAAATTTCAAAAAACCCCCAAAAAGGAAGGAAAATAAAATTTAAAACCAAAAAAATTTTTAAAAAGAAAAAATTTAAAAATTAAAAAAAATTTTAAAAAAAATTTTCTTTTTTAAAAAAAAAAAAAAAAAATTTTTTTTTTGTTTTCTCTTTTTGGAAAAAAAAATTTTAAAAAAAAATGGGTTTTTGGGGGTTTTTTTTTAAAAAAAAAAATTAAAAAATTTTCCAATTAAAAGGGGTTTTTTTAAAAAATTTCCCCTTTGAAAAGGGTTAAAAAAAAAATTTTTTTTTTCAAAAAAAAATTTTTAAAATTTTTTTAAAAAATTTTTTTTGAAAAAAAACCCCCTTTTAAATTTTTTTTTTAAAAAAATTTGGGGGAAAATGAAAAAATCCCCCCCCCTTTTTTGGAAAATTAATTTTAAAAAACCCCGGTTTTAGGAATTTTAAAAACCCTTTTTAAACCTTTAGGGGAAAAAAAAAAAAAATTTTTTCCTTTTTTTTTAAAAAAAATTTAATTTAAATTTTTGGTTTTTTTCTTTCCCTTAAAACCCCGGGGGGGTTTTTTTTTAATGGGTTTTTTAAATTTTTAAAAAAAAAAAAGGAAAAAATTTGGTTTTGGGGGTATTTAAATTTTTCCAAACCCGGGGCCCGGGATTGGGGAAAGGGAAAATTTTTCCCCAAAAAAACCCAAAAAGGCCAAAAAAAAAAAATTTTTTAAAATTTCCAAATTAAAAACCCCCTTTTTTAAAAAAAACCCCCTTTAATTTAAATTTCCAAAATTCCCTTTTTGGGGGCCCCCAAGAAAAACCCCCAAAAAACCCCGGCCTTGAAAAACCCCTTCCAAAAAAATTTTTTTTGGTAGGTTTTAAAAAAATTTTAAAACTTTAAGGGGAAAAAATTTTTAATCAAATTTTTTGGTTTTAAAAAACCAAGGGCCCTTAAGAAAAAATTTGGGGAAAATTTTTTAAAATTTTTAAAAATTCTTTTTTTTTTAAAAAAAAACCGGAAGGTTTAAGGGAAAAGATTTTCCAAAAATTTTCCAAAATTAAAAACCCTTTTAAAGGGAAAGATTTTTCCCCTTTTTTTGGGGGTTTTTTCCAAATTTTTCCCCCAACCCTTGTTCCCCCCAAAAAAACCCGGGTTTTTTTAAACCCTTGAAAGGGCAAACCCCACGGTTTAAAAAAAAATTTTTTTAAATTTTAAAAACCCCTTTTTTTTTTTGGGGAAACCGGAACCCTCCCAAAAACCCCTTTAAAATTTTTTTCGAGATTGGGGATGGTTTTTTAAAAAAACCCAAAAAAAAAATTTTGCCCCCCGGTTTAAAAAAAACCCTTTTAAAAAATTTTTTTTAAAAAAAACCCAAAAAAAAACCCCAAACCTTTTTCCAAAAATTTTTTTGGAACCCTTTTTTAAAAAAATTTGGGGTTTTTTAAAAATTTTTCCCTTTTTTTTTTTTCCCCAAAAAAAATTTTTTTTTGGGGTTTTTTTCCCCAAACCCCCTTTCCTTTTTTTTTCCCCCAAAAGGGTTTTTTCCCCGGGTTTTCTTTTAAAATTTTCCCAAAAGGGGGGGGAAAAAAAAAAAAAGGGTTTTTTTAATTTTTTTAAAAAGTTTTTTAATTTTTTTTTTTGGTTTTTTTTGGGGAATTTTTTTCCCGAAATTAGGAAAAACCCCCAAAAAAAAAAAAAAATTAGGGGGCCCCCAAAAATGGAAACCCCCCAAAAAGGAAGGTTTAAAAAAGGGTTTCCGGTTGGTTTTGGGAAAAAGGGGTTTTGGGGCAACCAAGGGGCCCCCCCCGGGGGGGGGTTTTTTCCCCCCCTTTTTTTAAACCAACCCCAAAAAGGGAACCCCAAATTTAAATTTTTTTTTAAAAAATTTTGCCTTGTTTCCCCCCAAAATTTTTCCCCTTTTTCTTTAAAAAAAAACCCTTTCCCGGAAACCCTTTTTTTTGGGTTTTTAATTTTTTTTTTTTGTTTTTTTTTTTTTTTTTCTTAATTTTTTTTTTTGGGTTTCTTTGGGAAATTTGGGTTGGAATTTTGGGAAAAAATTAATGGAAAAACCAAACCAAAAAACCAAGGTTTGAAGGGCCCCCCAAAAAAGGGAAGGGGAAAATTTTGTTTTTAAACCCAAAATTTGGGTTTTAAAAGGGGGGGGCCCCAAAGGCCACCAAACGGGGAAAAAAACCCAAACCCCCAAAAAAGGGGAAAAAAATTTCCCCAAGGAAAAACCCAAAAAACCCAACGAACCCCAAATTTTCCCCCCAAAAAATTTTTTAAATTTAGAATTTTTCCCCCCCCAAAAAAAAAAAAAGCCTAGGTGTTATAAAACTTGCTCAAGAAAAGGAAGTTTCCTTGACCCCGAACGACGCGTGTAGCGTTATCAAGTTTTTGGCACCGCGGGAATAGAATAGCTAGTTAGTAGTCCACCTCGCTTAGGTTTCTTTGCTTGATTCCTATCAAGTAAACTTTTTCTCATTTTAGATTTCTCTTAGTCTATCCCCTTCTTCGTGACTGTATTCGTAATTCCATCACTTTTCATCATGGAAGGTGATAACCCACTACCATTCATCAACCCACCACCAAATGACCCGCCAAGAGCCCGTACTCTTGGTGAATACTCGAGACCAAGCCACCTAGGCTATAGGAACACCATTGAGCTTCCCGACCAAGCCCAAACTACGGCCTGCGATCCGACACCATCCGGTTGGTGCAAAACGGATGTGCATTCCATGGACTTCGTTCAAGATCCAAATCAAGATCCGAGGATTTCCTCAAAATCGCCGATTCCATCGACCTTGATGCTACTACTCGGGAGACCACGCTGCCTCTTCCACCCTCTCTACGGACCAAGCTAGTAATTGGCTTGAGCGACTTCCCGCCGGCCCATCTCAAGTTGGGATGATCTTACTTCGCTTCCTTGCTCAATTTTTCCCACCGGGAGAACCACTAAGCTTAGGAATGACATCTTGATGTTCCAACAACGCCAAGGTGAATCTCTCTACGAAGCATGGACCCGATTCAAGGACTTACTTCATAAAGTCCTCATCACGGCATTGATCTTTGGCTCCAAGTCCAAATCTTTATGATCATGTCAACTTTCCCACTAAGCGATCCATTGACCAAGCGGCGGTGGAAAACTTAGTGATTTCACCGCAGAAGAATCATGGAAATAATAGAGGACCTCGCCTCTATGACAACGAAAGTTGGGATGACCCCGTGAGCGCCTAAACCGTCAAGGCAATCTCTTGCCTCCTCCCGACCATAGGATGATCGAACTTGAAGATCAAGTTAAATTCCTCATGAGTTCCTACGAAAATCCTAAATCTTCACACCATGTGAACAAAGCTTCTTCCTCGTGCGAGCCGCTTTGTGCAAGACACTAGCACCCGATCCCCGAACACGCTTCGCTGACTACGCATCCTCGCAGACATGGAGCGGAGGAAGATTCCCTACAACACCCGGACCTAGGAATTTCAATGAAACCCGTGAAGCATGGAAAACAAGCCCGACTTTTATTGGGGACAAACCAAAGAATTCACTTCTAATGATTTCTCATGGCCCCACCTAACGGTCCTAACCAACAAAACATCAAGGGATGTTGCAAAACCTAGTTGCATCCCAAGAAACCCAAATGGCTAAGCTCTCGGACCGCTTTAATAATCAACAAGCCGAGATGGATAGGAAATAGACAACCTTTTGAAAGCCATAGCTAGTGATAAGAAGGTTAGTGCTATCTCAACTCCCGAGCCTTCAGCATAGAGATTAAGGATCCAAGCAAGCTAAAGTATGTCCAATTCACAATACCATCGCTTTAGTTGAACCCGATGAAACAAATGACGAAGAGGACTATACACTGTGGATGAGGAAATACCCGAGGAAGTAGATGAAGTAGACATTGACTATTTCAACAAATTTCCTACGGAAGAAGAACTATCTCGCCACCCTCACTTAGTGCGTGACCTCCGTCACATGTATGTTAGAAAAGTCCTCGAATTAAGTTTGGGAACCCTTGAATCTTAACATACCATGTGTCATAGGACACCTTTTGTGGCAAAAGCTACATTGATCGCAAGTCCCCAATCAACATAATGACTAGCACCTACTACAATTGGATATTGAAGAAGCCTTATTCCAACTAGGCAAGACCCCAATGATCCTAATGTCGCTTGCAATTTTCTTGGTAGAGTTAAGGGATTGCCCGCTTATGTAGGTAGTTTCACGCTTCCTACGGACTTCATAATTGTGGATGATATTAGCACGCCATAGACCCTAGCTTGTCCCATGTTATTCTAGGAAAACCTTTCATAGAAAGCACCGGATGACCTATGACCCCTCATTAGAGTAGTGCGATTCAAGAATAAGACCGATGACATAGCTTACCAAATGCCGCTTAAGATTGAGAAGTTTTCATCACTCTAATGATGAAAAGGAACTTAAACTATCGGTCTATTATAGGAATGATGAGGATAGGGAGAAAGGTGTTGATTATGTTATGGCTAAGATTTTCGGATTCTACAAGGATTGCTTGAGCCTAGGACCGAATACAGTGGACCGATTGGGGAGAGGATGAACTCTTAGAGAAGCGCATTTTAGGGCACTTCTACAACATGGAATCCCCATTAGAGGCCGTCAAGAGGCGGTGGTGAGGAAACGTAGGAGCACGACTATGAGTCTAGCTACAAGACTCTTTAATAAAGAAAAGCGCTTCATGGAGTCAACCCATGCTTAATTGTTTGCTTGTTAGTGTCATATATCTTTTATTAATTATTTATCCTCATGTTTAAATTTGTGAAAATGCTTTATTTTGTTTTTAACCTCGCCTTAATTGCATATAAAGGTATTTTACATAAGGGATAAGTGTAAGGAGGATTACACACGCTTTCAAAAGAAATGTAAACATGAGAATAACAATTAATTAAAAGATATTTATGTTTGTTTGTTAGAGTCAAATGCTTGTATCGAGTCATAATGGATGTTTTGCGAAATTTTTCCAGATTCTAAAGATGTAAATTTTCCGTAATTTTTCCAAAATCGCAGACCGCTTTTTGTCGATAACCGACGGGCGTCGGATTGCAACCGACGGCGCCGTGAAGGAGTAAAACATCGATTACTTTTTCTCGCTTTTCGAGCTACTTATAAATTTTTGGAATTTTCCGTGTCTTAATTTTCTTAGAAATTCAGTAAACATCCATTCCACAAGCATTATATCCTAGTTTAAATCGAGTCTTATATATATTATTACCACCGATTTTACGCCAAGGTTTCGTTTGTTTTCTTCAAGTGTGCAGTTTAGTTTGTCAAGAAGAAGTTACATAAGATTGGAAGGAGCTTTTCACGCAATAATTCTTCTTGGAAAAGAGTTTAACCACCACTTTACACGGATCCTACCGAGCTAATCGTGGAGTACTAGTTTCTTCGCTTTTAATTACCTTCTTTATCATAACTTTGATACTTTCGGGAACATTGGGGACAATGTTCGGTTTAAGTGTAGGGAGGAAAATAAACGGAACTTTGAAACTATGCTTATCCTTAACTATTTGCTTTGTCCAATTGCACTTTTGTAATAAACCATGAGAAAATGTTGGTTAAGGTAATTTTGGCACCAAATTTAAAATTTTCATGACATATAGGAGTGGGCCATTAGTCTTAACAAAAGCGCCTCACGGATAGGAAATTATATGACTAGCACAAAACCCTTTACCACCCAAATTTCACCAAAATGTGAGGATCGCCTTAGATTAGTAGGAATTAAAGCATTCATCTTTAATGCTTAGAGTGTGAACCTAGTATTTTAGATTCTAGAACTTGTTTTGTGATGCATTCCGAGATCGCAAGTGAGGCTACACTCGTGTAGTTAGGAATAACTAAATGATAAGAGGCATTAGGATAAACCCTTGTTTGATACCGTAATATAATTACTTCTTCCACATCGGTTGAGTAATTCCCCACACCCTTTGCGTTGTACTCATCTTTAGTACACGATACCCTAGTTAACCCCTCGAGCCTATCCTTTTCGCGGTTCTCGTGATGTTTCGGTTTTCCGAATATCAATGAAGAGCATTGTTTACACCCCACCCCAAATATACACCCAAATCGCCTTAGCCTACCCTTATGCACTCACTTTAGTGCAAATGTTTGTTATCACCTCAAACCCTTAGTTCAATTATCTAGTTGCTTGCATAAGTTGCTAAGTCGAGTCATATCCTTTGTATACAATTTTGGGATGATTGGGATTCATGGAAAAGTTAAAGTTTATGAAATGACGGAAGGGAACGTTAAAATTCAAATTCCCTTTGTTTGCGTAATAATGTACCCCAAGTGTTTTGATCTTTTCAATTCGGGTCAAATTAGTGTTAGAGTAATAAAACTCAAGTGTAGGGATATGCTTATAAATCCCTAGTATTTTGATGTTATCTTAGAGGATGGTAGAGTAAAAGTGTATGAAAAAAAAAAAAAAAAAAAAAAAAAAAGAAAAGAAAAAAAAAAAAAAGAGTGAAAAAAAAAAAAAAAAAAAAAAAACATACTGCTACCATCCTACATCTATCTTTAAATTTTATGTTTGTTTATTTCAGCTTATCTAGAGTTTAGAAGTGTCGAGTCTTGGCTTAGCAACGCCATTCTTCATATGCATTTAACATAGAGATTTTGACTTACCACCACTAATAGCCTATCCCACCAAACCCTTATTTCCTACCGTAAGCCTAACATTACAACCCTTTAAAGACCTCTTTGATAGTCTTTCCTAGGTGCTTACGCCAAAGCGATGGGGTTTGATCTATTCTCAAGCCTATGGTAATCTATGTACTAGGACCGGTTAATGAGTGTTTATCTTCCATTTCCTATTTTGTTATATTTCATTTATACACCGAGAGAGATGTGAGTATCCAAACACCCCATGTGAGGTGCTAGTATGTAATTTCCGTGCTTGTTATGACTTTCATGGGCTTATATGTGTTGTGGACCGCTTTGAATTAATGCTTCATGACCCCTAACTTATAAATTAATTGGCTAAAGCACATTTGCTTGAGGACAAGCAAACAACAAGTGTAGGGATATTTGATAATGTTTTAAAAGGTACCATTTTGAGGGTCGCTTAAGTCCTTATTTGATCACTTTGTATCCGTTATTGCTTAATATCGCTCCTTTTCACTTTTTAGGTCTCGTGAAGGCAAAATGCTGGAATGGCACTTATTTGGACGAAAAGGCGAATATATGAAGAAAATGGCCAAAGTCGAAATCGAGACACTCACAGCTGTCGAAAGTAGAAGGAGACGGCGTCAAAAGCTATGACGCCCGTCCCAAAATTATTGTGACGGCCGTAACCCAAAACTCAGATTTCCAAGAGACGGCGCTAGTGGTGAAAGAGTAGGCGTCGCTACTCGGACGGCCTAGATGCAATCCGACGACGCCGGTCAAGAGGACGGCGTCACGGACATAAGGTGACGCCGTCCGCAAGGTTAACGTGGCCAAGACGAAACCCTAATGGCGGCGACACGACGGCCACTAAACATAAGGTACGCCGCCGCAATTGTAATCTTATATATAGAATCCGAATTTTTCGGTCTTTGGGTGGAGAGTCTTTGGAGTAAAACCTAAAACCGAACCTAAGGTGTCTTGTACAAGATTTTAGGGTTTTAAACCCTATCTTACATCAAGATAAGTCTTTACTTCATTAATTCAATTATGTCTTTGATTATTTGTGTGTATGCTTGCATGTTCTCCATGTCCCGCTAATTTATTTGTGTGTTTGCTTAGGAAGTATGAAACTTAATTATTGAATATTGATTGGTTGTTTCTTATCTTAGTTGATTAATGATCTAGTAATGCGATAGGTCATTCACAGCACTTAATGCTTGATTCATCTTTGTGAACCTTAGAGTATAATTACCGAGTAATTGTAGGCTAAACCATCCAAAGAGCGCCTTAGAGTAGGAGTCTATAATCTCTAGTGGGTTTGTAGACAAGACCCTTTGGTAAGTTCAAAGAGTTAGGGAGAAACGATACCCTACAACTTTAGACACACAACGCAACTAGAATAAGACGTGACACTCAACCATCAATAGAGATAATTAAGGAGTAATACAAACTAAGTAAACACATCTTTAAACTATCATACGAGCACACATTAATTAGACATAGACTCCCACAACCTTAGTTTAGATAATTAGATAATAGTAGAGTAATCGGTAGAAATACCAACCCCCAAATCCAATAACCGAGATTCGTACCTTTCCATTTTTCATAAAATATAAAAAGATAAAAATAATCTTCCTCAACCTTAACCTTAGCGTAGTAACTCCCTACTAGCATTCCTATTCCCCTAGAGAACGATATCAATACCCGTGGCTTACCCTAATTACTACACTACAACGATTAGGTTCACTGCCTAGGGTGTTATAAAACTTGCTCGAAGAAAAGGAAGTTTCCTTGACCCCGAACGACGCGTGTAGCGTTATCAGAACTAATACCTAACCTCACCATCCTTATAAATCCATACATAAAGTAAAATGGTCGGTCTTTTGGTACAGTTCATTCCTTCTCGAAACCAATTGAAAAATCATTTGGAAAATCAATCAAGGTACTTGTGATATAAAATCAAAGCCTTTTGTACCTTAATTGTTTTGATCATTTAGAAAAGCTCCCCCTCAATATGTGCATATGATTTTGAAGTTGTTTAGCACATGGAGGCAAGAGTTCTTAGAAATAAATTCTTTGATCACAATTTCCTTAGAAAAAGCCATTTGATTTTCTTGGTAAATTCTCGCCCTCAATATGTGCATAGGATATTTGAAATCATTTTATCACATAGTGGAAAGAGTTCTTTTGAAGCACATCCACGATCACAAACGCCATTAAGAAAACCATTTCAAACTCAATCAAGGTACATATGATAAAACGTTGAAACCTTTGTACCTTGATAGTTTAATTTCTTTAGAAATGCTCCCCCTTAATATGAGCTTCGATAATCGAAAGCGTTTTAGCACATATGGGAGAGCTGCCTGCACTTAGAGTCAAAACGATCACTTGTTATCAGATTTCATTATTAAATCACAAATTCTCCCCCGATCAAAAATATCAAACCCTTTGAGATTTTGGATCCCAAGTGATTTAATAAGGTTTGGAAAACATGGGAGAATATGTGGCCTTGTTTAAATACTCTTTTGGTTTTTGGTTAAATGCTCCTCCACAATCATGTGCATTATGTATTTCAAAATTGTTTGGCACATGAAGGAAGGAGTGCTTTGAAACAATCACCCTTTAAAACCTATTTGAGATTTAAATCACGATCTCTCCCCCGATCAAAAATTTCAAACCAATTGAGATTTTGGATCCCGATTGATTTAAATCATATAGAAAATTTTGGAGAAAGACGTGGCAAGATTTAATTTTGAAAAATGATGGATAAGGAACAGTTTTTCGACATTAAAGATTGTTAGTGTCAGGTATGATAGTTTTTAAGAGATCTTTAAGTCAAATAAAACAATTTCACAATCAAACAAGAATAGAAAAAATTTCATTTTGAAAGATCTTTGAGTTTTAAAGAAAATCATACCATGACATAACATTAAATCTTTAGATCACCACTTTATTTCGTACAAATCGGAACTTTTGTGAAGAAATATTGTTTGAAAATATTTTATTTTAAATCACTCTCCCCCTCAATCGATGACCGTAGTCGATGATTGAGTGACTAAAGTTTTGAAAAAATGAAGTCCGGTGATATTCAAAATTAAGTCCAATTTATTTTCAAAACCAATATTTTCCATTTTCAAGACAATATTTTTCAAAAATTGTTTAAAAATGGTATTATTCACTACTTGTCCTTCACAAAGATATGTTAGGTGGTTGAGATGCTTATGTTGTTGCTGTAGGGCTTGGAAGAAAAGCCGTCTGTTGATGCAGTGAGACTTCTTACATTGCATTTTAATGCCAATTGAGGTCAAATTAAGCTCCGTTTCTTCATTTGCTGATGAAGAAAACCATCTGCTGATGCAGTGAGACCTCTTACGTTGCATTTTTCCATGCCAACTTACCATAGAAGTCCAATTAAGCTCCGTTTCTTCATTTGTCAACCCAAGATATAGTTACCCTTTCCTTTCGGCATCCAATCATCTTCATTTGTGGGATCCGGATCGGGAACATTTATATACCAATATACCTGCATATGTTAGTGAACATACATACAAATATATGGTGGTCGACATCACCCAAACATCAATCGACTAATATAAGTCAATCCAACATATCAATCAGATCATATAAGGGCATGGGAATTATGTGTTCATCAAACTCTAATCATCTAATCCTAACAATCATATCCTAAATTCCTAGTCCTTCGACATAGGCAAATATCATTTTTAATTAAGCACGTAGGATAATTAAGAAAGTCCGTTAGATGATATAAATTTGAAAACATTCTCCCCCTCAATCAATGACTTATTTTATGAAAAGGTTAAAAGCGCTGAAGTCATTGATTGAGTTTTCAATTTTATAAAAATACTGAATCTGATTGTTTTTAAAGCAACTCATTTTCCACCATTAAGTTAAAACAAATATTTTTCTGAAGAATTTTAGACGGAATTTTATAAAAACACTTGAACATCCCCTTGGTTTGCTTGAACTTCGCTGATTCATTTTCAATCTCAGGAAGAGACGCATAATACTCATGAGGTGGAAGGCGAGAGTTTGGAAGACCATCCTCGGAGCTATTTGATGATGATGATGATGGAGTTTGAGGTTTTGCTCTTTTGCCTTTTGTCTTAGCCACTCGCTCGTCACTCAAGGGCACAAAGATGTGAGGGATGAGCTCATAGTGAAGCTGCAATCCTTTTGGGCTTGGTGGAATTGTTGCAAAGGCTCTATAGAGACGGGTGAGAAGCATCCCGTAAGGAAGAACAACCGATCCTTGAGTTGGAATGTCAATCATTCTCCTAGCAATGTAGTAGGCTAAATTGAATGGTTGACGGGTGGACAAGTTGTAGAGCATGTGATAAAGGCAAGCGTTGATATGATCCCTATTCCCTATGGTGCTAATGGCGTTGGCTCTAAGTAGTTCCTCCCATTTCTTAAATTCGGGCTTAAGTTCATTGAGCTCCATTCCATATGGATCTCGGTTCACCTCCTTTCCTTTCGGGTGACACGGGTTGTATCACCCTTGGGTAAATAGCGCCACGGATGACATCCTTATCCGCTAAAGGAGTTTGGTAGGAAGAGAGCGGTCATTGATTGCATCAAGGATGGTGAGTGACCACTTATCCGAGTAGACACATGTCCCTCGGTTGGGAATTCCTAGCACTTGAGCAAATTGGATTAAGGAGAAGGTGTAGTCATTTTGATTACTCTTGAACCTAAGGCTAAACTCATCTTCTTCATCATTGAAACCGGTGACACTAGCATAGAACTCTAACACAAACCTAGGACAAATAGGTTCATCGATGTCAAGGAGACAATCGAATTGAATAGCGGCTAGCTCTTGACGGAGATTGGTATTGTCGACAAAAGAGGAGTGAATGGTTCTACCCTCATGGAAGTACCTTGTTTCTAGACTCTTAAAGATTTTGACTTGTTCCTTGGAAAGTCCTTTGGTTTTGTGATGTTTGGGAATGTAGTTAACGGTATCCTTGTGATCATAGAATTTTGCGGCTACCATGGTTATTCCTATGAGCAAGAATTTACATGTTAAAAAATGAGAATAAACTTAACGTTTTGATTCTAGTGTGTGCCTATATGAAAATGATTTGGAGTTGCGGTTATCTCGACTCATTTTATGCATAAAATAGTCTTTAGTGGGGGTGTTTGGCAAACGGCATGAGATAACCCAAACACTCCTAATTCAATGTGGCTTCATTTGAATATACCCGGGAATGCATATTAGTTATGCAATACCTTTAGTATTCAAGAGCATGCAAGTGATGAAAATTTAACGTTTCTATTTGTATTAACAATGAAAAATAGTTTTCCTACAAGTGAGAAACTTTTCAAAAAGTTTTGACATGGGGTGTTTGGTTATTTGAATAAAACCTTATAGTCATTATCTTTTGATTAGTGGGAAACATGATTTGTTTATGCAATATGATAATGTAGTACCTGATTTCAATGACTAGTTATGCAATTTGCCAATTGAATGCATGTTTTGTACTAGAATATACACAAACCCCATGTAATGATTTTGTGCACAAATTAGAATCCTATACTAAGATTTAAGAGATAAAATGTAGTTAGGATACTTACAATGATGTTACCTCCAGTGATTAGTGGGTGAGAAAATGTCAACAATGAGTTAGGTCTAATGTTTACACGCTTTGGTAAAGTGGGTTGTGAGGAAGAAGATGTTTTGTAGGTAGCATTTTGCAATCGTAGTCACCACGGACCGTTACGGCACCAAATTTTTGTTCCGCCTTTGTTGTCGCTTGGTGTCGTGGGTACATGAGAGGTGTTCAAAACAAATTTGTTTTGTTTTGTTTGTTCTAAGGTTTAGGCTATGTTTTACCTACATGTTTGGTTCCATTAACCCCAAACCAAGTCTAAGAAGATTAAATGGTTCTCGTTTGAGAGGCTTAGTTAGAATGTCGGCAATGTTTTTTTCGGAGGACACTTTCTCAATTGAGATGTTTCCTTTTTGAACATTGTCGCGAAGAAAGTGATGACGGATTTCAATATGCTTTGTACGAGCATGTTGGACGGGATTTTTGCTGAGATCAATAGCTCCTTTGTTGTCGCAAAATATAATGATATCGTTGAGATGAATTCCGTAGTCCACGAGAGCTTGCTTCATACAAAGAGCTTGTTAACTTGCTTTTCCGGCTAAGACGTAATTGGCTTCAATAGTTGAGATAGCTAAAGCCATTTGTTTCTTTGCAAACCATGAGGTGAGACAGCGTCCAACAAAAGTGCAAATACCACTTGTACTTTTTCTATCAACATAGTCACCGGCATGATCCGAATCGGCATACACTATAGTTTCTACACACGTTCCTTTGGGATACCATAATCCTAAACATGTTGTTCCCTTAATGTATCTAAATATCCTTTTCAAGGCTTCTAAGTGTGATACCTTTGGATTTTCTTAAAAGCGAGCACATAGACAAACACTAAACATAATTTTAGGTCTACTAGCCGTGAGATAGAGTAAGCTACCGATCATTTCTCTATATTTAGTGTTATCTACCGATTCACCTTCCTCATCCTTGGTGAGTTTAGTGTTCGAGGACATGGGTGTCTTAGTTGGTTTTGAGTCTTCAAGACCAAATTTCTTAAGCATATCTTTTATATATTTAGATTGGTTAAAGAATATGCCATCTTCTAGTTGTTTAATTTGAAGTCCTAGAAAGAAGTTTAATTCACCCATCATACTCATCTCAAACTCATCATGCATGATTTTAGAGAAATCATCACATAGTTCTTGACAAGTTGATCCGAATATGATGTCATCAACATATATTTGAACAATGATAATATGTGATTCCTTTTTCTTGGTAAAACGAGTATTATCTACTAATCCCATGGTGTATTTATTTTCAACAAGAAAAGTATTAAGTCTATCGTACCAAGCTTTTGGTGCTTGCTTAAGACCGTATAATGCTTTCTTGAGTTTGAAGACATGATGTGGTTTCTCAAATTCGGTAAAACCGGGAGGTTGAGCAACATATACTTCTTCGTTAATAAACCCATTAAGAAACACACTCTTAACATCCATTTGAAATAATTTAAAGTCATAAGCACATGAATATGCAAGTAAGATTCTAATAGACTCGAGCCTAGCTACCGGTGCATAAGTTTCATCATAATCAATCCCCTCTTGTTGATTATAACCTTGTGCGACAAGCCTAGCTTTGTTTCTAGACACTACACCATTTTCATCCATTTTATTTCGAAAACCCATTTTGTTCCAATTATAGTTTGATCTTTAGGTTTTGGAACTAATTTCAAACATCATTTCTAACGAATTGGTTTAACTCTTCTTGCATAGAAATTACCCAAGATTCATCTTTTATTGCTTCATTTATGTTTTTCGGTTCGATGGTAGACACAAAACAAAAATGATTACTTTGATTTTGGGCTTGTGATCTTAAGGTTATCTCGATTTAGTTGTCCTATGACCTTTCTAAAGGATGACTTTTGATTCTTTGATGTTTATAATCTCATTATTTAATGGTTCATCTTCCTTGTCATTTTCAATTATTTTTTGACTTTCTACAAGTTGACTTTCAACTAAGTCATCATCTACCAAAGGTGATGTCTTAGAGGGAGGTGGACTTTCGTCGAATGTTATGTTCAGCGATTCCTCGACTCTCATTGTTTTTTTGTTTAAGACAATGTAAGCTTTACTAGTTTAAGAATAACCAAGAAATACACCTTCATAAGACTTTGGGTCAAACTTGGTGAGATAATCTTTAGTATTAAGAATAAAACATTTACATCCAAATACTCTAAAATATCCTAAAGTTGGCTTTTTACCTTTATAAAGCTCATATGGGGTTTTGTTTAACAAAGGACGTATTATGACTATTTAAAATATATGTAGAAGTGTTAACGGCGTTACACCAAAACTTTTGAGGAATGTTTTGTTCATTAAGCATTGTTCTACTCATTTCTTGAATGGTTCTATTTTTACGTTCTACAACTCCATTTGATTGAGGTGTTTGAGGGGCTGAAAATTTATGTGTTATACCATTTGTATCACAAAAGTTTTCAAATTGTGTTTCATTGTCAAATTCACGACCATGATCCGTTCGAATCGACACAATTTTAACACATAGTTGATTTTGAATTTTCTTGCTAAGAATTTCAAATTTATCAAAAGCTTCATTTTTGGTTTTCAAACACAACGTCCAAGTAAACCTTGAGTAATCATCTACTATGACCAAAGTGTATAAGTTGCCTCCATAGCTTCTTATAGCGGATGGACCAAACAAGTCCATATGCAAAAGTTCTAGACACTTAGATGTGAACACCATGTTTTTAGCCTTATGACTACTATTGGTTTTTTTACCAATTTTGCAAGCGTCGCAAAAATGTTGGTCATATTTAAGTTTTGGTAAATTCCTAACTAGCTCTTTTGAAGATAGGTTTTGTATAAGTCTCATATTAGCGTGACCTAAGCGTCTATGCCAAAGAGTTGAGCTATCATCTAATGTTGTTAAACAAAGTTTGTCATTAGATGTTTTATCTATTTTCATGACGATATGTTATTTTTCCTAACTCCTTTAGCTATGGTGATACCGCCTTTTAGTATTTTACTACCATTTTCTTCAAATAGTACTTTATACTTTTATCACATAATTGGCTAATACTAAGTAGATTAAATCCTAACCTATCGACATGAGCAACATTTTCAATAGTTAGGGAGTTATGAGCGATCGTACCTTTGCCAATGATTTTGCTTTTGAGATTGCTACCAAAAGTGACATTACCTCCGTCATACTCTTGGTATGTTGAGAAGAGACTTTTGTTGCCCGTCATGTGTCGTGAGCATCCACTATCTTTTATCCACTCATCAGGTTCCAATCCAACTTTCAAGCATCCTAAGATGCAAATAACTCAAGCGTTTGGTCCCCAATATCTCATGGGTCCGTTTAGGTTAAACATACCATTTACTTGATTCATGTATGGAAATGATGGGTAAGAGTTCCATGACATGTAATATGGAGTTTGATATGGTCTAGGGAAGTTTTGATTCCAACCGTTATGTTGATAGTTGGGTTGTATGTTGTGATTACTCTTAGGAAAGGGGCGTTTGGCAAAAGGTGTTTTATGTCGTTGTTGAGTAGTTTTTGATCTAAATTCATTTTTAGCATGACCTACTCCTGATGTAACAACAGGTTTTAGTTTAACACTATCCTTGGTTTTCTTTGTTACTTTGACAAATTCGCTACGGTCCATATCACAAACGTTCCGTCCTGCTGAACTCCCCACGACACCATTTGTTACAAAGGACGGAGCCTTTATTTTGGGTCCGTCTGGTCCGTGTTGTACTGCAGCAGTTTTGACAGTTTGTTTGTCTTTTTCGGCCGTTTTGTTTTGACTCTTTGGAGTTAATACCTCATTAAATCTGTTAGTGCAAATATTATGATATTTAATCTATACAATCTCGTTTGTTTTGATTGATGACAAACATGTAACTTGTAATACATAACGTAAAATGTACAAGTTACTTGTAATTACATTTGTCTCAACATACATTCAACACCTCTCGATGTCTCAAGTCCTCGTATGTTACAACACAGTTCGTACATGTTTGTTATGTGGCATTATGATCAAACCCATTAACAAATCATTTAGAATGTTTAAAATACGCTAGAGTCACTAAGTATTTTAATAGGTTAACCATTCTATTTCGAACCTCATTTTACATTTTGCATTCACAAGTATTTCAAAAGGTAACTAGACATTTTATTAACTAGTTACATAATACATTTTACAAGTTTACTTTGATAAACCTTTAATCTAAAAATGGAAATACACGTTACATCATGTCATGCATCATCTTTGAAATCCTTGGAAGATCACTTGAATATTTTGGTTAGATTGACACTCAATATATCAAATGTGATCTTAGTAAGATTTGGTAATATCTTGGAAAGATTTGAAGAAAGATTTTTAGATTTTATGTCGCACCCACGGCACCAAATTGTATAAAGGACGGAACCCTTTTAAGGGTCCGTGGTCCGTGGACGCCCCGACCACTTTCGCTATAAATAAAGCCCATTGTTTTCCCATTTCTTAACCACTCAAAAGCACATCTTCTCCACCTTCTTGCATACATTTAGATCAATCATTAACAATGTAGTAACACATTAAACACCCTAATGATCATGATCATAATGCTTCTAACATTCATCTTTGTTGTAAGCATACTCTTTGATCAACCAAGGAAATCTTGGAGATCTAGCCATCCCCACTCACCACAAGTTAAAGATCTATCACAAGAAGTTTAGGAACTTGTGATCTTCATCATGAAGGCTTCCTATCAATGGAAGTTCATTTAGAAGTAGTTATTCATATCCATTAGACATTTGTGTCATGGATCATTAGTGTAAACATCATTGCATCATAACAACACTTTCACCAAACTAGATTAGATGGTTTATGTGTTTGTGCCATAAAACACAAGGTTTATTATGTTGGGCCATAAAACATATTGGGAGTGGTTGTACCTTGTAAAAGAACTCGACATCTAGCTTAGTGTCGTAAATATTGTATAGGCGACGTTAGGTTGGTTCTACCTCGAACTAGAACTCGGTATTTAGCTTTGTACCGAAAAAGTGTAAGCGACGATTGTAAGGTTTTCTCCACCGAGAGGGAGCTTGTTGATTTAGTGAAGTAACTCTCGAGTTGGGTACTCGGGAGTGGAGTAGGCGGAAAGGAGATCCGTGACCGAACCACTATAAATCCTCGTGTTCGGTTTGCACTTTCCTTTCTTTATCTCTTTACTTTTATACTTGCACTATACTATTGTTTGTGATGTGGTTTGATGTTCATGATTGTGTGACAACTTGGTTTACCATGCTTTATATTAGTCACAAACAATAATTGGTACTTTCATATTATAACAAGCTTAATAAGCGATTTGATACTAAAGATCTAAAGTTTTTAAACGGTAACGTATTCACCCCCCTCTACGTTTCCACAAAATCCTAGCCCATTCATGTTTCCTGGCGTTTTTTGAATTCTAACTATTTTATCGGCACAAGCGATGTTTTTGTTAAACCTTTTAAATTTAGAATTATGTTCGATTAGAACAACTTGTGTGACCTTTAGTTTTTCTATTTCAAGATGAAGCTCTTGACATGATTTGCAACCATCGTCATTTGCTTTTCCCTTTTCTAATCGTTTTGCCTTTTCTTTTAACTCATAGACTTCATTTTCTAAAAATTCCTTGTTAGTCTTTAAAAATTTATTTTTAGTTATGATTTTTAGACTTAGCTCACACAATTAATTGTATTGTTTTTGCAAAGTGTCATCATCGGTAGAGGAATAAGATGAGTCGGAATGTACCTCATTTGACTCTTGTGCCATTAGAGCGATTTCCTCCTTGCTTGATTCTTCATCATCTTCACTATCACCCAAGCACCACTTAGAAAAGCTCGTTGAGTTTTGCTTTTAGGCGGCTTGGGACAATCTCCTATTAGATGACTTGATCACCGCATCTAAAGCACTTTCTTTCACCTTTACCCTTTTGTCATCCCGATCTTTCTAATGCCTTCTTTTCTTCTCGAGGTTGTCTTACAAACTTTTCTTCTTCTAAAGAACTTTTGAAATCTCTAACGCCATGGCATACTCTTCATCTTCACTACCGAGCAAGATTCGTCATCATCACTTGATTCCGTTCTTGCTTTTAGAGCAACGGATTTGATTTTCTCTCTTTTTCCTTTGATGATTTCCGAATCTTTCTCCATCACCATTTCGTGTACTTTGAGGTTTCCAATTAGCTCGTCTAGTGACATTTTTTAGAGATCTTTTGATTCTTCAATGACCGTCACTTTAGCTCTCCACTTCGGATGGAGTGCTCTAAGAAATTTTCTGACAAAGTTCTTACTACGAAAAGATTCATCAAGTGCTTTAAGTGATGTAATAATAGTATTAAAACGAGCAAAGCCACAATCAATGGTTTCATCTTCAGGGATAACAAATTGTTCATATTGTTGAACAAGAAGATCAATTTTGTTATCCTTGACTTGTGAATTTCCTTGATGTGTAACAATCAAGGATTCCCAAATATATTTGGCGGTTTCACACATAAAAATTCTTTCATATTCTTTTCTAGGCAAAGCATTATAAAGCATCATTTTAGCTTCATTATTTTTAGCAATTAATTTCTTTTGTTCATCAACAAAAATGTCTTTTGTTGTAGAACTAAAATCCCCTTTAACAATAATAAACCAAAGATCTATATCTTTTGATTTTACATATGTTTCAAAACGGTTTTTCCAATAGATAAATCCATTGGTTTCAAAGAGTGGTGGTCTTTGCATAGATTGCCCTTCTTTAAAGTTTTCAGAATCCATGGATCGTTTCAAGTTTATAAAATACAATATATTTTAGAAATTCTTGAGCAACGAGGCTCTGGTACGAATTGTGGAAAGCTAGAAGGGGGGGTTGAATAGTTTACCGATTAAAAACTTTGTTTTTAAACTTATTGAAATATCAATTGATGTTGATCTTAGATATGTTAGTGAAACTATGTAAATAATATATAAAGAGTAGATAAGGAAAGAAACAATCAAACCACAACAAGTTGTTTATAGTGGTTCGGTCTACAAGGACTCTTTTTCCTTGCCCTACTCCACTCCCCGAGTCTCACACTCGAGAGTTTAACTTCACTAGTCAACAAGCTCCTTTCACCATGGGAGAAACCTTTACACTTCGCTTACACACTATTTCCGACACTAAGCTAAATGTCGAGTTCTTTTCAAGGGTACAACCACTCCCACACACAATGTATTTTAAGGACTAAAATACTAACCACTCACACTCACAAGATTATGATGGTTTGGTACAACAATGAAGTATGAATCAACACAAGATCATACAACAACAAACAAACAAGACTTCCAACTTCTCGTTGAAGCTTGAATGTGACTTGATCTTCTTTGCTACAAAAGAAATCACTAATATGATATGAAACTGAGTTAGAAAGGTTAGAGAGAAGGAATGTATGAGAGTATGATAGAAAGGGATGAAAAACTACTTGGTTTGGCTTTGCTATTTATAGCCAAAACACTCAGCAAGCACCACGGACCACGAAACCCTTGAAAGAGTTCCGCCCGTTATAATATTTGGTGCCGAGGTCCGACAAAGAAGATCTCAAAATCTTACCAAAGTCAACCATATCTATGCAAGATTGTGTAAGATATGTAGAGCCTAAATCTACACAAAGTATCTAGTGAAATCTTCTAAGGATTTCAATGATGCACCACATGATGTCATGTGTTTGTTTTTCTATTTTTAGAAATATGCAAATACATATGTAATGTTTAGTTATTAAGAAACTAAAACATTCTAAAAACTACTATCATACATTATGGTTTAGAGTCATATCAAGATATGATTAATCACAATGTAAATGTTTGAGTGATGAAGATAAAGCTTGTTTTAATATCTATTAAACTTGACAAGCTTTAAGCTTTATAAAAATTAAATTTACTTTTGTCGTTAACAAAACTTAGGTAAAGATCAAAAATATAAATAACGTTTAATGACGATATTTGTATTAACATACACGAATTTCAAGAAACTACCATGCACAGGGACATTGTTCGCAAAAAGTGGAAACCTTAGGGACAAAACTGGCACATTTTTTTCAAGGATATTTTTCGCAAAAATGACAAACGTTACAGATATGTTTTGCAGTTTACCCTATTTTTTAAAACATGACTAATTATATCACGTGAAACATGTATTACACATCTTTTCTTTTTAAATTTTCATCAATTATTCTTTTAAATCATCCAATTAAATTATTACACGTATAAATAAACTTATTAATTAGACATAACAATCATTTTTCTTTTTAATAAATAGCTAAAGCAGTATTTAAAATCTATAATTCATGGAAAATGGTGTTTATGTGTAGGAAATTGCTAAAGGTAGCTCTACGAGGCTACATGAAAAATATTCAGACACACATTAATTGTTTGTACCCCTAATAATAATTGCCCCGTTTTTTCTTAACTGACTCTATGTACTACCGCTTATGCATATTTTTTATTTTTAAATGTAGTCCTTAGGATTATGTTAACATAACCCTTCTGTGTGTTATATAAGCAATATATATAAACTTTAGTTGAAACGCTACTCATGGACAACCGGTTATAACATATCTTTAACGTTTAATTTATATTTCTAACTTGTGCCCTATGGGCACAAGTTAAGCATACCAAAAGGATTTAGGGACTCGCGAAAAAGGACTCAGATACCCACATAAAAGTACAAATATGTGTATTTTTGTGTGGGTCTCTAAGTCTTTTTTTGTCGGTTATTGAGTCCTTTTAGTGTGTTTAACTTGTGCCCTTAGGAAACAAGTTAGAAAATCCCATTTATAAATTTATATTCTCTTTATTATCTCTACTACATCAAAATGGATTTTGGATTATTCCATTATTAGTAAGGCTTAAAATTTATATCCCTAAACTTACTTGTTATAGAAATATTGTCTTTTGATGGTCATAAATACCATTATCTATACTAATTTATAAAGGGTTTATGACTTTCTAAATAAAGAAGTTTTAATATTTATAAGACCAAAAACAATTCTTTAATAAGAAATTAATAAGCAATTAATCAATGTTATTCACCATATAGCTTCTATGATAATTTTCATAAATAAAAAATAAAAGCCCCTCATACACTTTGTAACAACCTTCAAATATTTATACAGTCCGTTAATACAGTCAAATACTGCATTATGTGTCGACTTGTAACAGCTCAAACTCAATCATATATAAGCCAACCTAAAAACTCAAACACCAATACAAAATACACCCTCTATTCTTTTTCCGAGTACCGCTAAAAAAACAGACATAAAACACACATAGAATAAGATAAATCTACTCTCAATCTCTATTCTCAACTTTGATAGCCATTACGCGACCATCGAACCCCACACTCAATTCGACACCACCATCGAACACCACAACCACAAAAAGCTAACCATCACCAAAACCCACAGCATCACCAACAAACAACTTCATAACCCCACATCTCTCCTATATCTCAGTGTCATACCAGTCAACAAAAAAACAAAAAATGAGATATCAGGTTCGTTTCAATTGAAGAACAGATCTTTAAAGATTTCCATAATCCATCATTGATATATGAAAATAACAAGATCCATATCTTGCAACAGCCCCAATTAATTAATTTGTAACATGTGGCACCACAAACATAAAGGATATAAATCCCCCTCCCCACGCACCAAACAAAACATAACACAACCAACATAAAATCTATATTAATTCATAATCGAAAGAAAAGAAAGAACCATGAAACGACGTAAAGAACAACGAAACAAGAATTGTACCAACATCAAACCTAAATCTAGACACAACCATAACCCTCAACTCACAATCTACCATAAACAGATAATGATTCAAACGAGTGAACCCGGTCTCATCAAAATCTATTTCTCCGTTTAATCGTCACAAGATACCCGCCGCCGCAACGCGCGAATACCCTGCTAGTAAATATATAAACAATCGAAAATAAAAAGATATGACAAATTTTAAGAAGGAACATACTTAAATTATAATATATCTAGTAGGGTACCCGCATGATACGACGACGGGTATCTGTGACTATATTTTCTGATAATGTGATGTTATGCGGTCATACTTTTATTAAACAATTAATTTACAATTAACTATAACTTTAGTTAGCACAGTGGAAATAATTCTTTCTCTTGTTAACCGAAGCTATCACAAACAAAATATAGATTCTTTCATTCAGTGCAATCACCCTTCGTCTATTTGGAGCCGACCGACCCAATTCGACCCTCATGCTGCAATGGCGGCGACTCAGTCGGCGCAGCGGCGACCGAACCGGTCGACCGACCATTGCGGGCAGCCTAATGGCTTTACTTTTAAGTGCTTGGTTTAGTAGCTTGATTAGATTGTACATTGTAGTTAATGATTGTATATTTTGGTGAATGAGTGAATTAAATAGTGTATTAATTGTATGTATTGAATAGTTTTTTTTAGTTATATTTTTTGGTGAATCATGTATTTTAGTTTATTATGTTATTTTTGACAATAAATTTACGGATATCAAGAATTTCGTTTAGCTCGTGCCCGTTTGACCCGCGCCAGTTCGGGCTTAAGCCCATTTTGCCCGTTGACCATTAAGGCTTGAATATTTGTATAATGTGCTTTATTATTTGTATTAGTGACATTTAATGCAGGTTCTCGAGCATTGCGGCGGCGGTTACACTGAAATAAAATTTTCCGGTGAATCGTATATTATAGTTTATTTTTTTCTTTTTGATAATAAATTTACTGGATTTCAAGACTTCGTTTAGCTCGTGCCGTTTGGCTGCTGTCGGCCTGCCCATTTAACCGCTGCCTATTCTAACTTGAATATTTGTATAATGTTCTTTATTATTTATATTAGTGACATTTAATGTAGGAATTGTGTTTAATTTAGTTGTACATATGCTTGATAATTTGTATTTCTTATGTAAAGGGTATTTTAATAACTGTATTAATTGTATTTATTGACGAGTATTAATTGACTACATTAAATAGCACTATTGTGGTGTTTTATTTTTTTAATATATGCATAAGGTGGTGTACGCTATGCTTCTTGTCTTGTACATATAAAAATTATGTGTATTAAAGTGTTGTACACTATGCTTCTTTTCTTGTAAGTCTTAAAATTTGGAGAGATTCATCCCTCTATTATATGTAGTATAGAAGATAGCTTCATTAGATTGTAAATTGTGGTTGAATAGCTGTATTTTTTGGTGAAAGGGTATTTTTAATAGGGTTTTTCTAACTTGTGCCTTAAGGGCATAAGTTAAGCACACCATAAGTACACTGGGGCTCACGAAAAAGTACACATGGATCCACATAAAAGTACAGATAAGTGTGCTTTTATATGAGTCCCGATGTACTTTTTGTGTACTTTTATTGTGCTTAACTTGTGCCCTTAGGGCACAAGTTAGAAAAACCGTTTTAATAGTGTATTAATTGTATTAAATGAGTAGCGGTTTTTTTTTTTTTTTTTTAATTTTATTTGTGCTTTGTGTATTGTACAATAAGTATTATGACTTGTAAATTAAGACTAAGAGAAGAGAGATTCATTCATACATTATTAGTAGTATAAATAAATTATAATTTTTATTAAATGGGTGTTTTAAATATAACATTAATTACAAATGTTGACCAGTCAATATGTGTAAGTGTTTATGCATAAATTAATTGTACATATAGCTTAAGTAGTTATAATTTCTTAAAATATATTAAAAGTCTTAAAAAATTAAAAGAGAAAGGATACTGAAGGGACGTTTGGTACGATGGAATGGAAAGCTGAGAAACAGAATGAAACAACATTCTCGTGTTTGTCTGTGTTGAGAATGAAATCAGTGAATCAATATTTGATTCTCTTTCTATTCTCCGCATTTTTTTAAAATAGTGAAAAAAGGTGAGAATTGGTGAACAAAATGGAAGTCATTCTATGGTTGATTCTTCCGTATAATAAAAAAATTGATTTCAATAATCGTCTACAATTTTTATTTATTTATTTATATATTATTATTAGTTTTTTTTGAAATACAAAAATTGATAGGTTGATATCAAATCTTCATATCAACGTTTGTATTGTAGCCTTTTCTTATAAACCAGGTATTCAAATGCTAATATCAATTTTTTTATGTTTGGGTTTCTTCAAAATTCACCATAACTATTATAAATAAATTTAATTAGGATTAATTTTCAATTGTGCACATTATTACGAATTGCATCCAACAAAAGATCCTCCAATATTGCTTTTGCGATAGAAGGTTAGCATATACTCGGTGTATTTAAGGTAGCCATTTAAATAATCATATTATTTTAATGATAATTTAGGTAATCGAGTGTTTAAAAGAAAATTTTAAATGATAAAATTCATTTTTATTCATGTATATATACAATAACCAAATAAGAGAATGCTCTATATCGCACGTATTTTTTTATTTGTACCCAGGGACGGACCCAAGATTTTTAAGAGGGTGTTGCACAAAAGAAATGTTGGACTAACTAAATTAAAATCGTAAGAAACGAAAGTAGCAAAAAAAAAATTTGTAGGGTTTGCACATACCACAAAAATGACAGTTTTGAATTTTTTTGCACTTCGTGACTTAAAATCGGTTTAGCCTGTGTTGCACCC
This sequence comes from Chrysanthemum lavandulifolium, assembly GCA_022545495.1. Lineage (NCBI taxonomy): Eukaryota > Viridiplantae > Streptophyta > Magnoliopsida > Asterales > Asteraceae > Chrysanthemum > Chrysanthemum lavandulifolium. The sequence continues at coordinate 108,069,648 of CM040243.1, read as the reverse complement.
GGCATATATGTAGCTCCGTCCATGTTTGTACCAAACAGTAGAATTATTATTCTTTCTCAAACATGATTCACTTTCTTTACAATTTTATTCTCTATTACGATTTTATTTTACGGCAAACGTGCCATAGTATAAAAGTATAGATGTGTTCAACTTCAAGGTAGAGAGAAACATCTACGGCATTCAGTTACATCTACTTATGTTTTTATGTTATAGCAGTATACAGAAAGAAGCTTAAGGAAAAAATAGGCCGACATATAATATTTTAGTTGTTATGAACAAGAATTGAGGGAATGAATATGTTCTTCAATTGATTATAATGTATGAGATACAAACGGGTATATATAAGATAAATATTAGGGTAAAACCCTAATAGCTAATTGGGCCATGGGCTTTTTATGGGTTAATATGGGCATCCACATAATATTATTCATAACACTCCTCTTGATGTCCATATTATTAATACGCTTTAAGAATCTTGCGCTCATTAAAACCTTGTCGAAAACCCGGTGGGACAAAACCATGACTAAGGACAAAAAGAGTGCAGCACGTATTGTCTCCTCGATGACTATATCACTTGAGCTCTTTGAGTCGTCGCATTCCAATGTTATAACTTAGTTTCCTAAATGTTGATGTAGGAAGTGCCTTGGTAAATTGATCCGCCAAATTGTTGCTTGAACGAACTTGTTAATATCACCATTCTTCTGTAAGTCATAAGTGAAGAAGAATTTTGGTAAAATATGTTTCGTCCTATCGCCTTTGATATAATCTTCTTTAAGTTGAATAATAAATGTTGCGTTATCTTCATGCAAAACTGTTGGTGCCTACTTTTCTGAAGAATTGTTGTATCACACTTTTTAGCCAAACACATTCTCGACTTGCTTCATGTATCGCTATAATTTCTGCAGGGTTGGATGAAATCGCTGAGATCGTCTGCTTAACTAAACGCCCTGAATTTGCGGTTCCTCCACTTGTAAATGCATATCCAGTTTAAGATCGACTATTGTGAGAGTCATACATTATGTAAGATATGTAATCTTCTAATATAACTCAAATACATGTAATCATTATCCTATAAGATATGGACATCCATATTATAATTATCCATAACACTCCCTGATGTCCATTTGAGGATTATGCCTCATTAAAACCTTACTAGACAAAACCCGATGGGACAAAATCTAGTGAAGGAAAAAAATACATAATTCCTTTATACGCTCGGGGATGTTGCCTCATTAAAACCTTCTTGGAAAACCACGGGACAAAACCGTGGTCAAGGAAAAGAGTGCAACGCGTATCTTCTCTCCCCGATGATCACATCACTTAAGCTCATTGATTCAGTGAAATGCATATTAAAGTGTCTTATAGAATCACATGAATAAATATTCTCTACACGCTGTTCGCATATTCATATTACCATATGTCATACACCTCATGCAAGTATATCATCATACTTCATAAGTTATTCATTGCCAACAAATTCAAAGTGAATGATATATTATATCATGTATGACCATTAGCGAGAACTTTAATCGTTCCATACGCATTTTAGTATCACACTTTTAAATCCATATTGTGATCATCATCTTTATAAATCAAGGGGTCTTTTCAAGATCACGCGACCTCATAAACATGAGCGTCATTTATCCATATCGTTATTTAGCATCTTTCTCTAGCTTTCGTTATTTTCAAGGATTTCATCCTTAAGATATTCAATCAGAAAAATTATCTTTTCTTTCAAGATTCAATTTCTAAGCATTCAATCGCCTTTGAAGCTCTGCCAGAGTTCCATCAATATTCAAATTATCAAACTATATGAAACTGACATCATATTGAAGACCAAGTCTTCTTATAAAGTAACATGGGAAAATATATTTATTTTATGGCACAATTTTCGGTGAGTATATTCTAAGGCGATTATAACATATATGCCTAATAATATTAATTATTCAGTATAATCAAAGAATGTTCTCGAGAACTTTTCTTATATGCTCTAAGCATTAAAAATCACTAGCATGCTTATTGCATTTTATATCTTATAATAAAATCTCAACATTACATGAGCTCTATTCATTTATCTTTTAGACGCATATCGATCACTTATTATATGCTGATAACGTGTTATGAACAAGAATTGAGGGAATGAATATGTTCTTCAATTGATTATAATGTATGAGATACAAACGGGTATATATAAGATAAACATTAGGGTAAAACCCAATAATACTAATCGTAGTACGCTTTTATGAGTTAATACAAGATCCACATAATATTATTCATAACATTAGTATCATTGTCATCAACTCTACAAATAAGAAAGACAATTGAAAAACAATATTGTTTTACTTTCTCTGCAAAGCATTTGACAAAAAAAGGTATGTTACAAAAATAATAAATAGTGGAGGACTATTTGTTCAATTATGTGTGATGCATTTATGGAAATTTTGTGAAGACCAAAGTTCGGTTTTTGTTTGGGCACCGTGCTGGCATCTGGCATGTGGCATGTGCCATTGTCTGTCATGCTCTACTCTTCCGCTATCTTTTTTAATGTCGTTTTAAAATTATTGGGTGTATTTGGGAAAAGGCTTATGAGGGGTTTACGAGGTTGGGCTTTTAAAATAAGTCTCATTTATTATGCAGGCTTATAAAAGAGTTTTTTAATTGACCATAGTACTTTTAAAATTTATTTAACAAAACATAGTATTTTGAAATTTATTTTACAAAACATAGTACTTTTACATATCCATGGTTTTTTTATGTCCATTCACTATAGACACTCCTTCTTCTCCTTCATGAAGCTTTCTACCATTTGCCGATGGAACATCAATATTTTTAAACCGATATTTTTTTTATAGAAAAGGAGTAGTATATATATATCAAATCTTTTTCAACTTTTTAAGACGAAACGTCCTTCAAGACATCTTCATCCAGTTTTATAAGTCATTTACTAATTTTAACGTTCACAAGTTATATTTTTGATGGTGTTTTTAACTTTTATGATTTATCCAATTTTTACGAAGTAATATTATTCAACAAACATTATAGACATGTCTTTTCATGTTCTTCACCATGTTTGAGCAACAAATTTGTGGTCGCCTTTGTCGAGTTATCGTCAGATAAAAGATGTGGTGTATAACTCAGAGATTCAAATATAAGTTACAAGTGTATAACTTTGAACTTTAATGTTCAATACTAAAAGTTGTAAATTTTCTAACTACATTATCTTAATGACTTTCCACCACATTATAATGTGACGTTAACTACATAATTTTTTCAATTAAAAATGATAATTTAAAGTCGTTAGAAATCAAAGTTAACATTATAAATAGCTCTGATCAAATACTTTTCTACTTGTGTCTGTTAGCAGATTACTATCAAATTGTAGTACATTAATTAAATCGGGAAAACAAGGAAATTAGAGGACTAGTAGAGTGAATTTGCCCAATATTCTTTGTATAACTTTCACAAACACTATGTAGAAGCGTAAAACTTATTAAAACACGACCTGCTCAAAAAAAATTTACGTTATCTTAAAGTCACTTTTCAATTTCATAAGAGAGAGCAAACAAAAAAACTTGGCGTTTATTAGCAACACACGCTTTGTAAAAATACTACGTTTTGTTAAATAAATATTAAAGTACTATGTTTTGTTAAATAAATTTTAAAATTACTATGGTCAACTAAAAAACTCCTTATAAAATTATAAGCCCTTAAAAGAGGCTTAAAACTTTAAGCTTTATAAAAGGGGCTAAAATTTTAATGGCTTACTGATCATAAATTACATATTTACTCACAAAATATCTAACATATACCATAAAAGTCATTTAATTATATCATTTTAAGAATTTTGCGATAATAAGCCACACCAAATTCATTTTCTTAAAACAGTCTACAAAATACAAATTTCAACTTCTATTATAATAAAAGCCTGCAATTTCAATTCTATCATACCAAACATACCCTCTAATGCTTGCAAAATAGATGTTTGAAGGTTCCTAAAAATTAAAACTCTGGAAAATTTAGTTTCGACAGAAAAACGAAAATCTGAAAAACTGTTTGCAAAATAGATACTAGCATTTGACTCAAACAAACATACAAACATGATAAAATACTACCGCATCGCAAGACAAATGCGCAAGCGAGCGATAAGTATAGTTATATGTGTTTGCTTACCCGCTTAGTGAATTCGTTTCACAACACTTCGAATGTATATGTGTTAGTTGTAAGTGTTTGTTTGGGTTCTGTAACTTTCCGTAGCTTTCCCGCGACATCATTATTCCCGCATATAAAATACCTCGATCTCTTACGCGTCAAACACTACCCCAAAAGTATATGATTTTGACGAATCAAGATTATATTGATTGAAATAAATGAAATAAAGGTTAAAGTTGTAAAAAACTTGAATTAAAATAAAATAAACCCATTAAAATATAAAACTAAAAACTCATAAAAATATATAAAATGGATGTCGAATTAAAGAGCATAAATTTTTAAAAATATGGTGAAATTAGATTATAAAAAAATAAGTAGATAAAAGATATTTTAATTTAAAAATAAAGATGAATTTTAATGAGAAATGACATACGCGTTTTATAATTGGAGCTTGATTGAGTCCCGAGCAGTCGAGTTTAATCACACAAGCTAACCACTCATGAATGGTCCGTAATAAACTTAAAACAATTTCGAAAACCAATACAATTAAGATCGAGAATATAGTGGATTCCCGGGTCGTTAAGTCCCACGGAGGATGAATGGTGTTTGAACAAATTCAGATGTCGAATAATCACTAAGGATAGTGATCAAGAAGGATTTTGGAATATTTATACCTAAAGAGAAAGTTTTGTAAATACAGGGGCTTAAATGCAAATTAAAGAAAATTAAAAGCTAAAATATATTAAATAAACGCTATCACTATTTTTACAATGATGTTTTGTGATTTAAAAACAAAATATCTTAAATAAACTATTTTAATTAAAATGTAAACTTAAATTATCTAAAACGTGACTTAAAATGAAAGCAGCGTTATTTATAAAAATTACGCGAGTTGTAAGAAAACGTAAAATTTGTGAAATAAAAGTCCTACAAGTGTAAAAACAATTTTCTTACTTACTATATGACAAAAGAAAATTTTAGAAAAAAGATTTATATTTTTTTGACTTTTATATTTTTTATTATGAATTAAAAACTAAAAAATATAAATTAAATGTTTAAAAATATCAAAAATAATTGGAAAAATACGAAACTTTTCAGGAAAATACTTTTTGGTAAACTAAATCTAAGAAAAATTAGAAACTTGAAAATTCAGCAACCAATAAGCAGAAAATAAGCTAAAGGCCTTATTTAGTATTAAAAGTTAAAACGTATATAAAGGAATTAAGGGTGCAAAGAATGACAAGAAAGACCCAAGGGCAAAGATGGATTTGTGAGTTGTGTGTGTGGCGTGGGAAGGTTGTGCAGGAGGACCTGTGTTCGATTCCCAGCCTCTACCTTTTTGCAAACTATTTTTTTATTGAATTTTCTTTTACAAACTAATTAAGCACTATAAAATAAGCAATTTTCATAACTGGAACTTTTTACAAAAACAACTAATAAGCTCAGATTTGAGCTTATTATTTCAACAGTTGAACAAGAATTTGAAATAGCACAAGGATTAAGCTAAGTGACTTATAAGCTAATAAATAAGCTAAGTTAGACTGGAAATAAGCTATATAACTGTTAATAAGCTAATTTAATAACTGAATAAGCAAAGTAACTTAGAATTAAGCACTGAATAAACTACAAATAAGCAATAGCTTAACTGTTTGCACATGGCAGTTTTTCAGAAAAAATGGGTCAAAAGAAGCTAAGTAAAAAGCACTTAATAAGCTGATTAGGAGTGAACTACTATTTTTCTAATTTAATTAAGCAGCTAAATTTTAATATTCCAAGATCTTATGAGCTAAATCTTAGTAATAAACACACACTAAAATTCTAAATTTTATTCAAAAACTGTAAAATGAGAAATTTGACTTTTAAGATAAATGAACTAAGTTGACTATTATGAAATTTGAATCAACTCTACTCACTAATGATGTTATATTAAACTGTAATAAGATTGTTTTAGGCTAAAGTACCAAGTTTCAAGCTACTATGATGTAATTTGTATCCCAAGTTCTTAACAGTAAACACTTAAGATAAGTTTAAAACTTATTTTGACTTTTTACTTAAACAAGGACTATGTTTATTGGTTTGACTAAGCTATATTATCCTAATGTAACATGTATCAACCAAGAACAAAGCTACAAACAACCTTAAACACAGTGATATCAACAAATCCAAACACCCCTTTTAGAAGCAGTTTTGAAGCTTTTCAAAGGATTCCAATGATTAAGTTCATGCAACCAATTAAAAACCTTATACTAACTGTATTTAGACATGATTAAACTAGAATTAACAAGTTTATAACACTTATACTTAAAATTGCAAATTTTGAAGAAATGACTTACAAGTTGTGTTAATGCACAAAACAGAGAATCAAAGCACAAGATTACAACCTATAGCTTCCCAAAGCTCTAAACCCAAGTTCAATCCAAGATTCACCCCGCTTCAACCTCCGCATCTTCTCCACCGATTTTTATTTTCTAACTATTTTTAGTATTTTCTTTGTATTTTGAATTGTTGAATAAAACTGGATTTGAAAGGTTTCTAACGACTTATAAGCTTTGTCAAGAGCTTATATGAGCTTAAACAATAACAACAACTATTAACAACATTTGCATACTTTGAGAATTTTAACATAAAAATCACATAAACTGAATTAGTAAATAAAAACTGAAATTGAAACTGAAAATAGGTTTCTATTACACTGAAATATGATTACAAAACACTTGAAAGCTTAAACATAAACTGGAAATGGAAAATTAATTAAAACGACATTACCTAATCTAAATTACACTACTTACTATCTCCATACTGCTTCTTTCTCTTTCTTTATAGCTTTTTCAGACTCTATGTCGACCTCTGAACATTTCCCACTTCATTTCATCCCTTGGATCATTGAAATTCATCAAAACCACACATGTGGCATTTTGGCGGGAAAAGTCTTTTGAGCAGGTTGTTTGCATTTAATGATCTTTGTTGGATGTGGAGGTGGAGGGGGGTTGGTATATAGCTGGGAATGTGAGGTGTAAAGGTGAAAAGGTAGAAACCAGGGTGGTTTGAGGAGTCACTGGTTTTGGCGCGTTTTGTGAGAGATGATGAACAGTGCATCTGGATTTGACTTTTGTTGACTAGTGGTATTAATATAAAGGGGGTTCACAATGGGGGGTCACAGGTGTTTGACAGGGGGTCAAGTGTTTTGGCTGGGTTAATAACAAAGAAAGGGCCATTTGGTAGTTTAATAATACAAGGACTAACTTTGCAATTCGGCCAAACTTCAAGGACTGAAACTGTAATTTCTCCAAAGTTATTACAAGGACCAATTTTGTCATTTATTAATAGTACAAGGTTAATATTTGATAATTTTCACTTTTTAAATTAACCAAGGACCATATTTGACACTTTTCAAAGTTGAGGGACTAAACTTGCCATTTTTGCAAATTTGAACTTCAAGGGTAAAATTTGTCATTTCATGATTCTTGGGGACTATTGCTGATTTTTCTTCAAAATATTTTATCCAGGACCATTTCGACAATCTGTGAAAGTTCGTGGACTAAAACTACCAATTTTGTAAACTTTGTTGTTTTTCATCAGTTTTCAATCCTTTTGCATTTGTAACACATAAAAACACATTTTCATGATATTTGTAACATTTATATAGTCATTTGTGTGTTTTTGGCTGTTTTTGTAGGTTTAAACAAGGTAAAATATATGTGTTTTTAGACACATATCAAATCCCCCACACTAAACTATTGCTAGTCCCTAGCAATCTTTTAAGAAAACTTAATGGATTTCATCTCTTTACCAAAATCCATTACTTCTGGAGTAGCCAATTGTTTCAGTTCAAGTAAGAACCTTGGTACAATGATAACCAAATGATTTTGAGCAAATCATAAGTCAGAACGGATTTGATTTGTCTTTACCGTGCCGCTTTGCTTCGGACTAGCCAACTCTTAGATAAAATATCTTTGGTGAGTGATTACCAATTATGGATTTCAACCGCCTTTACCACAAGCCATAAACTTGCGGGCTAGCCAACTCTTCACTAATTAAAGATATGGTGAGTTGAACACCATACAATTTTGGGCAAATTTCAAGCCATAAACGGTTTTGATAAATCTTTACCAAGAGCCGTTTGCTCCTGGATTAGTCGGTCCTTATGTGGGTTAGACATGGTGGATGATTACCATTTGTTGTGTTTAGTACATAGTACTTCCACTAAATAAATTTTTTAAAATTTGGCCATTTTGGGGAAAAAGGACTAAATGGTACATTTATGATCAAATTCGCGAATTTCCCCACACTTAAAATGAATATTGTCCTCAATATTCAAAGTCCCTACTGTTATGCCGAATCCTTGAACATAAAAAGATAACATTACTAGCTAAGTGTGGAAACACAACAATTATTCTCTTTTTAATATTTACAATTTTCATTCATTTTTAGATCTATATACAACATGTGGGCATCTCCCCACACTAAGTGTGGTACATACGGTGAAAACCCATGTTTAACTCATCGTTTTTGATTACCGAGTCGCTAGCTTGACTCGACCCGAATTCATTGGTTCATGGGAAAGTAACATGTGGAAGAAACAATCTCCATCGACTTTCATTCAAAATGTTTGTATAAACATTGAAGTACGTGAAAGTTCCACATCGATGAGATATACATAGAACCGCTCAAAATGATAAATGAAAATGCCGGATCAAAAATAGTGTCCTCATTCCCAAGGAGAAAAGGGAACGAGAAACCACACCATCTGTAAAAATGGAATAAAGATGTGCATCACAATGCAATCCCATTCTTCATTAGTGAGGAGCAAATCACCATTTGTTAGATTTTTAAGCTTAGACTTGAAGCTTGTATGGTGATTCGCAACAAAATTTTCGGGAGGAGAGGCGGAAACGGTTCTTCAATCAATGATTTTCAAGAAAGAGGATGTCTCCTCCGAATCAAAGTAAGTATTGTCAATCCTGTTGGAATTGACTCATCACTAAGAAAAGCATCGGCCTCCTTCCAAAGTGTTATCTTCCTCATCCGGGTGAGAGAAGGAATGGAAGAGTCGGAAATGGGACAAGAAATGAGTGGATGATCATTATATAAGAGATTTTAGTTTCTCCAAGATCGGCGAAATTAAAGAGATCATCGCCACTTTCGATGAAAGTGGACCGATGTGAGTGAGTTCATCGGTGAATTCCTCAAGAGGATCGATCGCGGGGAGTGATGCCTCAACATACTCGATGTTTCCATAGGAAACACAATCGTCGCTAAAATCGGAGAAAGTTTCAAAATGATCTTTTGAACACTCAAGAGGAAAGGAGAATCACACATATGCTCGAAGTTCCTGTGACTCTCTCGGGATTGGGACAAGGTTCTCAACACTAGACTTTATGAATTCGTCCGATTCCTTTTCGTGAAGAGTGTCAAGATGCTCATCCCCATGTTCGTAGAGGTGAGTGGGAATATCGGTGTGATAACAACGATCGAGGAGTTGAGAAGGACTAGCATACATATGTTTTATACTTTCCATCCGTTCTTCCGCTAGTAATTCCATCATAGTCTTATCTCCCCGAGTTTTCATGGAAGGAATTTCAACCGATGAACTTGATGAACCCGCATAAAAATTGACTAATATCAAGGGTAACTTCATCATCATCGTCATCGAGAATGAAACGGAATCGAGAGCTAGATTTGGTCGCTTTTTCTTTTGCAATTGATTCCCTAATAGATTTTTCAAAGGCAATTTGGGAATCTAATTTAGCAGTCCGCTCTTCAGCTAACAAAACTTCCATGGATTTTTGATTTGGATTATCTTGGGAGTGTTTACATTCCTTCAAATCTTTCACTAAATCCAAAAGATCAAGGAGAAGATTTTGAGGAAGTGGCTCAGCCGAGGTGGTGCCTCGATTCATTTGGTACCGTGGAGGTTGGTCATGATACGAAGAGTCGTAATTGTTACAAGGAAATGGATTCCTTGTTTGACAATCGAGCTACAGTGTGGACCTCCACAATACTCACAACAAGAAACCGATGTGGTGTGAGTTATATGTGTGGTAGTCATAATTGTTATCGTGAACCCGCTCATAGACAAGCGTGTTTCCGATTGACAATCGAATCGAGTGTGAACCACCACAAGAATCACAACAAGAAACTTCGAGTCTCACAGTGTGGTAGTGATGGAATAAATCGGTTGTGTTGTGGTAGGAATAGGGATCCCGGTTATAGACAGGCCCGCTTCTGATTCCACCATGCTACAACCGGGCAATTGCCACCATTATAAGGACCACCACACCATTGACAACCAAGAGGGTGAGGATAAGACATAGAAAGAATCAAAGGGTTCCAGAGGGTAAGAAATGAAGAATCAAAAGGGTAAGAGGGTAAAGAGGAATATTTTTGGTATTTTTGAAAAACATGTTGTAAAAACAAAGAATGAAAATATTTTTGGTGTTGTTAACACTTTAGAAAATTGTTAATGAACTTTTTGATTTTTATTAACTTTACAAAAGATTGTTTACAAAAGATGGTATATGTGCAAGTACGGTCCGAAAAGGTTTAGAACACGCTTACCTCCTCCAATGGGCGCCAAAATTTGATTGAGTCCTGAGCAACAGTTTAATCACACAAGCTAACCACTTGTGAATGGTCAACCGTAATAAACTTAAAACAAATCGTAAACCAATACAATTAAGATCGAGAGAATATAGTGGATTCTCGGGTCGTTAAGTCCCACGGAGGATGAATGGTGTTTGAACAAATTCAGATGTCGAATAATCACTAAGGATAGTGATCAGTAAGGATTTTGGAATATTTATACCTAAAGAGAAAGTTTTGTAAATACAGGGGCTTAAATGCAAATTAAAGAAAATTAAAAAGCTAAAATATATTAAATAAACGCTATCACTATTTTTACAATGATGTTTTTGTGATTTAAAAAACAAAATATCTTAAATAAACTATTTTAATTAAAATGTAAACTTAAATTATCTAAAAACGTGACTTAAAATGAAAACGAGCGTTATTTATAAAAATTACGCGAGTGCGCAAGTAAAAACGTAAAATTTGTGAAATAAAAGTCCTACAAGTGTAAAAACAATTTTCTTACTTACTATATGACAAAAGAAAATTTTAGAAAAAAGATTTATATTTTTTTTACTTTTATATTTTTTATTATGAATTAAAAACTAAAAAATAGAAATTAAATGTTTAAAATATCAAAAATAATTGGAAAAATACGAAACTTTTCAGGAAAATACTTTTTGGTAAACTAAATCTAAGAAAAATTAGAAACTTGAAAATTCAGCAACCAATAAGCAGAAAATAAGCTAAAGGCCTTATTTAGTATTAAAAGTTAAAACGTATATAAAGGAATTAAGGGTGCAAAGAATGACAAGAAAGACCCAAGGGCAAAGATGGATTTGTGAGTTGTGTGTGTGGGGTGGGAAGGTTGTGCAGGAGGACCTGTGTTCGATTCCCAGCCTCTACCTTTTTGCAAACTATTTTTTTTTTAATTTTCTTTTACAAACTAATTAAGCACTATAAAATAAGCAATTTTCATAACTGGAACTTTTTACAAAAACAACTAATAAGCTCAGATTTGAGCTTATTATTTCAACAGTTGAACAAGAATTTGAAATAGCACAAGGATTAAGCTAAGTGACTTATAAGCTAATAAATAAGCTAAGTTAGACTGGAAATAAGCTATATAATTGTTAATAAGCTAATTTAATAACTGAATAAGCAAAGTAACTTAGAATTAAGCACTGAATAAACTACAAATAAGCAATAGCTTAACTGTTTGCTCAGGGCAGTTTTTCAGAAAAAGGGGTCAAAAGAAGCTAAGTAAAAAGCACTTAATAAGCTGATTAGGAGTGAACTACTATTTTTCTAATTTAATTAAGCAGCTAAATTTTAATATTCCAAGAGCTTATGAGCTAAATCTTAGTAATAAACACACACTAAAATTCTAAATTTTATTCAAAAACTGTAAAATGAGAAATTTGACTTTTAAGATAAATGAACTAAGTTGACTATTATGAAATTTGAATCAACTCTACTAACTAATGATGTTATATTAAACTGTAATAAGATTGTTTTAGGCTAAAGTACCAAGTTTCAAGCTACTATGATGTAATTTGTATCCCAAGTTCTTAACAATAAACACTTAAGATAAGTTTAAAACTTATTTTGACTTTTTACTTAAACAAGGACTATGTTTATTGGTTTGACTAAGCTATATTATCCTAATGTAACATGTATCAACCAAGAACAAAGCTACAAACAACCTTAAACACAGTGATATCAACAAATCCAAACACCCCTTTTAGAAGCAGTTTTGAAGCTTTTCAAAGGATTCCAATGATTAAGTTCATGCAACCAATTAAAAACCTTATACTAACTGTATTTAGACATGATTAAACTAGAATTAACAAGTTTATAACACTTATACTTAAAATTGCAAATTTTGAAGAAATGACTTACAAGTTGTGTTAATGCACAAAACAGAGAATCAAAGCACAAGATTACAACCTATAGCTTCCCAAGAAGCTCTAAACCCAAGTTCAATCCAGTATTCACCCTGCTTCAACCTCTGGCATCTTCTCCACTGATTTTTTATTTTCTAACTATTTTTTAGTATTTTCTTTGTATTTTTGAATTGTTGAATAAAACTGGATTTGAAAGGTTTCTAACAGCTTATAAGCTTTGTCAAGAGCTTATATGAGCTTAAGAAGCAATAACAACAACTATTAACAACATTTGCATACTTTGAGAATTTTAACATAAAAATCACATAAACTGAATTAGTAAATAAAAACTGAAATTGAAACTGAAAATAGGTTTCTATTACACTGAAATATGATTACAAAACACTTGAAAGCTTAAACATAAACTGGAAATGGAAAATTAATTAAAACGACATTACCTAATCTAAATTACACTACTTACTATCTCCATACTGCTTCTTTCTCTTTCTTTATAGCTTTTTCAGACTCTATGTCGACCTCTGAACATTTCCCACTTCATTTCATCCCTTGGATCATTGAAATTCATCAAAACCACACATGTGGCATTTTGGCGGGAAAAGTCTTTTGAGCAGGTTGTTTGCATTTAATGATCTTTGTTGGATGTGGAGGTGGAGGGGGGTTGGTATACAGCTGGGAATGTGAGGTGTAAAGGTGAAAAGGTAGAAACCAGGGTGGTTTGAGGAGTCACTGGTTTTGGCGCGTTTAGTGAGAGATGATGAACAGTGCATCTGGATTTGACTTTTGTTGACTAGTGGTATTAATATAAAGGGGGTTCACAATGGGGGTCATGGTGTTTGACAGGGGGTCAAGTGTTTTGGCTGGGTTAATAACAAAGAAAGGGCCATTTGGTAGTTTAATAATACAAGGACTAACTTTGCAATTCGGCCAAACTTCAAGGACTGAAACTGTAATTTCTCCAAAGTTATTACAAGGACCAATTTTGTCATTTATTAATAGTACAAGGTTAATATTTGATAATTTTCACTTTTTAAATTAACCAAGGACCATATTTGACACTTTTCAAAGTTGAGGGACTAAACTTGCCATTTTTGCAAATTTGAACTTCAAGGGTAAAATTTGTCATTTCATGATTCCTGGGGGACTATTGCTGATTTTTCTTCAAAATATTTTATCCAGGGACCATTTCTGACAATCTGTGAAAGTTCGTGGACTAAAGCGCCAATTTTGTAAACTTTGTTGTTTTTCATCGCTTTCAATCCTTTTGCATTTGTAACACATAAAACACATTTTCATGATATTTGTAACATTTATATAGTCATTTGTGTGTTTTTGGCTGTTTTTGTGGGTTTAAACAAGGTAAAATATATGTGTTTTTAGACACATATCAGAGCTCTTTATCTTAATTTTTAGTGGTTAGGAGTTAGGTTTGGAGTTTGTTAGAAGTTAGGCTTGGAGTTTGTTAAGAAGTAACACATGTCATCTCATAATTGGAGCTCCTTATCTTAATTTTTGGTTAGAAAAACTCTTTCCATAATAAGCAAGTAAAAAAGTATGAATTTTTAAGCCTTCTAATTTTAGAAGGCCTAAATGCATTATAAAGTAGTATAGATATGTTCATATATTATTGTAAATTTTCATGATCGATTTTCGTTCTATTAAACAAATATAACTTCCCTACACTTATCTTTTTGTAAAAGACCTTTATATGTGATTAAGACGAGGTTAAAAACAAAATAAAGTATTTTCACAAATTTATTCGAAACATGAAAATTAAACAATAAAGATGAAACATATGTATGACATAATAAAAACGAAAACAAACAAAGCAAGTAAATAAAATATGCTCGGGTTGCTTCCCGAGAAGCGCCTTTTTTTGTTCGAGTGAGCCTGACTCTACCCTTATTTAACGGATAAAGGGGAAGTTTTCCCTACACTTATGTTTAAGTGCAGGTGATAGTAGTGATACACACCATTCCAGTGGAAGTATGCCATGTGAGGAAAGAGTGGTGGATGAATTATATGCTCAAATGGTTGTGCTCCTTTCATTATAACTTTACCTAATCCTATTGGTGTAGCGGGTGAATTAAGTCTTTCTCCTAGAAAGGGATAATCTTTTATCAATTTTGAGAGACTCCTAGTTATAGATTTTCCTTGACCTAATAAACCCGGTTTAAACCCATAATGTTTCTTGTGATCATACATAAATGCGTGATCTATGTATATAAGGTTATTTTTCATTCCTATATTAGCTTCCAATCCACAAGGCTTAGAGTCTACTACCTTTAGCCTAACATTACCCGGACTATACGATTTGATGGGTGAATTGAGGCCTATTTCAATTCCTAGATTCACATCTATATATGGAAGATTAGGTAATGGTTTTGGTTGAGGCTCAGGTTCATCAAACCTATTTCCTCTAGTTGTGTTTTGTTCAGAGGTTCTATTTCCATAGGGGTTCCTATAGTATCTTCTACTTCTTCCCGGTAAGTTATGGGTGGTGGGTGTTCCTCAAATGGTGGTAGGACTTCTGGGGTATTTAGTGGGCTTAGATTTCTAACCTCATTCTCCATATCATTTAAATCACCTATATGTTCATCATGTGGTTTGGGAGGATCTAACCCATATACACTCCTAAGTATCTCAAATCCTTCTTTAGCCATTTCAAATTCTTGGCCCGATTCGTAAGAATCATTCTCAATAATTTGATCACTATGTTCTATTTGCCTAAAGGATTCCTCATGCGTATCATATGTTTTGGTGAAATCTATCACACACATGAAACTAGGTAGCTCAACTCTAACCATTTTACAATCTTGGTCCGATTCAAAGTCCATGTTCTTAAAAACTAGGTCTTTTTGTTCATGGTGCCTATAGTTGAATAAATCCTCATTTTTTTTCTCAAGCTGTGATGTATATAAACTTATAATTTCATTCAACTTATGGTTCACGGTTAGGAAGCTTTCCTCAAAAATTTTCCAAACGGTCTCACTAAAAGGAGTTGATCATAACAATGATTGTTTAATAGAAGCCACACATGTACATAATTCATCAAACCCATCTAACTTTACCCTCATGTTAGGTTTTATGGAAACTACTGCTTTTGGGAAAGTCATCTGCTTTTGAGGTTCTTAATAAATTGGTCCAAGTGTTAATTGCTGCTAATGTTAGTGAAACTGCTGCTGGTGTATTCTATCTACTGCTAGGTGGTGCTATACAGAATCATGAGAATACACTAAGTGGTAACTGCTGCTGGGCTTGAAGAAACTACTACTAGGCTAAAGTTTCTACTGCTGAAGACTGAAGTGCTTCCAGAGTATATGTACCTACTGCTAGTTTTGTTTATCTACTGCTGGAGTCTTAGTCCATTTTGTATTTAAGGAATGACGTGTTCCTATAATGTAGTATTAGATAAGTATCGAAAAGATACGATTGTTTAGGAAATGATTGTAACCTAGTAGGACTCCTTATCATAAAAGGAGGCATTAGGTCATTAGTAAAAATGGAGTTTAAGGCGGCTTCAAGGTTGTAAACCCTAGTGATATCAAGATCAATCGTATTATTAATATAATAATATTGAAGCTTTTGGTTGTGAATTCATTGTGTTCTTCTTATTCTATAAGTATTATATTCCGCGTAATACATATAGGATCAAACAGTTTCTTATACAGAAGCATTCAAAGATCTACATTTACAAGGTGAACTGGGATCAACAAGTGTATCAGAGCTTGTGTGATCAAGAAGCTGTTACAACAAGAGGAATATTATCAACAACTGTGAAAGATGGACTCTAACTCAGTGACTATATCTCACAACAGGGTTCCATGCTCAAACCAGATGAGTATGAGATGTGGAAGATGAGAATAGAGCAGCACATCCAAATGATTGATATTGGATTGTGGGAGGTTATTGAAACTGGAAACACTATCCAGTTTAAAACTAGAGATGGAGGGAAAATTGTTCCTCTTACTGCTGCAGAGAATATTGTCAAAAGAAAACTGGAAATGAAGGCCAGGACTATTCTTATGATGGCCATTCCAGATGAGTATCAATTATCCTTCAAATCAATCAAGGATGCTAAGCTTTTGATGGAAGCTTTAGAAAAGAAGTTTGGAGGAAATGATGCTACAAAGAAGAGCAAGAAGAATCTTCTAAAGCAAAATATGCCAACTTTTCTGCATCAAGCACTGAATCCCTTGATGAAATCTGCAACAGGTTGCAAAAGCTGGTAAGCCAATTGGAGCTTGTGAGGGTGACCACTGAACAGGAAGACTTGAATCAAAAATTGCTGGCTAGTCTTCCATCTGAATGGGACACTCATGCTATTGTTTGGAGGAACAAGCCAGAATTGGAGAAATCAATCCTAGATGATCTGCGTAACAACCTGAAGGTGTATGAGGCAGAAATGAAGCAAAAGTCAAGTTCAAGCACAGGTTCAAACAACTTGGCATTTGTTTCATCAAATAGCATTAGCAGCACAATGGTTGATGTCCCTTCTACTAAGGAAGGAGGTGTTGCTAGTGTGTTGGGAAGTGCTATTGGAGGAGAAAACCTGAATGATGCAGCAGTGTGCTCATTCTTTGCTAGTCAAAGTTCTGTTACCCAACTAGCAAATGAGGACATTCAACAGATCTATCCTGATGATGTTGAAGAAATGGATCTTAGGTAGCAGATGGCCATGCTTACTATGAGGGCAAAGAGGTTTCTTCAGAGGACTGGGAAAAGCCTACAGATGACTGGTTCTGACAAGGTGGGCTTTGACAAGTCCAAAGTAGAGTGCTTTAACTGCAAAAAGAAAGGTCATTTTGGAAGAGAGTGTATATTTCCCATGTCTCAGGAAAACAGGACTAGGGAAGTGGAAAGGAGGAACATCCCTGTGCAGGAGACTTCTACAACTGCTTTGGTGTCCTGTGATGGGCTTGGTGGCTATGATTGGAGTGATCAAGTTGCAGAAGGCCCTACTGACTTTGCTCTCATGGCTCACTCCACAACCTCAAGCTCTTCTGACTCTGAGGTATCTTTTGAATCATGTACAAATTCATGTTTTTATAAAGATGATTATAATAGAGTAACAAAAGAACTAGAAGATGCAAAATTATTACTTTTAGGTTATAAAGAAGGTCTAAAATCTGTAGAAGCAAGATTAGAATTTTTCAAATCTAATGAAATTGTCTTATGTGAAAAGATTAGGACATTAGAGGTTGAAGTACACTTAAGAGATCATAGCATAAATGACCTTAAAATTAAATTAGATCAAGTTCAAACTGAAAAAGAGAAGATTGAGATACAAAAGGATAGCATTGAATTACATGTTGAAAGACATGAATATCAGTCTAAGAAAGTCAATAATATGATAGACACTCAGATCTTTAACATGTACAACAAAATTGGATATAGAAAGGGAATATGCTGTTATAGTGAGGCTGCTCCTCCTCCTTCTGGTAACTTTTGTCCCCCTATGCCTGACTTGTCTTTTACAGGGGAAGAAAAGAGTAGTTATACCAATAAGGAAAAGGTATCGTCTAAGACCCCTAGAGATAATAACATTGATGAAGAAGGAGCTAAACAGACTAAAAGAAAGTCTGAGGCATCAGTGATTGAGGATTGGGTGTCTGATGATGAAGATGAAGAGAGTGTCAAGTCTAGAGTCCCAAATAAAACTGTCTCTACCACTATTGTTAGAGAAAATGTAGAGGCAGTAGAGTCATGTAATTAAAATACTCCTAGAGGAAATCAGAGGAACTGGAATAAATTGATGTCTGATAAGCTAGGAAGTGATTTTATTATGAATAACAAACCTTGCTTTACTTGTGAAAGTTTTGATCACTTACATTATACTTGTCCTAATAAATATAAAGAAAAAGTGACAAAACCAGTGTGGAATTATTCTAATAGGGTGAAACATTCTAATTCTACTAATAAACTTAACCCTCATGCTAAATCATTTGTTCCAAAAGCAGTTTTAATGAGATCTGGATTGAACAATGTAAATATTGTTAGATATAATTCTACTGCTACTACAAGAACTATAGTGAATGGTGCCAATACAAAGACATGTTTTTCAAAAAGGGCACATTCAACTATATCTAGACCCATTCATAGAAGAACAACATTTCTAAACAACAAGGATAATCAAAAAGTAAATACTTCTTTAAGAAAACCTGTAAGTACTGCTTGGCAAAAAGTAATCTGCTGCTAAGCAAAATTTGAATAATAATGTTGTTATGGGTACAAAGGGAAATGTTGTAAAGGCCTCAGCATGTTGGACTTGGAGACCAAAGACCTCTGATTTGAATGATGTCTCCAAAGACAACATTGCATCATATGTACTTCAGAGCTTTAATTACATAGATGCACAAGGCAGATCCAAGTCTATAATGGCTTGGGTTCCTAAGAGAAACTAATTCTCTTATTTTATGTGCAGGGCAATCCACAGGTGGACTTATTGGACAGAGGTGTGATTGACAATGGATGCTCTAGGTACATGACATGCAACATGTCCTATCTCTCAGATTTTGTGCCTATTGATGGGGGATATGTGGCCTTTGGAAGCATCCCAAGGGATGGAAAGATTATTGGAAAGGGAAAGATCAAAACAGGTTCTTTGGACTTTGAAGATGTGTACTTTGTCAAAGAAATCAAGTTCAATCTCTTCAGTGTGTCACAAATGTGTGACAAGAAGAACAGTGTCCTTTTTACTGACACTAAATGTATTGTCTTGTCCCCAAACTTTAAGTTGGTTGATGAAAGTCAAATCCTACTTAGAGTTCTAAGGACATAGAACATATACAGTGTTGATCTAAAGCACATGGTTCTAAGGGGAGGTTTTACTTGCTTATTTGCTAAGGCCACATCAGATGAGTCAAAACTTTGGCATAGAAGACTTGGGCATCTGAACTTCAAAACTATGAATAAGCTGGTGAAGGGAAATCTTGTCAGAGGACTGCCTTCCAAGCTTTTTGATATCAATGAAAACTGTGTTGCTTGTCAGAAAGGAAAGCAGCATAGAGCTTCTTGTAAGTCCAAAATTGTTAGCTCCATCACCAAACCATTGCAGATTCTTCATATGGACCTATTTGGCCCTACCTTTGTTAAGAGTTTGATGAAGAAAATGTACTGCCTAGTTGTCACAGATGGTTAGTAGATTTACCTGGTTTTTTTTAGCAAAGAAGGATGAGACTAGTGGAATCCTTAAGGATTTTATAACTAAAGTAGAAAACCTAGCTGATCTAAAAGTTAGAATAATAAGGTATGACAATGGGACTGAGTTTAAGAATCAGGAAATGAATCAATTCTATGAAGTGAAGGGTATTCAAAGACAGTTTAGTGTAGCTAGAACCCCTCAGCAAAATATTATTGCAGAGAGGATAAATAGGACACTTATTGAGGCTGCTAGGAATATACTTGCAGACTCCAAATTACCAACAACCTTTTGGGCTGAAGCAGTAAATACTGGTTGTTATGCACATAATAGAATTTTGGTAGTGAAGCCTCACAACAAGACCCCCTATGAGTTATTTCATGGTACATCCCCTACCCTAGACTTTTTGAAACTATTTGGGTGTCCTGTAACTATCCTGAATACCATAGATCACCTGGGCAAGTTTGATGGAAAAGCTGATGAGGGATTATTTGTTGAGTACTCTTTAAATAGTAAGGCTTTTAGGGTATTCAACAGTAGAACCAGACATGTTGAGGAGAACGTACACATTAATTTTGATGAACTTAAACCTAATGTTGTAGGAAAAGGTCCTGATTGGCTGTTTAATATTGATGTGTTAACCAAATCAATGAATTATGAGCCAGTTACTGCAAGGAAGCAGTCTAACAAATGTGCAGGTACCAAAGAAAAAGCAGCTGCAGGAGTGGAGAAAGAATATTTTGCAGACTACATTCTCATGCCCATTTTGACTGGTGATACTCCCTTCTCCTCAATAATAAAGAGCTCACATGATGACAAAGAGCCACCTTCCAGTGATGAAGTGCTATCTGAAGAACCAGGGAACAAAGGTGTTGCAAATGAAAAGGCCCCTGGTGGTGATATTAGAGGTGATGAACCTCACTTGGATGATCCTGTGTTAGACAATAACACTGGAAAACCTAGCATCAGTTCCCCTGAACCTGCTGCTATGCCCAATATTCCTACTTCTGAAGTTAATGATGATGACTTTAACAGTAGCAGTAGTTTCCCTAAATCTAATGCTATGCCAGATGTTAATATAACAACAGGATGGATGGGTGCAGATAACACTAGCAATAGTTACCCTGTACCTGCTGCTAGGCCATATGTCCACATTTCTGAGGACATGTCCATTGTTTACCATGATGATCACAACATCCCTGCTTTGGAGAAAATGTATGTTGACACAGATGACGATGTGCTAGATGGTAAGGAGGCTGATATGTCCAACCTTGAAGAAATTATTCCAGTAAGCCCAATTGTAACTACCAGAATTCACAGAGATCATCCAAAGGAGAATATTATTGGAGAACTGCAATCTGCTGTTCAAACCAAAATAAAGTCAAAAGGTTTGAAGGACTTAACCGATCAAGGGTTCTTTTCCAGATCCCTTCATAACAGAAACAACCATAAAGATCTCCAAAATTATTTGTTTGTCTATTTCCTATCCCAAATTGAGCCCAAGAAAGTACATCAAGCTTTAACTAAAGAGAGTTGGGTTGAAGCTATGCAGGAGGAATTACTGCAGTTCAAGTTGCAAGAAGTGTGGACCTTCGTTGATCTGCCCAATGGAAAATCTGCTATTGGTACTAAGTGGGTGTTCAGAAACAAGAAAGATGAAAGGGGGATAGTAGTGAGAAACAAGGCAAGATTAGTGGCACATGGATACACACAAGCAGAGGGTCTTGATTTTGATGAAGTATTTGCTCCAGTTGCAAGAATTGAAGCCATTAGATTGTTCTTAGCATATGCTTCATACAAGGATTTTCTAGTGTATCAAATGGATGTTAAAAATGTCTTCTTGTATGGGAAGATAGAAGAGGAGGTATATGTATGTCAGCCTCCTGGTTTTGAAGATCCTAATTTCCCAAACAAGGTGTACAAAGTTGAGAAGGCTATGTATGGGTTACACCAAGCTCCAAGGGCATGGTATGCAACTCTGTCCACATAGTTAATGGACAATGGGTTTCACAGAGGTACCATTGACAAAACTTTGTTCATACTAAAATCAAAAGGTGATATCATGTTGGTGCAAATATATGTTGATGACATCATTTTTGGGTCTACAAACAAGCAGTTGTGTGTGCAATTTAAGAAGCTTATGCATGATAAGGTTCAGATGAGCTCTATGGGATAGCTTACCTTCTTTTTGGGGCTGCAAGTGAAGTAGAAGAAGGAGGGTATTTTTATCAGCCAAGAGAAGTATGTGGCTGAGATTCTGAATAAGTTTGGGTTTAAGAATGTTAAGACAGCTAGCACACCTATGGAAATACTAAAGCTATTGCTCCTTAATGATGGAAGTGAAGTTGTGGATGTTCATCTCTACAGATCCATGATTAGATCTATCATGTACCTCACTTCATCAAGGTCAGATATCATGTTTGATGTATGTGTGTGTGCAAGATTTCAAGTCACACCTAGAGCTTCACACCTCTATGTTATGAAGAGGATCTTCAGATACTTGAAGGGGCAACCTAAACCAGGCCTTTAATATCCTAAAGATTTACCTTTTGATTTGATAGCATACACAGATAGTGATTATACAGGAGCTAGCTTGGATAGAAAGTCTACTACAGGAGGATGTCAGTTTTTGGGTTGTCGACTTATCTCATGGCAGTGCAAGAAACAGACTGTTGTAGCCAATTCCACAACTTAAGCAGAATATTTAGCTGCTCTAGTTGTAGTGGGCAAGTTCTTTGGATTCAAAACCAACTGTTGGACTGTGGGTACAATTTCTTGCATACAAAAATATTTATTGATAATAACAGTACAATCTGCATAATTAAAAATCTTGTTTTGCATTCTAAAACAAAACATATTGAAATTAGTATTAGAGATTGTATTGAAAAGAAATTAATCCAAATGGTTAAAATCCATACTGATCAAAATGTTGCAGACCTACACACCAAAGCTTTTGATGTGGGCAGGTTTCAGTATTTGGTTGCAAGTATTGGAATGTTAAATCTCTAAAAGCCTAATATTCAAGTATTTTTGTAAAGTTTTGTAAGGATTTTGTGCTGTTATTTCAACCAAAAAGTAAATATGCTGCCAAGTGTTTCAATCTGCTTCTTGACTCTGCTGTTAGTAGAAATTCCAGTTTCTTTGTGTAAATCATGTTGTAAATTGTGTGGCATGGTCTTGCTTGTGTTTTTGTGGTCTTGGATTAACATTTTGCAGGATTAAGTAAGGAGATAAATTGATTGGATGCAAACTTGGAGTGAATGCTGTTACAGGAAAACTAAAGTGTTGCTAGGCAAAATGAAAGTGTTGCTGAGCCAATTAATCTACTACTTGGCATATACTGCTTAGTTTGAAAGTACAAGGACAACATCGTAATATTTGGTGTATAAATACTTAATTGGCTCATTCAATCGGATTTGTGCGCCCAAAACGATCTCAATCATCAACCCTAACACTCCAATTAACATCTTTCTTACAAACCCCTATTTTTCAACACCCTAATTCACGATGTTGAACAGAGACTTTGCCGACAATCACAATTTGGTTGCTATCCTAGAAAAACCCATTCCAGAATCTGAAGGGTTTTCTGAAATCATAGATTTTCTAAATGCTTGCCCTATAAGGTATGCATTAACAGTAGACCCTACTATATATCTTTCCATCATAAATCAGTTTTGGACTACTGCTAAGTCCAGAACAATTAATGGGGAAGCACATATTCGAGCCTTTGTGGACAAACAGGAGATCATCATCACAGAGTCTTCAGTTAGAAATTCCTTGGAATTAGCAGATGACAATGGGATTGATTGTCTCGCTACTCCTCAAATTTTTGAAGGTTTGGAAAAGATGGGGTATGAAAAGCAATCGAATGAGTTAAAATTTTACAAAAGGCTTTTCTCCCCGCAATGGAAATTCGTGATTCATACCATCCTCCATTGCATTAGTCCTGAAACTAAAGGCTGGAATGAGTTTAGCATTAATATAGCTTCTGCTATTGTGTTAGGAATTAGAAATTCCAGGTATTAAAGAGTCGGTCACCTCAAGTATATGTAATCGTTAGAATGCTCGTAGTCATAGTTATTTTATGTTAAGTAGTATTTAGTTAAGTAACACCGTGGAGGACGGACGGGTCTTTACCCACCGTATGCCCGATCCACACCGTTGTGTGGCGTTTATGTAAGACTATAAATACTCTCTACCTCCCAAGGTAGAGTTGGAGCTCATAATAAGATTTTTCTTTCTCTCACTAAAGTTCCCTAAACCTCTAACTTTCTCTCTAAAACTCTTGTCGCCTACTTTGTGTTATGGTTTGATGTGTATGTGAACCAATATCTTACAATTGGTATCGAGCCATGGTTAGATCATCTCTTACATATCTTTGGATTTCTAGTGGTTTTTAGGTGGTTTTTGAGTTTGAAAAAGTTTAGTGGTTTTTGCATCATTTGGTTGATTTCTAGTGTTAAAGTTTGGATTTCGTTAGTACTTTTGTGTTTAGAATCATCACAAGTGTTTAGGTTTTGATTTAGAAGGCTTGAATCATCGTGGTTGGGTTGTTTTTGGATTGAAAAGTGGTGTTTTTGAATTTTTTTTCATGCTAGCGACTTGAGTCACGGTGTTGTTTTCTTGGTAGCGACTTGCTTTGTAAGTCTGTAGCGAGTTGTAGTGTATTGTGGTAGCGACTTGGTGGTTAGCGACTTGTCTATTGAGACAAGCTGACAAATAGTACAAGTTAGTGGATTCTCCATTACGGCTAGCGACTTAGTGAGGTTAGCGACTTGCTTCAAAAAGTGCTAGCGAGTTGCAGTGCAAATTATTAGCGACTTGTTACTAGCGACTTGGATCTTAGCGAGTTGCTCTTTAGCGACTTGGTGCTGTAACGACTTGTGTCCAGCGACTTAGGTCTTAGCGACTTGGTGCTTAGCGATTTGGTGATTTAGTGAGTTGCTACTTAGCGACTTGGTTCAAGGGTTATAGCGACTTGGTTGATTTTTACGAAGAAGAGGTTTGACCAAAGTTGACTTTTTACGCCAAAACTTCAAACGCCATAACTTTTGATCCAGAATCTGTTTCGATGAAATACCGTCAAAACGACCGAACGACTGAATATTGTGAGGTTTCACCACGATGTCGTGAAACAAATTTTTCGAGGCCCAAATCCTCTCCGAAAAGAAGTTATTGAGCTTTTAAGTTTTAGACCTAAATTTCTCCATAAAATCGTGCAACAACCAACCCAAATCACAACCAAACAACATCTCTCGCTTATCCCACAAACAATCATAAGACCTAACACACAATTGTCTCATCATTGTGTCGATCCATCATCATCTTAACACATTCCATTGGTCATTGCTTAACGGTTTGGTCTTGATTTTAGTAAAATCCCGCGAAAGATTCTATTTCTGGTTTAAATCATAGACTTGTAAAATCCCGCATTCTACCACATCATGTCTTACTCTCTTCGACCCAAAGATTTCGAAGTGCTTAAATTGTATGATGTTGTGGACAACAATGATAATGAATGCTACATCGAACGATTAAAGATGCTTGAATTAATCAATGAGGATGTGAGATCTTCGTGTTCAGAGTCTGAAGAAAGAGAATTGCACCTGTTTAGACTACAGAATGCCATGCAAAAGGAAAGTAGCATTGAACCTTATCATCTACTTCACTCACATCTCATGTTACTCACACCGATAAGAATGGAACGAACATGCATTGCCATTTTCCGTAAAGACTTATCCACATTAACGGGAACGTTACTATTAAACTTAGAACAATTAGAACAACAACTTGATAAAGAAAATGTTCAAAAGGGTAGTTCCAGGTCGCACTTCAAGTGATCCACAACCAATTTCACCATTCATATGTAGGAATTCACATCAAATTATGATCAAGACATGATCAAGTGTCTTTCAAGAAACACACCGGAATGGAAATTAGTGTGTTCTTAGAGACACTTATCCATCTCATGGATAAGGTGGAGAAGTATATTGAGGAAGTTACTCGAGACGAGATGAAAAAGTGGATGAGTGTCCAGTGCGATTGAGAGATTGTTGTGATAAGTTAGGTAATGTATCCATTGAAGAATCGGGTGTTCTTGAATGCGTAATGTCCGAGACAACAAATAATGATGAGTCGGGTAAAACACCGGATGATGGATCGATTGGCACCGAATACGAGGCTCGTAGATTGATAAGCTTGACACATCCAATGTCCAAATGACTCTTGTTACACATGATGTGGATGCGATATCGCACTGTAAATTGAGCAGTGTCATGTAATGAGGTACCCTTTATCGCTCAACATAGTGCATCCGCTAAAGTACTTAAACAACCGATCATGATGTTGAACATGACTTTCATAAATGTTCACATCGAGGTGAGTCCGAGATTAAGTGTTTCAAAACAAAAATATGGTTGATAAGAAGGCTTTTGATGAACTTTCAAACAAATTCTCAAATCTTGAAAAACATTGCATTTCACTTGAAATCGTGATTCGAGTAAAGAAGAAAGTTTTCAACTTAACAAACCATGTAAAAACTGGAACTTCCTAAATTCCGTGAACTTTTGAAATTAACACTTTGAAAGCTCACTTCAAGACAAAGAGTCAACCATTTACAATCAAGAAACATATTTATGTCTTGAATGAGAAAAGTAATTTAGTCATGAATACACAAGACATTGATGCTATTATAAAAGAAATAATGAACTCACAATTTATGTGGCTAAATTACTTAAGGAAAATGAGTCTTTGAGAAAGCATCACATAGAACTAAGTGACTCACAAAGAAGTTAAAACTAAGTCAATGGAAAAACAAACTCTTTGATAGAAAAATTGATGAACTCAAAGCTCAACTTCGTGATAAGAGTTTCGCTATTGTTGCCTTAAAGAATGAGCTTAGGAAAACTATAGGAAAAGTGTGAGCACTAAGTTTACAAAACCATCAACCTTGGGAAACCAGTTTCTCCCATTAGAAACCGGTGCATTGTTAGGCGACCCATCGCGTTTATATCCGAAAGACTAAAATTTTCACCAGTATTACCTAAGAGTCATGCTTCTAGTTCCTCTAAACCTCAACATGCACTACTTTTACTCCCAAAGACCTCTAGGATTAGTTCGAAAACAAGTGTTAAAACCAAGCATTAAAACCCGAATTCATATGATATGAATGACTTGTGGAAGAACTATTATCTAGAAGAAGCTAGGAAAAGGAATGATTCGAAAAGACGAAATTTTAGGTGCAAGACCTAGGGTGATGAATTCTACGAGATTTCAAAGAACTGCTAGTAGTTGTAAACCACTACCTAGGAACACTCAAAAGACTAGGGATTGGCGTACATCTAAGAGTAGTTACGTGCATAAGAATGCTAAGCATGTAGAAAACAAAACTAGAAATTCTGAGTCTTTTCCACATAAGAAACATTTTCCTAATTCACATGCCAAGGTACAATCCACTAAGACTACTAATGTGACTAAGGTTCAACATGTTATGAAGCAAAGCAAACCAAAAACTTCGCCTAGATGGATACCAACTGCTAAATCTTTGGAAACTAGGAACAAGGATAAGTCTTCCACTATGCATAAAGCCTTACAATCCTAGACCTTGCCATAAGTGGATACCGTCGGTAGAATATTTAAGGATCTTTGGACTTTGGTGGATTCCTACCGGAAAGTCATTTCGATGACAAAATCAAGGTTGACCGTGAACCTCTAAAGGGTTTGGATACTAATGTCACTAACCAATATATATGCAATCAAGCTTGTGATGTTAGTGCATGTAGTCCTTACTCATGCGATACTTGATCCTTCAATACATGGACTGGTTTAAAGTATGGATAACACAAGGATTGATATCTCATAATTCACGGGTTCAAGTAACTCAACCTTGATATTTAACCGCTCGACGTCTGCTCACATCGATTCAGCCTCGTTCTTCAACACTATGGCGTTACGTATAACTCTTCGTGCCCCGCCTCAAAGAAAAGAAAAGTGTATGCTTCAAAGGCGCTTTATCTTCAAAAGAAGAGAAATCTTCATGTGTATGACCATTCTCATCGACATTCTTCATCAACAAGCTTCATGTTTTTCACGCTCTTTCAACCTTCAAGTGGATCTCGCTCATTGGTGTATATTCTTATTCACTTGTTCAAGTCAAAATGGCAACTTCGGATGCAATTTTGAGGGGAGAAGAGTGCATATACTACATGTTGATGGATGCTTGAATTATGGTCATATGATTCTCCTTCAACGCCTAATGCTTCACTTACTAAGGATATCCGGATTCATTGTTTGGGATGTTTGAATATTTGGATGTCAAGATATGTTTGATGAGTACTTCCAATCTCCGCTATTCCTCAAGGCGTTGTTAATGACTATCATTGTTGTTGCACTCATGAATAATGATCCGCTTTTGGTACTTCTTTGCCAAATCTTCACGGATTCTCGCTCATGAATAATGATCCGCTTTTGGTATCCCTTTGCCAAATCATCACGGATTATTGTGCACTCTATTAATCAACCACATGAACATTAAGGAAAATGACTACCTCATCCGCTCAAAGATACTATCGGTGAGTCTTTCGGATCGCCTCTACATGAATACTTTTAGGAAGAAGGCATTAATGTTGAGGTATCATTTGTTCCGTTCATTCGGTGGATCAATATACATCCGATTGTATGTTTATTCACGTGTTGGGCATTTGACACAAGTTGATTACTTGAGTTAATCATTTATGACTTATTTGAGATTGAAGTTGACTTTCACAAAGGCGTGTTCTTATTTGATAACTTGCTCGGGCTTAAGAATTTGAGTTGAAGTCTTGTCTTATCTAGTTACCAGCAGTCGGGGTGGATGGTTGAAGACCTGGTTAACTATCTCTTTAAGGAGTTACGTAGTTTTACTCAGTGACACACACAAATGTCGTTGTGGATAATCACAAGAGGTGTTAATGTCTCATACTTTGGTTGAGTATTGAGTACTTAGAGATTTTATTGGAGCGTAAATTCTCGACACCGTTCTTCCATCATTAAGTGCAAGCTTAAGATACAAATGTGGGGAATTCGACTTTTGTTTCAAGTTTGGTATATCGTGTTTTCTTCTTCAGTGGTCACTTCAAATTGTCCACATATGGGTTGATAAAGATAGTCGAGAGTGTTTCAGAGCAATTGATTCTCACAGATTCATTTGGGCTATTTGAGTTCTTCTCACAAGATTTCAAGTTTATGGGTATATTATGTGGAAGGTCTTGGTCACAACTGCTCTCGGTTGGTCAATTCGTGATTCGATCTAGAAGTGGCTTTTAGAAAACATACTTGCTTCGTTAGAGAACTTGATGGTGTAGAATTATTAAGAGGTACTCGAGGTTCTAACCTATACACCATCTCTATCGATGACATGATGAAGTCCTCTCCAACTGCGCTTGCTATCAAAGGCTTCTAAAACAAAGTCTTGGTTATGGCATCGCTGTCTCAATCACTTGAACTTGGCACCATAAACAACCTTTCCGTAAAGGATCTTGTCGAGGCTTACCCAGTTAAAATATGAAAAGATCATCTTTGTTCGACTTGCCAATTGGGTAAAAGCACGAAATATGCCCACAAACCAAAACCCACAAATTTCAGAATGGAAGTTCTTCATACCCTTCATATGGATCCGTGCGGACCAATGAGAGTGCAAACGATAAATGGGAAGAAATACATTCTAGTAGTTGTTGTTGACTACTCTCGATTTACTTGGGTAAAGTTTTTGAGGACAAAGGATGAAACTCCGGATGTCATCATCAAACTAATCAAATAACTTGTGTTCGACTCAACAATACAATGTAATTTTTCGAATCGACAATGGCACGTAGTTTGTCAACAAAGACTTAATTCGCTTTATGAAAGTGTTGGAATCATCATCAAAGAAGTGTTCCACGAACTCCTCAATGTAACGGTGTAGTTGAAAGACGAAATCGAACTCTTGTAGAAGCCGCAAGAACAATGCTTATTTATTCGAAGGTTCCAATGTTTCTATGTGCTGAAGCCATTGCCACTGCATGCTACACCCAAAATCGTTTCCTTATACACACCTTTCATGGAAAAACTTCATATGAACTTGTTCATAAACGAAAACTTGATCTCTCCTACCTTCGTGTGTTTGGAGCTTTGTGCTATCCAACAAATGACAGTCAAGATTTAGGTAAATTAATAGCTAAGGCAGATATTGGAGTTTTTGTTGGTTATGCACCAAACAAGAAGGGTTACCGAATCTACAACAAGAGAACCCGTAATATCATAGAAACAATTCACATTACGTTCGATGAAATGACCGGTCAAATAGCTCCTGGACAATCCAGTTCTGGACCCGCACTTTAAAACAATCCCATTGGTTCATCCCTTGTACCAAATTCCTCTCCTGCTATTCCATATGTACCTCCAACTGAAGATGATTTGAAGAAATTATTTGATCCGATGTTTGATGAACTCTATGAGCCAAGTGCTATTGAACCGACAATTCCCACAACAGGGTCGCTCATATCCACGAGAATGAAGTCAATCCTTCGCCTCAATTTCATTAAGTCAAGAAGCACTGCTGCCGATAACTCGCCTCATCAACAAATCATCAATCTTCGAATGTACATCATGGAACTGCTTCGCATCAATGATGAAGTTAATCCTTTGCTACTCTCAAGATGCTCCATTTGAAAACATATTTGCTCTCGAATCATCATCTCGAACCATCTTCTTCGTGAGACATCGACTCGCTACCTCGGTCCCTCAACAACCGCCACATGAACACCTTAGAAAATGGACTCACGATCATCCATTAGACAACATCATTGGAAATCCTCTCGTCCCAGATCAACACGGAAACAACTTGCAACCGATGCCTTATGGTGCTTCTTCAACTCCGTACTCTCAAAGATCGAACCAAAGGATGTTAAACCGCCATGAATGAAGACAATGGTTCAATGCTATGCAAGATGAAATTCATGAGTTTGATCGACTTGATGTATGGGAGTTAGTACCGCTCCAGATTGTGCTATGATTATTGCTATAAATGGATCTTCAAAGTGAAACTTGATGAGCATGGTGATGTGTTGAAGAACAAGGCTCGATTAGTTGCTAAAGGATACCGTCAAGAGGAGGGTATTGACTTTGAAGAATCTTTGCTCAGCTTGCTCGAATCGAGGCAATCGTAATCTTTTGGCTAATGCCGCTAGTAAGAACATGGTAGTCATCGATGGATGTAAAGACGGCATTTACGAACGGAGATCTTAAAGAAGTCGTCTAAGTCGCCCAACCGAAGGATTTGTGAATCAAGAGCATCCTACTCACGCTTATCGTTTGAAGAAGGCTCTTTACGGTTTAAAGCAAGCTCCAAGGGCATGGTATGATACGCTATCAAAGTTCCTTCTATCTACCGGATTTAGCAAAGGAGCGCTTGATCCAACATTGTTCACCGTGAAGTCGTGCAAACATTTAATTCATGTTCAAATTTATGTTGATGATATCATCTTTGCCTCGACCGACCCCAATGAGTGTGACCGTTTTCAAATGAAATGGGTTCTAAATTTCAAATGTCAATGATGGGACAAATGTCATTTTCTTAGGACTAAAAATTTCACAAAGTCCCGGAGGCATTTTCATAAATCAATCTAAATATGCAAATGAGATTTTAAAGAAATTTGGATTTGATTCAAGTGACCACTTGACACTCCCATGATTGAACGTACCAAACTAGATGAGGACCACTCGGGGATCATGGTAGACCAAACGAAATATCGTAGTATGATTGGATCCCGATGTACCTCACGCCTAGTAGACCGACATCTTGTTCATTGTTTGCATGTGTGCTAGATACCGCACTAAGCCTACTAAAAGCACCTTGAAGCGGTTAAACGGGTCTTCGGTATTCCAAGGAACCATCAATATGGGACTTTGGTACCAAGGACACCGGTATGTCACTAACGACCTATGCAGATGCCGATCATGCAGGATGTCAAGATACTCGTCAAGCACGCCCGAGGTGCACGGTTTTGGGTGATAAGCTTGTGTCGGTCTTCAAAGAAGCAAATGAGTACTTCTATCTCCTCTACAGAGGTCGAATACATAGCCATGTCATCATGTTGTGCTCAAATCCTATGGATGAGATCTCAATTATCCGACTATGGCTTTGAATTTAACAAAATCCTCTCGCATCGTGATAATAAAGTGCTATTGCTCTCTCATGCAACAACGCACAACACTCAAGAGCAAAGCACATCGACATTCGACATCATTTCATCGGGGAACAAGTGGAAAACGGTGTGGTGGAACTTTACTTTGTGAGGATCGAATACCGCTTAGCGACATCTTCACCAAAGTTTTCCTAGAGAACGTTTGAGTTTATTCTTCCACGACTTGGCCTTAAAAGCCTTCAACCTGAAACACTCAAACGTCTTCAAGAGGAAGAAGAGGAGTAAAAGATTTCCTTCATCTATCTCTTGTACATATCTATTCAAAAAATCAAATAGAAAAATATAAAACTCTCAAAATCCATAAAAATTTGAAAAATTCGAAAAATCTTCAAAAAATATTGTCTATTTGTCATATTTTTTCTCGATTCGATAATATCTACGGTTTTTGTGTTGTCATTCAAAGAATGACACGGGACTTTAGATATTGTTCGAATTTAAAAAAAAAAAAAAAAAAATGGGAGAAAGAGAAACTATGGTTTATTGTCATTTCAGGCAGTAACCCGCTTTTTTAAAGAAAGAACAGAGCTATTCTTTATCATGTTTTTCAAAATTCCATGCTCTGATTCAATAAACATTTATCCTTGAAAACTAATCGCTTTGAAAAATAACTCGCCTCTATTTTTGATAATCATCTGGACTTATTTGTCACAATATCAATCTCTCAATCAACAACCTATGTCATTGATTGAGGGGGAGAATGATTTCAATAAAATTAAAAAGTTATTTGGCATTAAATTGTTTTCAAAAGTTATACATGCATGTTTTATCAATGGAGTTTTAAAGTATTAAAATCCGATCCTTATCAGTTAAAACGTTTTCATAATCAAGACCACAATTCCCCTTAAAGCTTTCAAAATCAATTTAAATCTATAAGAGATCACAAATCTCAAATGATTTGATAATTGTGATCGGGGGAGAATGTGTTATTTAAATTGGTATTAAACTGATAATTCGGTAAATGGTTTTATAAGGATGTACAAGCTCTCCTTCCCACATGTGACAAACGATTTCAAATTTTCCATGCACATGTTGAGGGGGAGCATCTATCTTAAACCCATGATTTGAAACGTGATCACTTATCTTAATGTGCAGGTTCCCTCTAGTATGTGCAATACTCTTTTCAAATCTCGAGGCACATATTGAGGGGGAGCAAACTTATGAAAACCTCATCCTTCCCGGAAATGCTTTATCTACTTGATTTGATCAGGGAAGTGATGTTGATATCTTTTAGAAAATGGTAATCAAAGAAGTAAATTCTTCCTCTTGCCTCCGTGTGCAAAACGATTTCAATTGATGCACATGTTGAGGGGGAGCACTTGTTCTAAAAATATCAAAAACAATTCAGGTACAAAATGTTTTTGATACTATATCACAAGTATCTGGATTGATTTTCAAATGATTTTCAATTGGTTCAAATGGCAGATGAACAATACCAAATAGACAGACCAACTTTACTTTATGTACGGTGATATAAGGATGATAAGGTTAGGTATTTGTTCCCATGAACCGCCAGAACCGGAGGGATCTACCCAGGGACTATCCACTGAACTAGGATATAATGCTTGTGGAATGGATGTTTACAGATTTTCTGGAAAATTAAGACCTGGAAAATTCCAAAAATTTATAAGTAGCACGTAAAACGAGAAAAGTAGTAGGTCAAGCCGCTCCTCCCGACGCCGTCAGTTATCCTGATAGAAACTAGTCTGCGATTTTCTGAAAAAAATTCTGGAATATTTTTATCTTTAAAATCTGGAAAAAATTCTGCAAAAACATCCATTATGACTCGATACAAGCATTTGAATCGAACAAACACACATGTATATCTTGTAATTAATTGATATTCTCATGTTCACGTTTCTTTTGAAAACGTGTGTAATCCTCCCTACACTTATCCCTTATGTAAAATACCTTTATATGTAATTAAGACGAGGTTAAAGGCAAAATAAAGCATTTTCACAAATTCAAACATGAGAACATACAATAATGAAAAGATATATGACACACAAATAAAATGAAAACAAATACACATGGGTTGCCTCCCAAGAAGCGCTTGTTTTGTTCGAGTCACGAGCTTGACTCTACCCTTATTTAACGGATAAAGGAAGTTTTTCTACACTTAAGCTTAAGTGCGGGTGATAGTAGCGATACACACCCTTAGGGTGGAAATTTGCTACGTGAGGAGAGGTGATGGGTGATTTATATGCTCAAAGGGTGTGCTCCATTCATTCTAACCTTACCTAATTTTATGGGTGTAGCGGGTGAATCAAATCTCTCTCCTAAAAATGGATCATCTTCTATCAACTTCAAAAGATTCTTAGTTAAGGATCCATCTTGACCTAATAAACTCGGTTTAAACCCATAATGTTTCTTGTTATCAACCATGAATGGGTGATATAAGTGTGTAAGGTCATGGGTTACTCCTATATTAGCTTCCACTCTACATGGCTTAGAGTCTACCACCTTTATCAAGGAACTACCCAGACTATTTATTTTGATGGGTGGATTGGGGCCTAATTCAATTCCAAGATTCACATCTAAAGACGGAAAATTGGGTAAGGTTTTTGGTTGAGGCTCCGGTTCATCAAAATTAGGAACTTCCCTAGGACTAAGAGAGAGGTCATGACAAAAAGCATCTAAACCTACATTCTCTAGTGGCATTTGGTCCAAAGGTTCTATATCAATCGGGGTTCCTATAGTCTCTTCTACTTCTTCCGGGTAAGTTATAGGCGATGTATGTTCCTCAAGTGATGGTAGGGCTTGTGGTCTTGGAGTTTCCACCTCATTCTCCATTATATCTAGATCTCCTAAATGTTCCTCATGTGTTTTAGTATGATCTAACCCAAATACACTCCTAAGTATCTCAAATCCTTCTTTAGCCATTTCAAATTCTTGGTCCGATTCATAAGAATCATTCTCAAAAATTTGATCACTATGCTCTATTTTCCTAAAGGATTCCTCACGCGTGTCATATGTTTTGAAATCTATCCCACGCATGCAACTAGGTAGTTCAACTATAACCATCTTACAATCTTGTTCGGGTTTAGGTTCCATGTTCTTAAAAACTAGGTCTTTTTGATCATGATGCCTAAGGTTGGATAAATCCTCCTTATCCATTTCCTCAAGTTGTGACAACTGATGGTTTATGCTTAGGAGGCTTTTCTCAATTTTTTTCAGAGGGTCTCACTAAAAGGAGTTGATTCTAACAATGATCGTTGAATAAAAGCCACACAAGCACAAAATTTATCAAATCCATCCAACCTTACACCCGTTTCCTTTTCGATATCTCTAATATCACTCACAAATTCATTAGAACAATAAAAAGAAATCCAATCTGCGAAATTCAATTGTTCCTCATTTGTTAATGATTCAAATGCAACTTCACTTGCCATAGCGACAAATGAAAAGGGTTTTACTGAACACAAACACAAAGAAGGGGATAGACTACAAGGAAGCTAAAATGAGAAAAAGCTTACTTGATAGGAATCAAGTAAGGAAACCTAAACGAGATGAAATCTAACTAGCTATTCTATTCCCGACAATGTGCCAAAACTTGATACGCTTACACAGCTGCTCGGGGTCAAAGGAACTTCCTTTCGTCGAGCAAGTTTTTCAACACCCAGGCAATGAACCTAATCGCTTTAGTGTAGTATTAGGGTAAGCCACGGAATTGATATCGCTCTCTGGGAATAGGAATGCTAATGAGAAGTTACTACGCTAAAGTTGGGGTTGAGGAAGATTATTTTTTATCTTTTTATATTTTTTTAGGAAATAGAAAGGTACGAATCTCGGGGTTTGGATTTGGGGGTTGGTATTTCTACCGATTACTCTACTTATCTAATTATATAAGCTAAGGTGAATGTAGTCTATGTCCATTGTTATGTGCTCGTATGATGATTAAAAATGTATTTGCTTAGGCTTTATTACTCCCTAGTTATCTCCTATTGATGGTTGAATTGTCACGTCCTTATTCTTAATCGCGTTGTGTCTCTAAGGTCGTAGGGTATGCGTTTATCCCTAACTCTTTAAAGCTACCAAAGGTTAATGACTACAAAATCTCTAGGATTTATAAACTTAACACTAAGGTATTCTTTGGATGTTTAGCCTACAATTACTCTAGGTGATTATAAACTAAGGTTCAACAAAGATTAATCAAGCATTAACAACACAACGAATGACCTATCGCAATACTAGGTCAATCACAACTAAGATAAGAGACAACCAATCAATATTCAATAACTAAGTTTCATATTACCTAAGCAAACACACAAGTAAATTAGTCGGACATGGGGAACATGCAAGCATACACACAATCAATTGCAGACATAATTAAATTAATGAAGTAAAAAACTTATCTTGATATAAGATAGGGTATGGAACCCTAAAATACTGTACAAGACAGCCTTGGTTTAGTTTAGGTTTTTACTCCACAAAACTACACTCTGAAAACTAAAAAATTCGGATTCTATATTTAAGGTTACAACTGCGACGTCGTCACTCTTTAATTTGTGACGCCGTCGGGTCGCCTTTATTAGGGTTTCGTCTTGGCCCAGTTATCATTGTGACGGCGTCACCTTATGTCCGTGACGCCGTCGCCTTGAGACTCTGACGCCGTCTAGATCAAATCTAGGCCGTCTGAGCCGCGACGCCTACTCTTTAAAACCCGATGCCGTCACTTGAAAATAAGCAATTTAGCTCAGATCGTCACAAAACTTGTTCCGAAGGCGTCACAAGTATAACATAACGCCGTCCCTTTCAATTCAAAGCACTTGAGTGTCTCGATTCTTGACTTTGGCCATTTTCTTCAGATATTCGCGCTTTTTGTCCGAATAAGTGTCATTCCAAAAATTTGCCTTCAAGAGACCTAAAAGTGAAAAGGAACGATATTAAGTAATAACGGATACAAAAGTGATCAATTAAGGGCTTAAACGACCCCTCAAAAAGGTACATTTTAAAACCTTATCAATGGGCAAGTTCAAAGATTTATTAGATTCAAAAAATTTGTTCAGTATTTGGATAGGCAGGATTTTATAGACATCTGGAGGATATTCAAGGAGAAGCACAGTCCTTATCCTAAGATGGTATATGATGCAATTATCTGGAACTATCTGAAGGTCATGTTTGAACCATCTCATGAAGATTTTGAATGGCAAAAGTTGAGAAACAACACAGTTCAAAGATGGGATATATATCAGGGTTGTGGTGTGCATGCTGTATTTGCTCATGGATTAGTGATATATATGCTGGTGGAGAAGGATTATCCTCAACTTATAGCCAATAGAGATGTTATCAAACAGATGCTGACACCCAATATGCTTAGAACTCAAAAGCATTTCTTATCTGATGATCAAGCTTATAAGCTGATAAGAAAATATGAAAAGATTATTGATCCTAAAAAGAAGAAGTAGTGTGTTTGAAAGCATCCTCCTGGTGGTTGTTTATGCTTAAAAGAAACTTGATGATTTTAGGATCAAATATCAAGTTTAGGGGAGGATTGTTGGGTTTTATGGAAATTACTGCTTTTGGGAAAGTCATCTGCTTTTGAGGTTCCTGATAAATTGGTCCAAGTGTTAACTGCTGCTGATGTTAGTGAAACTGCTGCTGGTGTATTCTATCTACTGCTAGGTGGTGCTATACAGAATCATGAGAATACAATAAGTGGTAATTGCTGTTGGGCTTGAAGAAACTACTGCTAGGCTAAAGTTTCTACTGCTGAAGACTGAAGTGCTTCCAGAGTATATGTACCTACTGCTAGTTTTGTTTATCTACTGCTGGAGTCTTAGTCCATTTTGTATTTAAGGAATGACGTGTTCCTATAATGTAGTATTAGATAAGTATCGAAAAGATACGATTGTTTAGGAAATGATTGTAACCTAGTAGGACTCCTTATCATAAAAGGAGGCATTAGGTCATTAGTAAAAAGGGAGTTTAAGGCGGCTTCAAGGTTGTAAACTCTAGTGATATCAAGATCAATCGTATTATTAATATAATAATATTGAAGCTTTTGGTTGTGAATTCATTGTGTTCTTCTTATTCTATAAGTATTATATTCCGCGTAATACATATAGGATCAAACAGTTTCTTATACAGAAGCATTCAAAGATCTACATTTACAAGGTGAACTAGGATCAACACCTCATCTCCTCTTGGATATCTCTAAGATCACTTAAATCTTCATTGGAACAACAAGAAGCAAATCTATCAATGAAATACAATTGTTCCTCTATTGCTAATGATCTAAATGGAATATCATCCGCCATGGTGACAAATGAAACTGGTTTTACAAGCAAATGGCACAAAGAAAAAGATAGACTAAAATAAAGCTAATAAAATAAAAATAAAAATCTCACTTGATAGGAATCTAGTGAGTAGACCTAAACGAGATAGAAAACGAACCTAAACTATTCTCCGGCAGCAGCGCCAAAAACTTGATGTGAATTCTTGCAAACCACACAACGAGTTTTACAATCCTCCTAGTTAGTTTACCTAACCGTTGTAGTGTAGTATAGGTAAGACACGGGGGATTGATCGTTCTCTAGGGGAATAGTGTTGGGAAGGTCGAGATGTATGACAAATAGGTCTAAGGTGAGGGATGATTCTTTTTATCTTTTTATATTTTTATAAAAGCAAGAAAATTCGGTATTGGATTGGGGGTTTGATTATCAACTTCTGAAAACTATTAATTAAACTAATTAAAACTAATAATTAAACTAAATGACAAGTAAATTAAATGAGAGATTCAAATGATAGGTAAAAACGTGTTTACTTAGATTTCACTACTCCCTAGTTATCTCCTATTGATTAGTCGAATTGTCACATCCTTATTCCTAAGGTCGTAGGGAGGTGCCAAATGCCTTATTTCTATGAATGTATTGATCAACAATCGCAATTCACGCAATAAACACAACGAAAAGTCTAATAGTGCACTTTAGGACATGAATACGTTGTTTAGGACGTTCAAGCTCGCAACACTAAAGGAAGAAGCAATTTTTCCTTACCTAATGGGTAACAACCACTTAAACAAGAGATGACAATCAATAGTTAACAACTATGTTTCATTATATCTAAGCAAACACTACATTAAATTAGCTAGACATGAAAAAGATAATGAAACAAGTAAACATAATTGAACTTGAATTAAACATAATGATAGATGTAATCAAGAGACTTATCTTTTGTTAAATGAGGGTGTTCAAACCCTAAGTTTACTGTAAAAAACTATAAAATTCGTACACCAACTTTTCTCTCCAAGTGTGTACCCTAAATGCAAAAAATTCTAAAACTATATATAGAATTACATATGCAACGCCGTTACTTTATAATTGTGACGTCGTCAAGTCGCCGCCATTAGGGTTTCGTTTCTTCCAAGTCAGCCTTGTGACGGGGTCGCTTTATGCCATTAGACGCCGTCCTGGATACTCTGACGCCGTCGCTCTTTGATTTTTCCAGGCCATTACTTTATAATTTCCACAGAAAATTCCAGCTCAGCTCCCTCAAGAAATAACCACATCACTTGTTATTTCTTCAACTTTTCACTGAGCCGTCTCTAGCAAAATCTGGGCCGTTTTGATACTTTCATTAGCAAGTGAAGGTGTCACCTTGTTGGTTGTGACGCCGTCTGGTTCCTTTTTCCAAACTTTTCATGACTTGGTCGTTTTCTTCACATTTTCATCCTTTTTCGTTCAAATATGCATGATTTCCATCTTTTGCTTTCAAAGTACCTAAAAAGTGGAAAGGAATGAATTTAGGCAATATTTGATCATAAATACATTAATTTAGGGTTCAAATGACCCCCTAAAAATGTACGTTTTAATTTCTTATCAAGCATGTTAATCTTTTTAAGCATTTCATAATGATAATTTAGGACAACATTTCTATGAAACATTCATAGTATTTTGTGTTCATAATGTATAATAATTTGTGGATTTGTATAATATTACAAAACTAATAATAAATACCATTAGAGTAGGATCTTAATATCTCGATCCGATCTTACGATCACGATCTTGCAAATACGAAACCGAACCTAGATAGGATCCCAATCTTGATTGTTATAAATACTTGAACACAGATTTATTAAATTATGTACGATATAACAATTGCAAATTTAAAAGAAAAAGGTACCATCACGTTTGCCCTCACCAAGTCCGATGCCAAATTGGTTTTGGCGCCGCCACTCACATGCCATGATACCCCTTGTGCCAAGTTCAACGTCAATTACTTGACGAACGTGAAAACCAATAAAGGACAAAAGTGTTTTTTTTTTAATTGAGTTTTGTTGTTGATTTTGTGTTTTAATTAGGTATGTGTGAGCTAAAATAGCATGTGAAAAAAGTGTTAGAGTAGGATCTTAATATCTCGATTCGATGTTACGATCACGATCTTGCAAATACGAAAACGATCCTAGATAGGATCCCGATCTTGATTGTTATAAATACTTGAACACAAATTTATTAAACTATGTACGATATAATAATTACAATTTTAAAAGCAAAAGGTACCATCACGTTTGCCCTCGCCATTCTGATGTCGAAGTGGTTTTGGCGCCGCCAGTCACATGCCATGATACCCCTTTTGCCAAGTCTAACGCCAATTACTTGGCGAACGTGAAAACCAATAAAGGATAAAAGTGTTTTTTTTTTTTTTAAATCAAGTTTTGTTGTTGATTTTGTGTTTTAATTAGGTATGTGTGGGTCGAAATAGCATGTGAGTGTTATGAGTGAGTGTGTATTTTAAGGTATAAGTGTTAAAAATGAGAACACTTAAATGCCATTGAAGTAATATTCAAATGAGGTTTTTGACATGCTATGATACCTTTTGCTCTAAGAAAAGGATTATGTGAGTGGTTTGTGGGCATACGCACTCTCATGCATCCTAGTATTGTATAAT
The DNA here is from genome assembly GCA_022545495.1 of Chrysanthemum lavandulifolium. Classification (NCBI taxonomy): domain Eukaryota; kingdom Viridiplantae; phylum Streptophyta; class Magnoliopsida; order Asterales; family Asteraceae; genus Chrysanthemum; species Chrysanthemum lavandulifolium. The sequence continues at coordinate 108,028,780 of CM040243.1, read as the reverse complement.
GTAACTTTCAAATTGTTAGCGTAAACTTACTTTTTCAAAAATAATACTATATTAGTATCAAAGTAGAGGCTAGCAAGGTCCTAAAAGCAATGTCGACATACTATAAGTAAGAAGTATTCATTTGGTGATATTAAGTTGATGACTCAGAATAATAAAGTAAAGAATCCGATCATGGGTATACCAGCAGCAAGTGAACCAAAAGTAGTGACTGGTGATCATGGATATGTTCTTCAAGATGTTCCTCATTTGACTGATTATATCCCTAATCTGACTGTATGTTATCTTCTTCTTACATAATACAGTATATGATTATGTTATTTTCTGTTATCCCATGGACGGAACTAGGAGGTCCGGCGGTGTCACTAGCGTGACGAAATTTTGTTTTGTAGTGTTAATTTTTATAAAAAAGATCCCATGTTCTCATAAATGCACATGCTCCTAAAGAAATTGTGTTCCAGTGCTTGCTTAATTAGTCCGCTAATATATGAAAAGTAAACTTAATTTGTTGTTAAAGTCAATCGTTTTAGTTGAAATCGTACTTTTTTTTTCTCTATAGTACAATTCAAAAAATTTGTGCACCCGGTCACTTTGGTTCCTGGTTACGTCACTAGGAGTCCCTTTAGCCTCGGATGAATGGGGTGTGATTATTAATTTATTTGATAGATGGTAGTATTTTTTTTATTGTCTTGATAATCATGTAGCATTTGATAAGGCATGTTACTTTTTATTTATTATTGATTTGGTATATTGGGGCTTGAGGAGATCAATTTGGAGTTAATGACTTAGTTGTGAAAATGCATGCAATAATTAAAGCTATATGTTTACTTAGATTTCTTTTTTGCGCTGATACAAATAGTAACATGGGACAATTATAATTGTGTGAGTGAAATGGTAATGTAATATGGAGTTTATATTGATGTTTATGTGTGTCTGTGTTGCAGACGTATCCTAACCCACTGCAAGATAATCCAGCATATGCGGTTGTTAAGTAAGTCGATAGTCATAGTACTTTGAAGAATTGTAGCTTTTTTATTGTTATTTTGGGCGTAGGTTTGATTTTTAAAAACTTGTTTTTGTGTTTTCTCAGGCAGTATTTTGTTGATACGGATGACACTGTGCCTCAACAGGTCAGCATTTTGCTATTTCACATTCGGCTAATTTAATGTTGTAAAACTATGGATTTGTTACTCTAGGAGCTAGCTTTCCATTAATGACGTACACAATTTTCTTGAGATCCTAATGACACCCGTAGAAGTAGATCGTTGTCACTCGTTAACCTCTTGTGTGTGTGTGTGTTTTAGTGTGATTACCAAGCCTATGTGCTTATGCAATCCTTTGTTTCCTTTTCTATAGATAGTTGTTCATGTGGATAGTCCTAGAGGCATACATTTTCGACGTGCTGGACCCCGTCAAAAGGTACAAACCATTCCCTTGAGCCCTTAACTAAATGTTAGTATTTTCGTTATGGAACTAATAATCTGGTTATTAAAATCAATCATCTAAGAGTGAATTTATCTATTTACCTCTCCGTTTACAATTTAGTTTCACTGGCGGTCTCTCCTTTTTTCATAGAATGTCCATTTTGGTAGTTTTACAGATTAGTTTCATAAGTTATCACAATTTGCCAAACACTCAACTCATGATTATCTTGGTATTACAACTATAAACAACAGATACAAGTCAAAGCACTATATTCAACAACTGATTAGTAGATTCTGATATTTTATATTTCAACTTTTAAAACACACAAGCACGAGCTATTGGCATGTATTAATGAGATGAACATAAGCTCTAACTAGTATGTTACCAAGGTGTTTACATTACAATTTGCTCATCACTTGACTTGTTTCTTCAGGTCTACTTCAAGTCTGATGATGTTCACGCTTGTATAGTGACATGTGGGGGCCTATGCCCCGGTCTCAACACTGTGATTAGAGAATTAGTTGGTAGTTTACACGACATGTATGGCGTTACAAGAATTGAAGGAATTGAAGTAAGTCAGACATTAATTTGCATTGATTTTCCCTTGATACAAAATCTACACAATCTTATATGTTACTTTCACGAATATGCAGGGAGGATACAGAGGTTTCTACTCTCGAAATACGATACCACTAACACCTAAAGTTACTAACGGTATTCATAAACGTGGTGGCACGATAATCGGCACATCACGAGGTGGCTATGATAACCAAAAGATAGTCAATAGTATTGAAGATCGGGGAATTAATCAGGTCAGATAACACACCATAAAAAAAGGGTAGCTTTACATGTTGTTTGTGAGCTTATTTCCATAACATATTCATAACCTTAATGAATTATGTTTTATATATTAGGTATATATAATAGGAGGAGATGGAACACAGAAAGGGGTGTCTGCTATCTATGAGGTGCGTTTTCTTATAATCGTCAAAGTTTGGGACAAAATTAGTTCTTTTAATGAATATAATGTAAAGTGTAAGCTTTTGTGTTCATGCAGGAGGTCAGAAGACGGGGTCTTAAAGTCGCAGTTGTCGGAATTCCAAAAACTATTGATAATGACATTCCGGTACTTATTTAAGATTGTTATAGGTTTTAGTCCTCTGCACTGTTATCACAGTTAACTTTGATCTTGATTTACAGGTAATTGATAAGTCTTTTGGTTTTGATACGGCTGTTGAAGAGGCTCAACGTGCTATTAACGCAGCACATGTTGAGGCAGAAAGTAATGAAAACTGTATCGGTCTTGTTAAATTAATGGGACGAAATAGTGGTCAGTTGTTTGTTTTGAAAGATATTTATTTCTTTATGGTTAACTTGTTTCCGCAAGATAATCATTTCAAAATTTATACAGGGTTTATTGCAATGTATGCAACTCTTGCAAGTCGAGATGTTGACTGTTGTTTGATTCCCGAGTCACCTTTCTATCTGGAAGGACCAGGGGGTCTTTTTGAATACATAGAAAAAAGAATAGAAGAAAACGGGCATATGGTTATTGTTGTGGCAGAAGGTGCAGGACAGGATCTTGTTGCCGAAAGCCGAACGGCTGGTGGCAAGGACGCTTCTGGGAACAGGGTTTTAGATGATATTGGTCTGTGGTTATCTCAAAAGATTAAGGTGAGCAACAGAAGCACAAACATTAGTGCCTTAATTAAAATTCAGAAAATGTTAATTTGCAGTTTTGGCGTTTATTTTTAGTCTGTGTCTAACTACTTTAGATTCAACTCCAGGGCCATTTCAAAAAGCAAACAGATATGGAGCTCAACCTTAAATACATAGGTATGGAGTGATATATTCATCATTTTTCCCTTGTGTTGTGTGATGTGTCCGGAAGATGTTTCATATCGCAGCTTATTAGCTTGTCATGTTGTCATACTCACTCTCAAAATGCACATCCAAACACCCCATAAATCTACAAATGATAATTTTTAACAACTGTGTACACATCCAAACACCCCGTAAATCAATAAACTATCTTTTTAACAACTGTGTACTTGTCAGATCCTACATATATGATTCTCGCTATTCCTAGCAACGCATCTGATAACGTTTACAGCACTCTTCTCGCTCAAAGTGCTGTTCACGGAGCCATGGCTGGATACACTGGCTTTACTGTTGGCCCTGTCCATGGTAGAGAGTGCTACCTACCGTTTTATGTGAGTTATAATTACATAAATATAACCCGTTGTAGAAAACAGACACTGGTCAAGTGAGTTATTGCTTATATATGTAATATTTGTGTGTGCAGAGAATCACGGAGAAACAAAACAAAGTTGTGATAACAGATAGGATGTGGGCGAGAATGTTATCTTCTACGAACCAGCCTAGTTTTTATAATACAAAAGATATTATCGAGTCCATCGTGGATGAAGCGCCACCAACTCAGTTGCTAGATGATCAGGCGGCTGATAAAACTGTGGTGACCAAGGAAACGGCTGTTTGCTGATAGTTGTCATGCAAATGCAGTCATTTTTCTTTATTCCGGTTGCAAGGTTTATATAAATAAGCAAGTGTTGGATCACTCAAGTATATAGAGGAATGTCCATTGCAGAATTTAATGATCTCTGGATGAGGAGATGCGTTTTTCGTGTAATCTTGCATAACTTGTGCTTAAATAAGAAAACTGCTTACTATAATAGTGTAATGGGATGAATGAAACAACTTGGTAGGTGTAATTTTATCAAATAGTTTTGGTATCTCTGGTACTTTTGACCCAGTTATAAATAAATGGTCCATATGAGTTGCACCGTATACGAGCTGCATCTTATTTTTCGTAATTCTAACTGCAATTAAAGTGTGTGAAATGTCGAAACAAGTCGAAAATTGTCTAGAGTATTTGATTATATCAAACACCATGTGGTGATGCAGACCACAACATGAAAAAGAAAATTGTTGTGATTTTGTTGTGGGTTATGTTTTTGTGTTCTAAGTATAGTATATGTGTTGAGCAAATGAGAAATATAATTAAGATGAGAAAGATGAGAAAAACTTATAATCATAAATTTGAGATACATTTACAAAAATATATGCATCTCATTTTTATTTCTCCTTTTTTATTTAACATATGTGGCTAATATTTTTTCTCATTATTATCATCTCAATAATTCGTGGATTCATTCCCGTAAATGAGAAAGAATATGATAATTTCTACGAGATAAGAATAATGAGAAGATGGTCGGAACGGATGATGGTAACAAATCAAAAGGCTAACATGTTGTGTGAGAGAATCTTTAAAACATACTTTTCCGTCTTAAAATTGTCCACATATAAAAAACACACGGTGCAAGAAAACATCATCATTACAGTTTTTTATTTTTTGCTTTTTCAACAAAATACAATTTTACCGTTAACCAATTAATTTAAAACTTCTTTAAAGCTTGTAATAATAACCTTAAGTGGGGTTAATATAGTAAACTTGATTTATATTCTCTACCTATTTTTGGAAGTGATCAATTAATTTGAAAAATATGAGACGGAAAAAGTAAGAGATAAATGAAAATACATATATCATGAAATAATTAGTTACTATTTATAAATTAAAAAAAAAAAAAAAAAAAAAAAGTTATCTTGATCTAACAAGTATCAACCATTATGTTTCAAATTAAAATATACTTAAAAATTAACGCAATTTATTAAAAGAGAAAAACAAATATTACAAATCGCATGCTTCTTAAAATTTTATGTTTCATAGAAGATGGTTGTCGTGATCCCGATCCCGATCTTGTGATTCACGATTTTACGATCATCAGAAAGAAAACGATCAGGATCCTACATAAGATCTTTCAAGCTTAAGATCTTATAGGATCCCGATCTTGACCATACGATCTTACAATCTAATCCGATCCGATCTTACTCTTCTCGGATTACAAACAAAAACTACAAATTTATGGGTTGTTTGTTTGTAGAAATCAAAAACAACATGTTAATCTTTTAAACATTTTATAATCATAATTTAGACAACATTTATATGAAACATTCATAGTATTTTGTGGTTATAATGTATTAGAATTTGTAGATTTGTATAAAATTACATAAACTATTAAGAAATAACATTAGAGTAGGATCTTAAGATCCCGATCCGATCTTACGATCACGATCTTGCAAAGACAAAAACGATCCTGGGTAGGATCCCGATCTTGACAACCTTGCATAGAAGTATAAATTTCTATTACAAACCACGAGTCAAAAGATTTTCTAGAAGCAATCCTTTTATCTTCAATTAAAGTTTGTGACTATTTATATTTTACATTTTCATACCTCACTTTAGGCGGGAGGGTAAGGCAATGCCAAACTTACTTTACTACTACCTCCGTCCTAAAATTATAGTCCCCTATTGACTTTTTCGGTCTTTCTTTTTTAACTTTCACCTTAAATATTTTTTTTTGTGTTATACAATAGTTGATGAAAAATATACTAATGGAAAATACATTTAAAACACAATCCATTCATATAATTTGCATCAAGTATTATATAACACAAAAAATATATTTAAGGTCAAAGTTGTAAAGAAAAGACCGAAAAAAAATGGTGACTATAATTTTGAGACGGAGAATATCGCTTTCTTTACCCTTTCTCTTCAACTCATTTTCACTCACCTTTACGCGACAGTGACTCACTTCCACTCACCTTTTTTTTTTTTTTTTTTTTTTTTTTTTTTTTACTTACAAATTCAAAATTCAAATACTATAGTGTTAACGAAATCAACATTCAAATTCAAATTCAAAATTTTCCCTATATATATCCACACTCACAAGCCACACACACATACACAAAAATTCTTACCAAATTCTCTCAATAATGTCTAAAAAAAGACTTCGGCCAACAAATTAATGAAGATGAACTTTTAAGAGAATTGGAGGAAGCTGCTCTTAAGGAGGAAGCAAAAAGAGAACAAGCCGAAAGGAGGAAGCAAAGAGAACAAGCCGAAAGGGAGTGACTTATGCTCCAAGATGAAGAAGTATTGATATAGATGGAGGAAGCTGCTCGTAAGGAGCAAGCTGAAAAGGAGGAATAAGAACGTCAAGATAGAGAATTTGATATGTATGCAGACTGGGAAGACAACAAATTTGAAGGTTCGTCTTCGTATGCTTACGACGATGGTTACGACTCCAACAACTCTCAAACTTGGGATCACCCGAATTATATTTAGTTGTTTTAATCTATGTCTTTTATTTTATGTATCGTGGTTTAATTTCCTATGCAATTTAGTAATCTCTTTTTTTTTTCTGTAACCAATAAAAGTTTGTCTACTACTTTGGTTCTTCGTACGTTCAAATAAATTTACAAATTAATATTACGCACTTTGAAAAAAAAAAACGGTGAAAAAAATATTTACACAAACATCAAGAAGGTGACCGACTCACCTTATTTTCTCTTGGTTTACGTGAGTGACGCGTGAGTCATGATACATGGCAAGGAGGTCGCGAGTGATTGAGGATATAAGGTGAGTGAAAACTCACCCTTGTCGATTAGCCTTAGTAACATTTTCATACCTCACTTCCACTAAGGCTATGTTTATTGGTATAGGTTGGCAACTTATTGAAGGACAAAAAGGACATAAAAAACCATATTATATTAAAAATAAGCAACCTAATGAAGCAACCAAGGTCACAAGGCAACCTAGATTGCCAACCTTCAATCTGCCACATGGCGGCTAGTGAATGGTTATTTGCTTTATTTTTCTTTTTTCTTAAAGAATAGATTGGTTGTATGTATAGGTTGGGTTGGGTTGTTGGTAAAAAGGTATAGATTGGTTGTGTAGATGAAGAAAAGAAAAAAATAATATTTTAGTAGAGATAGGGTTGTGATAGATTGTTGATAAACATAGTCTAAAGTGAGTATTTTATTTATTTATTTATTTTGAATTAAATTATAGACAAATTTTAACAAAAAGAAAAGGTAAAGGTAAAGGTTAAAATAAAAAAAGAAGAAACAATAGACAGATTTCTTTTCTTAATAACAAGCCACAGATCCGTTCACGGGGTTTCATACACATAAACCATCGACATCAAACAAGGAGATTGAAAATGGGGATCAGATTCATATTGATGGTAAACAAACAAGGCCAGACACGTCTTGCTCAATACTACGAATACTTAACCCTCGAAGAACGCCGTGCTCTCGAAGGTGAAATCGTTCGCAAATGCCTCGCTCGTAACGAACAACAGGCAGGTTTATTACCCTTTTTTTTTACTTATATCATTATTAGTTAGCTCTTAACAAATTACATGACTATAAAAACCCAACATGACTTATGGGATGTTTGGATTAGCTTCTTTTGCGGCTTTATTGACTTGTTAAGATCTTGAAAATCCAATAAGCTCACTTTTCTCGGCTTATGGGTTTGTCGACTTGAGCTTATAAAGCTTATAAGCTCAAGCTGATAAGCCAATAAAAAGTGAGCTTATTGGGTTTTTAAGATCTTGATCAGTCGATAACCCCGCAAAAGAAGCTAATCCAAACACCCCATAAGTCATGTTGGGGTTTTATAATCTCAATAGACCGGAGTTGAATAGGTTGAATGATTTTGTGTTGATTTGGTTGTGGTCCTTAAGACGGAAGACTGTATATTTGATGGGTTCAAAATGGATCCGTGTGTTTGGAGTTGAATATCTTTGTTGGGTAATCAAAGGCGATTTTGGAACCCCACGCTTTGTATTTCTGCCTGTTGTTACCATGTGTCTGCTTTGTTACCTTCTTGCCATATGTAATATGGGTAAATCTTTTTTTGAAACGGATTGGCTTTTAAGAAATCTTTGCGTGAACATTCTCAACACCAAATTGTGTCATAATGCATGCCAACACTCATATTGCATATTGTAATTTGGGTGCCTAAGCGTAGTAACACATCTCCTAGACTTTGACATAAGTACTTGCAGAAGTCCGAAGGTTCCGGTTCTTAAATTGGTTTGATTGATCAGCAAAGATAGAAATGCAGTTTCATATAAAGATTCATGTCGAACAAATCAGTTCATGTAGTCTAAGACAGTAAGACTCGCAACCAGATTATTCAAAGTCAGTATACATGTTGCACTCTGTATCGCCAATTGATCTGCTATCCATACATCCCAAGTGTACAATTAATAGGTTGAATGACTTTATTTGGAAGGGGACCGTTTGCATGGTATTAGTGGGTCGAGAGTCATTTACAACTTGGCTGGGTTGAGCACAAGGGTGCGAGCGCATGTTGTTCTGATTTAGAAAGAGATGGTCCTGGTACGTGATTACAGGGGTGGAAATGAACTGAATAAGATAAATCTGAGTGAACATCGATTATTTAGGGAACACAAATAGATGAAGTAGTCAATCATGGGTTGTATGAGTGGACTAGGCCTTGTGGATGGGTCTGAAAATTTGAGAGTACACCTTGAGAACAAGGTGCCTTTGGGAGAGGGGGTGATGTTAGACTTCTGTATACTATATTATTTCGGTTAACACATAATTATTAATGTTGTTTATATCTATGAAATAGCTAGAATATTTAGATAGAGATTAGGAATAGGAAGTCTAGTAGGAGCATGTCTATCTAAGTGTTTAGATTATTTAGATCTTAGTGTTTAGATTGTTATAGGCTTATTGGATTATTTGCTTAGATTTTGGTAAAACAAGCACATATTATCGTAGGGTGCTTATTAATAAACATGGGCCTGTTTTAAGGAATTTGAGAACTCTTAGCTTAGATGAATTATTGCTTTCTAAGGATTTGTGAAATAAACATGGATTCTAATATGCCAACACTCATATTGCATATTGTAATTTGGGCGCCTAAGCATAGTAACACATCTCCCAGACTTTAACATAAGTTCTTGCAGAAGTCCGAAGGTTACGGCTCTTAAAATTGCTTCTATTACTCAACAAAAGAAAGAAATTCAGTTTCATATAAAGATCCTTGCTGAACAAATTAGTTCATGTAGTACCAGATTATCCAAAGTCAATATACATGTTGCACTCTGTATCGCTAATTGATTCGCTAGGATTGAGCATGGTATTAGTGGGTCAAGAGTCGTTCACAGATGCATTGGGGATTTCCTGATGAGGCAAGGATAAGAAACTTTGTGTGAGTATTGATAAATGATATGCATCAGAAAATTCAGGATCTGAAACTTATAGTCGGTGGTGGTTTTAAGGGGCTAGAACCTGGTTAAGATTGAGCACAAGGGCGAAAGCGCATGTTGCTCTGATTTAGAGAGAGATGGTCCTGATATGGGATTACGGGGGTGGAAATGAACTGAATAAGATAGATCTGAGTGAACATCGACCATTTAGGGAACACGAATAGATGAAGGGGTCAATCATATGGGTTGTATGGGTAGACTAGGCCTTGTGGATGGGTCTGAAATTTCGAGAGTACACCTTGAGAACAAGCTGCCCTGCCTCGGCGGGATTGGGTTTTTTTGTTGTTGTTGTTGTTGTTGTACCTTGAGAACAAGCTGCCTATGGGGGAAGGGGTGGTGTTAGACTTCTGTATACTATTATTTCAGTTAACACATAATATTTTATGCTGTTTATATCTATTAGATAGGTAATAGGAATAGGAAGTCTAGTAGGATAGTGATTATAGTCAAGAACATGATATAAGTAGTACTTGAGAGCATGTCTGGGATTGCATATTTTTAAGGGTTTATTGTGCTTTTTAAAAGCAAAAAACAAACAGTATTTATGTGTTTCGATATTATAGGCTTATTGGATTATTTGCTTAGATTTTGGTGAATCAACCATTATTAATAAGCTCATTGGTAGGGCTTTTTCTAAAGTGATTATAAGCCATAAACTTAAGCTGGAAATATGCAATCCCAAACACCCCAAAAGTGTTGTGAGTTGTAAGTTAGTTATGCGTGATTTGGGAAATTGAGATTACCCATCTGAGTGCCGTTTGAAGAGTTGATTTACGCGCCGAAAGTAAACCACTATTATGGAGATTTGATCTATCACTGTATTACACGAATGTAGATTGTTATTATGTTCGTTATTTAATTTTAAGTTCATTTTGCGTTTATTTTCTATGCGGGTCTTTTATCACATCTTTACCAATACAATCCCAAGCACCCACACAGCTTGGATCTTTCGCCGTATAGGCGGCTTCATGCACAGAGCTGTATTAATTATTGAATCAAGTGGACATGATTATTGTGACTTGAATGATTTTAATCCAAAAAAAAAAAAAATGTTAAAATAATTAGAATATGTTTTTTCTAATCCAGTTTCTAACAACACCCCTTCCAAGCCTGTTCTTTTTACCATTCGTGAATCTGAATTATAAGTTTATCAGTATTTGTTTTGCAAACACTCAAGAGGCTCATCCAAATTCCAAACACCCCTTGCTATAGTCGGGGTATGATCTTGAGATTTCTAAAACCTTGTTTCACAAAAGGCCAGCTCACTTTATATGTTCCCTTTCCTATGGTAATTTTGTTGTTTCTGTAACCAGAAGTAACCTTTCAGCTTACATTATAGCACTACTTTCAGTTACTTGTTTGATACTATGCTGACATCTCTTTTGCACTTACTTGACAATAGTGTTCATTTGTTGAGCATCGGAACTACAAAATTGTATATAGACGATATGCATCATTGTTCTTTCTAGTTGGAGTCGACAATGAAGAAGTAAGTCATCCCCTCCTTTCCCATACATTTTGAGAAAAATAGACCCTGCACAAACGTCACATAATATGTGTAACAACTAATGATTCTCATTTATTCTACTTTTGGCAGAATGAGCTTGCAATATTGGAGTTCATACATCTGTTAGTTGAAACTATGGACCGACATTTTGGCAATGTGGTAAGTCTTCATTTCGTGCATACACAACTGCTTCCAACAGTACCCTGCATATTTGCTCATTTTAATGGTTGTAATTTGTCGTTTTTGCAGTGTGAGTTGGATATAATGTTTCATTTGGAGAAAGCTCATTTTATGCTAGAGGAGATGGTGATGAATGGGTGTATTGTTGAAACAAGCAAGACTAATATACTTGCACCCATACAACTCATGGACAAAGCATCTTAGGAAGCTTTCATGCTATCTTTGTTGTAATGACACAATACACTGTACTTTTTTTGCTTCACTGTGAAGAGTGTTTGTATTTTGTTGAATCGGGTTTATTGAGTTGGTGCGTAGAGTTAATAAAGATTTTAAGATTATGTTTGAGTTTTTCTGCAGGCTTGCCGAGTATATCCGAAATGTTAATGGAGAAATTTTCTCATAGCCCATATCATGCATCATGCATCATGCATGTACTGGAAGCTAACGATCTCAGTGTTTCATCGATCTTGAGGCCATAGATGTTACTTCACCTTTATACCATGATAGCGAGTTGTTAGAGGCAGGTGATTGGTCTGATGGTAATTAAGCTGAAAGCAGAGAGTGGGAGAAACTATTGTTTGATCACGGTAGTGAGGGTGCAGATGTTTATTGATGGATGGCACTTTGGGTTCATTTTTATCTCGACACTTTGGTGTGCTTCACATGCATATCAATCTGTTATTCCCATGTGACATTGATTGAGCAGACTCTGCTTAATGTTTGGTTCAACCCGTGACTCGTAACTGGTAAGCTTATTAGCTTTTCAGTCCATGTCTACTGTCCTCTTTTTGGATGACAAAGTTGTTTTATGTATTTTTGTTTCATTCTCTGTTTGTGTTCTTATTGTGTTACAACTTTTGGTTATTATAATTAAATAAGAGTAATAAAGGTTGACACCCAAAAGGGCCAAAATAGCACCTTCAAATCTTCAATCAAACAAAGACGGTATTAACAGGTAAAATTAAACCTATAGGAGAGACAACCTTTGAACTTGAGATGTCCTCATTATTAACAGGTAAAATTAAACCCAAACCATATTTGAATGAATTGAATATAAGGGAACTGGAATTCAAAACTTTCCATTTATACAGGTATGGAGTTGGAATTGAAAACCTTTCATTGCTTTATCAATCTAAGATCGTAAGGAATATAATCTCAATTTCACTTCTATGATATGGCCAACCACAATACTGTCTCTTGGCGCAACTTGTATGTGAGTAGCCCAACAACCTAAAGGATGTGTATTAAAGTTTCGTTTGAGACATGTGAAATATAATTGAGATAGGTTGTGTACGGTTGTAAAAATTTGCCGTTTTAAAAAAATAAAAATAAAATGGAATTCAGATTTCAAATAGACCGGACTCTCGCCAACTTCAAAAATCATGCAACATGTAATTTAATAAAGACTCAAGTCGTAGGGGATTGTCCATTTTGATAATTAAGCTTTTTTTTCTGATTATTTTACTTATACGTGGTGAGTCATAAAGGCTAGTATTATTTTTGTTATTTTTCTCCCGCTAATCGGCATAACAGTTTAGGGTTGAGCGAAATCAACCGAAGAACAAACCGAACCGACAAAACCGAGCAGAACTAAGTTGAACCAAACCGACCTTATTCGTTTCGGTTTTCAGTTTTATATAATTATGGTTTTCGGTTTCGATTTTACTCGATTCGGGTCAAAACCAAAAAAACACCTAAACTATGTAAAGCAGTTTCGTAAGTTAATTTCGGTTCGATTCTCGGTTTACGTGTTTCTCAATCGGTTTTCGGTTTTGGTCGAGTTTGGTCGGTTTGGTTCGGGTTTGACGAGTTTGGTCTCAAACATTGACAAAATTTTGGCGTTTTTAATCGTTGTTCGGGTTTGATCCGTTGCTGAGTTCATAATGTGTAATGTGCCAGGGAATACTCAAACATTGACAAAATTTTGACGTTTTTAATCGTTGTGTTAAAAAAACGGGGCATAAATAAGAAAATAAGATGGCCACAAAGTATATCGTCTGTGCGTACATATATACGCTTTGCACGTACTAAAACCAAAAAAACTTCACCGCCTTACTTTTCTCTAGATCTTTCTTCTCCACTCTCATTTATCTTCACAAATCTCCATATCAAACCATCATCTTTCGGTGGTCCTCGCCAACCAAAAGCGAAAACCAGGCTAAAGCAACAAAAAAAAACTCAAAAAAAGAAGAAAATTATAACTTTGTTTAGGTAGTGAGAAAGTTTCAATTGTGATTAGTATTTTTACTTTCAGTTTATGTTTCGGTTTGGGTAAAATAACTAAATTTAATTGGGAGTAAGATATGCCTATGTGAGTGTTGTTTTCATGATTTAAAGGTTTGAGTTTTAGGGTTAGATGATTTGATTATATGGGAGTTGATTGGGTTTTGATTTTTGGTTTCTAGGATTGTATGTGCCGAACCTGCGAATCAAGAAACTCTTCAAGATGAAAGGTATGTGTATTTTCTTCAACTCAAGTTAGTCGTATACAAGTTTATGCGGATTGTGAAATCAAGATCAGCAAGTGAAAAAGATTGACCCAGGATAGTCAAAGTGAAAAAGGTAGTAGTACCTTACATAGATTTTTTTTTTTTTTTTTTTTTATTATTATTATTTTTTGGTTGTTTTGAAGCTAATTGTGAGTAAAAGATTAGAGCTTTTAGGTCATAGCTATGTGTGGACTTTGTCCCGGTAGCATTTGTATTTAGTTGTATACAAGTTTATGCTTAAATTGTGATGGTATATATAAAACACTTGAGCTTGGTGTCTGATGTCAAACAGGATTTAGATAATAGGTGCAGTGCAAGTCTATTGTCATTGTGTTTTGGATATATTTTCAATGTGGATTCATGTAATTCTAATTGTTTAGTATGGCATTAGTTCTTATAGACATGATTGGTTATTGTTAGGTGCGGTTCGATGTGATGTATCTCATGGGCTTCTAGAAGGGATGGTTATTCAAGTAAAAACGGGCATAAATAAGAAAATAAGATAACCGAGAATTTCCCTTTGACCTTCATACTTAACATTTCTTGATCATAAAAAATACGTCAACATTTAAGTATAACTTATGTTACGTTGATTCAACGCTAAAGGATGTAGAGTGATTAGCAAGTTTACAACAAGCGAAGAACAACCTTGGACTTTCCATGGGTTCAATAAGCACTAAAATGTCACAAATAAGAAAACAATAATCATTCTGACTTATAGTAAGGCATGTTATCTTAAAATTAGCTAATTAGTGATAAGCTAACAAGCACTAAAGTTTTATAGTAACACACCCATGTGATGATTAAAAGTTTCCGGTTGTTTTATATATTCGTCAAAGACTATATTTTATGGTTAAAAATAAAGAAAAAGAAAGAAAAAAAAAAGAATAAGAAAAAGAAAAAAAGACTATTCTATTACTTGTGTTATTGTCTCGTATAGCAACTTACTTATATAAGGTATTAGGTAATAGTACTAATATTTTAGAAAGTATAGGGGCCAAAGTGATAGCAAAATAAGTTTCACCATATAAGTATTTGCATTAAGGGTCTACTAGCCACTATGCAAATATTCATGGCGGAAGAACAAGGTCAAAATCGACCTAATAATATCACACGAAAACAAATCAAAATCGAAGATGAAGAAGATCGAATAAGTACTTTACCAGATTGCTTACTTATCGAAATCATATCTCGTTTAGATTCGACAAAAGAGGCTTTTAAAACGAGTACACTCTCCAAACGATGGCAACATCTTTGGCCTTTGTTACTAATCTCATATTTAAGAACGATGATCATAGTTCTTCGGACACGTTCTTTTCATTCGTGGACAGAACCCTATCTCAACATCATAAAGCGAAGTTAAACAAATTCCAACTGATTCATACCAGCTGGTATGATAATAGATTTGAATCACATGTTAACAAGTGTATTCGTCATGCTATTAGTTGTGACGTCCAAGACCTTGATTTATCGTTAGAGTGTCATCGTCGGCAATCCAGATATTTTATTGACTTAGATGAGTTGGTTTTCATCAATTCATATTTTACTCTCCTGAAATTGTCATGTTGCATGATTAATCCAACTCGTGTGATTAGTTGGAATAAACTTACTAGTTTGTGTATTTCAAATGGGAGATTAGATGAAGATTCGATTCAAAACATATTATGCGGAAGTCCCATATTGGAAACTTTGAACTTGCACAAGTGTTATGGTTTTAGGCGGATTGATATTACTTCTAAGAGTGTTAAGAAGTTAGTGTTATCCGGATACATGAATACTGAAGATAAATTAATGTTAACTGTAATCAAGGCTCCTAATATTTTGTCTTTAACAATCCAAAAAAGTTTGCTTTCAAGGAGGTTCGTGTTGGTAGATGTGTATTCGCTAGTCGAAACTACATTAGATTGTACCACAGCTGGGACGAGTGTGATACATGAAGAAGATATGCTTAAAGAGCTTATGAAAAGCCTTTGTCATGTCAAGGAGGTTAAACTTGGGTATTTCTACTCAAAGGTAAAAAAAAAATACATCCCCCTTTTTCTATTTGGAAGTTTTGTCATTGTAAGAATTTTTGTTCATTTGCTTTACATTTTTTTTTTGAACTGCCTTCATTTGCTTTACTAGTACTTTACAATTATACTTGCTTGTTTTCAGAGTGGTTATTGCAACTCAAATAATTAAGATGCTTAGTTTCTAGCATATCATCTTATACTTATCTCGATAATTCTTAAAATTACATTAGTTTTGTCACATGTTACCTTTAGATATTGACACTTATAAATAATCAGAAAATCAAAAGTAGAATTGCTTTCTTGAAAATTTCAAAATCTGATTTTTCACCTTCAAGTCACCATAATTAAGTTTAAACTCAGCAGCCCATCTCTCATTATTGTGAAGATTTTAAACCATAAATATACACTGCAGTAGAAACTGCGAAACCACCTCAGCGTTCCTTCTCACAGACACAAGCGTGTGGGTTCTTGTTGTTGGTGTTTGTTGTAGATTAATTTCATGCTTAAACTCATCCTTGAAGTATGTTACAGATTCTTTCTCATTACTAATTTTTTTGTTGGTAGGCTCTCTCTCGTTTGGAAGCTGAAGGTTTCACTGTTCCATCAAACATAAAGTATCATGATATATTCTTACTGGAGATCTAGTTGAAAACGGAGACTGGGACTAACACTTGGTTGATGATGGTCCTAAAGGGGCAAGTTTCATTGATAGATGGCACTTCAAATTCCTGTTTAGCCTAGACATAATTACTGCTTTCCATATACATTTGATTTTTTATTTTTGATTTTTAAGCTGTATTTCTGTGAATCAGAGAAATGACACAAGAGTATGAGATGATTAAGTAACATTTTAAGCTAATTAATATACGTCTTTTTACCAGATTGATACTGACCAGCAGCTCCGTAAATTGGTTTTTCAAAGTTTACTTCTATCTTGTTTTTCACTTCATCTTCTTTGATTAATGTTTCACTTTCATGTCTTTTGTCCTTCAGTTCATTCACACTGCCAATTACTTCCTTATATATATGGAAATATATACTAGTAGATAAATGGGTTAAAGTAAGCAGAAATAATGCTAGTGGTTTATATGTTTAATGTATTCTAGACATGTGTACGCACACCTTTGTTATTGGTGTTGGTATTTGGTTATAGGATAGGCAATGACCGAGCTTTAGAGCAAAATATAGTAGTTTGCTGTGATTTAAAATAAAACAGCTTAAAAAATTGGCCGGGTATGATTTACAGCTAGTTTAATTAACAAAGTACAGTAGTTCTCAAGATGGATTAAAGAAGGAAGAAGTGACTGATGATTGTAACTTATTTTTCACGAGAAATATTATCAGCATCAGCGGGTGTAGTTATGCAAGCTGAAAAATATTATCAACAAATTAAATTTTTGAGCAAACTGAAAAATGGTTGTTAGTTTGCACCATATCCTTTTTTTCTACTATATATCGATTGAACATATGCGGTTTGGTGATTGTCAATATGCATTTAGGACTTTCAGTTCCTATTTTGGGTGGATTACTTTGGTATGAAGCTATGGTGTGGTCCTGAATTCAAAATCTTGCTAGGTTGGACACGGTAGGTCTACTTTTGAAGCATAAACAGTTTTTATTTCAGAATTTAAAATTTGTATTAAGATTACTTGCTAGATTGGGTATTGAAGCCCTTTCTATGTGATCATGTAGAGATAGAAGCAAATTATTATGCTTATTTGATTTCAACTGGATTCACCATTTTTGGCAAGCTACTGTAAGTAAACTGCCTCCATTTTTTAAGAAGTATATTTGCAATCAATCATCAATGCATTGGGTTTGTTATGATGTTTATAGCTCAATGACCAAGACCTTATTGAGCGCATCTAATCCTGGGATATAAAGCAATATAGCTTTGAACTTATGAGCCATGTTAAACATTAAACGACCCGAATGACTGTTGCTGTTTTTTTTTAAGCCTTTGCTGTTTTTGCTTAGCGTTCTCGATTCTATGTCTTTCAAGATCAAAGTCCCCACCGTTTCTGCTCAAAATTGGAGATGGTTGCTTACTTGCTTCGCATATATTAGCTGTTGATCATAGACTAGTAGGATTAGTTTAGTGAAATAATTAATCATACTATACAAAGCATTCTTTGTTACCAGGTTTTGAGGGGTGTTTCCAGGATCGATTATGATCAAACAACAATCATGATATTCATGCAAATAGAATCGAATAAAGTAGAGATTAAGAAGATATGAGATGAACCCTTAATAACTGATATATTGATGATGAAAAGGGTTGCTTACAAATACAGAATTCTAACCTATATATAATGGATGAAACGACATGAACAAAAGGATGTGTCGTTTCATAATAAGTATAACTGTTTATAACCCTAAAACTAAATAACCGTATACTATGTAACTGCTTCTGTAATGGGTTTGTTTGGGGCTTGGCCCAAACCAGAAAAGTAGCAGGCCGCTTCATTCCTTTGGGTTGCAGACTTTGGCCTTCTGATTCTTCATGCAGTGTGTCGTCTTGCAGCCAAAAAACACAGGAGTAAAAACCTGTAAATCTTCATACAAAGATTAATGGGATTATAGTTTTCCAACATTTCTTCATATGGAGTATTCAAAAATGGAATAGAACTATTTGAGAACTCTGTGATTGCTTTTTTAAGGGCAGTTAATATATTTATCTTTAAATTTGCAGGAAGCTTGAAGAAGTAATTTACAGAGAGTACATACAAGAAGAAGTTGGAGCAGCGATCCATATGTATGTCGAATGGTGATACGATCTTCTATTTCATCTTTGGCCTTACGTTCATAATCTAAGTTTTTTATGGTATCCTACAATATGTATGTCGAATGGTGATATGATCTTCTATTTCATTCCTTTGGTCAACAAAACCTTAACGAAGTGTCGCCAATTAAACCTCTACAAATTCCAAATACATATCATGTACGATCATCACTTTCAATCCCATCTCAACAGTTGGATTCATTATGCTATTAATCGTAAAGTCCAACATCTTGATATATCTTTAGACAATTCTAGTGATCATTTTGTGTTAGATGAGCTTATTTTCTTAAGTTCATCCATTAAACATTTGAAACTGAAAGGCTGTAATATAAATATAAATCCTGCTGCTGTAATAAGTTGGAATAAACTTAAGAGTTTGTATCTTTCGAATGGAAGATTAGATGAATGTATGATACAAAATATATTATCTGGAACTCCTCTTTTAGAAACTTTGGAGTTGGACCATTATGGTAATTGTAAGCAGATTGATATTACTTCAAAGAGTGTTAGAAACTTCTTGTTCTCCAGATACTATTGTTGAAATGGGCGCGCACAAGTGGCTAAAACAGATATTATGGAAATCAATGCTCCTAATATTTTGTTACTAAAAATCCAAGGACGTATGTTGTGGTGGAAGCTTTTGTTGCTAGATGTGTCTTCTTTAGTCAAAGTCAGCTTAGTTTGTTAGCGGATGTTTAGAGGGCTTACCCCATTTATGTTTTGAATTGGCTTAAATTGTTATCGTGGCCCATTATATTGTTATTTATACTTGTCAATAGTAATCATCATGACAATGAATTCAATATACGGTTTTAAGGTTTAATATTGAATTCATTGTCATGCTGATTACAATTGACAAGTATAAATAACAATATAATGGGCCACGATAACAATATAAGCCAATACAAAACATAAATGGGCTAAGCCCTCTAAACATCCGCTAACACAGTTGATAAAGAAGAAGATATGCTAAAAGGATTTATAATGCACCTTCGCCATGTCAAGGAACTTGAAATCAGGGATTTGTGTTTAAAGGTAAAATTTTTCTTTTTATGGATCTCCTTTTTTGCAATTTGTGTCTTTGCAAAAAATGTTGATCATTAGCTTTAGTAAAAGTCTATTGATTATTTTCAACAATCAATTGTTTGAATCTAGGGATATATAGTTGAAAAATCTTAGATTCATATCAGTAATTCTTTTTTTAACAAAAGTTATTACATATGAACCTTCAAATATGGTTATTTTGATTCTAAATATTAGTAAAATCAAAACTGCATGGAATCACTTATCCAAAAGACAGAACTCACTACATGGTGCTAGTCACATGAAAGATCGTTGTACCATACATGAGTATTACCGAAGAGACTGTGAATCCGCCTCAACCTCAACGTTCCTTGTAGTACAAACACAAATGTCTGTCTTTCTACTACTAGGTTTATCTTATGTTTATAAGGGACGTGTTTGCAAGTTATATTATCAGTTTTCCTGAAACAATAAATTCATACAACCATTGCAGCATTCTCATTTTTTATTCTTCTCATGGCTATTTTTTGTTAGCAGACTCTTGCTCGTTTGAAAGCTAAAGATTTCGTTCTTCCATCAAACATGAGGTATCCTGATATTACTTCACCTTTGTGCTCTGATCGATTCATGATTCAGCTGAAAGGAGCGATATGATTGGGAGTCTGTGCTTGATGATTGATTGTGATGCTTAGTGGTTGTTACTCCAAATGCAATTACTGGTGTTCAGAAACTCAGGTTTTGTTTGTATCTTCTTTTAACTTTTCTTTAGCGCTCCTTGATTGGTTGATTTTTCTCAATTTCAGGTTTCTGTGAGTCTGGTTAATCATACATTATCTCCACTAAACTTTGTTAGAACATAGTTATTCATTCAAAAAAATGGAAACGAACAGGTTTTTAACAGATCCAAATGAAACTGGAATTGGACTGCACTGAGGACCGAGAACTGAATTTTTCTATATTTAGAAGTCTTGAACTGTTCTGCATCTTCGGCGAATTTGCGTGGTCTCTTCATTTTCTGGTTTGCACACCCCTCACTTTTTTGGTAATGTCAAAAGGGATCAGGTCATGTGTCACAAAACGGATTTTATGCATTAAGATTGAACTTTGAATTATTTTTGACACATTCGAGTTCGACGGCCATTAGACTTATTTCATTTCTGGCTACAGTATCTAATTTGCCTATTTTGGTTAAGCATGCCCAAAAATATTGATGGTTTAATTTTGGGTTGGTTTGATCCACAAAAAGGAATCTTCATTGCCAATTTAATTTCTTCAGAAGAATTGACAAATGGCTGTTACGAGTTTATACTCTAGCTAGCAATGTGAGAATGATGGTGGTGTTGAGACGTGAAAATGACATGGGTTTGCTGATGCGTAACAGTTGGTGTATATTGCTGTGCTTGAATGTCTAGGTGACATCTAGTTAAAGTTTATTAAGCATAGTCAATGCAGTAAGAAAATAGACAGCTATAAAATGTTGTTTCTCTTAAATGATTCTGAGTTAGCGTGTTTTAAACGTGCTTGGTTCAACCTCAAAGTTTTAGAGGTCTGTAAGTTATAACTGTTGGTGCTAATAATCGAATCCACAGACTTCTTATTCAATGATAAAATCGTTCAATGGTACTATATGGTTTCGTAGAATAGAGAACCCTTACAAATCTTAGGTTCTGCATTGCTAGTAATTTATTGTAGATTTAAGCTTTAATCACGATCATTAACCTGCTTTACAATAACTTAGAGGCGTAATTAACCTTTTGGGGATCGATTTCAAGCTTTATCGAAGATTGTTTATCATATGTGATCGATACCCACCAAACTTCCTTCCCCACATTTAAATCGACATCTACACGTATATGAACGTACATGATCAAACTAGTATTGCACCTACTATATTGAAATTTCTCATTATATCACAACACAAGAATCCAAACGCCCCAATACACTCACAATATTGGGAGTATATGACAGACCAAAAAACGGAATGGGATCCTCTCAAGTAGAGAGGTACAACTTGACTCAAGTTGGATGATTGTGAGCCATTGGATTTGATCTAATGGCTCAAATCAAATGAACTTCCTTTGATTTGAACCATTGGATCAAATCCAATGGCTCACAATCATCCAACTTGAGTCAAGTTGTACTTCTCTACTTGAGAGGATCCCATATTCCCATTCCCATATTGACTACGTTTCCTTGTATTCGTTAAGGTTGTTTGGGGATGTAGGTACATTGTTTCATTTAAGTATGATTTAAACTTTGTTATTCATGAAATGAAATTAAACATGTAAAAGTAGGTTCAAGGGAAAAAAAATATGAAACATGTGTAAGGTGAGTGTAAAACTGTAAATCACTCCATTTGATATCCTATTCATGAATATGAAACAAATTGACAGTTTTGGTTCAATGCTGAAAATAGAGGCGATTTTGTTTTGGCGGTTTACTAGTGTAATTCGAAGAATGTCTGTCATTGTATAGTTGAATTTCCAACAGTTTGGAGATCGTTCATTGCAATAACTAAAGATGACTGGTGATTAACTAAAATGCAAACTTTAGCTGCATATGAAACTTAAGTTGACTAATGATCTGCATTAGTTTGTTCTGATGTTAATGTTACGTAAATCCATCACCGGGTAGCGATGAACACAATAAAAATAGGAATTTGTTAGAGCTGTTCCCATTTATTTCCTTGGGCAAGAAAGTATGGGCCAATAGGTGGTTAATGTTTTGTTGGATTCTTATTCACAATGTTTCTACCGGTTAGTTTTTTTTTGATGATTTTGTTTTGATGAACTTTATTTTGCTCTGTATCAAGGGACATACATTGGGAAAAAATAGGCTTGAAAGTTTGAATAATGAATCTTAACTTATTACACATACAGAAGAGATCATTTGAGATTTACAGACTCAATACATTTGAAAAGAGTACTTTTCATGGTTACCTACTAGTGCCATACAATTCAGGTTGCAATAGAAGGAAAAACTATGAACACGCTTTCAAACTCTATTGATTAATTCATCTGAACACTTCAGTCGATGTTCCATCAATAGACCATGATGTTTTCTTGTACCAGATAAATCACCTCAATTTTTGTTTAAACCTTACCATCTTAGCTTTTCTGGGAAATACTATAAAAAACAAAGCAAAGCAATAACCAATTAAGTTAGAATTTAGTAAGACTCTTGCCAAACCTTTGTCATGACAATCCAAAATAATGGCTCACCTTTTTAATGAGGGATTGATAGTATGGCTTGACCTTTTCGACATCGACACGGACTTTGCTTTTACTGTAAAGGTCATACTTGCTGCAAACAAATAGTATTCGTCAGATTATCTCTTCTGATAAAAATATTAAGTATGTTACCATAACTATTCAAAAGTTAGCAGGCTTACTTGAAGATTTGAAGCCACTTCAAATTTTCAACATCCTCCTCATTCATCAAATGCTTATAGGCTCCAGACCGATGCAATGCTGGGCACAAACATAATCAAGAATTCGTAAGGTTAAGATTAAATATTCAAATCTACAAGATACTTTTGTCCTATGCGACAGTTTATTGAAGTTTTAGCAACTTACGATAGAAAGAATGGTAACGAATAATAAATAATCCTGCTTGAGGCAGACTAGATCCATTTTCCTTGGCCACCTACAAATTAGAATGCAGAAATTAAGTTCAGACAATATCGAAACTTGTTCATTGTCATCAGTTTAATGAAAGATATGTACTATGTTTTATTTTAAGAATATCTTTCAGATAACATACCAAGTACATGTAGTCATCATGACCCCATGAGATCATCACATTCTCGAGCCCACATCCTTCCTCATATATGCCATTCTTAGTTTGATAAGCAGGATTGTTAATATCCGGGTTTTCCTTGAAATACTGCACATAATTACATAAACCTTAAAATGTGTGACTATAATATAACAAACGATAATCTTAGGTTCCCTGACTTCCATCCATTTTGGCTACTAGAAACAAAAGTATACCTTGTGGTGAACTATTGATTCGTCAAAAGCACAACCAAGGGGATGTGTGTCACCCACAACAGCCCATTGTGGAAGCTCGCCAAATCTTGGAAGGAGCAGAACTTTACCAAGGTCTAAAACAGATTGAAAATATTATTAATTATAAGATTGGCATGCATATAATACTATTGATATGATTACATATAGATGAATAGATGTATATGAATTTGACATGTATATATCATACCATGGATAAGGGCAGTCAAGTGCAGCCAATCTTCATTTGGATAGTCTTTCCTAATCGCTTCAGCCGTTTGCAATAAATGCTCGATCTGGGGTTCATCCAAATCGGGATCGCTTTCGTCCACGACTTCATTTAACAGTTCACAACATTCCCATATACTCATTTCCAGCTTATCCAGTTTCTTATACTCTTCTCTCATCTTCTTAACCTGCATTAACACCAACAAACCAATTGCACTTAGTTTCCATGCACCAACTAAAAGAACTAAACTTCAACATAATAAGAAACAATGCTAGCTTACAAATTCATATGATTGGTGAATGTGGTTCATTCTGTAGAATTCCTCGACTTGCTTCTGTCGTTCACTCTCGACATCATAGTCTCTGAAAGTGTGACCAAATGCATTGATTTCAGGGGCATCAAAACCACCACTAGCCACATTATTAGGCACCACAAACCCTCCATCCAATACCAATTCTTCGGTATGACAATGGTTCTTGTTTTCCACCACATGGGAATCTACATACAAAACAATTATATACCATGTTAAGCTCAAGACAAAAAACCATACTTAGAAAACATAAAACATGCATGAAAAATATATATAAGTCACGAAAAGTTACCGGGTAGCGGCTGCTCAATGCAAACAGTCATGTTTGATGAAACAAATTAGCTAGAGATGATTTAAGGATGAACAGAGATGGTGTTGTTTGGATGATGAAGAATGAAGAATGGAGGGTTTTTATAGTGTTTTTAGAGAGGTCCTTGATTGTTATTTGAAAAGTTTAGAGTCCTCAACTGAAATAACATGAATATTTATACCTATCTGTTTACATCTCTACATAAACGCGCCAATAGCCCAATAGTTAGATAGATACACGTGACTTCCTTCTCTTACCCACTTTCAGCCTTAGCGCGTGTATTCTATATTCCACTTTTTACCTTATAGAAATTTTCACTTTACAAATTCATCAAGTATGTTTAAACTCTCTATTAAGTCCTTTAATTGTAAACATGTTGAAGATACAATGTTTTAAGACTCAAATCTCTCATAATTGTTATAGCTATTATATAAAGATAGTGAGTCGGTTGTAGTCTAGCCCAAATCATGTATTAGAAAATTTCACATCCGCAATATATAGGATGGTTTCAAGTTCTATTAATTTTAGGTTTGTTCATCATTTATTTCTATAAAACCAGCTGAAGGGCGAGAGTTTTCTTCTCTCGTAATTGTTAAGACTTGAGTATAAAATATTGCCAATCGACACCGAAGAATTAAAACTTTTTGTCAAATTTTTTGCTAGAGTTGTTTTTTATACGTGTTTTTTGTTTAGTTATAGATTTATTAGAATATTCCAATAAAGATAAATGAGAAAGTTTACTTGTCGTATAAGTTTATGTTCTACTCTTTATGCTTCAATGTAACATGCGTATGATGCATGGTTGAAGGTTGTGTTATATGTTTTAAAAATCTTTAAAGCTAACTGGCTTTTTCAACACTTTTTTGTGTTTCTAAGTGACCATGATGTTTCAAACTTAATATCAACGAATACACGCGCTTAGTAGATAGAGTCAAGAAGTTATGGGCAAAATGACTCAGTTCCTACGTGTAGAAACAGCCGATAATAACATGATAGGCAACTGACGATATGCTGAGTCATGCCCGACTATGCTTTGACTTTAATTAATCATTCTTAGCTGTCTTCTTTCAATTCTTAAATACTTCATACGTATGTGTTATCCATTCTTTGACTTAAACAAAGTCAGTCCATCTAGCGTTTAATATTTTGACACGTCACAGATACATACTCGTAGCATTACTCAAAAGATACTGTATATACTCAAAAGATACTGTATATATGCACCGTCACATATAATATGCTTACGCATCTTAGTATCGACGAAGTTTAATTGTCACCGACATATTACCTTTTTCCCTCCACCATCAAATAAGGCCGGTAATTACTGACCATCAACTTCATCACTCAAAACGCTTTACAAAACAAATATGTTGCACAATTTACTTAATTACGCACATACAAAAATAAACACAATGGTAAAGAGGTACCGATTTAACACAAAAACCCATCACTACACGTGGTGGCTATGGTAGTGTTTTAATGTTTACATGCGGTGACGGAGGACGCGTCCTCTTTGCATATGTTATACTTAAGTGTGTTTGGCGCAAAATATTTAAGAGTATTTAAAAGCGGTGAGTGTTAAGCGTTGTGATTTTTAATGCTTGGGTTGAAAAACAAGTAGCTTTATCTAATTTTCATAAATGCCTATTTACCAACGTTTCATGAAGCATCATTTAGAAACGTTGAGCATTTAAGAGCAGTTTTACATATTATGATTACACTTACAGTTTTCAAATGTTTTTATAAACAAATAGCTATGACTTACAAATAGTGCTTACTTCTGGGTGATGATGATACTTTTGCCAAAAACACCCTAGTCTTAAAAAAAAAAAAAAAAGAAGTATATGTATTATGATAAGTTATTTAATAGTAACATGTTTTTGTGATTTTTTGAAACGGCAAGTATCAGTGATTGATCACTTATCATGCCACTAACCCACTTGCATGGGAGAGACATGAACAAAACTCAAATCTTTGTTTTCATCTCCTAAAATATTCTATATGCCAACTGTTATTGGATTGTTGTGACTTGTGAAACATTTTCTTGCAACTTGCAATATCAAATCTAAGGCAAATTTTATTGGGAATCGACCAATTTACACACGTTAAAAATTGATTATGACACGTTAATACATTACATTAAATACTTGTACAATATTGACAGTCTACTTTAATTATTTTTATATTTTTGTGTGCAAATAAAAAGTTAAAATACGCAAAATCATCTTCCATTTTTATTGAAATATGTCAACACAAAATATGTGACTTTTGGCAATAGGATTTGAGAAACGTGTGTTCTCGAATGTACATATTCATATCCACCAGACTACATATAGGGGTGCGCAATTGTATGATAAACCAAACGGACGGGACCTAATCGTGTGGTTCAATCTTGAAACCGAATTGGATGCTAACTACGTATTGAGGTTTCGGAAACTAAAAGATCCATATTATGTGGATCATGTGTTATGTTATATATATGCTTTAAAATAGCTGATAATCAAAGGAACTGCTCGTTAAAGATTGTACACACACATGATCAAGATATAAAATTTTAGTATAGCAATGAGTAAATTCCGTAGATGTTCTATGCGGTTTGTTCAACGGTATGGAATTGCACCTTGCTGACTTATGACCTATAATTGCACCTTGTCATGTAAGCAATCTACAAGTACCATTTATGTAATCACTCTATTATTAGAATTATATAACATGACTAATCATAAATATAAACAATAAACATCAAAGTATTCAAGCGGAAGCGTATAGGATTTATTAATGAACAATTAATTAACATAAAATAATATGCGTCTTTTCGATTCTACCAATGCAATTAATTCCACAACCAAGATTGGATGAACCCTAATTAGGGTTTATAGGATTATAAAATTACCTTACGGTTTTGTAATTCAATACAAGAATAATAACAAAGTATGTTATTACTACGTTCAGCACACACGTCTTAAACCGAATTAAAATAATCTAGTTTTATTAAACCAAATAACTTGGTTTGTGGAAAAGAGATGATCGATCCCCAGAGGATTTGGTCGATCGGTTTGTAGCTTAAAACACACACAAAAGCTGCTTTTGGGTTTAGCTAATGAATCTGAAGATATGCAAAACAAGACCCTACCAGATATATACCCAAGAAACTTGGTGAACAAGTTGGGTTTGTTTCCTTTTCTTCCTTGGCCGATCGGATGAGAGTATCCCAAGGGATTCGGAAACTTCCAAACTTTGCATTCTAGTCCTTTTCCAAATACCTTTAACGCCCGTTAGTCCATTACATTAATTACTTAACGTTCGTTAGTTATTTCGTTTAATAAATAAATAAATACAACGTTTATATTTAATTATTTAACTTTAAATTCTCATACGTAAAGTGTGCAATCCCGTAGTCTCGAGTTCGATCCTAACTCACGTCTACTAATTTATATCCATAAAACTAACAGCTCCCACTTGGGTATATCTTAATAGAGTTATCACATCGGTTAGCGTCTAGCAACACTTCGATGCCTCTAGTACAACTCGAGTAAGGCTCCTGAAAAACCTTTTAATGATTTCTCATTATTATTATCCTTTTGTTTCTAATACCATGTTAAATAAAGATATGGAATTAAGTCATTCTTTATTCAACCATTCTGTTTCTCGTTATTAGTGATTGAGCAAGATTACCAAATCTTCTAAACATATTTAGCGGAGAACTTTGGGCGTGGCCACGCAAACATCTTGTCAACCCTACGAGGGGCCCAGCAGTATTAAACTCCAAAATAAATTTGAAGGAACAAATTCTATCTTGACTACCAGAAGTGCACTACATTCATGACACTTATCTGGTATCTCAAGTCTGAGGATAACTATTCATAATTTACTTAAAACAATATCCACAAAGTAAATTATGTAGTTGGGATAAGTCCTATATTCAATTCATTAAATATCATCTGAAATTGGTATGCATTCTCATCAATATACTTTCAAGTATATTCTACCATATCTCTCAGATTTGTCTTAGTTTAATGATATTCTCATATCATTAATTGACAACGGACGATTTAGAATAAATAAATTTATTCACGGATTAAACATGCAAATATAGGATACAATATATTATAAAATCAAACATACCAAGTATTTGATTTATCATAATAATTGTTTAACATCCTTTATCCAAATACCAAATAGATCAATGCATGAAAATTCCAATTGATGAATTATGCCTCAAGTAATGACAATCATACTTGTTGACAAGGCATAAATCAACCAACTTGATCTATCGTAATTTTGAGAATACTTATTCCAAGAATTCAATTAGTGAAGTCCTTGTATGTGTGCATTCACCAATCCACATAATAATTCATAAAGTGTGTGACATCCTCTTTCACCAATTTATGACAATTTAAACTTTCAAACATTTTAAAGTTTAAAGTATTCTTATTTCTTTTAATGTATAATGCAACTATGCTCTTAGATAGCACAACTACTTCACATGGTCATTAACAAGGATGAAATCCTACCATGACTAGTATTGAGTGTCATCTCAATTAAACCAACATCATTGTATACAAACAACAATGTGCTCATTAAAACTTCGTAAACTTTAATATCTTATTGTGTAATGTTTGATGCTTTCATAACTTTTAAGTTTAAAGCTGATGACAATTTGCACAACATTTGACATATTGTTCATCCATAAAATCTATGAGCAATTCCAGGCTGAGGATGTAATTCTTTTAGAATATTCATTACACAAGTTATCTAATAACTTTTAGTTAGATATCAATGTTGTCAAATCATTTCTTATTCAACAATTTTAATACACAACATGATGTACATGATGAATCTACAGGTCAAACTTAGAATTCATTCACGTTCTATCTTGTCAAAAGATATTTATCAATTTCCCAAATGATATATCATGTTTTATTAGAATCATTTATTTTACTGCACATGTTTATTAATAATAAACATATATTCCAAGGTTGTATGTTTTAATTCTTAAATCTTACAAATGAAGTTTCATTCCAATCCAAGACTTAACATTTAGCTTTCAAGGAATGTTACTTCTCATATGTTATACAACATATAAGATTTAAAACATTAACATAATACTCTCACTAGCTTTCAGGAATACTTAAAATTTATCTTATTTCAATTATAAATCAAAACTAGGATTTAATAATTAAACATAAGAATAATTTCATAGATTCATGCATTTATCCATTCGTACACTTCCAAAGATTATATGAATTCAAAAAACCTTTCGATTACTTACCCTCCTCGCTCAAGTAATTTCTCAAGAAAGAGTTTTGATATTCCATTGTCATATTTCATATTAATGAAAAAAAGTATGACCATTATCATCTTTATATATTTAATGTGTCTAGAAAAGAATATTCAATCATAATTAATTGCTTAAGTATGATTAATAATCTTGTTATAAAATATGCATTAAATATGTGTATAATATTGTCCATATGATTTCTACATAGAAGTTCAAACCACTAGGGTTTTTCATCTCTTTGAAGAAACTCATTTCCATTCTCTAGTCTAACTATTAAGATAAACCAAATTTCCAAAATTGATTATCTTTATGGACAACATCTTTAACATTCATAGTATGAGTAATTTACCCAATTCAAATTTGGTAATCCTTCTTAATGATTATCAGGTTTACTATAATCCTGTAACTCATATTTCTCAGCATATAAGTCAAATATCTGAGATATCCTTGCAGATCTATGAATGAAAATTCCATCATCATGAGGTCTATCATTTATATGTCTAACCTCATCATGATATTTACTAGTGTGCTTTAGAAGATTATGTATCTTGTAATTTTATCTTTCAAGATAAAAAAAAACTCCTACTTGCCTTTTGTAATATATAGACTATCTATATATACTCAGCAGTTATAGCAAAACTACATTGTTCTCTTTTTGGGACATTACAAATACACATTGATAATTCATGACTTTTGTTTGTTAATAACCTATTCATAAGTAGTTTAACAAATTCAGAATATTCAATTTTAAAACTTAATGTGATTCATCACATTCCATAATAACATGGTGTTTTATCAATCTTCTAGGTTGGAGTCATATTGAGTATATTCAATCCTTACTCAATTTTCTAACCTTGTTACTTTTTAAGAAAGAAGTTATGGTTATCTTGAATCACACAAATCAAATAGAGTTTGATTCTCCTAACTAAACATACCATCAACTTGTGGTATTCATTAGAATTTAATATTGTAAGACAATCTAACAATATATAAGATAAACATATTCCTTTTGGCTTACCTATTTACCAACTAAGTCAAATTAATGGTATAATAGACTTTCCAAGCCAATTGAATGCTTTATAACACAAGTACTTTTTAACCAAGTCACTTCATATCTATGTCTCAACAAGAAACATAAACTGTTATAATCCCATTATACGTTATAAATCATTGATCACCTCAATGACTTCTTGTATATGTCTTAATTAAAAAACATAACAAGTTAACGTCTTACTTTATTATAAGTCTTAAAAGACTTTATGTTTATGTCTTTACAATGAATCATAAACATGTTTAACTAAAGTAATTATGAACACAACTCTTGGTTTCAATAGTAATTTCAAGTTAATTTATTTACTTCACATTATTTTTCATTTATGTCATTCCAAAATACATAAATAAACAAATTTAAGTAGTATTAGATTACTTCATTTATGGCATTCTAATAATACATAAATATGTAATTTGAAGTAATCTTATATATCATTTTGACACATGTTCTAAGTACTTGTCTAAATTAGAAACTGCAAATATGTTCATGCAAGGTCTGACTTCACATAGAGATTTACTTTGTTGTTGCAATCTCGCCAAGTTCTGACATGACGTAAATTGCAACACCAAGTGTTTCTTGAATTAGATATGTACAAGTTATATTAGAATGTTGGCCTCTTACTTTTCAGTCAAGAGAATCCGTTAAATCATATACCTAATATGTTGTACCTTGCACACAATATAGATTTCTCCCACTTGTGCATGGAAGATAAACAACACGACATATGTTTGTTTATGTGATCAATATGATTTTGTCATTGATATTAGCATAACTAGTAGATGTAGAATCACTTCATTGTCTAATAAGGAAACGTACATGACTATCCTTGAAAACATAAGTGTCTACAAGTGGAAAGTAATTATCTTAAGACATTCTAGAGATAATTCTGGGTTACTACCAAAATGACAAAGCTTGTAACTCCCATGAATTAGAGATCATTACATTAATTCCTTATTCAAGAATAAGAACACAACACTCCCAATCGGATTTGACAACATTGTAAGTGTTTCATTAACCAGTGAAAGAAAATAGTGTACTATTTACTTCCTACACCTTTGAGAAAGTCCATACATAACAATTACTTATGTACTTAAAAGAATGTATTCTACTATGTAGATGATGAATTATTCATCAATGCTATTAACTTGAAATAATTGGGCATGCAATTTCTTTCTTAATAATTCTACTATTCCAACAATTGTAAGTAGTACTTTTAAATGGTCAAAACAAAACAACTAGATAAAATAAGCTAGTTTGTCTTTTACCAATTATACAGTAATTAGTCTAGCTTCTAATTTAATAACTCAGAAAACATGCAATTTTCTTAACTATTAAAATTTGCTTACGAGTTATGTATTTAGAATTTAGACAATTCTAATTTGTCCTATCATACCTTTCTCATTCATGAAAAGGAATATGATTGAATCTCACTCTTTCTTATGAAAAGAGGACTAGGTTCATTCTTTTAGTAAAGTTGACTCTACCAAAAACCATTACAGGTGTAGATCAATTTACCAATACAGGAATAACCTTCACTTACGGTTTAATGTTGCATTAATACATTTAAAGAATTAGCAAAATTCAATTTTAGTATTTTCGATAATTAAAATTTTCAAGAAAATAAAATACTCAAGGTAATATTCATATAACCATAGAATTTTCTCGGAAACTAGGATCCAAATTATCATAGTTCCATTACATCAGTTGATCTGCTAGTAACGAAAGCACATAATAAGGTAATCTGTCGAATAATAATTGGCAAACAATTTCCAATTCCTAGATCATTATGGGATTTATATTTTCCAACGCTATTGCAAATATAAACATGTTTCATCCCATCTTATGCCTTGAGTCCAGGTCTCACTTCCTACTCAACTTAAGTGTCTAACTTAAAGAACTGCAAATATGTCCATGTAAGGTCTGACTTTACAATGAGATTTACCTCTCCATTACAATCTAGCCAAGTACTGTCATGACGTAAATTGCAACTTCAAGTGTTCCTTTTAATTAGATGGCATATAACTTAATTTAAAAGGGTACTAGTTTTTGATTTTATGTGGTCAAATCAAATATGTACAAAGATGTCATGCATTCATCTTGTAGAATAAATTTAATAAAAAAAACTTTTATTACCAATTCATAAAGATCAAATTATCAAAGTTTTGATTGAGGTATTGGGTTCACCAATCAAGGAATTTAGTGTTAATTATCATCCATTATACCGTACTTTTGCATAAGTGTAAACACTTAGTGTTTCGGGTAATTACCATCGAAGTGGCGCATGTAATTAAACTAATTCGCCCTTAAGATGAGTTTGCACATTCTATGGCTTACTAAGTAGCTCCAATCGAACTTGCGGGGCAGAGGACCGTAGCGCAAAAGCATAACCTTAGACATCCTTTCGGTGTGACTATGCGCACTTCTTTATTAACCCTTTATAGTTCATTCTAATGGGTGGCCGTTCGATCATTTGTACCAAAGTCACCAATCAATTAAACTATTGAAAACTTAACTCTTCCAAAACAAATCAAATTTAGCCATTGTTTAGTCCGTATTATTTTCTATTCAAAATTATCCTTTGCTTAAAAGCTGTCTAACATAATAAACAAACAAGTAACAAATAAAAATAAACTACTAAAAACAATGCGCATAATAAACAATTTATACGTGTAACAAGTATACATGCAACTTATTCGATAAAACCCTATTAATAATCAATATCTAGGTTAAATTAATGTATATATTAATTAGGGCTTTCACTCTCTCAATTGAGAGTGAGCCACATAAATCGACGAATCGATTGCGTAAACCCATAATTAATAATATACCAAATTGCACATAATTAATTCATTAATATACATAATTGGAGTCTTCCCCAATTCAAGATTTATCGTAAATAAACATGTGATAAAAATATCTTAACAATTAAACAATATCAAAACAACTATCCATGACAAACATGCATGTATTATCATGGATATATCATAACAATTATACAAATAGTCACAAGATCGCATATCAAATTCCATGACACATAACAAATTATTCATGAATTATTCACGTAACCAATATATTAATTCTAGGTTTTAATAAGGTTAGCAAACAATTTCCAAAACGCTAAAAAATAATTTATACATGTGTCGACTAAAAAAAATAGGGGTACGCCCCAATTCTTAAAAAAAAATCGACCAACCAATAAATTAAACATAAACCCTAGATTAACATATCAAACAACATACAAGTATTTGTTTTATTACGCGTTTATGTAATTAATTACTCATTAAAAACCAATGGCTCATGATGCCACTGTTGGAATTATATAACATGACTAATCATAAATATAAACAATAAACATCAAAGTATTCAAGCGGGCGTATAGGATTTATTAATGAACAATTAATTAACATAAAAAATATCGTCTTTTTCGATTCTAGCCGAACAAGAATTAATTCCACAAACTAGAATTGGATGAACCCTAATTAGGGTTTATAAGATTATGAAAATTACCCTCACCGCTTTTGTAATTCAATCCAAGAATAATAACAAAAGTATGTTATTACTACGTTCTTGTACACGCGCTTAAACCGAATTAAAGTAATGTTAGTTTTATTAAACCAAATAACTTGGTTTGTGGAAAGAGATGATCGATCCCTAGAGGATTTGGTCGATCGGTTTGTAGCTTAAAACACACACAAAACTGCTTTTAGGGTTTAGCTAATGAATACAAGATATGCAAAACAAGACCCTGGCAGATATATACCCAAGAAACTTGGTGAACAAGTTGGGTTTGTTTCCTTTTCTTCCTTGGCCGATCGGATGAGAGTATCCCCAGGATTCGAAACTTCAAACTTTGCATTCTAGTCCTTTTCCAAATACCTTTAACGCCCGTTAGTCCATTACATTAATTAATTAACATTCGTTAGTTATTTCGTTTAATAAATAAAAAAATACAACGTTTATATTTAATTATTTAACTTTAAATTCTCATACGTAAAGTGTGCAATTCCGTAATCTCGAGTTCGATCCTAACTCACGTCTACTAATTTATATCCATAAAACTAACATCTATATGTTTTGAAATAATCCTCATCACATAAATTATACGTAAAATTTAGATATTTTAATATACAAAATAAGAAAATATCAACCATGATATATGGCTTGAGTTCAAACTCATTTTCCTTGTGTTGGAATTCAAAACCGACCAAAAATTAAGGTTGACAGTTTAACGTTGTGGCTTATGGGTAGGCGATTCAATTGGCGTTTGGTATTGCAATAGAATTAGGACATGTTTGGCACGAGATATTATGAAAAATTAATTATTTTGTTAAAAATTAAGTTTTGGTCAAAAAATAATTTTTATGTGAGTGACAAAAATTGTAAATTATTTTAGAAAAATGAGTTCTCAAGAAATAAGTTCCTCAAGCCAGCTTTTAACAGATTTTAGAGATTATTTTTCATAAATTATATCATTTTACATTTCTAATCTAAAAGTACAGCTAGTTTGTTATACATCATTACAAAAAAATGTACAATTTTAATCTTTTTCAACACCAGCACCAGCATCAGCAACGGAAAATTTTATTTTTGCCAAACATACCCTTAGTACTTCGTATATGGTTAAAATAAAATGAAGAGAAAACGAGCTTGTCTCCAAATTATTGTCTTCATATAAAAAAGCATATAGTTTAAAAAAAATGACATCACTATACTTTTTAATCAATAAAATATTATTCACATAAACCAAACACTTTTTTATTTATTGAAATAAAAAATAAACAATTATTTTGATACATCTCAAAAATAATAAATGAGAATTTTAGGATGCATGAAGCATATATCTATAAAGTTATGAGTAGTGCTATATATAACTAAAACATATGTTTAAACAATGCGTTTAGCTCGTGCGATGCACATGGGCTGTATTTAATTGTTTATTGCGTAATGATTGTGTAAATTATTGAAGTGTAAGTAAGATGGTACATCTAATTGAGACGTGTTGTGTAATGTTTAGCTAAATAGTTATAAAATAAGTTGAGTTAAATGAAGCTTAAACGCATACGGCTTTATCAAAATAAGGTTTAACAAAAAAAATTGACAATAAAGAATAATCCCCGTAGTCATATTTGCTAAACAATACCGATTCTAGCCACGTAAAAAATTAACCAACCCGTGAAAATTTGCATGTCTATAACACCACTCTTTATACCAAATAATTATCAAAACATTTGGCTAAATTACACAATTTTATCTAAGCATTGTTGTCCAACACAATTCAAAAATAAAAATGATTGTCAAACGCAGACATAACTTTATTCTAAATGATACAATAGCTAATAAAAATTAACGGTTGATTTTTTTTTGGACCACCATCCACTATGTCAGTTTAGCCAACAATTTTAAATGTATTGTTTGTCTTTTAAAAAATTGTTTGGAAATATTCTATTCATCACAATGTTTATCGTCTAGTGCTTTACGGATCCATTATGTTACAATATGTATTTTAGAGCAAAAAACACACTATTGTTTATCAAAGCAAAATACATTTACAATTAAGATTTGCATAAACTCGGTCCAATACGAATGATATACCCGGTCTAATATCCAATCCAATCCACAAATGATAAACCCAATATTAATATGTATAACCTAAAATTTCTCATTTCACTTAACCTAAAACACATACACATATGTTTATCCATCCCTCACTTCTAACTTTTCTCTCTCGCACCTAATATGCCGTCACCTCCATTTCATCATATTTTCCAATACTACACCATCAAAACTGACTACACACCAAAATAAATCAACCCGCTCGTCTATCTGACGTGTAAATCGATTTACAAACACACGTTTTTCTTCCTGCTCAGTTCATTAGTTGACAAATTTAGCTTCAAGACCCTTTAAAAGGGTATCGAGTAAGGTTTTGCATGTTGTGTTTCATTTTGGTGTGTCAAGATCAATGATGGGTATGTTCAAACTTAAGAATCTTTAAAGATTTCGACAAAGTTTGAACAATCTTAGATTTTTGTTTATTTCTTTTCATTTCGAATCTTGTTTGAGTGTTGGGGAGTGAAGGTGAGGGTTCTTGGTGTAAACCGGGTATTCTGTATATTTCGTATATGCATAATGTTACAATCAATGAGTATATATTGTACAAGTAATGGGCCTACTAAACATGTAAACTAAGCTAATACGTGGGCCTATGAAATATGTCTGCTAACAGCCCCCAGCAGTTGGAGCGGGAGAGGAACGAACACTCAAACTGGATCGAAACTCATCAAACAGCGTTGTAGGTAAGCCTTTGGTGAAGATATCTGCATACTGATAACGAGACGGAACATGAAGAACGCGTACATGACCAGTGGCAACCAAATCACGAACAAAATGAATGTCAATCTCAATATGCTTCGTGTGTTGATGCTGCACGGGATTAGATGAGAGATACACTGCACTCACATTATCACAATAAACAACCGTAGCCATAATAAGTGGTGTATGAAGCTCCCGTAATAAGTTGCGTAACCAAAGAAGTTTCAAAGAATGACATTGGTAACACCTCGTACTCGACTTCACCTTTGGAGCGAAATCGAACCGGCGCTTAGAGGACCAAGAGAGAAGATTGTTGCCAAGAAAAACACAATATCCTGAAGTCGACCGGCGTGTAGTCGGACAACCAGCCCAATCTGCATCTGAGTAAGCAATCAAAGATGATGTTGTAGATGAATAAAGCTGTAACCCATAAGTGAATGTGCCCCGAACATATAGTAATATCCGCTTGAGAGCCGATAAGTGAGGCTCTCGAGGATCATGCATAAAAAGGCAAACCTGCTGAACAGCATAAGAGATATCCGGCCTAGTGAAGGTAAGATACTGAAGAGCACCTGCAAGACTGCGATACAATGTAGGGTCAGAAACCGGATCACCATCAGCAGACAGCTTGGAATCCGTATCAACTGGAGTGTGACATGGATTACAAGAAAGCATGCAAGCACGCTCAAGTACTTCAGTAGCATATTTTTGCTGAGATAAAAACAAGCCTGAAGAGTTACGAGTCACAGAAATGCCTAGAAAATAATTAAGTGAGCCGAGATCTGTCATAGAGAACTCCTGATGAAGAGAACTAATAATCCGCTAAAGAAAAGTTGTAGAAGATGCAGTCAGCACAATATCATACACATATAAAAGTAAGTAAGCTGTATCAGTCCCATGTCTGTAGATGAACAAAGAAGAGTCACAACGACTATGATAAAAACCAACCCGAGTAGCATAAGCTGCAAATCTATGAAACCAAGCCCGTGGGGCCTGTTTAAGCCCATAAAGAGTCCGCTGCAAGAGACAAACATGATCAGGATGTTGCGGATCCCGAAAGCCAGGAGGTTGATGCATATAAACAGTCTCCGATAATGAACCATGCAAAAAAGCATTCTTGACATCTAGCTGATGAATAGGCCAATGTCGAGAAATAGCGAGACTAAGCATTGTACGAATGGTAGCCGGCTTGACCACCGGGCTAAATTTCTCATCCACATCAATACCTGAAATTTGAATACTAACATTCGCAACAAGGCGAGCCTTGTAAAGATTAAGACTACCATCTGCATTATATTTGTGCCGAAACAGCCACATAGAACGAACAATGTTCGCGTCTTTAGGTCGTGGCACAAGAACCCAAGTATTATTTTTAATTAAGGCATTATATTCATCAAGCATAGCACTAGACCAGTTGGGATCATTAAACGCATGGTTGTAGGACTTAGGAATAGGGGAAATGGTGGACACATGGAAAGTAAAGCGTTTTGTAGGACGATTGGTACCGACACAAAAGCGAGTGACCATAGGGTGAGTCGTGACGGGATTGGGGTTTGGAATAGGTGTGGTAATGGCAGTTGGTTCACTGACAGTAGGCTGCGGTCCGAAGTTTGCATTGGGTTGCGGTGGTAAGGGTGGGCCTTGGTTAGAAGGTGGGGAGTGTGTGGATGGTGGACTTTGTAAGATAGGTGTTGGGTCGGGATTATGGATTGGTGAAGGCAGGTTGGTCGAAACAGTGGATGAGACCATTGGGATTGTATAGGTGGGTGTAGTGAGAATATGTTGTTGTATGATGTTAGGGGATGTATCTAGAAAGGTGTAAGAGGGCGGGGTATTTGGAGTCATAAACCCGTAGGGAAATACTGTTTCGTCAAAAGTCACATGACGAGAAAGTATTATTTTATTGGTGTTTAAGTCAAGGCACCGATATCCGCGGTGATTGGTCGGATATCCAAGAAAAATGGAAGGAGTGTCCCGGGGTTCAAGTTTGTGGTTGGTGGGAAGATGTGGGTAGCAAAGACAACCAAAAATACGGAGATCCGTATAATTAGGTTTTGTCTTAAATAGGCGGGTGTGAGGAATCTCATTATGAATGGTGATGAGTGTGTAAATACTCATCATTTTATCTAAAATAAAGCTATGAAAATCATCTCGAAAACACTCGAAACACATCAAAATGATCAAAATATCACAAATCGTGTTTTATGTGTTTTAAATGCAAAATATCAAAATCGGATGAAAAACATATCAAATTTGCAAAATTGCGCTTTAGTCCCCAAGTTTCAAAAGTTGTCAAAAAGCAGGTCCCGAGCACATAATTTCAAAGTAAAGTCACCAAAGGTCCTTTTAAAATCAAAAGTTGTCAAATTTAGTCCTTTGGTGAAAAATATGAAAAGTTTGAGAAAATTACAAAAATGGTCCTTCAACTTTGAAAATTGGCAGAAATGGCCCCCGGAAAATTGCAAAATGGCAATTTTGGTCCTTATACTATTGATACTTGTCAAATTCAGCCCTTGGATCAACTTTGAGATGTTGGCAGCTTAGGTCCCTACATTTTCAGGATTTACACATTAAGTCCCTAAAGTTATTAACCTTTTAACTCATTTTGGACCCTTGCCTAGTTTTGACCCCCATGTCTTAATGAATTGTGAACCCCCTGTGTATTATTAGCCCTTGGGTCAAACCTGGTCAAAAATCTCACCCCGCCAAAAGTCTCCCATCTCAACTGCTTTACCTGCAACTAGCCATATCCCATCCCCCCTCCTCTCCAATCACTCAAACCTGTTCCCTCACCTCCAACTAACATCCAAACTACATTAAATGCTTCCCTAACCCCTCACTCTACCTCATCTGTCATATACAAATTTTTGGCGCCGCTGCCGGGGAGCTGTGGTGATTATCTTTCGTCTAGCAGATTAGTTGTTTGAGCCTCACTCATTTGTTTATATCATCCATCCATCATCTATATATATATATATATCCATATTTTCTTATAAAAAAATCCAAAAACCCAAAAACATCCAAAAACGTATAAAACACAAAAATATTTTTCTTTTGTTTATATATATGTATCAAATAATAAAATAAAAAAGATTAAATCGTTTTCTTTAATAATAACAACTTAAAAGATTACCACCGAAAACCAAGGCGGTTACACTACCTAGCTGGGGTGCGACCATAATAAGGTCCCGAACTAAAGATTTAAAACTTGCCTTTGTGTCCTTGTGATTGGTGTACCTTTTTCAAAGAAGCCATTCATCTTGGATTATTGGTTAAGTTCATCGTTGTTTTGCCTCGATTTTGTGTTAATTGATTTTGTTGTGATATCGACGTTTCGAACCGTAAAACCCAAAAGATTCTCCTCACCCCATTTTTATAAAACGTCTTCATAATTCTCATTCTCATCCGAAATATCTTCATAATTCCATTTCTCTCCTTAACTCGAGAGTCCTTAGAGTTAACTCTAGTGCATCTTGCACTCGTTCTTCTAGATCATTGAGTCCTGCGTGATCTAGCGAAATTCCTAGAAGACGTTCTCGTGGGCGTCTTGCCCAAATAGTCGAACCCGAGATTCGTACTATTTCTAACAACACTATGGCGATTTAAGCGTACTATGGCGGAAATGCTCCGAGCACCCACCGGGGTTATGGAGATGCCATCGTTTTACCCGTTATCAATTCGATCACTTGAATTGAAGACACATTTGATCCAACTTGTGTCTACAAATCAATTCCGCGGTCTCGATCGAGAAGACCCGTATGCACACATCCGTTGGTTTAACAAGTTGACCGCAACTATCAATTTCAAGGATGTGCCACAAAAGTCATCAAGTTGATGCTTTTTCCATTCTCTCTTGAGGGACAACCCGGTTTGGTGGAAAAAGAACCCCTCGATCTATCGAAACTTGGGAGGATCTTGTTCAAAAGTTTGTGAATTACTTCTTTCCTCCATCAAAGACGACTAATCTTAAAATGAAATTTCGGATTTCGTCAAAATTTCGATGAAAATTTTGGAGAGGCATGGGAGAGATTCAAAGATCTCCTCGGAAATGCCCCATCATGAATTCACGAAGCTTGAACAAGTCAATATCTTTTACAATGGGTTGAGCGGTAATGATCAAGATTCCTTGAATGCAGCCGCGGCGGCAATATCTTGAATCGTAAACCTAAAGATGTGATTGAGATTTGCGAGCAAAAATCAAAGTTCCTATTTCTCGCAACAAAGTCAATGTTCGAACACTCGCTTCTTCATCCGGTAACTCTTCCGAGTTAGCCGCTCCGTTAGCCGCTCTAACGGACATCATCCATTGTATGATAAAAGAGGTAAAGGAAATCAAAAGCGAAATTCATAAGCTGAACCGATCAAAGCCGTAAACAAGGTGTGTGAAACTTGTAGTGGTCCACACGCGTATTATGATTGTCAAGCAACCGATGCTTCCTTTACCAAGCTCCGTAGCTTCGTAAACCACAATCAATACCGACCACAGTGATCCTCACTACTGCACCTAGCGGTATGACACCACCGGTTTTCCTCCGTGCAAAACCATGGCAATCGAATCACTTTGTTCGAATCAAGGACAAAATTTCAATAACTCTCCAAATTTCAATCAAACCGGAACAATTTCAACCAACCTCAACCATATCAAGCTCCAAATCATCAAAGTTATCAACAACCTCCTCAAGCTCCCATGCCAAATGACTTCATGAAAATGATCGAGTCAAACATGCGTTCTATGCAAACTCGGATCAATAACATGAGAGGTGAGCTAAAAGGAAATTGATACAACACTGCCTCGGCGAGACAAATGAGTTAAAGAATATGATGAGCGGTTTCATGAACATGAATATGAACAAAGCTTCGCCATCTTCCGGAGGACTCCCAAGCAATACTATTCCCAATCCTAATGCCGAGTTGAAAGCCGTCACCACTCATAGTGGTAAGACGCACAATGGACCTAAGACTCCTATGCCCCTCCTCCTGTGGCATTTAGTCAAGTTACCAAGGAGACAACGGACAAGGTGCATTATTCAAGCCCACAGGCACAAGACACCTCCCACCTTCTAGTCAAGTTTTAAGTCCGGAACCCGAGTTCGAAGAAAAATCTGAGCCGTAAAACACTTCCATCCCGGCTCAAAGTCTAGTCGACTTCCTTACCCATCAAGAATGAATGATGAGAAGCTCAAAGACAAAAACAAAGAGCAAATGGAAAATTTTTCCAAATCTTCAATGAGCTTCACTTTGATATAAGCTTCGTTGATGCTCTCGTTCTAATGCCTAAATTTGCATCCACGCTTAAAGGCTTACTCACCAACAAAGATAAGCTATCGAGTTGGCTAAAACTCCTCTAAATGAGCAATGCTCGTGACCATTCTTAATAAGCTTCCCGAAAGCTTGAAGACCCGGCGGTTTTAATCCGTGTGATTTCTTGGGATGTTTCAATGCTCCGCCTTGGCGATCTTGGCGCTAGCATTAACCTCATGCCACTCGATGGAAGAAATCGTCTCTTCCCGAACTTTCATCCACTCGTATGACACTCGAGCTAGCGGACCGTCTGTAACTCGTCCACTGGGATAGCCGAGGATGTCGTGATGAAAGTGGGAAAATTTCATTTTCATCTTGACTTTGTTGTAGTAGACTTGATGCGGATCCTAGAGTTCCCTCATCTTGGGAGAGCTTTCTTAAGAACAGTCGTGCTCGATTGATGTGTTTGTTGAAGAGTTGACCATACGGGTTGACAACGAAGAGCTCACGTTAAATATTAACCAAGACTCCAAACCTCTATACAAAAGAGTGTTGCCACAATTGATCAAAATCGAAGAATCAATGCAACACTCTCAAATTTCACGGTTAAGAGTGTTCACCAAAACGTCTTGAGCTCAAAGCTTTGAAAATTACCCATGGTTCAAGCAAATGGTTTGAAAGCTATACGGGGATGTCAAGAGTGTTCTTGATGATGACGATGATCTAGAATCGGAGACTTCATCGGAAGTGGTGGAAGCTGCTAGCTCTAAGAGCACACCACTTGTCCCACCTCCGAATCGGTTTGTCGCATCGAGTTTGTTAACTCGTGGATGAAACCAAACTCTCTTGATTTCATCGAGTTGGATGATGATGTTTGTGATCCAAATGGAGACATTCTTCCCATTGATGAATTGCTCAAAATGATCCATCATCTTCTAGTCTTATTCCCGACTCTTCCATCCCTTCTCTCACTCCCGATGAGGAAGATGACAACTTTGGAATGAAGTCGATGCATTTCTTAGTGATGAGTCAATTCCAACGGAATTGATAACACTTACCTTGATCCGGAGGGAGACATCCTTTTCCGGAGAATCATTAATTGAAGAACCGTTTCCCACCCTCCTCCGGACATCTTCTTGACAATCACCATCTAAGCTTCAAGTTTAAGCTTAAAGATGTAAAACCGGTGATTTACTTCTCTGAGGAATGGACATGCATTCTCATGTACGTCTTTATTCCATTCTTCACGATGGTGTGGTTGCTCTTTTCCTTTTCTCTTTCGGAATGAGGACACCATCTTTGACCCGGTATCATCCTTTATAGTTTCTACTATTAAACAATACAGCGGTTATATCTCGTCGGTGTGGAACTTTCGATGTTCATATGTTTATTAACATTGTGAGCGAAAGTCCGATCGAGATTGGTTTTCCACGTTACTTTCCCCATGAACAAATGAATACGGGTCGAGTCAAGCTAGCGACTCGGGAATCAAAAACGAGAGCTTCGCCATATGGGTTTTCACCCATATTTATGTCTTCTCACCTCTTTCTACCACCCTAGTGTGGGGGTTGCCCACATATTTCAAAAAAAAAAAAAAAAAAAAAAAAATCTTCTTTCTAAATAATGGCCGTAGTATTTCCTTTTACGTTCTTTGTTTCGGCATAACCGCCGGTACTTTGAATATTGAGGGCAATATTCATTTCTAAGTGTGGGGAATTCTCACGAATTTTATCATATAATTATACCAATTCCCGTTTTGGCCAAAATTTTTTTTGGAGTAAGTGTTTTACACTTTCTCATTTGGTTATCGATCCGCCATGTACGTAGGACAAAAGGATTGGCTAATCCAGAGCAAACGGCTCTTGGTAAAGATATCTCAAATCCGTTGACGGCTTGCAATTTGCCCAAAATTG
Source organism: Chrysanthemum lavandulifolium (assembly GCA_022545495.1). NCBI lineage: Eukaryota > Viridiplantae > Streptophyta > Magnoliopsida > Asterales > Asteraceae > Chrysanthemum > Chrysanthemum lavandulifolium. The sequence goes on along the minus strand of CM040243.1, from coordinate 107,984,540 downwards.
TATGGTATTCATTCACCATATCCTAAAAAGTGAAGAGTTGGCTATCCCGCAAGTTTATGGCTTGTGGTAAAGGCGATGGAAAATCCATAATTGGTAATCACTCACCAAAGATAATGTTGATAATTTATCTAAGAGTTGGCTAGTCCGTAAGGTGCGGCTCTGGTAAAGACAAATCAAATCCGTTGGAAGTCGGTGGTTTGCTCAAAATCACATGGTTATCGGTGTACCATGGTTCTTACTTGAATCCGAAACATTTGGCTACTCCGAAGTAATGGCTTTTGGTAAAGAGATTAAAATCCATTATGTTTTCTCAAATCATTGCTAGGGACTAGCAATATCTCGATGTGGGGATTGATGAGTGTGTAAATACTCATCATTTTGTACAAAATAAAGCGCAAAATCATCTCGAAAACACTCGAAACACATCAAAATGATCAAAATATCACAAATCGGTGTTTTATGTGTTTTAAATGCAAAATATCAAAATCGGATGAAAACATATCAAATTTGCAAAATTGCGCTTTAGTCCCCAAGTTTAAAAGTTGTCAAAAAGCAGTCCCTGAGCACATAATTTCAAAAGTAAAGTCACCAAAGGTCCTTTTAAAATCAAAAGTTGTCAAATTTAGTCCTTTGGTGAAAAATATGAAAAGTTTGAGAAATTACAAAATGGTCCTTGACTTTGAAAATTGGCGAAATGGCCCCTAAAATTGCAAAATGGCAATTTTGGTCCTTATACTATTGATACTTGTCAAATTCAGCCCTTGGATCAACTTTGAGATGTTGGCGACTTAGGTCCCTACATTTTCGAGGATTTACACATTAAGTCCCTAAAGTTATTAACCTTTTAACTCATTTTGGACCTTTGCCTAGTTTTGACCCCATGTCTTAATGAATTGTGAACCCCTGTATATATTAGCCCTTGGGTCAAACTCGGTCAAAAATCTCACCCCGCCAAAAGTCTCCCATCTCAACTGCTTTACCTGCAATTAGCCATATCCCATCCCCCCTCCTCTCCAATCACTCAAACCTGTTCCCTCACCTCCAACTAACATCCAAACTACATTAAATGCTTCCCTAACCCCTCACTCTACCTCATATGTCATATACAAGATTTGGCGCCAAAAACATGTTTGAATGGTCAAGATCAATTCAAGGCCATCCAATGGCTTAGAATGGTGGGAAAGATTCAGAAGAGAGTGAGAATGGTTTTGGATTATAAAAGACAGAGAAAGGAAGCAAACAAAAGTAGTAGATTATTAGTTTTAAATTTTCCTATGTCGTTTTTATCTTTAATGTATTAGTTTGATTTCAAATCTGTAATCTTTTGTTCACAAGTATTAAACTCAAGTTATATTGTCAGTTTGAGCAAGTTTTAAACATTAATTCCAAGTTTTATTTCATTTCATCTTTATATGTTAACTGTTGAAAATTTTAGTTTCCATCTCATAACTTAAAGCTTCATAGAGCTTATTTTCAAGTTTATATAAGTTTATATAAGCTTTTCATAGCTTTATATAAGCTTATAGTCAAGTTTAAATCTCTTTTGTATTCTGGTCAACAAAAGTCAACTGTGGGCTAGAATTGGAAATGCAATTGGACATGGGTTGATGCAGAGGTGGATTGGGTTGGTTTTGAGTTAGTTGGGTTGGAATTGATAGGTAGTGGTTCTTGGTTCACTGGTTTGCAAGCTATAGCAGCTTTGGACCCTTTGTAAGTGAAATTTCAAGTTTCTTTGTATTACCTTAAATTATAGTTAAATCTGGTTCAAACCTGTTCAAATAGCTGTAATTAAGATAATCATACTTGGTTTGTTCATTAATATCAGTTGGATAAGTGATTTGATCAGTTTTTATTGCATATTAGTAGTGTAAAGGGTGTTTGGTACTCTTGTTTAATCTGCTGTAGGGGCTTGTTCATTGTATAAGTCTAGTAGCTTTAAGTTTACTTAGCTCATATATGCTCATTTGAGTCTTAGGTTGGGTCTGCAACATCACAGAAAGTCAAAATCATCTAAATCTGTCTCTACTGATCCACTGTTGTGGAATTAGATTTGCAAAATCTCATTTTGTGTTCAAAAATCATTAACATTGCTTTCAGTATACTTTTTACATCACATAACATCAATCTCAGTGGTAAAAATGGAATCAAAGTTCATCTAAGTCAAAGTTCTTCAATATCATAAAAAAGTCAAATATGAAAATCATGTTTTGGACCAACTGAAAGAGATTTTTCTTGGATTCATTTTTAAGCCTAAATCGGTGAAACTTGTTGATTTGAAAACCTCAATGGTCTACTTTCTTTTGTCATTTTACATATTTTTGAAATTTCCTTTAAGCCCTTAACAAGCTTGTGAACTTGGGCCTAGTTGCCTCTTTCATCTGTCTCGAGATTCACCGAGATTTTCTCGATTATTGCGGCTTATGCACGAGCTTATAAGAGCTTTCCATGGCCTGAATTTTGGTACACTTGGTCTCACCTAGGTCTATTGTAGGATACAAGTTTTGGTTTCGTGTTTCCGACTTATTCAAGTGCTTATTTGCTCGCTTAAACTGGCACCTCTAGCTGTTTTTAAGCAAAATATCCAAATCATCAAATCTGTTAGACTTGCAATCCAGTGGTTATAACTTGTTGTTTTTGGTTGCATTAGGGTACATTTAGCTTATTATAGCTTCTTATTCAGTTTGGTAGCCTTTGGAGTGCATTTGCTTAATCAAGTGCTTATTTCAATAAGCACTTCCATAGCAGTTTCAAATTCATCCACATAAGCACTTGTTTTTCCAATTTTCCTAGATTCCTAATATTATTTTAGACTTTTCCTGAAATTTTCAGATTTTTCCAAGCTTATTTGCTATTTTTCTTAATTTAAATTAGTTTTTAAGCATTTTTAAATAGCTTTTAATACAAAAAAATTAATAAAAGGTTCAACAAAATAATTTTTCATTTTTATTAAGTTTAGATAAATATAAAAAGCCAAAAAAGTAATTTTCCATATTTTTCATAGTTTATTTTATAATTTTAGCAATTTAATTAGTTTTAATAGTTTAAAATTCATAAAAATAGAAAATATTCGAAAAATACAAAAATAGTTTTGAAAATTCTAGTTTGATATTTTAGACTTTTCCATTTAATAATTTTATTTTTCTAGCTTTATTTCCTATTTTCTTGTATTTTAGGTAATTATTAAATAGTTAAAAATAGTTTTTAATTAATAATAATTAGGTAATTAGTTATAAAAATAGTTTTCTTTTTCCAAATAGTTTCTTATATCATTAGGTTTGTAAAAATGTATTTTTCATATTTTTAGGACTTTTATTTCTTAGATTTCACTTTTTATTTTGTACGTTTGCGTAATTTTAATTTAAACGTAAGTTTTTAGTTTTAAGTTTTAAACGTTCATCAATTTTAAAATAGTGATAGCGTTTATTTAATATTTTTAATCTTTTTAATTTCCTTTAATTTTCATTTTAGCCCTTGTAGTTTATTTTCTTTTCCGTAGTTATAATAATTCTCAATCTCCTTTTCCGCTTCAAATCTCGCGATCACTATATCGTCGATAATCCATTGCATAGCTCATTGGGACATAACGACCGGGAGACTCTATACTCCCGGATCTTCATTGCATTCGTGCTTAGGCAGTTTTTAGCTGGTTACGGTCCGCCATTCACAAGTGGCGGGCTTGTGTGATTTAGCTTGACTGTTTGGCACGCATCAAATGGCTGTGGAGGGTAAAATGTTTAAGAGATGGGCGGCCATGTGGAGAGCCTCAACCCAAAAAGTGGGCGGCAGGTGTGCTTGAAACAAGAGGGTTCGGATAAGGTTGTTTATGGTACGAATCATTCGCTCAGATTTGCCATTCTGTTGTGATGTTTTTGGGCAAGAGAAACGAATAGTTATACCATTAATAGAAAATAATTGGTGTAAGGCATTATTGTCAAACTCGCCCCCATGATCACATTGCAAAGATTTAATCTCACAGTTAAACTGATTCTTAACATAAGCACGAAAATGAATAAATTTAGACAATGCATTAGATTTGTTTCTCAAAGGATACACCCACAAATAATGTGAAAAATGATCAAGAAACAAAACATAATACTTAATACCCGAAAGACTCGAAAGTGGAGAGGTCCACAAGTCTGAATGAACAATATCAAAAGGAGACTTAACAATTGTCTTAGAATGCGAAAAAGGAAGTCGCACGTGCTTGCCAAGCTGACAAGCATGACAAAGCACGGGAGACTTAGTCTTATTACATGAAATGAAATTATTAGAAACTAGAGAACATAACACGTCACTTCCAGGATGACCAAGTCGTTGGTGCCACGTTTGTTGACTGACAAGAAAGGCTTTAGGAGTAGACGGGAATGTGACTGGATAAAGATCACCCGTGCTGTCACATCGGAGCAGAATTTGACGTGTCCAATAATCCTTCATAGAAAAACCAAACTCGTCAAACTCAATAGTACATTTATTATCGCGAACAAACTGACGAACCGAAATTAAATTTTTTTAGGGGTAATAAGAACATTATTTAGGTGAAGGGTTCGGTGAGGTGTGATCAAAGTGCTATGGCCCGAGTTGGTAACGGGAATCGATTTCCCGTCACCAACTTGAACAGATGGATAAATGCAAGAATTAAAAATAGTACTAAGGTTAGTAGCAGAGGAGTTAAGATGAGAGGACGCCCCAGTATCCATGTTCCAATTCGGATCTGACTGATCATGAAGTGTCATGGTGCTAAAGGCTTGAGGTAGAACCGTAGCTTGACCAGAAGGCATGGGCGAGGACACTGAACCTTGAACCGCAGCTGCGTACAAGGCCTGTTGTTGTGGAGTAAGAGTCAGCTGCGGGGATGTTGGTGTGAAACCAGGTGGTATCATGGGCCCGAAGCCGAAAGGTGAAGTAGCTGGTGCATGCGTCTGACCCAATGAAGCACTTAAACCATATTGGGCTAGTAGTTGGTTTTGGGCCTGAAGTAGTGCTAACAATTGTTGCTGGCCTGCTAAATTAATTCCACCACTTCCTAACCCATTTGTCACATTCTGTGTTGCAAAAGTGGACCTGTTATTTTGCAAATTGTTGGTACGTGAGTTACCACTAGAAGCAGAAGTAGAGACACGATTAGAGTCATGTATATCGACAATTCGCACCCCTGTTACAAGAACCTCGACCATAATTTTGACAAACCTCGGTCTTGTTGGTATTACGGTAGTCACGATCCCTGTTGCTTCTAGTGTCATGTCCACGATTTTGTGACGCGGCTAACAGAGCTTGTGGTGCACTTGACGTGGTGTTTGTGGACATAGCAGGCAACTTAGACCGAAGGCGCATCTCTTCAGTCGTAACCATGGATCGCATGGTAGCAAGAGTGGGAAGGATCCTTGTGAGCGATGATTTGGGCAAGGCTGCCAAAATTTTCGCTTAAGCCATTTATGGCATATGTAACCACATCATCTTCACTGATGTCCGAACCGAGATCATTAAGCAAGGTGATGATGGAGTCGATTTTGGAAAAGTATTCTTCAGCACTTTGTTCTCCCATTTGTAGCATGGGTAATTCGCCTTTTAAAGCGACCGTGCGTGTGCGTTTGTTGTCTTGAAAGAGGGTCTCAACTTGTTCCCATGCCGCGAGAGCCGTTTTGGGGTTGAGTTTGATAAACCTTCGTTGAAGGGAAGGGGACAATGTAAGAATGATCCAGGACTTGACAATGGAGTCAGCCGTGAGCCACTCTTCTGTCGGTGGTGTTGATGTAGAAGCAGCTTCCTTTGGCCCTTCGATGTGCTTTAAGACACCGAAGTTGTTGCAGTGGATTTTGAAAAAGTAGCACCATGATGAGTAGTTTAACTCATCAAGATCGAGTTTGATGGGTACTAGGTTGTTGATGTTGTGTACCGCATATAACTTTTCAACAAGTGTGAGAGCAGGAGCTATTGGTGGTGGGTTGCTGTTTGTCATGGTGGTGATGATATGTTATTTAGGTGTCGACTGTTAAGTCGATCGAAGGAGGGGCAGAGAAGAAAGCCGACCGTTAAGGCGGCAGTGATGAATTAGGGTTTTGTTAGGATCGGTTGTGAGAAACTAAGCCTGATACCATGTAAACCGGGTATTCTGTATATTTCGTATATGCATAATGTTACAATCATGAGTATATATTGTACAAGTAATGGGCCTACTAAACATGTAAACTAAGCTAATACGTGGGCCTATGAAATATGTCTGCTAACACTTGATAGTGTCTAGATATAGGTTTTTTTTGTTGGACTTGGATATTTGTGATGAATACATGTTTAAATCTTTAAAGATTTTGACAAGAATCACAAAACACGAATATGAGATCTTACGTGTCTTTTAATTTTGTGTTCCGAGTCTTTTGAGATTTGATGGTTGTGATAAGTAGATAAGGATGATGAGAATTGATAGAACCCTTCTCGGGTTCTTAGCAACCAAAGTGAAACAACTACTGCTATTTATACTTTCTCATAAGTTGAATGCTCCATGTAACTTATGAGAATCATGATATGAAGAGTTTTTAGCAATAATTATGTGTGTAAGTTGTAGCAATAATTATGTATGTAACTCTTTTTGCAGTTATGAAGAGACAAAATTAAGTACATAAACCAAATTTTTTACATCTTTCACATTCCCATCAAAAAAGAAAAACTGCAACAACACTTCATCTTCAACACATTGATTTACACGAAATTTTGATTGATGAATTAAATATTTAAGACTCCACATTAATTAGAAAACTGAATCTTTTAGTAGATATATATATACATGACAAATTCATAAATTATTTGGCATGTGTATTTTTCATTTTCTTTCCATAAATTCTCACCAATCATTTTTTCAAAGTAACCAATCACACCATTAGGTACACAAATAGTAATGATTATTAAGGGTGTGTTTGGTTGGTTACTTGAAATCACAATGCATATAGGTAAAAATGAAGTGTCATATAGGATTAGGTATAAGAGTCGCAATGATTCTGTTTGGTTTGATGTTTGAGCTATGAGTAATTTTTTTAAGTAGGCTCTACTAAAAAAATAAAAATTGATGTTTTGTTGTGTTGAGATCACATGTTGTAACACCCCAAGTTTTTACGGTAATGATTTATAATTAATTTATATACTTTAGTTATCTTAAAGGACCTCCCATTAACTAAGTTATACTAAATAGGACTATCCTCGCAATTGCTCTTTTATCAGGGACCTAAGTTTTCAAATTGTGAAAGTTTTATGATAACACTTATACTCTTTCTTGATGTCCAGGAAAGTTAGAAACCGACTCATTTTCTTTCCCTCCTCCTGCACTCACGTTTCACACACACAATTCTATAACAAGCTAGGGTTTGATTCAAGATTAATTATTAGTAAGGTTTAAGCAAGAATATATCATATATAAGCTCAAAATCACGTTTTCTAGGGTTCCTACAAATCCAATTCGACGTAATAATTATACGTAAGTTCTTTAATTGTGTTTTATGATTACCCAATAGTGGGTAATGATTAAGTATGATGATTTTATGCTATATATGGGGTTTTTTTTTATAGAAATTCATATGTTTATGTTAAGATGTGATTTTCAAGAATCACTAAGAACACATCTTAATCATGTGTATGAGTTAAGATTAATGATAGGTATAATTTTATGATGCCATAACACCAATTTATGATGCTAATTTTTAGAAAGTGTGTTGGTTTGATCGTATAAGCCACAAATCAAACACCCCCTTATGGCATATTCATACTTTAGAGCTTATTTTGATAAGATAGAATATATTTTAATAAGTTCCATGTAATTTGTATGTTCTTAGATCATAAGAATTAGCCGAGGACATCTTACGGGAGCTTGTTCTAGTATTCAAGCGTTTTTTTAGGTGAGTAACATATATAATTTTAGCAACGGCTTAATAGTAATCCGTTAGAGGTGCTATATATTTAATATTTATGTATAAGTTTTATTGCATGTTTATTGTTACGTTTATGTTATGTATTCATAGTTCCATGTTATTATTAGTGATGAGTGTCTAAATACTCATCATTTTTGTACCTTTTAGTCTGCAAAAATATCTGAAAACACTCAGAAATGCATCAAAATGATAAAAATATCACAAATAAGTGTTTTATGTGTTTCAAATGCAAAAATATCAAAAATATCAAAATCAGATGAAAAACGTATCAAGTTTGCATAATTGGCAGTTTTAGTCCCCCAAGTTTCAAAAGTTGTCAAATCTAGTCCCTGGAATCCAAAAATATGGAGTTTTATCATTCAAGGTCCCTGAAATATTCTAAATTGTCAAAAATGGTCCTTGAATGAATCTTTGGGCAAATGGCAGAAAAGGTCCCTCAACTTTACAAAAGTGTCAAAATTGGTCCTTGGATATTTAAAAATGGAAAATAATCAAATGTGGTCCTTGTACTATTAAATATTGGCATATTTGGTCCTTTTGATAAGTTTGGAAAAGCTACAGGTTCAGTCCCTCAAGTTTGGAGAAATTGCATAAATGGTCCTTGTGTATTAAACAAACCAAACCGGACCCCTTTTTGTATTATTACCCCAGCCAAACCAAAAGAACCCCCTGTCATAAACCTGTGAACCCCCTAATTTGACCCCTTCCCTTATTATTAATACGGGGTCAACAAAAGTCAAAACCAGAAGCACTGTTCATCTCTCTCACACTTGCCCGCCAAAACCAGACACCTACTCAAACCACCATGGTTTTCAATTCCACCCTTTCCACCTCACCCTAACAGCTGTTTAACAACTCCCTAACACCTCCACATCCACCAAAAATCTTTAATTGCAAAAACCTACTCGTACCAGCTCAAAAGACTTTTTGGCGCCAAAAATTCCACATGGACGAACTTGATGAATTAGAAAGATCCAATGGTTCAAGTGAGGTGGGAAAGTCTCAGAGATGTCGACAAAGCTCAATGAGATCATTATAAACAAGAGATGAAGCAATGAGAAGAGTAACTAGTGTAATTTTTAATTTCCTATGTCGTTTTAGTTAAATTTTAAATTCCAGTGTAATGTTAAGCTTTCAAGTACTGTTTCTAGCTATTTCAGTGTATTGTTAAACTTTTTCAATTATCAATTTCAAGTTTTAATCATATTTCCAGTTTATGCAAATTTAAAGTTCCAAAATCTCATGATAGTTCGAATGTTGTTTTTAGTTGTTATCTTGGATTCATAAGCCAACATAAGCTCCTAGATAGCTTGTTTAAGCTATTAGAAACCTTTAAAAGTCATTTTAGTATCAAAAGCAAAAATACCAAAAATACAAAAAAAATCGGTTAAAATAAAAAAGCAATGGAGATGGTGATCACAATTTGGGCGAGGTTAATAATGGATTGCCTTTGGTTTAGAGCTTCTTGGGAAGCCATAGGAAGTGTTCTGGACCTTGGTTCTCAATTTTCACTTGATTTCCATCTTGTAAGCCTTTTGCTCAATTTTAGCTTTTCACCGTTAAAGTTACTTATAAGCTTCAATCTTTGTGTTTCTATGTTTCTTAGTTATAGTTAAGTATAATTAAACATTAAAAGCAGTTAGCTTGTTCTTTAAAATTGGTAGTTGCTATAAATTTTATTTTAACGATCTTATTAGAATAATTGTCAATCCTAAGTTCTATGATGTTATTCTTTTGTTTAGTGCTTATTTAGTCTTAATACATGATATTATAAAGTCTTGAATCCATAGCATGGTCTAAATCTGTGAAATACTTTGAAAAACACCAAAACAGTCTAGTTAAGTGGTGTTTGGATTTGCTTGATTAACTGTGTTATAGGTTGTTTAAAACAGTGTTCTTGTTTGATACATGTCACACTTGGTCTAAATAACTCAAACATACAAGAAAAACCAGTGCTTGTTTGTTCAAAAGTCAAAATTACTTTTAAACTTACTTAAATAGTTAACTGTTAGGATTTAGTTTGTAAAACTAATCATAGTTGTTTAGAATTTGTTAACATTGCTTAATTTCATCTTATTTTAGGTTAATACAACATAATTAGTGAGTAGGATCAATCTAAAGTTCATAATAGTCAACCTAATAGAGTAATTAGAAAAGTCAAAATTTCAGTTTTGCAGTTTTTGAATAAACTAGATTATTTTCTATAGGACTTATTATTAGCTTTTAAGATTTGAGCTTTTGGAATATTAAAATATAGTTGCTCAGCTTTATCCTAGTATTTTTTATAATTTCTAGATAGCTTATTTAATAGCTTATTTCTTAGCTTCTTTTAAGCCCTTTTTCAAAATAGCGCCCTGTGCACAGTTGAGTGACCAATTTTCATAAGCTCATAAAAAAAGCTCACTATTGATCCATAGCTTGTGTATTTTGGTTCTTTGGAAAGCTAAACTAGCTGTCTTGAAGATCCAAGCTTAAGTTTTTACTTTATAGCTTATTTGGTAGAAATTGCAAGTGACTTATTGTTTGTCCCATTTCGTGTGCACATAACTAATCGGTGGTTCACAAGCTTTTCATAAGCTTGTCACAAGCTTATTAGTGAGCCATAGAGTGTGAGCTTGGACTTTTGGAAAGCCCACCACTCATCTTGATACCCAGTCTTTAATTTGAGCTTTTAAGCTTATTTCATAAGCTAAAACTGCTCTTAGATATGGCTGCAGGCCTGTTTGGTTAGTAGTTTTAGCATAAGTGCTTATTTGCTTATTATAAGCTTATCAGTGTGTTTCTCTTTGCTTTTTAGCCTAATTTGAGTAGCTTTAGCTTATTTGTGCCTTATTTCACCTTTGTTTCAAGCTGTGAAGCTTGTTTAAGCTTAAAACATCCATATAAGCTCATTAGCTTAACTATTGACCTTATAAGCTCATAAACAGCTTATTTTTAAGTTTCAAAATTTTTGTTTTTATTAAAGTTGTTTATTTTCATTAGTTAAGTAGGTTTAAAAAAAGAAAAAACACAAAAACATCATTTTTAAAATAGTGATAGCGTTTATTTAATAGAATTTAGCTTTTTGATTTTTCTTTTCAGCTTATTATTAAGCACTTCTTGTTTTTATAATTTTCTTAGCTTTACATCATCATAGGATATTTTAGAAAAAGTTTCATAATTTTCTTAGCTTGTTTAGTATTTATTAGAATTTAAAATAGTTAAAATGTATTAAATAATTAATAATAAATAAATAAAAACATAAAAATATCTTTTTAGTTTTAAAATTAGTTTTATAATATTTTAGATTTTTCCAAGTTAAAATCTCATTTTCCAGTTTAATTTTATATTTTCTTTTATTTAAGTGTATTTTAAATACTTAATAAATAGTAATTAATTAATAATAAATAGATAAAAGTGTAAAAATATATCTTCAGTTTTAAAATAAGTTTTATAATATTTTAGATTTTTAAAGTCATAATTTAATTTTTCTAGCTTAATTTCATATTTTATTATATTTTAGAGTATTATTAAATAGTTTAAAATAGTTTTAATTAATAATAATTAAATAAATAGTTATAAAAATAATTTTAATTTTCTAATAATTTTCTTTTATTATTAGGGTTGTAAAATATCATTTTCATATTTGTAGGTCTTTTATTTCTTAAAACTCACGTTTTATTTTGTACGTTTACGTAGAATTTAGTAAACGTACGCGTTTAAGTTTATTTAATCTGATTGTTGTGCTTTATAGTTCTATATTCAAATACCATTCCAATCAATCAGTAGTGTAATTTTCAATCAAAATCCTTACTGATCATTATCCTTAGTGATCATTCGACATCTGAACGTTTTTGAGCACCATTAATCCTCCGTGGGACTTAACGACCCGGGAATGCACTATATTCCAAGGGAAATTGCATTGGTTTTAGACTGTTTGAATTTTATTACGGTTGACCATTCACAAGTGGTTGACTTGTGTAATAAACTTGACGGTTTGGGATCCAATCAAAATTTTGCGCCATTGCATTGCCGGGAGGCTTTAAGCGTGTTTTAAACATTTTCGGATCCGTACTTGCACATATACCACCTTTTGTAAATGTTTTTTGTAAAGTTATCAAAAGTTTATTAACACTTTTCCTAAAGTGTTAACAACATCAAAAAATATAAAACAACAAAACAATCGTAACGTTTTCTATCTTGTATTTTATTTAAGGTGATTCTTAAGCGAGATACGATTTGGTTAAGCGAGACGATACCAAAAATATTGTCCAAAAGTATTTAAACCCTTAGCACAAATCCATACCTCGTCTTTTCGGTGGTACTTAATAAATACATAAAAATCAACCACCGCAAACCAAGGCGGTACACCTACCAACCTGGGGTGTGAACATTAATAAGTTCCCAATCTTAAAGATCAAAACTTGCCTTTGTGTCCTTGTGATTTGGTGTACCTTTTTCAAAGCCATTTCATTTGTGATTATTGGTTTAAGTTCACTTGTCGTTTTGCCTCGCATTTGTTTTGAAAATTTTTTATACTTAGTGCATGCGCTCTCGTTCTTCCGATTCTACAAGTCCACTTTCGAGCTTGCAAATATTCCTCGTGAGCGTGAGGGCGTTACGCTCCTTGGTAGTGATGAGGCGTCTAGTACCACCACCCCACATCGTAATGGCGGAAGACAAACCGATGAATGAGCTTCTCCAAGCACCCATCGAGGGTTACGGAGATGCCATTGTTGTCCCGACCATCGTGGTGATACCTTTGAGCTCAAAACCGGGTTGCTTAATCTTGTAACCCAAAGCCAATTTTATGGTTTTGAGCGGGATGATCCTCATGCACATATTCGATGGTTTAACAAGATTGCATCTACCATCAAATACAAGAATGTCCCACATGAAGCAATTAAGCTTCTTCATTCCCATTCTCTGTAGGACAAGCCGGAATTGGCTTGAGAAACAACCCCTCGTTCCATTGAGACATGGGAGGATCTAGTCACTAAGTTTGTTAACAATTCTATCCTCCATCCCGAACTACAAGTCTTAAGAATGAGATAATGAAATTTTCTCAAAGATTTGATGAATCATTCGGGAGGCATGGGATCGTTACAAAGAATTGCTCATGATGTCGCATCATGGTTTTACCGAATTAATGCAAATGGATACTTTCTACAATGGTGCGAGACAAGGCGACCAAGACTCTTTAAATGCCTCCGCGGAGGTAATTTCTGAGCAAGACCACAAAAGAAGCCTTGCAAATCATAGAAAACAAGTCCCGGTCCGCCTTTCCGAACAAAGACATATCGGTCTCGGTCTAATCTTTGGACCTTCTACTTCATCTCACGTGAGTACATCTAGCACCGATGCTAAGATTGACAAACTCACGGATATTGTTCGAGCTTTGGTTCTTGCTAACCAAAGAAAGTCACTTTCACACGACACCATCACATGGTGAAGTGAAGAAAGTCGAGTGCATGTTACTTGTGGTGGCCCTCATGCATACTACAATTGTCTTCGCCACCGATGGTAGTCCGTTTGAAGCCAATGCTATAGCCGGTACTTCACATCGGGGAGGTAATCAATACCGTCCTCAAAATGAACCAAATTACCGTGCTAATACTTATCGGGGACCACCGGTTTTAACGAATCCTAACATACAAAACCGAATCGAACCAACCTAGAATGAACCAAGGTTATCAAAACCAAGGTAATTTCTATCCGGACCAAATCAAGGTTTCCAACATCAAGGAAACCTTAATCAAAACAATTTCAATCGAGGAATCAATTTCGAAAAATGTGAATCCTAACCAAGGAATTTTCAACAACAAGGTCATAATCAAAACATACGACCTCAAAATTTACCTCCACATCCTCGGTACCATCATCGATGAGTTATTGAAGCAATTCATGAAATCCCAAGATGAAATGAACAGGTTGTTGGTCGGTCGGATCGGCGATCTAAAGAAGTCTTTAAATGATCAACCCTCGGGCTCGGAAAACTTCCGAGCAACACGATCGCTAACCCGAGGCGATGCAAAGCGATCACAACCAGTGGTGTTTCATACAATGGACCCGCTATTCCTACTACCTCTTCTTCTTCTCTCCGAAGGTAGTGGAAAGTGAACTGAGGCGACAAAGGACAAGGAACTTCCTACTAATAACGGAGGTACCAACAATGTCCATCCTCGAGTTGTCCGAAACCCAAATCCAATCCGAGTTGTTTTGAACCTCCTGTAGCTCTGTTGAAAACCCCAATCCAAATCTTCTATTCCTTACCCATCACGTTTGAATGAGCAAAGCTCATGAAAAAGCCGGTCATCAAATGGACAAATTTTTCAAATTTTCCAAGAACTACATTTTGACATAAGCTTTGCGGATGCTATCATCTTGATGCCCAAGTTTGCATCAACTCTCAAACACATGTTAAGCAACAAGGAAAAAGCTGTTTGAGATGGCAAAACTCCTCGAGCGAGCGCTGCTCTGCGATTATCTTGAAAAAGCTTCAGAAGCTTGGAGATCTGGAAAATTTCTCTTACCTTGTGTATTTCCGGGAATGGTTGAATGCTTTGCCTTAGCCGATCTTGGTGCAAGCATCAATCGATGCCTTATTCGATATGGAAGAAACTTTCTCTTAGGACCTCACTCCTACATGCATGACTCTCGAGCTTGCGGATCGTACAATATCCGTCCACTTGGCATTGCCAGGGCGTATTGTAAAGTAGGAAAGTTCCATTTTCCGGTGACTTTGTGGTTGTTGACTTCGATGTTGATCATCGGGTTCCTCTCATTGTTGGTCGAGGATTCACGAGAGCGGGCGTGCTCTCATTGATGTATTTGAGCAAGAAATCACATTACGTGTTGGTAATGAAGTCATCACCTTTAACCTTGATCAAACTTGAGGTACTCCGCAAACTATGATTACGAGTCGGTTAACCGAATAGATATCATTGATGTTGCTACGAAGAGTACTCTCAAAGTTCTTGGTTATGATCATAATTCTTCGAGTGATAATCTCACTCATTCATCTCAACCCATCATCGCCAATTCTACTCCTTCTCTCACTCCGTTTGAGGAAAGTGACTTCATCTTGGAAGAGATTGAAGCATACTTGTCTAGTGATTCAGTTCCATGGGAAATTGATCACGCTCCAATTGACATCGAGGGGGATATTCTTCTCATTGAGAAGTTGCTTAATGATGATCCATCATCACTCCCTCCCGTCGAGCTTCATAACAAGGAAGTCAAGTCAGTTGAGAAAACTGAAGAATTTCCTGAGGTAGAACTTAAGGACTTACCACCTCATCTCGAGTATGCATTTCTTGAGGGTGATGATAAATTACCGTCATTATTGCTCGAGATTTGAGTAAAGATGAAAAGATTGCTCTCATAAAGGTCTTGAAGTCACACAAGCAAGCAATTGCTTGGAAACTCTCCGACATTAAGGGTATCAACCACGAGTTTTGTACTCACAAAATCTTGATGGAGGATGACTTCAAACCAATGATTCAACATCAGAGAAGAGTAAATCCAAAAATCCATGATGTTATTAAACAAGAGGTTCTCAAACTTCTTGATGCAAGATTAATTTACCCGATCTCAGATAGTCCTTGGGTTAGCCCAATTCACTGTGTTCCTAAAAAGGGTGGCATAACTGTTGTCACAAATGAAAATAACGAGTTAATTCCAACTCGGTTGGTTACTGGATGGCGTGTGTGCATTGACTATCGTAAGTTGAATGACGCCACCCGAAAAGACCATTTTACTCTACCCTTCATGGACCAAATGCTTGAGAGATTAGCAGGGAACGAATACTATTGTTTCCTTGATGGTTTCTCGGGTTATTTCCAGATCCCCATTGATCCACGGGATCAAGAAAAACCACATTCACCGCCCATACGGAACTTTTGCCTACTGAGACGTATGCCTTTTGGCCTATGTAATGCTCACAGCACGTTCCAACGATGTATGATGGCCATATTCCACGACATGATCGGAAACAATGGAGGTGTTTATGGATGACTTCTCGGTCATTGGGGACTCGTTTCAAACATGTCTCTCCATTTAGATAAAATGCTAAAGCGGTGTGAAGACACCAATCTTTGCCTAAATTGGGAGAAGAGCCACTTTATGGTCAAAGAAGGCATAGTCCTTGGCCATAAGATTTCCAAAAGCGGATCGAGGTTGATAGAGCAAAAGTCGATGTTATTGCTAAATTGCCTCATCCTACTACCGTCAAAGGTATTAGGAGTTTTTAGGTCATGCGGTTTTATCGTAGATTCATACAAGATTTTTCTAAAATCGCCCGACCTATGACCCATCTTCTTGAAAAGATGCTCCTTTTATCTTCTCACCGAGTGCATCGAAGCTTTTGAAACATTAAAGAAAAAGCTTCTTGAGGCACCCATTCTCGTTGCTCCCGGTGGGATTTACCCTTTGAGCTCATGTGCGATGCAAGTGATTTTGCTATCGGTGCGGTCCTAGGGCAGCGTAGATCCAAGCATTTTCACCTATCCACTACGCAAGTAAGACTATGGTGAAGCTCAAACCCATTACACCACCACGGAAAAAGAGCTACTAGCCGTGGTGTATGCGTTTGAGAAGTTTCGCCGTACTTAATCTTGACCAAATGCGTGGTGTATCACGGATCACTCGGCTCTCAAATATCTCTTTGCAAAACAAGATGCAAAGCGAGATTACTCCGTTGGGTTCTCCTCCGCAAGAATTTGATATCATTATCGTGATAAAAAGGAGCCGAGAACACAGGCTGCGATCATCTGTCGCGTCTAGAAAACCCTCACCAAGATGTTTTCGAGAAAAAGGAAATAAATGAAACATTTCCTCTCGAGACACTCAATGCGGTTTCTTTTCGTGGAAACTCTACTACCCCATGGTTTCTTGACTTCGCAAATTACCATGCGGGTAACTTCATAGTGAAAGGAATGTCGACCCAACGGAAGAACAAATTCTTCAAGGATGTTAAACATTACTTACGGGACGACCCTACTTATTCAAAATCATGCGGATCAAGTCATCCGACGGTGTGTTTATGGACGAGAAGCTATGGACATTCTCAAAGCTTGCCATCTTTGGACCCACGGGGCCATCATAGTCAAACTACACCGCCAAGAAGGTGTTTGATTCGGGTTTTATTGGCCCACTATTTACAAGGATGCCCACGAATTTGTCAAAATTTGTGGCGCTTTGTCAACGTCACGGAAATATCTCACAAAGAAATGAAATGCCGCAAAAGCGCTATTCAAGTGTGTGAGATTTTGACATCTTAGGCATTGACTTTATGGGGCCATTTCCATCATCTCGAGGAAACAAATACATACTTGTGGTCATTGACTATTTGTCAAAATGGGTTGAAGCAAAAGCTTTACCTACCAATGATGCCCGAGTTGTTGTGAAATTCTTAAAATCTCTTTTGCTAGGTTTGGAACTCCATGAGCTATAATCGGTGATCGTGGTACGCATTTCTGTAATGACAAATTTGATCGAGTCATGCAAAAGTATGGTGTAACTCACCGTCTCTCTCTGCATACCACCCCGAACAAGTGGGCAAGTGGAAGTTTCCAACCGTGGTATTAAAAGAATTCTTGAAAGGACGATGGCGAAAACCGTGCATCACGGTCGGATAAAGCGGATGACGCTCTGGGCCTTCCGTGCGACTTATAAAACACCCATCGGGTGTACTCCATACAAGCTAGTGTGCGGAAGGCATGTCATCTGCCAATTGAGCTAGAGCACAAAGCATCTTGGGCCTTGAAACATGCCAACTTCGATATTCGAGACGGTGGTGATCACGAGAAAAGTTCAAATGAATGAATTAAATGAACTCCGTGATCAAGCATACGAGAACTCTTTGATCTACAAACAAAAGACAAAGAAGATTCATGACTCCAAAATCAAGAACCGCGTTTTCAGCGTCGGTGATCGAGTCCTTCTTTTCAATTCAAGATTGAAGATATTCTCGGAAAGCTCAAGTCCGTTGGTGCGGTCCATTTACTATTGCTAAGGTTTATCCTTATGGTACTATTGAGTTATCTCAACCCGATGGTCCAAATTTTAAAGTGAATGGTCATCGATTGAAACACTATTTTGGAGAGGACATTCCACCCGTGGTTGTCCGGATCTACAAACTTTCCCCATGAACCAATGAATGCGGGGATCGAGTCAAGCTAGCGACTCGGTAATCAAAAACGATGCACACACCATATGGGTTTTCACCGTATTTCGATTTCTTTCTACTTTCTACCACCCTAGTGTGGGGAGTTGCCCCATTGTTGTATATAAGTTTTCTATTAAAAAAAAAAAAAAAAAAAAAAGTATATATCAAAAATAAATAATGGCGTAGTATTTCCTTTTACATTCTATGTTTCGGCATAACAGTAGGTACTTTGAATATTGAGGGCAATATTCATTTCTAGTGTGGGGGAATTCTCACGAATTTTATCATGTAATTATTCCACCCATTCCCCATTTTGGCCAATTTTTTTTTTGAGTAAGTGTTTTCACTTACTCGACAAATGGTAATCGATCCGCCATGTCTAACCCACATAAGGATTGGCTAATCCGAGAGCAAGCGGCTCTTGGTAAAGATATCTCAAATCCGTTTATGGCTTGCAATTTGCCCAAAATTGTATGGTGTTCATTCACCATATCTTTAATTAGTGAAGAGTTGGCTAGCCCGCAAGTTTATGGCTTGTGGTAAAGGCGGTTGGAAAGCCATAATTGGTAATCGACTCACCAAAGATATTTGATAATTTATCTAAGAGTTGGCTAGTCCGAGCAAGCGGCACGGTAAAGACAAATCAAAACCGTTGAAAGTGGTGATTTGCTCAAAATCATTTGGTTATCATTGTACCAAGGTTCTTACTTGAACTGAAACAATTGGCTACTCCGAGTAATGGCTTTTGGTAAAGAGATGAAATCCATTAAGTTTTCTAAAAAGATTGCTAGGGACTAGCAATATCTTAGTGTGGGGATTGATGAGTGTCTAAATACTCATCATTTTGTACCTTTTAGTTTGCAAAACATCCGAAAACACTCGAAATGCATCAAAATGATAAAAATATCACAAATAAGTGTTTTATGTGTTTCAAATGCAAAATATCAAAATCGGATGAAAAACGTATCAAGTTTGCATAATTGGCGCTTTAGTCCCCAAGTTTCAAAAGTTGTCAAATCTAGTCCACGGAATCCAAAAATATGGAGTTTTATCATTCAAGGTCCACGAAATATTCTAAATTGTCAAAATGGTCCTTGAATGAATCTTTGGGCAAATGGCGAGAAAAGGTCCCTCAACTTTACAAAAGTGTCAAAATTGGTCCTTGGATATTTAAAATGGAAAATAATCAAATGTGGTCCTTGTACTATTAAAGATTGGCAAATTTGGTCCTTTTGATAAATTTGGAAAAGCTGGCGAGTTCGATCCTCAAGTTTGGAGAAATTGCATAAATGGTCCTTGTGTATTAAACAAACCAAACCGGACCCTTTTTGTATTATTACCCACCAAACCAAAAGAACCCCTGTCATAAACACCTGAACCCCTAATTTGACCCTTCCTTTATTATTAATACGGGTCAACAAAAGTCAAAACCAAACCATTCATCTCTCTCACACTTGCCCGCCAAAACCGGACACTACTCAAACCACCATGGTTTTCAATTCCACCTTTCCACCTCACCCTAACAGTTGTTTAACAACTCCCTAACACCTCCACATCCACCAAAATTCTTTAATTGCAAAAACTACTCGTACCATTTCAAAAGACTTTTGGCGCCAAAATTCCACATGGACGAACTTGATGAATTAGAAAGATCCAATGGTTCAAGTGAGGTGGGAAAGTCTCGAGAGATCGACAAAGCTCAAAAGATCATTATAAACAAGAGATGAAGCAATGTGAAAGAGTAACTAGTGTAATTTTAATTTCCTATGTCGTTTTAGTTAAATTTAAAATTCGATGTAATTTTAAGCTTTCAAGCACTTTGTTTAAGCTATTTTAAGTGTATGTTAAACCTTTTCAATTATCAATTTCAAGTTTTAATCATATTTCCGGTTTATGCAAATTTAAAGTTCAAAATCTCATGATAGTTCGAATGTTGTTTTTAGTTGTTATCTTGGATTCATAAGCCAACATAAGCTCCTAGATAGCTTGTTTAAGCTATTAGAAACCTTTAAAATCATTTTAGTATCAAAAGCAAAAATACCAAAAAATACAAAAAAATCGTTAAAAATAAAAAGCAATGGAGATGGTGATCAAAATGGAGCAAGGTTAATAATGGATTGCCTTTGGTTTAGAGCTTCTTGGGAAGCCATAGGAAGTGTTCTGGACCTTGGTTCTCAATTTTCACTTGATTTCCATCTTGTAAGCCTTTTGCTCAATTTTAGCTTTTCCTTTGTTAAAGTTACTTATAAGCTTCAATCTTTGTGTTTCTATGTTTCTTAGTTATAGTTAAGTATAATTAAACATTAAAAGCAGTTAGCTTGTTCTTTAAAATTGGTAGTTGCTATAAATTTTATTTTAACAGTCTTATTAGAATAATTGTCAATCCTAAGTTCTATGATGTTATTCTTTGTTGTTTAGTGCTTATTTAGTCTTAATACATGATATTATAAAGTCTTGAATCCATAGCATGGTCTAAATCATGAAATACTTTGAAAACACCAAAACAGTCTAGTTAAGTGGTGTTTGGATTTGCTTGATTAAGCTGTGTTATAGGTTGTTTAAAACATGTTCTTGTTTGATACATGTCACACTTGGTCTAAATAACTCAAACATACAAGAAAAACCGGTGCTTGTTTGTTCAAAAGTCAAAATTACTTTTAATCTTACTTAAATAGTTAATCGTTAGGATTTAGTTTGTAAAACTAATCATAGTTGTTTAGAATTTGTTAACATAGCTTAATTTCATCTTATTTTAGGTTAATACAACATAATCGAGTGAGTAGGATCAATCTAAAGTTCATAATAGTCAACCTAATAGAGTAATTAGAAAAGTCAAAATTTCGGTTTGTAGTTTTGAATAAACTAGATTATTTTCTATAGGACTTAATATTAGCTTTTAAGATTTGAGCTTTTGGAATATTAAAATATAGTTGCTCAGCTTTATCCTAGTATTTTTTATAATTTCTAGATAGCTTATTTAATAGCTTATTTCTTAGCTTCTTTTAAGCCCTTTTTCAAAATAGCGCCCTGTGCACAGTTGAGTGACCAATTTTCATAAGCTCATAAAAAAAGCTCACTATTGATCCATAGCTTGTGTATTTTGGTTCTTTGGAAAGCTAAACTAGTTGTCTTGAAGATCCAAGCTTAAGTTTTTACTTTATAGCTTATTTGGTAGGGCTGCAAGTGACTTATTGTTTGTCCCATTTCTGTGTGCACATAACTAATCAGTGGTTCACAAGCTTTTTCATAAGCTTGTCACAAGCTTATTAGTGAGCCATAGAGTGTGAGCTTGGACTTTTTGGAAAGCCCACCAGCTCATCTTGATACCCCAGTCTTTAATTTGAGCTTTTAAGCTTATTTCATAAGCTAAAACTGCTCTTAGATATGGCTGCAGGCCTGTTTGGTTAGTAGTTTTAGCATAAGTGCTTATTTGCTTATTATAAGCTTATCAGTGTGTTTCTCTTTGCTTTTTAGCCTAATTTGAGTAGCTTTAGCTTATTTGTGCCTTATTTCACCTTTGTTTCAAGCTGTGAAGCTTGTTTAAGCTTAAAACATCCAAATAAGCTCATAAGCTCAATCATTGACCTTATAAGCTCATAAATAGACTTATTTTTAAGTTTCAAAATTTTGTTTTCATTAAAGTTGTTTATTTTCATTAGTTAAATAGTTTTCAAAAGAAAAACACAAAAACATCATTTTTAAAATAGTGATAGCGTTTATTTAATAGAATTTAGCTTTTTGATTTTTCTTTTCAGCTTATTATTAAGCACTTCTTGTTTTTATAATTTTCTTAGCTTTCTGTCATCATAGGATATTTTTAGAAAAAGTTTCAGAATTTTCTTAGCTTGTTTAGTATTTATTAGAATTTAAAATAGTTAAAATGTATTAAATAATTAATAATAAATAAATAAAAAACATAAAAAATATCTTTTTAGTTTTAAAATTAGTTTTATAATATTTTAGATTTTTCCAAGTTAAAATCTCATTTTTCCAGGTTAATTTTATATTTTCTTTTATTTAAGTGTATTTTAAATACTTAATAAATAGTAATTAATTAATAATAAATAGATAAAAAGTGTAAAAAATATATCTTCAGTTTTAAAATAAGTTTTATAATATTTTAGATTTTTATAAGTCATAATTTAATTTTTCTAGCTTAATTTCATATTTTATTATATTTTAGAGTATTATTAAATAGTTTAAAATAGTTTTTAATTAATAATAATTAAATAAATAGTTATAAAAATAATTTTAATTTTCTAATAATTTTCTTTTATTATTAGGGTTGTAAAAATATCATTTTCATATTTGTAGGTCTTTTATTTCTTAAAACTCACGTTTTATTTTGTACGTTTACGTAGAATTTAGTAAACGTACGCGTTTAAGTTTATTTAATCTGATTGTTGTGCTTTATAGTTCTATATTCAAATACCATTCCAATCAATCAGTAGTGTAATTTTCAATCAAAATCCTTACTGATCATTATCCTTAGTGATCATTCGACATCTGAACGTTTTTTAGTACCATTAATCCTCCGTGGGACTTAACGACCTGAGGAATGCACTATATTCAAGGAAATTGCATTGGTTTTAGACTGTTTGAATTTTATTACGGTTGACCATTCACAAGTGGTTGACTTGTGTAATAAACTTGACGGTTTGGGATCGAATCAATTAGCGTATTGACTTTTAATGATGTGTTTAGTTTGGGTTAAATCAATTTATGTGTTGCGCCGAATTAGTTTTCTGCAAATAAATTAGTGCATAA
Organism: Chrysanthemum lavandulifolium; assembly: GCA_022545495.1. Lineage (NCBI taxonomy): Eukaryota > Viridiplantae > Streptophyta > Magnoliopsida > Asterales > Asteraceae > Chrysanthemum > Chrysanthemum lavandulifolium. The sequence goes on along the minus strand of CM040243.1, from coordinate 107,961,713 downwards.
CTGTGCAGGTCAAGACCATATGGTTGTATGGTATAAGTGCATACGGCCGTATGCTCAAAAATGCATTTTGGATAGATTCTGTAAAGAGGACCATACGGTCGTATGCAATTTTTGCATACGGCCGTATGCTATCAGAGGAAGACCATACAACCATATGCTATTTTAGCATATGGCCGTATGCTAAAAAAAATCTTAGTATGGGCGTTTTAAGTTGGTATCATAGTTGTGGCTTAAGGGATTTAGGTACCTACTATAGGAGGATGCTTAAATTTAAACCTAGGCTCTAGATGACCTGTAGAATTAGACATGTTTCCGCATAAGTATATAGTATTAGATATAGTTTAGTACATGCTAAATTGTGATAAGTATAATTGCATGTTCATGAATTTAATATGATTTTATAATGATGAGAGCTCGATTATTTGATCAAACTATTACGGCGCCTGGCCAACGTGGTAATAATAGCGAGAATTTATCGGTATTGTATTATATTAAAGGAATGGATTTGTGTGACTTTAAACCATAGGTATATAAAATTATATGGGTAATAAATTTGTCATGATTATTATTGTCTCTTTATTATGCGATATACTTGAATTTCAGCGTAGATATGACCGAAAGATCTTCGGAGGGATCTGATACACCGAGTCTTATTGATATTCCTGAGCACGATGAGCATGAATTGACTCCAGACATAGAAACAAAGGAGCATTACGATGCTCCTATATCCGATGAAATAGCTGAACAAATTAGAGATATGATATCTCACGTAATAGCCAAGGCACAAGAAGCAACTTTACCACATATTATAGAATGCCTTAGTAAAACCATGGCTCAGATTATTAAAGAAGAACTTGATCAGAAAATGATGAATAGTGTCACGAAAACGAAGGAACCCACATATAAACACTTTTCATTTTATCAGCCACCTATGTTCTCTGGTGAACATGATCCATTTAAGAGTCACCGTTAGATACAAGATGTCGAGGGATCGTTTGATACAAGCTGATTCCCCGATAAATCTTGGGTTAAGTTTTCCATTAATCTCCTTCGAGGCCATGCTAAGACTTGGTGGAATTATACTCTTGCTGCAAAAGGTCCGGAGAAAGCTAGGAGTATGTCATGGACCGAATTTAAGACATTGTTCTTTCAAAATTTCGCTCCAGAATAAGATCTCAGAAAATATTCGTAGGGACTTCTTACAAACTAAGCAAACCATGGAGTATGTGCACGATTTTACTATGACCTTTCTCGATAAAGCACGTTTTCTACTAGAATATGCTAGTGATGAAAGGTTACTTATGAATCATTATGTCGACATGCTTCGTAAGGATATTCACCAGTTCATTTCAGCTAAGGACTGGAAGAACATTGAGGAACTTACAAATGCAGCTTTAGAACACGAACGAGAATCTAAGGTGGATGATGAGGTTCCTCTAAATAGGAAGATTGAGTAGGGCAGTTCATCCGTAAAAGTGAAACCAACGATAAATCGACTTAGAAGCAAGAACCTATCCGCAATGTAGTACTTGTGGAAAATTTCACTTAGGTGAATTTCGTACTGGTAGCAGGACATGTTTTAGTTGTGGCGAATTTGGCCACATTAGTAAGGATTGTCCCAATCCAGTCAAAGTATATGAGAGGTGTTATCAGCCAAATCATACGGCTGGAAACTGTCCAAATGTTAAACTGGTTCCTCCTCCCCGAAAACAAGAACCTAGAAGGAATGTGGACAGGCATGGAGCACCTTAAACTTCCAGACCCTCAAGGACTTCTGGTTTACCTATTGTTCAAAGGCTACATAGGCCTCCAGCTCGAGTGCATCAGATGACAATTGATGAAGCAAAGGAGTCGCACGACATTGTGACAAGTACCCTTTTTGTAAATTTATTACCTGCTCGTGTGCTTTTTGATTCTGGTGTAGATAGGTCATTTGTGTCATAAACTTTTAGCCAAATATTTTATATTCCAATTAGTCAACTTATACCCCCATTGGATGTCGAAGTAGCAAATAATAAAGTGATACGTGTAACTGATGTCTTTTTGAACTGTGAGATAGAAGTTAATAGTGAAAAACTTTCAATTGATCTAATTCCTATACATATGGGGGAAATTGATGTGATCATTGGTATGGACTGGCTTGGCACAAATGAAGTTGTCATTCTGTGCCGACAATAACTAGTCCGACTCGGAACCCCAAGTGAGGGAGAAGCGATCATTTATGGTGAGCGTAAGAAAGCTAACCTAGCTATTTGTACTTATGCAGAGCCAAGAAACAATTGGCATGTGGCTGTCAGGCCTATCTAGCTCATATTGTCGATTCTCATAAACCTACTCCAGATTTAGATAGTAGTCCGGTTGTTCAGGAATTTTCAGATGTCTTTCCCGAAGAACTTCCAGGTGTACCACCTGATAGACAAGTAGAGTTTCATATCGATCTTATACCAGGGAGTACTCCTATCGCTAAAAATCCCTATAGACTTGTTCCGTCTGAGATGCAAGAACTTATGAAGTAGTTACAAGAATGGCTAGATAAGGGTTTCATTCGTCCTAGCAGTTCCCCGTGGGGGGCACCAGTTCTTTTTATTAAAAAGAAAGACGGTAGCATGCGAATGTGCATTGACTACCGAGAGCTCAATAAAGTTACTATAAAAAATCGTTATCCTCTTCCCAAGATCGATGATTTATTTGATCAGCTTCAGGGTACTAGTTTCTTTTCTATGATAGATCTAAGATCAGGATACCATCAGCTTAAGATTCGGGAAGAAGATATCCCGAAAAAAGCTTTTCGGACTAGATATGGCATTATGAGTTCATTGTTATGCCATTTGGCTTAATGAATGCCTGATGAATCGGGTCTGTCGTCCGATGCTAGATAAACCAGTCATCGTATTTATTGATGATTCCTGATTTATTCTAAGTCAGCTACTGATCATGAAACTCATTTACGTCAAGTGCTTAGTATGTTGAGACATGAAAAGCTTTATGCTAAATTTTCGAATTGCGCATTTTGGCTCCGAGAAGTTCAATTCATCGGACATGTCATTAATAATCAAGGCATTAAAGTTGATCCAATAAGGATTAATGCCATCATGAATCGGGAGCAGCCCAAAACTCCCACAAAAATCAGATCTTTTCTTGGACTTGCGGGTTACTATCGCCGCTTTATCCAATATTTCGCTAATATTGCATCCTCTCTTACCAAACTCACTCGTAAAAATGCAAATTTTGAGTGGGTGAGGATCAAGAGGTTGCCTTTCAAATTCTTAAGCAGAAATTAAGTCAGGCACCAGTTCTAGTATTGCCTGAAGGCAATAATGGTATGGAAATATATTTTGATGCTTTTTCCAATGGCCTCGGTTGTGTTCTCATGCAGAGAGGTCGAGTCATAGAGTATACCTCCAGACAGCTTAAGAAGCATGAGTAAGAATATCCTACTCATGACTTAGAGCTTGCAGCAATAGTCTTTTCTTTTAAAATATGGAGGCATTATCTTTATGGAGTAAAGATTAAGATCTTTACAGACCATAAAAGTCATAAGTACTTATTTGATCAATGTGATCTTAATATGAAATGGCGACGTTGGTTAGATCTAGTCAAGGACCATGATTGTGAAATCCTCTACCATCAAGGTAAAGCTAACGTTGTAGCCGATGCCTTAAGTTGTAAGACAAGGCATGATCCCTTACGAGTCAAATCACTTCAGATGGTGATTACTCTAGCTTTCTATGAACATATTAAGTTAGTTCAACAAGAAGCGTGGGAAAATAAAGATGTAAATTTAAAGCGACTCGTGGGCCAGGTACACAACTTAGTTGTAGACTCATGAGGGCTCAGAACACGTTTGGGTAGGATTTGGATACAGAATAATTAGGAACTTAAGAAGTTATTACTCGATGAAGCTCATAAGTCAAAGTATTATATTCATCCGGGTGCCACTAAGATGTATTATAACCTTAAACTAGATTACTGGTGGCCAGGTATGAAAAGAGATATAGTAAAGTATGTCGAACAATGTCTTACTTGCCTTCAAGTTAAGATTTGCAACCATTAGAAATTCCTGTGTAGAAATGGGAAAAGATCACTATGCATCTGATCACAAAATTACCTAAGACTTCGTGTCAACATGATGCGATATGGGTAATAGTTGATCGTTTGACTAAAAGTGCGATTTTCTTTCCTATAAAGGAATCAATGTCTTCAGAAGCTCTCGCAGAGTTACATCTTCGTGAAATAGTAGCTAGACATGGAGTACCAGTCTCTATAGTGTCTGATAGAGATACCAGGTTTACTTCTAGATTCTGGCAAAGATTTCAAGTAGATCTAGGTACTCGTGTCCATTTTTGCATGGCTTATCACCCACAAACAGATGGTCAGAGTGAAACGACCATTCAAACATTAGAAGTTATGGTTCGAGCCTGTGCTATTGACTTTGGTGGTAGTTGGGATACATATTTATCTCTAGCAGAATTATCTTATAACAATAGTTACCATTCCAGCATTAAGATGCCACCATACGAGATGTTGTATGGAAGGAATTGTCGAACTCCTATATGCTGGGGTGAGATTGGACAAAGAAAACTAGCCAGTTTTGATGTTGTCCAACAAACCAATGATAAGATCGATCAGATAAGAGAAAGGCTTAAGATGGCCCCGGATCGACATAAATCCTATGCAGATAATAGGAGACGATCAACATAATTCTAGGTCGGTGATCATGTAATGCTAAAGGTTCCCATTGGAAAGGTGTTATCCATTTTAGGAAGCGTGGAAAGCTAGGACTACGATTTATTGGACCGTTCAGAATAACTGATAGAGTGGAAAAGTAACTTATAGACTTGAGCTCCCAAAAGAATTGAATAGCATTCATAGCACTTTCCACATATCTCAACTACGCAAATGTTTAGCAGATGGGGCAGAGTATGTGCCTCTGGCAAATATAGTAGTTGATGAGAAACTTTGCTATGTTGAAGAACCAGTAGAGATCCTTGACACCATGCTCAAGAAACTCAAAAATAGAGAGGTTCTCCTTCTTAAGGTCAGATGAAAGTTAAGAAAGGGATCGGAGTATACTTAGGAGCCTGAAGAGGAGCTCATCAAGTATTATCCCGCTTTTCATCAGGTATGGTTTGTGAGGACACAAACCGAATAAGTGGGGGAGAATTGTAACACCCTAAGTTTTTACGGTAATGATTTATTATTAATTTATATGCTTCAAAAGACCTCCCATAACTGGCTCTTCTATCAGGGACCTAAGTTGTCAAATTGTGAAAGTTTTATGATAACTCTTATACTCTTTCTTGATGTCTAGGAAAGTTAAAAACCGACTCATTTTCTTTCCCTCCTCCTGCTCTCACATTTCACATACATAACTCTATAACAAGCTAGGGTTTGATTCAAGATTAATTATTAGTAAGGTTTATGTTAATACAAATAAGCCGTAAAAACGTTTATTTATATTTTACGATCTTCTAATGTTTTGTTGATAACAAACGTAAAATTATTTTAACGAAACCAATAAAATACGTAAATAGTTTGAGCCAATAGTTTTCTAACACACTTACGTTTTCACATAAAACACTAAAACAAGTATAAGTGATTTTATGATTTAGTAATACATATGTACAACTAGTTTTTACATATTGGGCAAAAAATATACATAACTAGTATGTATTATAAAATGGGTAAAAACTATAACCCATGAAAAATATCCATAACCCATGGTATTGACCCATACCCATTTGACTAGGTGCATTGCACTCATGAGATACATAGTATCTAATAAGAGACCCATGGATCAACCCATAACCCATGACCAATAACCAAAATACCCATGGGCAAAGAGGAGCGTCCCACGTATCCCTAACCTTACACTAGACGAATCCCTTGTGGGAGGGATCTGTGGGATTCGGGGAACAGTAAGCATTTCTCCTCTATAAATAGTGAGCCATTTCTTCCTTTTGACTTGCCACTCTCACACATACTTTCCCAAAATATTGTAACTCTCTAACCACTGATCCTATGGGGTCTTTCTATGTAGTTTGTCATTTGTTTTTGTGTGATTCTCTAGGTTCCTCTTAAAGGCGAGATCACCACTTCTTGAAGTCGAGCAAGCTCAAGTCCATGAGTTGCCATGCTTCGTCATCATCAAGAAAACTGAGGTTCTCTTGTTCATAGCTCTTTCTTTCACCATAGAAGTGTTGTGTCAAAGGCATTAGTGAAGAATGCCGAAAAAGTCAAGACGAAAGCATTAGTGAAAGGTGCTTAACGTCCATGTCAAGAGCATTAGTGAAGAATGCTAAAGGTGTCAAGACGAAGGCATTAGTGAAAGGTGCCAAGCGTTGTGTCAAAGGCATTAGTGAAGGATGCCTATGAATCAAATCAAGTGGCATTAGTGAAGAATGCCTAGGTCGTATAATCGATGAGGTGCATCGTTATACGTATAGTGATTGTCTATTTCCAAAGATGGTGATATCATTGATGGTGTTGTAATAAGGAGTGAATCTCCTTTGGGATTAGGTGTTGTGTAGTGTTGGGTAGTAGTTCCTCCATTGTAATGGAACTAGGTACTTAGCCTAGTACCTGATAAAGGGTAGGTGACGTTGTGGTAGGTGTGGTTCACCTTGGTGTGAAAGAACTAGGTACTTAGCTTAGTACCTGATAAAGGGTAGGCAACGTTGTGGTAGGTGTGGTTCGCCTTGGTGTGAAAGAACCCGGTGGTTAGCCTAGTACTAGAAAAAGAGTAGGCGACGTTGTGAAGGCTTCTCCGCCATAAGGAGTTGGTGTCGTGTAGTGATAACGAACTCTCGAGTAGGTGAATCGGGGAGTGGAGTAGGGCAAGGAAGGTGTCCTTGTAGTCGAACCACTATAAATACTCGTGTCGTGGTTATGTGCTTCTTACTCTTTATCTTTCATTCTATTTTTAAATATCTATCTATCAACGTCCAACATACACATCTAAATAGATTGACATAAGTTGATCTAAATATTTTAAAACGAAGTTTTAATTGGTAAAACTATTCAAACCCCCTTCTAGTTTTCCACAATTGGCATCAGAGCTTCGTTACCAAGTTTCTTAAAGTATGTGTACTTTAAAAACTTGATACGATCCGTGTATGTTTGAAAACTACAAAGAAGGATTTTTCAAGTCATGTTTTAAATCATTATAATGTTTATTGTTGGACAATGATAGAATGTTCTAACACTTTCCTTGTTAAGTATTCTCCATACTTGGATTTGGGCCTACCAAGAAGATCATGAAGAAATTATCTAAATATTTCCTTTCGCGAAAAGAATGTTTAGCATTGTTCTTCTCACACGTGCATCTGGAGATTCCAAGAAGATCACAAAGCATTTCATCTAAATACTTCTTTCTTTAAAAAGAATATTTAGCAAAGGTATGATCGTTAATAATTTACTTTTGTTTTTGTTATTGCTAAAACCTTAGTTGCATAATTAATCTCTATTAGTAATTACTTAAGTAGTTATCTATATCAAAGCCATCATCAAGAATAGTATTCTTCGATTGATTTGTATAGACTACACTACTAACTTGTAATAATGATATCTTGGTTATTCGATAGCCTTAATCATTATCCATCACAAACGAATTATTGACACTTCATCTATGTCAATGAATTTCCGTGTGAAACTTCTTATACTATGATAAAATGGGATTTTATTATAATAAATCTCCTAAGAATTGTGACCAATTCTTAAAAAGAGAAACACGTCAAATAGGATTAGTATTAAACCATAAAAAACTCAAATGACAAGTTATTGAGCTTAAAACATCAAACTCTAGGCGTTTTAGAACTCCCAAACCAAAGTTATCAAGGAATGCTTAAGCTGATTTTTACTGTCATGCCAGATCCCTGAGTTTATACTAGCCAGATCCCAAATGAAAGGGATCCGCGAGATCCGTGCAACAGAAGACATCATAAGTTAAATAGTCATCACTGTGGAAGTTCCACAACTACTTTCCCTTCAAAGACTCACGAACAAAAACCCAATTACTGTTCACAGGAGAAATTTGATCATTTCCTTCAAGCATAACAATCTCTTGTGTAAGTATAATCTTCACTACATTGTTAATTTAATTCCTTGATTTCTAGGATTACAATTTCTTCATCTTTAAGAGTTGGGTTCAAATGGGTTTATCATAATTTGTTACCACATTGTTTTCTAAGATAATCTAAATCAAAGAATTAACATTGTTAATACAAATTAAACACATTTCTTGAATTCAACAAAGATGATGAGAGCAAAATTGTGATCAAACCCTCTAGGTTACTATTTACAATTAACACCACATTGTGGTTGTATTGTTTAGGAACAATCATGCCAAGCAACCGACAACAAGACTACCAAGATATCGTTCATTACATACCAATGTACCATAGAAAAGATGGACTTAGTCCCGAAGATAGGAAAGCTTTTAAAATGCTCGAAAAGAGACTTTTTCACGATGGTCGAGTAGTAGAACCATCATTTCTTGACAATACCGACATAAGAGAAGTTTTTGGAACTATCGGCTTTGATTGTTTATTGGACATAAACGAACAAATTTTCCCGTTTTTTGTACTCGAGTTCTACAAGACAATGGGGATTGTTAGAAACGATGATGGGTCCATCTCGATTGTCTTCACCATAAATGAGCATGAGTACACCCTTTCACTTGTAGAGTTTGGAAGAATAGTAGGGGTTCCATATCAAGGTGTTTGCATGTATTCTAATGAGTGGTCTTTGGAAGAGTTACACACTATGGTTGATCATCATGAAATCTACCACATGATAATCCTGGAAGCAACCACGGTAAGGGACACCGTGTTCATGCCAAGAGCATCCCCATCGAGGGTCACTAGGAATTCGAAAGTGATCTATAGGGATCCTTTCCAAATGGAGCTCTCCGAGATGTACGCATTGTATATGAAATGGGAAAATGTGGTGAGGGAGAATGTGTTGTGCCTAGTAGGAAACAAGGATCACCCCAACGCATGTCTAAGTTTCATGATCTATTGCCTAGTGACCGAGACTCGCTTTAACCTTGCCTACTACATGATTAAGAGAATGGCAAGTGTAAGAAGCATGGAAAAAATGGTGCTCCCGTACGCAATGCTCCTAACCCGTCTTGCTAAATTCATCTTTGCATTAGATCCTTCTCCACAATCCTATGATCATAGCTATTGCAACAAAGTTATAGTGCCACTAACCGAGGGTAGAACGACAAGGTTTATGGTGGAAGGCAAAAGGCCTCACCCACCCACGGATTCCTCGAATGAAAGGGAGAGGCAAAGAGAAGGTGAAGGTAGTAGCAACCCACTCAGAAATACCGATCTCGACCCCTTGGACTACATCAACCAATTGCCGGACGTTCCTAGTGCATCACCCGAAATGGCAACAAACCAAGGGAATCTTCAAGTGCTTCGCCAACTTCTTGAAGAAAAAGAAGTTGAGATGGTGTGATAAAGAGTGGAGGATGGGTCAAGACGGGAGAAGCAAGGTAAGGTCGTAGGATCTAAAATTTGTGAAAAACAGTTTCAAACAATGGGTTGTAACACTTAAACAATACTTATGTAGAATAGGATGTAGCATGTAAGTCTTGCCATAACTTGGCATTAAACAATCTTAACTTAGGAACATGTAGAATGAGATTTTACGACTTCTTGAAAACATTCAAGTAGTCGTCGTCACTCATTTTTAGGAACTTTTAGTTGTCCCACATTTGCTATGCGTTATACTTAATGTGTTATTGGTTTTTGTCCTTATAGAAATAACTAGGAGAAGCACTTGCTTGAGAATGCAAAATGGCACATTTGCTGAAAGCCTTTTGATCTGCAGTAGGCGGATCCCAGAGTTATAACTAGCCGGATCCCTCCCAGAAGGGAACCGTGGGATCCGTGACTACAGATGAGCAATACAGACTTGCTTACATCAAAATAGCTCACTAGATCATCTCACACTAGTCAAACTAAGTCTTCCTCAAACATTTGAAAACCTCACACTCACCCATGGCTTACCTAGGATATATTTCAAAGTATCTTTGATTTATCAACTCATCAAAACTCACCATATTTCCACTCCAACGCTCACACATTATCTCTCACATCTCATAACTCTTAGTTTGATACATCTATCAATTTTAGGAAATTGATTTTAATCACCATTAACTCAAAAATAAGCTTAAGACTAGTTTTTCATTTCTTCTTATTTTTTAAGATTTTAGTAAATTTTTCTTGAGTCATCATCTGACATCTAGGACTAATTACCACCATTTTTCCATCTCAAAACAAATAATGCTCTTCTCTATTACTTAGTTAGCCTATCTAAAGTCCACTCTTCTACCCAAAACCATCATTAAACACCCTCACCCCTTTTTGGTTGAGCATTTAAGACATCCACCACTCAAGACATCAAAATAAAGTCAAAGCCTCGAGATACATAGCTACTTGATCTCACAAAAAGCATAATCATTTCATCAAGAACACATCGACAGACGGATCCACAGTTTATAACCGGATGGATCCACAGTGAGAGGATCCGCAGGATCCGTGTCTGAAAAGCTTAAATCGACTTCCCTCTTCAAAGTTAAGCTACCTTTTGGTTATCTAACCACTTTTAGATGCCATTTAATACCCTCCTAGAGCAGATCAATATCCTAAGTGCATGCTTAATCCTCTTAGTGGCCAAGAATTTAATTCCCTAATTCAAAATCATCCTTTATAAACCAAACACTCTTAAGGTTTAGTCATCACTCTCACCTAGCTCTCAAAAAATTCAGTAGTTAGAAGCTCATATTGCATTCTTACCTTCATCATGACCAAAGCTCTTAGCAACAACTCTTCAACCAAAGGCTCATCCAAAAGAAAGGGTCATATGATCCATGAAATTTCATCCACCGAATCATCTCCCGTAAGAGATAAAAATGCTAGAATTCCACCTCAACAAACCCATTCAACAATTGCTAAGAGAACCGCAAGAATTTGCATCAAACCTTTTGGACTAGAAAAAGGATCATCTAGTTCAAAACCAAACATAGCTAGCTCTAGCAAGCCGTCTAAGTCCTCATTCCTTGAGCATAGATTTAAAGAGCCTCTTCCTCACCCAAATCTCTATTCATTAGAGCATTCACCACCGAGAACTTCCCACTCACCAACTTTCTCGTTAAATAGGGAACCACCCACAACATCGAATAGTCCATCATGAGAAACAAGGAACAATCATGGACATGATCATATGGAGGAATTTACACTACCACCACCCTCACCTTTAGTAGAACCTCATCCCACACCTCAAAATGAAACCCCACAATCATTCGTAGAGCTTCCTCAAAACATCCATTTCCTTCGGTTCCCAATCAAGACAATAATTGCCCAAATTGTCTAATCACCCAAGGACTTGTTTAAGAAGTACGAAATGAGTTACATTTCATGTTCAATCATCTTCTTGAAAGATTGGACCAAATCAACAAGTCTACTCATCCTTAGACTCGAGCACTTTGTTGCATTCTAGGCTTTAGTAACTTATTAGTAGAAAATATATAGCTAAATCATTCTCTTAGTTTAAGAGATTTGTTAATTGTCTCGTTGCTTTATTGAATGATAACTTACTTGCCATATTTCTCTGAGTATATGTTTGTTGTTTGTATACATATCTCGATCTTATATTTAGCATTGCTTGATATATCACCTCTGCTGAATAACCTGTCACCAGACAGACGGATCCCTCCAAAATGCCTAGACGGATCCCTCCACAAAGGGAACCGTGGGATCCGTGGTACAGAAGAACAATTTACTACTAACTTGAGTCTTATTTGCAGGAAATTATGCACTATACTCTAGTTCTCTATCCTCTATTTTGTAGATTTTCAAAATACACATGAAGAACTTGACACCCTAAGCTAGGGGGAGCTTTGTGTCAAAACATACATTGCAAAACCATTTGCAACTTAATCCTTATTTGGATTACTCTTCATGACACCCCATTGCAAAGTTGCAATCTTCAAGGGGGAGCTTTTATCGTCACAAGGACAAAACCACTTGCAAACAAAATTGCAATTCATTAGCTTGTTAGTTTATATTTACTTGACGCCCTCACAAAGGGATGGACTCGTCAAGGGGGAGTTAAGACGAGAACCATTCCAGTCACTTGCTCTTTTTACATTGTTTCTCTTTTACATGTTTTTTCTTAAAACAACGTGTTAGTTTCTTTTCGACGCTCTTTTTGTTTCGACAAAAAGGGGGAGAAGAGAGTAAAAACTCCAATTTGAACTTTTACGAATTTTTTAATTTTTCCTTAAAATAATTTTATGTTTTGTAATCAACAAAAAGGGGGAGATTGTTAATACAAATAAGCCGTAAAAACGTTTATTTATATTTTACGATCTTCTAATGTTTTGTTGATAACAAACGTAAAATCATTTTAACGAAACAAATAAAATACATAAATAGTTTGAGCCAATAGTTTTCTAACACACTTACGTTTTCACATAAAACACTAAAACAAGTATAAGTGATTTTATGATTTAGTAATACATATGTACAACTAGTGTTTACATATTGGGCAAAAAATATACATAACTAGTATGTATTATAAAATGGGTAAAAACTATAACCCATGGAAAATATCCATAACCCATGGTATTGACGCATACCCATTTGACTAGGTGCATTGCACTCATGAGATACATTGTATCTAATAAGAGACCCATGGATCAACCCATAACCCATGACCCATGACCCATAACCAAAATAGCCATGGGCAAAGAGGGCGTCCACGGATCCCTAGCTTTACGCTAGACGGATCCCTTGTGGGAGGATCCGTGGGATCCGGGAGCGATGGCATTTCTCCTCTATAAATAGTGAGCCATTTCTTCTTTTAGGCTTGCCACTCTCGCACATACTTTCCTAAAGTATTGTAACTCTCTAACCACTGATCCTAAAGGATCTTTCTATGTAGTTTGTCATTTGTTATTGTGTGATTCTCTAGGTTTCTCTTAAAGGCGAGATCACCACTTCTTGAAGTCGAGCAAGCTCAAGTCCATGAGTTGCCATGCTTCATCATCATCAAGAAAACTGAGGTTCTCTTGTTCATAGCTCTTTCTTTCACCATAGAAGTGTTGTGTCAAAGGCATTAGTGAAGAATGCCGAAAGAGTCAAGACGAAAGCATTAGTGAAAGGTGCTTAACGTCCTTGTCAAGAGCATTAGTGAAGAATGCTAAAGGTGTCAAGACAAAGGCATTAGTGAAAGGTGCCAAACGTTGTGTCAAAGGCATTAGTGAAGGATGCCTAGGAATCAAATCAAGTGGCATTAGTGAAGAATGCCTAGGTCGTATAATCGATGAGGTGCATCGTTATACATATAGTGATTGTCTATTTTCAAGGATGGTGATATCCTTGATGGTGTTGTAATAAGGAGTGAATCTCCTTTGGGATTAGGTGTTGTGTAGTGTTGGGTAGTAGTTCCTCCATTGTAATGGAACTAGGTACTTAGCCTAGTACCTGATAAAGGGTAGGCGACGTTGTGGTAGGTGTGGTTCACCTTGGTGTGAAAGAACTAGGTACTTAGCCTAGTACCTAATAAAGGGTAGGCAACGTTGTGGTAGGTGTGGTTCACCTTGGTGTGAAAGAACCCGGTGGATAGCCTAGTACCGGAAAAATAGTAGGCGACGTTGTGAAGGCTTCTCCGCCATAAGGAGTTGGTGTCGTGTAGTGATTACGAACTCTCGAGTAGGTGACTCGGGGAGTGGAGTAGGGCAAGGAAGGTGTCCTTGTAACCGAACCACTATAAATACTCGTGTCGTGGTTATGTGCTTCTTACTCTTTATCTTTCATTATATTTTTATATATCTATCTATCAACGTCCAACATACACATCTAAATAGATTGACATAAGTTGGTCTAAATATTTTAAAACGAAGTTTTAATTGGTAAAACTATTCAACCCCCTTCTAGTTTTTCACAGTTTAAGCAAGAATATATCATATATAAGCTCAAAATAATGTTTTCTAGGGTTCCTACAAATCCAATTCGAAGTAAGAATTATATGTAAGATCTTTAATTGTGTTTTATGATTACCCAATAGTGGGTAATGATTAATTGTGATGATTTTATGCTATATATGAGGGGTTTTTTTTTGTAGAAATTCATATGTTTATGTTAAAATGTGATTTTCAAAAATCACTAAGAACAAATGCTAATCATGTGTATGGATATTAATTATAGCCTTATAGGTATCATGTTATGATGCCATAACACCAACTTATGGTGCTAATTTTTAGAAAGTGTGTTGGTGTGGTTGCATAAGCCATGAACCAAACATCCCTTATGGCATATTCATACTTTAGAGCTTATTTTGATAAGCTAGAATATATTTTAATAAGTTTCATGTAATTTGTATGTTCTTAGATCACAAGGGTTTGCCGAGAACATCTTAAGGGAGCTTGTTATAGTATTCAAGCGTTTTTTAGGTAAATAACATCTATAATTTTAGCAACGTGTTAATAGTAATCCGTTAGAGGTGCCATATATTTATGATATTTATGTATAAGTTTTATTGCATGTTTATTGTTACATTTATGTTATGTATTCACAGTTCCATGTTATTATGAGCTTATTGAATTGTATTGTAAATGTACATGCGAAGTAAAGTAAACGGGTCAAAACATCCCGTAATGACCCATGTGGTCCTTGTAAAGTAATTTTAGTCAAAATTGTCTATCTTCACTTGTTTAGCGTCCTAAGTGACAACATGTGCTATTATGTGATCACACATGTATTCCTGACAAAGTTGGAACTTAGATCTCCTTAGTGGGGAATCAAGCCTCAAATTAGTAAAAGTTCCAAAGACGGGACTTAGACATCCTATATAGATGATTATTATATTTATATGGCTCGTTAGTTATGTATAACACAATTAGTTATGAAAAGTCTCCAAAGACGAAACTTGATGTCCTAAGTGGACAATTAGTATATTATGACAAGTATAAGTTTTTAAGCTTATGATGGAGTACTTAGACTCCTAGCGCACATAAGATGCAAGAATATATGTTCCCGTGGAATTAGTGATGTTATAAGCATCCTACGGGGAAAAGTTTATATGAAGCAACATTTAATAGTTGGTTATGTTTAAATTCCATTTATTTGTGTTATTTCACTAAGCTATTGCTTACGTTGCTTTCATATGTTTTTCTTATAGGTGAAGCTAGTGGTAGTTCGTCCAAGGGTAAGAAGACCGAGATCTAGTTCCCGGTATAGTTCGTGGGTATGGAGCCTTTTCTCTTACATGCTCTTGTACCAAGAAACGCCTTAGGATGTCATTGTTATATGTACAAATATGTAAACTTTAACTTGTGTGTAAACAAGTAGAAATGTAGTGTTTAATGTTTTAAAAAGGGTGTTTGGCATAACGCCATTCTAACCCAAAATGATCCATTTTGATCATATACGGGTCTTAACGAATGATATGTGTTATGTACAGTTTTATGAAGTAAATATATATGTCTAGTTTAGGTTAAATCAATTTATGCGTTGTGTCGAATTAGTTTTCTGCAAATAAATTAGTGCAGAATTGTGCAGGTAAGGACCATACGACCGTATGGTATAAGTGCATACGGTCGTATGCTCCAAAATGCATTTTGGACGGATTCTGTAAAGAGGACCATACGGCCGTATGCTATTTGAGGAAGACCATACAACCATATGCTAGGAAAAAAAATCTTAGCATGGGCGTTTCACTTGTAAAGATTTGCGGTGAAAAATTAGTGAGCCTCACATGAATACTTGAAAACCAACCTCACTATCAAGGATTGAGTCTATGAGTGTGTTTTCATAGTTTATTTTTTAAAGTTGCAACCAAACATAATAACTATCATTGTGTTTCTTTGATTCTAAATCTTATTTAACAAACGCCTCCTAATTCATCCATTATAATAGACCTTTTAAAAAGTTTATGTCATTATCACATCATCAATATATAAACTTTTTTATATATTATAAACCTAAATCTATTACTAAACTTTTTCGTATCATAAACCATGTTCACTATTACTAATGTGCCGAATCCTGATATTGGAACTGCTAGATAGTTTGAATTTAATGTTCACATAGTATATGAACATAGTACTATTCATAACTCTTGATTATGTTAACAGTTATATGTGTAACAACTTAACACACATAATAACAATAATATACATATAAACGAGACTCAATCAAAAAGAGAGAACGTAACTTTAGCCATGAGTAAATACACAACACCTGGATCACTAATGACGATACTTTTCGTATTTAAAGATCGAAATTTTTGGTAAGTTTAGCATCGTCTGGTAACTAGCCGAATCAACCTTTAACTGCAGGTTTAAGAGTTTCTAAAATTTATTCAAATTAAATCAACCGTCACTCTAATGATCTAATCTGAGACGTTAATTTCACGGCCCACAATAATATGATCAAAGTAATATTTAGCCCAACCCGTTGCCCATCTTCAATGCTGTACCATCGTGTGATTACTGGACTTTATGGCCCATCATGTAATTGTTTAATGTCTTTGTTCAGTCGTTCATAATCGTTTGTAAAGGAGATGCTAGAAAATGTAACCGAACTAGATGAGTTAGTATAAAAAAAATAAAATAAATAAATAAATAAATAAATGATGAGAAAAAACTACGGTCATTTTAGATGCAACTACTAAAATAAATACATCTCTCTCTTAAAATTCTCGGAAGAAGATCCTCTTAAGTTGGTGGGACAACTTGACTCAAGTTAGAGGATCCTCAACCATTGGATTATAATCAAAGGTTAAAATTAAAAGTGACACTTTTAATCTTGACAATGGTTGAGGATCCTCTAACTTGAGTCAAGTTACCTGAGAGGATCCTCTCCCAATATTCTCTCTTTTGCT
Organism: Chrysanthemum lavandulifolium; assembly: GCA_022545495.1. Classification (NCBI taxonomy): domain Eukaryota; kingdom Viridiplantae; phylum Streptophyta; class Magnoliopsida; order Asterales; family Asteraceae; genus Chrysanthemum; species Chrysanthemum lavandulifolium. Next base: position 107,944,814 of record CM040243.1, on the reverse strand, counting down.
TTAGTTGTATGCCTAAAAATCATTCTTACTTTTCTCATTTTTGTTTTACTATTATACAAAATATTAGAAAAAAACCTTCAAATAGCATTGATTTAGAGTAAATTAATCAGTTTGTAAATTTTAAATCGAGAAAACAGATTGGTCATGAACGATAAACTAGGCCAAATTCTTCTGAGATGAAAAAAAAAAAAAAAAAAAAAAAAAACTTACAATATCATGTAACCTTTCACTGTCAAGTATGAAAAAAATTATAACTTTGCATAATATTTTTCACATTATTTTGTAAAATCAAGTATCACTTAGATTACGCATATAATCTAACCCAAAAAAAAAGTACGGACAATATATCAAAGATCGTCGATGCGAAACGATGGAAAATCAAGTATCGCTTTGATGTATGTGTATGTGTATATGTCTATGTGCATACGGATGCAGGGGCGAATCCGTATATTGTTTAGAGGGGTTTCGCTTAATAATATCAGTGTAATTTTTTTTAAACCTTTCTATTAAAGTGCATCTCATCACAAAATTAAATTAACACCTATCTTAAAGCTAAACAATGTAAAAACCTTATATCTAAATATTAATCTATTTTGTGCACCACGACTAAATTTTTTTTTTTTGCCCGTCCTGGTTCCGCCACTTTGTATATGCATATAACATATATAAGATATATCAATGTATTTCAAAATGGGGTTGATGTTCACAAAATAAAAAAAATAAAAATAAAAAAAAAATAATTGACACACCACAATATCACATGACTATTGCAGAACAAGTCAACAACATAATATAATAATATATGCATGATTGTTGTGTGAAAATCTTTTTTTTTTTTTTTTTTGTGAGTATCAACCCTCATTTCAAAATGATCAGGATTGTTATGTAACGGGATATCCAGGATACTTTAATAGATTATTACTCCACCCGTCCCATATTTATTGTCCACATTTCCTTTTTGAAATGTCCCAAATTAATTGTCCACTTCCATAAATAGATAGAGAATATAAATCAAGTTTACTATATTACCCTCACTTTAATTTATTATTACAAACTTTAAAAAAGTTATAAATTAATTAGTTAAGGGTAAAACTGTCATTATGCAAAAAGTATGAGAGAAAAAACAGTAATAATGATGTTTTTCTTAGGGAGAATTGCATATATACCCATTAAAACTTAAAAACTTGCATATTTTCTCATGTCTGAGTTTTATTGCGTGATGTCTGATCGCTTTTAAGCGTGTTTTGGGTATATATCGCAATATCGAGTTTTAGTAGGTATATATCTGATTGATGCTTTTCTTAAGTTATGTGTTTTTGTCGGTGAACAATAATTTTGGTGGCCGTCCAGGCACCGGTGTCCATGACTTGTTATGTCACCTCGGCAGTGATGGGTGTGCCCCTTTCGAACATGACCTATTCTATGAGGTTGGCTCCAAAAGTCCTAGTTTAGTTGTGAATAATGAATGCCTGATCAGCATGTATCGAAGGTGGATCCCATGCATGACATACTCATCACAAACCTAAACGGATTAATTTACGAATTCATAGATTCAAACTCATCTTCCATATATTTGAAGTCAATTTTAACACATACACACGACCCGTGAAGACTAATATTTCCACATTATCACTACTACTTATAATGCACAAACGACTCTCTCTCCTATTTAATTTTTAGACTTTCGACTTTAAAGTAATAAGCGTGATGTCTGTCTAGCATTAAAAGACAAAACTTCAAACTTACAACCACATATGCATTATATACAACACATTGATACACATATTAAATAAAGAAACCACCACATTAATACCACATTAATGTGCTTATTAATGCACGTATTAAAGCACAAAGATATTTTTAAGCATTAGACAACATCTCAAGTCCGAAAAACTCACAAATCCGAATTCAACACATGTACAGTATTCCGAATTCAATAAACCAAGAAAAATCAGAATCCAAAACCGAAACGAAAAGACGAAAAAGGTTGAACTGAAAAGTTAGTTTAGAACAAAACCGAAACGAAAGAACAAATCCGAATCCAAAACCAACAACAACAACAACCAACGAAAAAGAATGACTGAGAATGAGTTTTTGTTTAATGGAGAGACAAGGTTGGAGGAAGGAATGTGTGATGGTAGATGCGTTTTTTGCTGCAAGAAGAAATGACTGCGACTTGTAAGTGTAAGGTTATGAGAAATTAAGGTCAAGAGTTATGATGGGGTAGACTATGGGCTTATTTGGTTGGACCAATCCGTTAGCCAATTTTTTTTTATATAAGTTGGGCTATTAATGGTGCTAATCCGAATTTAGCTTACATTTTGGTTGGAATGGTTTTAGATGTTGAGGTTATAATACATAATATAATATTATTTACCTTTTAAACTTGCGTCGTTTTATCAAATTTTGACACATAAAAATAAAACAAACCCAATAATCTATTATAAACGAATCAAGCTAATAATCTATTATAAAACTTTGACCTATCTTAACTAGCGAGTAACTTTCAGCGTCGATAATAACAACTTCGTAATACTACTTGCTACCATTTTTGTATCGACATTAGGGTGTCCATGGTACTAGAACCGTCCCGAGGCAGAACCGAACCGAAAGAACCGAGAACCGAAAATAAGGAAAAAGTGGAACCAAGAACCGTCCCAAGTTTTCGGTTCGGTTCGATGCAGATCTTCGGTTCGATGCGAATTTTCGGTAATTCCATGAGTACCTAAGTGTTAAAAAATATGTTCGGATGGATGTGAATTCTGTACTCGTTTAGTAGAACATCGAAAAGTTGTTGAAGCGCTTAATAGTATTCCACAACTTGACTTACAAACAAACAAAAAACATATATCGATAATAGCAAAGTCATTTTTCACAAAATAAATGCAAACTCGTTGAGAATATTATATATCGATCATGGTGATTGAACTACAATAACTTACGTGGTAATGATATATCATGCGGTGGCCATAATCGTTAATTGTTTCTTGACTTTTATCATTAAGTTTAATGAACAATAAATACCAATAGTTAATTACAACTTCTTGTTAGTTATTCTTGAGCAACACATAATTGTTCGATATCATATGTCAGACATCTTCGATATTCCGGTTAGAAAAACTTACTTTCTTATTGATGAATGATGTTTGAATCTTTTAATGGAATCAATGGATTAAAGATTAAGGTTTATGGGTTTTAGGTTCGTGTAGAGTTTTTCTATTTGCTTAAAAGCGCATCTTGCGTATACTGTGATATCATGAAACAAACTTTATAAAATTATATATTTTCATAAAATTGGTTCTTTCGGAAATCACAGGAACCGGACAGTTCCGACCGAACCGTCCCAGAAACCGAAATTTTGGAATTTTAGGAACCAAGAACCGTCTGTGGTTTTAATATACGGTCCCATTCCGTTCGATCCAGTGCACGTTCCTCGATTCTTTTGGTTCTCGGTTTTTGGACACCCTAATCGACGTTGCGTCGTGATCTTGCGAGATCTTCTTATTTTTATATGAGATGGTGTGCGATAAAGTTATTTATAATTCTCTCAATGCGTGGCGTTATCACGAAAAACTTATAATCAAATAATATTGTTTGTAAAAATTTGATTCTGAGTACAGCATGCATGCATGAACGCGGCAGCACCTCGCTAAGATACTTAATCAACAATATCTTTTGGTCTGAAAACATGACAATGTCTTTATTCATATAAAATATTGTTTCAAACTATCGATTAGAAAATGTTAATTTTCCTGTGATAGGGAGATGAGTTTTTAGCCATATCATGTTAAGGGTTAACGGTCATAGTTGATTGTGTTATCGTTATCAAATGCTTTAGTCACATCCATAAACATCGTATTCAAATTTATTTTCTTCCATTATGCCTAAAATAGGTGACATCAATTACTAGATTTACGCTTTCTTTATCCAACGATTAATCTTCAATATTTAATTATTCCGGACTTTCGTGACGTTTTGTAGTAATTAAATAAGATTTAGTATTTTAGATGTGAGTTATTTTGCAAAATTTTAGTTTGAGAAAAATTGAGAAACAAATCTAGATCATTCATTTTAATTAAAATACTGTGGTTGGTCACTAAACTCAGATCGGAGGATCGCGATGGGACGAAACCAAGGCGTCATCGTCATGCGGGTCCGGCAGTCTTGCATTAAATCGCCAGGATTGGTCGTTTGACCAAGTCAAACTCGAATTTTGTTTTGTAGTCGGGGTATTTTAGTCAATACACATTTATCTTTTATAACACATTTATATTTTACCCTTCATCTTTCATTCTCTTCATCATCTACCCAAATCATTCATCTCCCCGACATCATCATCTCCCCAACAATCATCCTGGAAAATTTCATCCAGGTGTATAAACAGTATGTGTCTTTCCATTCAAAAAGATACAAGAAAAAAAGTGATATTAAGTAGATCAAAATTTGTATACAAATTCCTCGTATTGTGAAAATATCTCATCTTCTATGTTAGTTTATCTTCCATCTCCTAACAAGTTCACATTATCACTCAAAAGACTAGTTTAAGATTGGACTGATTGCAGCTTTAAAATCTTCATAAAATCTCTGCTCTGAAAACCTATTAGCTCGTCTTCTCCTAGCTTCAGCCATCTCGTGTTTCTCGGATTCTGACATTTGCAAAATCTTTAAAATCGCGTCTGCAAATTCTTGACAGTTTGTGCAAGAAAGCGGTTTGTATTCCTTCTTCGGTAAAACAATGTCCATCTTGGGCCACCGAGTTATGGTGATAAGGGTCCAAAAAGGTCGTTTAGATATTAAAACCGGCTCGAGATAAATACAAAAGTAATCACCAAGATGTATATGGAGTTACCAATGGGTATAGCCCCAGCAGCCATGTACTCTACAACGCTAATGCCAAAATGTTCGTCTATCATGGAATGAATTCTTGCAGTTGCACCACCTAATAGCTTTACCAACTCCCTGCATAGAAAAAAGAGTTAATTTTGGTAACTAAAGGTGGTATTAGAAGTGGCCGTTTGACCCTTTTCAGTTACATTTTGCAGACTATGGGTCAAAAATGAGATGGGTCAAAAGTCATCTTTTAATATTTGAATGACTTACGAAGTCATCTTCTTATATTTGAATGACTTCGGAAGTCATCTAAAGTATATATTCAAATTTACAAAAACCTACTTAATCGTTTTTGTTAGCAGATGAGGTTGTAATCACATAGTTCTTGTAATCCTATTTAGCACATTAAATATTTATAAAAATGAAAAAGCAAAATAAAAGTGACTATAGATAGGCCCGACCTGAATGGTTTTGACCCATTTCCCAACCAGCTGTCCCTACCATTATGCAAACTCAAGTGATATATGAGAGCAACAACATTACTGGATACTATGTCAAGTGATACTGGACACTGTAGGTCACATTCTTGTAGAACTCTACATCATCTTCTACCTTGATTCAATAGCGAGTCTTTTAAGTTACGCAATCTTGCTTCATCGACAAAGTTTCTCTGACTACCAACTAATTGGAGTTTGGGTCTAGGAACATCGACATTTAGTTTCTTAAGAAGGGCAAAAGCACAAGTCAAGAGAATGTGCACGACATAAAATTTCAAATCAAACAATGAGAGGCTGGAGCATAAAGATGTTGCGGTGAATGAATATAAGGAAAAATGCACACCTTCTGCGGTCGGAATTGTGCCACCGAGATGATTTTAGGGGCGTCGATTCTCTTTCTGAGGAAGTGCACATTAGAGTTTAATCGGTTGGGTACCTTGAACACACAAACATAAGCGAAAAAATACTCATCTCGAAACCAAGGCTATTCAGAAGTTACGTAACTGTCATGTAGATTTGGATGAAATTTTGGTAATACATTTGGTAAATAATTAGCTTATATAACAATGTCATAATACTAAAACAGCGATAATTTATTTTAGTACTCAACATAAGCACAAGCCAAGCCGCAAATTTTCCTACTTCTGTTTTGTTTTTAATACAACATAAGCACAAGCCACAAATTACGCAAATGCCGCATCAAGGAAGCCACCACAGGCATATCTACAGACAAAATTACATTTCACAACTGTATCCATTACATCATTGCACTAATACAAGAGAAAGAGAAAACCAATTTGATGGAAATAATGTTAACACGTTGAGTATTATTTATGTTTTTTTATGTAAGGTAATAGTTTAAAACTGGAAGGAGAAAGACATAGTTCATATAATCTTTGATACAATAATAATTTAAGTGAAAAAGGGCGTGCAGTTTACTGTCAAAGAATGATATGTGAACACCTATAATTCTATAAGTTCACAACTAGTGACTAAAAATAGAGCATAAGGGGAGAACCTTACTTTTTCATTGCAAACTAGGTAGAATGCATACTAATTAATAAGAGAAAAAAACCTGCAATCCAGTTGTATCACAAGGAGGGTACACTCGTTTAATTCGATCGGGAATTCCCCAAAGCTTCTCAATATGCGACTGTGTCCATGAAGAATTTACCATAGCAAGATTTGCACAAGAACCAACAAATCCATACATCCAGCTAAAGAAAGTGTAATACACAAGTTTGAGCCGTGATAGCAGAACACTGCCATGAAATTTATTGATTAGCCAAACAATTACGTAAAACTAGCATTGTAATTTGTAATAAAGCGAAAATGAAAAATTAATCAACACACCTGTTAGCAACAAAGGCATCATTATTATACATGGAGCTCCGTGAATGAACCCTTGAGAGCATGTCTAAGCTGATTGTCGGGTAGTGTGTGTAGCAAATGTGGGGAGATGATGTTGGGGAGATGATGATGTATCTTTTTGAAATTTTCCAGGATGATTGTTGGAGAGATGATGATGGTGGGGAGATGAATGATTTGGGTAGATGATGAATAGGATGAAAGATGAAGGGGTAAAATATAAATGTGTTATAAAAATATAAATGTGTATGGACTAAAATACCCCCGACTACAAAACAAAAATCAGATGTTGACTTGGTCAAAGGGACTTGTAGCGAGTGAAAACCTTGAAATAGGGACCCCCGACGATGATTATGCCCGGTTTCGTCCCATCGCGATCCTCCGATACAAGTTTAGGGACCAACGGTGTATTTTAGTCTTCATTTTATTTATTAAAAAGACAAATTTAAGATTAAAAAAAAACATGAAGAGATCAAAAATGTACCCCAACCACTTTTTCATTATGTGCAGATGTGTCAAATATGACTCAAATTGCAATTAATGGGCTTTTTTTGGCATTTTTGTACGTTTTCATTTTCGCTCGTTTTCATACGTTTTCGTCTGTTTTCGGTTGTTTTCGTCCGTTTTCATACATTCTCGTTTGTTCTCATACGTTTCCGACCATTTCAGACGTTTTTATCCTTTTACGTCCATTTCCATACGTTTTCGACCGTTTTCAGTCGTTTTCGTCCGCTTTCATACGTCTTCATACGTTTTGTCTGCTTCCATACGTTTTCGGCCACTTTAAGACGTTTTCATACCTTTTCGTCCACTTTCATACATTTTTGTCTGTTTTCATACGGTTTCGTATGTTTTTGTCCGTTTTCGTCTGTTTTTATACGTTTTAATACTTTTTCGGCCATTTGAAGACGTTTTCATATGTTTTCGCACATTTTCATACGTTTTCGGCCGTTTTCATACGTTTTTGTCCGCTTTCATCCGTTTTATATTTTCGTCCGTTTATACGTTTTCGTCCGTTTTCATACATTTTCATCAATTTTCACACGTTTTCGTTCGTTTTCAAACGTTTTCCGTTTTCATATGTTTTCGTACAAAACGTACGAAAACGTACAAAAGCATATGAAAACGTACAAAAAAGTATGAAAACATGCAAAAAGTCTAAAAACGGATAAACACGTATAAACGTATAAACCCAAAAAAAAATAAAAAAAAAATAAAAAATTGACCAACTAAACCCAAGTTTAACCAATGGGTATCAAATTATCACCTATGATATTTTAAGTTCATGATAGTGTAAATTCGTTTACTAGTTAAGTTGTTTAATTTAATTATGCTTTGAACTGCATTGGATTGATATGTTTTGTTTATGTGATTGCTTCATATTAAAGCTATATCATTTGTAATATTTTAAGTTGATGATACTCCCTTCGTCTTAAAATTATTTTCAAGAGATAAAAGTCACATAGTTTAATAAAAATTATGCCACTTTAATTTTCAACCACTCAAATAGAATATTCTTTTGTTAAATTCTCTAGTTTTTCTTATAAAAGAAAGTGAAAATTTATTTTAAGACATCCCGAATTTGAAAATATGGACTATAATTTTGAGACGGAATGAGTAATTTACAATGCTTACTAGTTAAATTATATTATATGACTTGTCTAATATCGCTTGTGTTAATTCATAAAAATAGTTTATGTCTAATATCACTTGTGATATTTCATAAACAAACTAGTATGTTTTTTAACCTTTAATATCATCTGAGATATTTCATTGATGTGTTTATATATTTTTTTTATATATTATCACCTATGTGTTTTCCAATATTTTTATATTTTTTAGGTATATGATGATTTTTGTTTATGAAATGTCACAAGTGATATTAGACATGAACTATGTTTATGAAATATCACAAGTGAGATTAGACATTAACTATGCTTTTTATTCATTTTAATATATGTAAGTGATACTTATTTATCTCTTGTGATATAACATTGTAAGGAAGATAAAACGTATTCAAATTGTCGTTCTTTGTTACTTAAGAGTAATAACTCATGTGATAAAGTAATATAATGTTTCACTAGTCTGTTATTCTACATATGAGTAATATCTCATGTGCTAAAGCAATAAAATGTGACACTAATTATGTTATTCTACACATGAGTAATATCATAGGTGATAAAACAATAAAATAATCAAAAGTAGACATCATCATATCTGGTTATTGATATTCAAAAAACTCAAAAGCATATAATTTTGCATCATTGTGTACACGAGTTAATATCTAATATCACTTGTGATATTTCATAAACAAAAACCATCTTTTACCTGAAAAATATAAAAGTATTCACAAATAAAAACAGACGTATAAAAATACAAAAATATTACAAAAATCTGTGAAAACGTTTATAAATTGACGAAAACATATAAAAACGTAATTCAAGTAGGATCGTAGGATCGCGTGTAAGATCGTAGGATCATATCTTTTTTTTTCATGTTACATAATAAAGCATGAACTATATGTTAAAAAAAATTAGTAATATTATCAGAATATCTTAATTTAATTTATTTGGTCATCAAGAAAAAAAAAATTGTGTTACCTGATCTGGTCCAAACCGTCAAGTCTAATCAAACAAACTGGCCACTTGTGAATGACCAGCCGTAACAGGCTTAAAACAGTTCAGACACAAATGCAATGAAGTCCTGGAGAATACAATGAATTCCCGGGTCGTTATGTCCCACGGAGACTCAATGGTGTGCAAACACTTGATCAGACGATAGAATGATCACTAATGATAGTGATCAAAAAGGATTAGGATTGGATAATTACACTAAAGAAAAAGTTTAAAATAAAGCGACTTAAATACAAATTAAGAAAATTAAAAAGATAAAATATATTAAATAAACGCTATCACTATTTTTACAATGATGTTTTTATGATTTTATAAAATAAAATAACTTAAATAAACTATATTAACTAAAACGTAAACTCAAATTATCTAAAAACTAGATTTAAAATGAAAACGTCGTTATTTATAAAAATTACTGTTTGGGCGCAAGACAAAGCGTAAAATTTATGAAATAAAAGTCCTACAAGTGTAAAATCAATTTTCTTCGTGCTATATGACAAAAGAAAATTTTAGAAAAAGATTTATATTTTTAGACTTTTATATTTTTATTATGAATTAATTAAGATTTTATACTAATTAAATGTTTAAAATACTAAAATAACGAGAAAAATCGAAACTTTTTGTAAAATACTTTATACTAATACAATCCTATGAAAAATACAAAAATGGAAAAAGCTAGTTCGAATAAGCTACAAATAAGCTAAATAAGGCGTATAAGCTTAAACCGACAAAAGGTGGTTATGTATTAGATTTTGCAAGATATGAGCAGAGACAAGTCCCAAGGCAACTGGTATCCAGTACACACTTAGCACTCTCCTAAGGTGGGAGGTCTCGGGGTTCGAGCACGCCCCCCACTTTTGCCAAACATTTTTTTTCAAATTTTATTTTACAAACTAAATAAACACATGAAAATAAGCAATTTTTACAACTACCACTTTTTATAAAAACAACTAATAAGCACTGAACTAGCTTATTTATACTAACAGTGAACAAGAAATTAAATAAGTACAAAGATTAAGCTAAATGGCAATTAAGCTAGAAAATAAGCATAAGTTAACTGAAATTTAACTGAACAACTTATAATAAGCTAATGTTACAACTGAATAAGCTAACTAACTAAGGAATAAGCACTGAACAAGATTCAAATAAGCACTAGCTAACTGTTTACACAGTGAACTATATGGTTTACTAGGTACTTTCTCACTAACTTTTAAGCACTTAAATAAGCTAGAAAATAAAAGAGATCACTGGAATTAACTAGCTAACCAACTGAGCTTTTCAAAAAGCTAAAGCACTCACTATAATGTTTACTGAAGAGCTTTTAATGAGCTTATGCAAAAACTTGAAAACAATGGCTGATTATAGTCTTGTTGACTTGGACAAAACTAGAAGCAATAAGCAGTCTAATCAAATAAGCTAGAATTTGAAAATTTGAGCTTGAAACCTTGAGACAGCTAGGTGAGCTTCTCAAAAAGCTAAGGTACACAAGATAAGCCTCACTAAAAAGCTCTTGATAAGCTTGTGAAAGAGCTTAGCAAACTTGTGCACAGGACATTATTTTGAAACAGGTACTCTAAAGAAGCTGAAAAATAAGCACTAAGTAAGCTGATTAAAAGCAAAATAATATTTTTCTAATTTTCTTAAGCAACTAAAGTTTAATGTCCTAGAAGCTTATAAGCTGAATCTTAATATTAAGCACACAGTGAAATTCTAAGTTTTATTCAAAACGACCCAATGAAAATTGACTTTTCGGTTTAAACTAAAGGTTTGACTTTTATGAACTTGTAAGTGATTCTAATGCTTGTATATGTTATATTAAGCTATGTTCGGTGATTTTAAGCTAGAGTATCAAGTTTAAAGCTAATGTGATGAGATATTCAATCTAGACCCTTATGAGTTAAATGACAAGGATGAAATCAATACAATTTGACTTTTTAATTAATGAGAACCGATTTTATTGATTTACCTTGACTATTTAGAACCTAAGTGACTCTGCACAACAACAATTAACAACATAACAAAATCGCAAACACGGTATCATGCGAACCAAACACCCTTCAATGAAACTGTTTTGCAAATAAAATGATCTAAACACTAAACCAACTTGTAAAAGGATCAAACTAAGTTTATATAACCTAAATATAACTACTTAAGCAGTTAAAACTACCAATGATCACAGATACAATTATAAGCATAAAATGCAAAATGGCTAGAAATTAGAAAGTGAAAAGTTCACTCATGGATCGACTTAAGTGCGGACCAAAACCAAAACCCAAGATCACTAAACTAAGCTATTTCCAACCTTAATCAACATCGCATCACCCACATACCATCACCAAGTCCAATTTGCACCAACAGTTGACTATTATTGACCATGAACCAAAATCACTTAAACCTTGAATGTAAGCTTATACAAAGCTATCATAAGCTTATATAAGCTTATTTGAGATTAAATACAAGCTCTTGGAAGCTTAAACATAAGATTTTGAGAATGAATTTTGCAACGATTACATGAAACATGGAATTTTATCTAAAACTTGGATTGAAAACTCAAAAGCTTAATACAATGATTTGTTAACTTGAAAGTGATACATGGGCGAAATTACACCATTTTAACTAAAACTAAAACATTAATTTGAAAACGACATTAAAGTAAATTATAAAAACTAGCTAACTTCCTCTTGCCTCTTTCTTCCATTATTTATACATCAATCTGACTTCCCACTTGCTTCGAACTATTCCCACCTTCTTTTTAGACCACTTGGATGATTTAGAGTCATCTTGGCCCTTGATTGGTTTTGGCGGGAATTGGTTTTGTGATTGGAGGGTAGAGTAAAGGGTGAAGGTGCATTTAATGATTTTGTAGTTGCGTGGAGGTGGGGGACAAGAGGAGATGAAGGTGAGTGGGGATGGGAGTTGGAGTGAGTTCTGAGAAGCGATTGAAGGATGAAGACTTTGGGCGTTTGTTGTTTGTTTGACCAAGGTTGTTGGATATTAATAATCAAGGGGGGTCAAAACAAGGGGTCCAAAAGGCTAATGACAGGGGGTCACTTGGTTTATGATAGGGTCCAATAGGTTTGTTGGCTGGGGTCCAAAATTGGGTTTTGACAAGGGACCAAGGTATTAAAGGTTTAATATCCAAGGACTAGTTATGTAATTCCTGAAAATTGAGGGACCTAAGCTGCCAATTCATCAAAGTTGCTCCAAGGGTGAAAAGTGACAAGTTTCAATAATGCAGGGACCAATCTTGACATTTTCCAATTTTCCAGGGGCCATTTTTGCCAATTTTCAAACTTGAGGGACCAAAGTTGTAATTTTGCAAATTTTAAACTTTGAAGGGTTTGTTTTAACAAATTTTGAATCCCATGGACCTTAAATGACATTTCTCTTCTATTTTGATATACGAGGACTGTTTTGACAAATTTTGAAACTTGGGGACTAAAGCGCCAATTTTGCAAACTTGATCGTTTTTATCGATTTTGATCTTTTGCATTTAAAACACATAAAACACTGATTTGTGATATTTTTATCATTTGAAGCATTTTGAGTGTTTTCGGATGTTTTCTGATCTAGATAGTACAAAAATGATGAGTATTTAGACACTCATCAATCCCACACTAAGATATTGCTAGTCCCAGCAATGATTTAGATCTTTAATGGATTTTAAAACTCTTTACCAAAAGCCATCACTTACGGAGTAGCCAAATGTTTCAGTTCAAGTAAGAACCTTGGTACATTGATAACCAAATGATTTTGAGCAAATCATAAGTCATAAACGGATTTGATTAGTCTTTACGAGCCGTTTGCTCTGGACTAGCCAACTCTTAGATAAATTATCGATATTATCTTTGGTGGTGATTACCAATTATGGATTTTCCATTGCCTTTACCACAAGCCATAAACTTGCGGGCTAGCCAACTCTTCACTTTTTAGGATATGGTGAGTTGAATACCATACAATTTTGGGCAAATTGCAAGCCATAAGCGGATTTGATATATCTTTACCAAGAGCCGTTTGCTCTGGATTAGCCAATCCTTTTGTCTTCTGAGACATGGTGGATGATAACCAAGGCGAGTAAGTGTAGAACACTTACTCCAAAAAAATTTTGGCCAAAATGGGGAATTGAGTAAATAATATATGAAATTCGTGAGAATTCCCCACACTTAGAAATGAATATTGCCCTCAATATTCAAAGTCTACCATGGTTATGCGAAACAAAAACGTAAAGGGAAATACTACGGCCATTATTTTAAAAGATTTTTTTTTTTTTTTTTTTTTTTTTTTTGATATATATATATATAACATGGGGCATCACCCCACACTTAGGTGGTAGAAAGGGGTAGGAAGAGCGAAATATGGGTGAAAACCCATATGGTGAGTGCTCTTGTTTTTGGTTACCGAGTCGCTAGCTTGACTCGACCCAATTCATTGGTTCATGGGAAGCAAAGTGGAAGAAACAATCTCCATCGGACTTTCATTCAAGATGTTTGGACAAACATTTGAAGCACGTGAAAGTTCCACACCGACGAGATATACTGAGAAGACCCGGCTCATAGATGATAAATGAAAATGCCGGGTCAAAGATAGTGTCCTCACTCCAGAAGGAGTGAAGAAGAGAGAAGTCGCATCATATGTGAGGAATGGAAGAAAGATGTTGATAACAATCAAGATCCGGTCTTCATCCTCAAATGTAGACATATCGGGAGGAAGGGTGAAGGTAGTATCATCAATAAGCAAACTCTTATGATAGAGTACACCTTCCTCGAGCTAATATCATCCTCAAGATCAAAATAGAAATGATCATATTCGGAGGAGATATGTCATGAGAGAGTTCACGGAGAACTCTTCATGAAGAGAATCATTGGAAAAAGCCTCAAGCTCGGGCTTGTCCAATGTAGAGTCACTATCCACAACGGGATAGGAGATGAAAACGACTTAGCACAAAATGATTCGATCTTAGAAGCGAGGAGATTTATATTGAACAATTGTTCAAAGTATCTCGTCCTCGATTTCGGATCATCGAATTTCTCACTTCCTCTAAGCTAACTAGCTCGGAGGTAGCTCCTCGACATAATCGATGTCTCCATAGGATAAAGAATCGTCAAGCGAAGTACAATCGTTATCGAATCGAAGAACATCTCGACATGATCATATGGAATGTCAAGAGGAGGAGAAGAATCATCATTAAGAGGCTCATCACACATATTACCGGAGATAACCTCGGACTCACTTGGGATTGGGACAAGGCTCTCAACACTAGACGATTCCATTTTTGGAATAGTGCTAGAAGGCTCGTCCCCCATTATGAGAGAGTCTTTGGAAGCTTCGGGTGTGATTTCAGTTGACAAGCTCTCATAATATTCCTTCATTTGAATAGAATCCTCTTCATCATCGTCATCATATCTGATTCTTATATTCATCTCTGAAGCTTACACACTATTCTTTTCATTTGTAGTTTCTTTCGAATGCGTATTTCTTGAAACTTTGCGGAAGATTACACTCCTCGTAATCATTGAAATCTTTGAGAAGGATATTGATGAATGATGGAATCGTGGGGTTGGAAATTGTCAAAACCGGAGAATTGGAATTTTGAAAATTTTGATTCATCGGTTGACATTCAAAAGTCGCATGAGGACCCCATGATTCTCACAACAGAGAATTGGGAAAATAACTTTCACCAAAGTTCGATTGTAACATGGTTCCTACTCATGACAAGCGGAACCCGTGGTGAACAATCAAAACCGTAATGAGAATCATTCCCACAAAACTCGCATGAGTAGGATTCGATCTTGGGGTTGTGGAGGTAGGTAGGAAAAATCGGTGTTTCATTATTTGAAATGGGATCGGGATTACCGACAAACTTGTCTCGAAACCCACATTGGTACATCATGACAATTTCCACCATTAAATGGACCTCCACACCAGAACATGTCAAATACCATGACATAGAAATTAAGCGGATAAGAGGATAAGAGATGAAGAATTAAGCGGTTATAGAGGATAAGGAATGGAGAATTAAGCAGTTAGAGGTAAGGAAATGTAGAATCAAAAGATGCGAGAGGTAAAGATGGATATTTTGGATTTTGAAAACTTTACAAAAAACTTTTACAAAGATGGTATATGTGCAAGAATGGGTGCGAAAAAGGCTAAACACACGCTAAACCCTCCCGGCGGCGCTAAAATTTGATCTGGTCCGAACCGTCAAGTCTAATCACACAACCGGCCACTTGTGAATGACCGGCCGTAATGAGGCTTAAAGCAGTTCGAGACAAATGCAATGAAGTCTGGAGAATACAATGAATTCCGGGTCGTTATGTCCCACGGAGACTCAATGGTGTGCAAACACTTGATCGACGATAGAATGATCACTAATGATAGTGATCAGAAAGGATTAGGATTGGATAATTACACTAAAGAAAAAGTTTAAAATAAAGCGACTTAAATACAAATTAAGAAAATTAAAAGATAAAATATATTAAATAAACGCTATCACTATTTTTACAATGATGTTTTATGATTTTATAAAATAAAATAACTTAAATAAACTATATTAACTAAAGCGTAAACTCAAATTATCTAAAAACTAGATTTAAAATGAAAGCGTCGTTATTTATAAAAATTACTGTTTGAGCGCCAAGACAAAGCGTAAAATTTATGAAATAAAAGTCCTACAAGTGTAAAATCAATTTTCTTCGTACTATATGACAAAAGAAAATTTTAGAAAAAAGATTTATATTTTTAGACTTTTATATTTTTATTATGAATTAATTAAGATTTTATACTAATTAAATGTTTAAAAATACTAAAAATAACGAGAAAATCAAAACTTTTGTAAAAATACTTTATACTAATACAATCCTATGAAAAATACAAAATGGAAAAAGCTAGTTCGAATAAGCTACAAATAAGCTAAATAAGGCGATAAGCTTAAACCGACAAAAGGTGGTTATGTATTAGATTTTGCAAGATATGAACGAGACAAGTCCCAAGGCAACCTGGTATCCGTGTACACACTTAGCACTCTCCTAAGGTGGGAGGTCTCGAGGTTCGAGCCTCGCCTCCCACCTTTTGCCAAACATTTTTTTCAAATTTTATTTTACAAACTAATTAAACACATGAAAATAAGCAATTTTACAACTACCACTTTTATAAAACAACTAATAAGCTTGAACTAGCTTATTTATACTAACGATGAACAAGAAATTAAATAAGTACAAAGATTAAGCTAAATGGCAATTAAGCTAGAAAATAAGCATAAGTTAAGCGAAATTTAATCGAACAACTTATAATAAGCTAATGTTACAATGAATAAGCTAACTAACTAAGGAATAAGCATGAACAAGATTCAAATAAGCACTAGCTAACTGTTTACACAAGATGAACTATATGGTTTACTAGGTACTTTCTCACTAACTTTTAAGCACTTAAATAAGCTAGAAAATAAAAGAGATCACTGGAATTAACTAGCTAACCAACTGAGCTTTTCAAAAAGCTAAAGCACTCACTATAATGTTTACTGAAGAGCTTTTAATGAGCTTATGCAAAAACTTGAAAACAATGACTGATTATAGTACTGACTGACTTGGACAAAACTAGAAGCAATAAGCAGTCTAATCAAATAAGCTAGAATTTGAAAATTTGAGCTTGAAACCTTGAGACAGCTAGGTGAGCTTCTCAAAAAGCTAAGGTACACAAGATAAGCCTCACTAAAAAGCTCTTGATAAGCTTGTGAAAGAGCTTAGCAAACTTGTGCACAGGACATTATTTTGAAACAGGTACTCTAAAGAAGCTGAAAAATAAGCACTAAGTAAGGTGATTAAAAGCAAAATAATATTTTTCTAATTTTCTTAAGCAACTAAAGTTTAATGTCCTAGAAGCTTATAAATTTGAATCTTAATATTAAGCACAGTGAAATTCTAAGTTTTATTCAAAACGACCCAATGAAAATTTGACTTTTCAGTTTAAACTAAAGGTTTGACTTTTATGAACTTGTAAGTGATTCTAATGCTTGTATATGTTATATTAAGCTATGTTCAGGTGATTTTAAGCTAGAGTATCAAGTTTAAAGCTAATGTGATGAGATATTCAATCTAGACCCTTAACAGTTAAATGACAAGGATGAAATCAATACGAATTTGACTTTTTAATTAATGAGAACGATTTTATTGATTTACCTTGACTATTTAGAACCTAAGTGACTCGCACAACAACAATTAACAACATAACAAGTCGAAACACGGGGTATCATGCGAGAACCAAACACCCTTCAATGAAACTGTTTTGCAAATAAAATGATCTAAACACTAAACCAACTTGTAAAAGGATCAAACTAAGTTTATATAACCTAAATATAACTACTTAAGCAGGTTAAAACTACCAATGATCACGGATACAATTATAAGCATAAAATGCAAAAATGGCTAGAAATTAGAAAGTGAAAAGTTCACTCACATGGATCCAGCTTAAGTGCAGACCAAAACCAAAACCCAAGATCACTAAACTAAGCTATTTCCAACCTTAATCAACATCTGCATCACCCACATACCATCACCAAGTCCAATTTGCACCAACAGTTGACTATTATTGACCATGAACCAAAATCACTTAAACCTTGAATGTAAGCTTATACAAAGCTATCATAAGCTTATATAAGCTTATTTGAGATTAAATACAAGCTACTGGAAGCTTAAACATAAGATTTTGAGAATGAATTTTGCAACAGTACATGAAACATGGAATTTTATCTAAAACTTGGATTGAAAACTCAAAAGCTTAATACAATGATTTGTTAACTTGAAAGTGATACATGGGCGAAATTACACCATTTTAACTAAAACTAAAACATTAATTTGAAAAACGACATTAAAGTAAATTATAAAACTAGCTAACTTCCTCTTGCCTCTTTCTTCCATTATTTATACATCAATACGACTTCCCACTTGTTACGAACTATTCCGCTTCTTTTTAGACCCTTGGATGATTTAGAGTCATCTTGGCCCTTGATTGGTTTTTGGCGGGAATTGGTTTTTGACAGTTGGAGGGGTAGAGTAAAGGGGTGAAGGGTGCATTTAATGATTTTTGTAGTTGCGTGGAGGTGGGGGGACAAGAGGAGATGAAGGTGAGCTGGGGGGATGGGAGTTGGAGTGAGTTGCAGAGAAGCAGTTGAAGGGATGAAGACTTTGGCGCGTTTGTTGTTTGTTTGACCAAGGTTGACTGGATATTAATAATCAAGGGGGGTCAAAACAAGGGGTCCAAAAGGCTAATGACAGGGGGTCACTTGGTTTATGATAGGGTCCAATAGGTTTGTTGGCTGGGGTCCAAAATTGGGTTTTGACAAGGGACCAAGGTATTAAAGGTTTAATATCCAAGGACTAGTTATGTAATTCCTGAAAATTGAGGGACCTAAGCTGCCAATTCATCAAAGTTGCTCCAAGGGTGAAAAGTGACAAGTTTCAATAATGCAGGACCAATCTTGACATTTCCAATTTTCCGGGGCCATTTTGCCAATTTTCAAACTTGAGGACCAAAGTTGTAATTTTGCAAATTTTAAACTTTGAAGGGTTTGTTTTAACAACTTTTGAATCCATGGACCTTAAATGACATTTCTCTTCTATTTTGATATACAGGGATTGTTTTGACAAATTTTGAAACTTGGGGACTAAAGCGCCAATTTTGCAAACTTGATCGTTTTCATCGATTTTGATCTTTTTGCATTTAAAACACATAAAACACTGATTTGTGATATTTTTATCATTTTGAAGCATTTTTGAGTGTTTTCAGATGTTTTTGCAGTCTAGATAGTACAAAAATGATGAGTATTTAGACACTCATCATTACCCTCTATTACAAATTATGTCGTTTCATTTTCAGATACAATCTATTTATCTTTTTGCATTAATCTATATATTTTAACAAAAAAGTCACATAATCACGTACCAATAAATCAACACTATCTTTTTGTATTAATCGAAATGTTATCACGAAAAACTAATAATAAAAAACATCGAAACAAGAAGTAGGTGTACGTATGTAATAAGTTTATGCAAGTATGCATTGCAATATATCTAATATTCTACCAATACGGTATTTGAACATATAACCTTTTCTTTTATCATCCATTTAGATTCGTTTATCATATGGAAAATTATACAGAAATATAAAACTAAAACCCCTATACAAAAATATATACATTTTCATAGGATCTTACGATCCCGATCCGATCCTACGATTATGATCTTGCAAAGCCGAAAACGATCCTAGGTAAGATCCCGATCCTGACAACCTTAGCGCAGACGACGAAGGTAAATACCGTTCTTTTTTTCAGAAACTTTATTTTAGGTAGATATTAGATCCGGTTTAAGTGTGTGTGTGAATAAAGAGTGTGTGTAACAGTCACATGTAGAAGGTTTTTTTTTTTTTTTTTTTTTTTTGTAAGTGCGGGCTTGTAAGTGGCAAATGCAGTGGGTTAAATTTTGGGCTAGTTTATAAAATTTAATGTTATTTATTTATTTATTTATTTTTAATTGTGTCAATTTGTATTTTGTGTATGTTAATTTGTATTTGTATCTGAATGAAATGAATTTTAGTTATTTTGGAAAATTGAATAAAAAAATAAAATAGAAAGTGGTCGGACGCAAATGAAGTTGTTGTATTTAGTTATGATAGGAGGGTTGTAGAAAGTGTTATGTATAGTGATGTGATACATGTGGGCTCCAAATGACGCTAAATCTTGTTTCCACCCCTTAAGCTCAATTGTGACCAGGTTGTAGAAAACTAGAAGGGGGGTTGAATAGTTTACCGATTAAAATCTTTGTTTTGAAACTTATTGAAAGATCAATTGATATTGATCTTAAGTATGTTAATGAAATATGCAAGCAATATGTAATAAGTAAATAAGGAAAGAAATGATCAAACCACAACAAGTTGTTTATAGTGGTTCGCCTACAAGGACTCTTTTTCCTTGCCTACTCCACTCCCGAGTCTCACACTCGAGAGTTTAACTTCACTAGTCAACAAGCTCCTTTCACCGCGGAGAAAACCTTTACACTTAGCTTACACTATTTCCGACACTAAGCTAGATGTCGAGTTCTTTCCAAGGTACAACTCTCCCACACACAATGTATTTTGAGGACTAAAATACTAACCACTCACACTCACAAGATTATGATGGTTTGATACAACAATGAAGTATGGATCAATACTAGATCATACAACACTAAACAAACAAGACTTCCAACTTCTCGTTGAAGCTTGAATATGACTTGATCTTCTTTGCTACAAAGAGATCACTAATATGATATGGGCCTGAGTTAGAAAGGTTAGAGAAGATATGTATGAGAGTATGTTAGAAAGGGATAAGAAACTACTTGGCTTGGCATTGCTATTTATAGCCAAATTGGACGGGAGGCGTCCGACGGACCGCGGACCCTTAAAAGGGTTCCGCCCGTGTACCAATTTAGTACCGCCGATCGACAGTCAAGATATCAAATCTTGCCTAAAGTCAACTCTATCTAAGTGAGATTGTGCAAGATATGAGGTACAAATCTTCACAAAATATCTAATGGAATCTTCTAATGATCTCCATGATGTAATACATGATGTCAAATGTTGTATTACTATTTATAGAAATATGCAAATGCTTAAGTAGTGTTTGGTTTTAAGAACCTAACACATTCTACAAACTACTATCATACATAATGATTAGAGTCATATCAAGATGTTACTAATCATAAATGTAAATGCTTGAATGATGAATATATTGTTTGAGAAAGCTTGTTTTAATATCTAACAAACTTGACAAGCTTTAAGCTTTTATAAATTAAATTTACTTTTGTCGTTAACAAAACTTAGGCAAAGATCAAAATATAAATAACGTTTAATGGCGATATTTGTATTAACAATCTCCCATTTTTGTTGAGGACAAAATATAAATTCTATTTTATAAAGGAACAAAGTTTGTACAAGAGTTATAAAATATTAGTTTTAGAACTTGAAAAGTAAATGATAGTACAAGTGTATGAAATTTGACTTTTATGAAAGTCAAAGAATTCACTAGTTGATGCATGATGTTGACTTTTTCGGAAAGTCAAAGTATGCGCTTGACTTTTAAGAAAAGTCAAGTATTATCAATGAGGGTTCTGTTTGACTTTTAGAAAGTCAAATGTATGCGCTTGACTTTTGGAAAAGTCAACTATAAGTAATTTCAAAGTTCTATATTTTCTCCCCTTTTGTCTCAACAAAAGAAGAGGCTATCTTGAATGTAATGAGCGAGCTATTATCTCCCCACTGTTCAAAGCTCCCCTAAATTGGGTGCTTTAATGGGAAGATACATGGATTGTGAAAATAAAGCTACAAAAAAAATTGTTAGTAATAATGATCATTCAAAGCATTTCCAAACACTATGTAATGACACCAACAATGTAATAAACAACATTCATTAGTTAAAATTTTTCAAGAGTAAAGATCATGAAAAGAGAACACAATGATGTGTTTCTAGTACAAGAAAAAATACAAATGATCCTAAGAAAGCAAATAAAAGAAAGACTATTCTAAAACCATCCTAAAGTGATGGTGAGTGTTAATATCAATCTAGTTTATACTCTATATAAGGTTTTGAAATAAAACAAAGAGTATTTAAGTTTAACCTTGTTACTTGCACCTCATCATTCACTTGTAAGCATGTTTATTTCATTTTTCATGTTTCCTTTTCTTTACATATGTATCCTTTCATTTTGGAACAACATGCAAGACATAGGTGATTTATACCATTTTCATGATTTTAAGAGCTATATATATATATATATTTGGTCATCCTATAATTATCCCCATGGTATTCTTTGGTCTTGATGGTGATTAGGAACCCATGACACCCTAAGAAGGTGTATGGTAGGATTAGATTAGCTTTGGAGTTGATTTGAAGGGATTAGAATAGGTTTTGTCCGAGAAAAACTATTTTCGATAACTATAAAATAGGTTCTGTCTTTGTTTGATTTTCCGAAAAACTGAGCGGTTAGTACGAAAATTTGGCCTTGATATTTAGAAAATATACTTTAAAAGCGAATCCGTGGCGGCTGAACGGATAAAAGCGGAGTTATAACGAAGAAGTTATGGATTTTACAAGTTTGACGACGAAAAATATAGTTTTACGAAATTTCAAGCAACATATTTTTAGTTTGTTCGGGTCAAAAGGCAGGCTTAAGTCATAAATTATTTCGACTTATCAAAATATATTAGTATACTTTGATACGAAGCTAAGGACGTATTATAATGAAAACGGATTTGAAACGACAAAGATATGCCCGTTTTTATAAAATTGCCGTAACTATTATTTTCTCAAAACTATATTATTTTTACGTTACAAGTGTTACATTATTTATGTCGACCATGTTTGCGGGTGTTTTAACGAGGTTGTGAAACTTTTGAACAAAATGTCTTCTAGTAAAATCAAGTTCACGGCCATATTTTTCAAAATGACAAGTCGTTTGTATAGCTGAGTTGTAGTAAATTAATTACGGATGTTCAAACTTGGCGAAACTCACTTTTTACTTAACAATTAGCCAAAATCACTATCTTTAACCCTTATTATCTTTATGTTCGAGACCTTTTGGCGACAACTCTCGAATGAAAACTTCTAGATATCGATACAAATTTTCCAAAAGCAGTCGAGTTCGTTCTCTAACGATCGGCGTACACCGATTACTTACTAGTTTTCCAAAGCCATTTTGTTAATTTCATGAAAATTCCGACGACATTGTTTTGCGACGAAAAGTGATAATTTCACCAAAATCATTATAAAACCATTGTAGGATGACATTTTGACGTAAAAACATGTAAAGTCATTTTGAAGGGTCAAGACGTCAAAAGAGTATTTTTCGACGATTTAGTAATATTTTCAAAACCCGCAAATGGTATAAATAACATATGAAGTGCATGCATAACATTACATTGCAACTCATGACATATCATATCATTGATAATAGGTCCCGGTTAACGCATCACATTATACCTCGGTGTACTCACTTTTGCCATTATTCCAGTTTACCAAGTGAGTTTCATAGCCCTCGCTTTTACTTGTTTACATAGTTTTTGGGGAGATGCGTGCTTAACTATTTTTCACAAGTACTTTAAACTATTACGGATTACGTGAGTTTTCATCTTCCCACTTTCAATTGTTTTGTACTTGTTTTGGGGAGATACATGCTTAACTATTTTTCATAAGTACTTTAGATTTTAAAGGCTAAATGCTACCATGATTACCATTGTCTCTAAATCAAAGGTTATACTATATCAATTGTTCTTGTGTCGTGCTACGGTTCTACGTCGATCGCGCTCTAAATCGGTTGACTCCGATACATTGAGTTAGGTGCTATTGATTACGTGCTATGGTTCTCGTCAGTATAACGTTCTAAATCGGTTGACTCTCGATACATTAGGTCTAGTTCTATTGATTAAGTGCTATGGTTCTATGTCGAGTTAGGTACTATTGTGAATTCATTCGACAAGTGGGCTTGAACACAAACTATACACATTTTGGCGGTGGGTTGTGAATACACAGTTGCAAGTTTTGTATGGGCGGAACTTGAACTGGGTGGATTTACAATGCCTTTGTCAGATAAACGATTTTGGAAGGCTTTACATTTCAAAACAAACTCTATGAACTCACTCGACCTTTGTGTTGACACTTTTTAGCATGTTTTATCTCGGTATCTAAGGTATTCACTTCATGGCATGCATTTGGATACATCATGGAGTCGCGCGATGACTATAGCGCCTCACTTAGGTTTATTTACTTTAGAACATCGCTTAAATTGTAACAAAACTTATTTCCGCAAGTTGATTTTCATTTGGGACCTACTTTGTAAACTCTCGATTGTTTTATTAAATCAAACGATGTTCTTTTCAAAGCGACACTTTAGGTCGCTCAATATATCTGTAAGCGTGATGCTATGACAATCAATCCCTCAGAAATTCCATTCCATTTGCAAAAGTGTAATTTGGGGTGTGACGGATGGTGGATGGGAGAGAAGCGTTGAGGCGCTCAAGAATGCGGTTGAGGATGAACCTCATTTCTTCGTGGAAGTCATGGACCATAATCCGGTCCGTTCCACGGTTTGACCCGCTTGCTCCAAGTTGAGCAACCATGCCTTGGAGGGTAGAAAGTTTGCGGAGGTTGTGGTGGTGGAATGGTGGATGTGTTGGTGGTGTTGGGGATGTTTGGAGTGGTCATGATGGATGCAAGCAAAGCACTTTGCATTTGCATTGTCTCACTTAAGTGAGAATCCACCATGCCTTTGAATTGGTGGAGGTTGTGGAGTTCGGCTTGAATCTCCTCTCTAGTGGGATTGTCATCCCACATGCTCTCCTGGAATGTCCTCAATATGAGGGACATTGATGATGGAAGTGGATGATCCCGTATAAAGGACCATGAATGTCCTTGTGAATGGGGTGGAAAAGGAGAGGTCTTGGCCCCTAATGGGCGTTTGGGTCAATTGATGACCGAGGTGATTCATGAGCGATTGGCTCAATGGTGCCAAAGGATGGCAATGGTGGTGGATGACTTGGCCTGGAGGCAAGTCTTCCAAGTCCCCTAGGAAAAGATTTGGTGATGTTTGTGGAGTTGAAAATAACTCCATGGGAGTGAGAGTGGGAGACCTTGGTGAAGGTGGTGAGGGTGTTTTGGATGTTTGGATGGGTGCCGTGGAGGTGAAGCAGATGCTTTTGTTGGCGGTGGAGCGGTGATCACAATGTGTGTGATGCGCGTGTAGCTAAAGTGAGATGTATCATCTCTAATGGGAGATGAGATGGTGAGTGGTGAGGATTCGGATGATGAGCTAAGATGAACAAAACAACAAGGCCTTACGCTCATTCTAGCGGTTTTCTTGCAAGGTTTTGGTGATGATTTAGTCATTTTAACTTGGGTTTTGATTTGCTAGATAGTAGTGAGAATGAAGAGGTGTGAGGATGATCATGGTAAAGCCTTTCAATTTATAGAGTACGAAATTGTTGAGAAATGCTTTGATTTGATGTTTAACTATTGAAGTATGAGGTTCCTAATGATTTGGAAGTGGGTTGAATGCTAGTCATATCACCCAAGTCAATCCATACAAAGAAGATGGAGTGAAGAAGAAAGATATGCAATAAATGTGTTCTAGTGGTGGAATTTCCTAATATTGATTACCCGGTTTGAAGGTACCAAAATTTGGTTCCTTCCTTTATGCAAAAGGCTCCTTGGGTGGATTTTTCAAATTTTTGAATTTTGGTGGGAAATGGATTCTTATATACCTTAGTGAATAATACTAGTTCTAATAACAAGATAAACTAGTTAAGATTGATTTATAAGTGATGGAAGATAATTTGGAATCACGAAAGAGTCGAAAGTTAGAAAATTACCCGGAGGATCCACGGCACTAAAATCATACACGACGTATGCAATTTGCCAATTGAGTTCATATTTGGTATAAAAGCATACATAAAACCCCTTAATGATTTATGATAGTTTTGGCATAAATAAGAATCTAGACTAAATTAAGAGATGAAATGGTTAGGATACTTACAATGATGTTATCTTGATGATTAGTGGTGGGAAGATGACAATAATGAGCTTGGTTTAAGTTTTACGTTTTGGTAAAGTGGGTTGTGAGGAAGAAGATGTTATGTATAAAATTTGTTTTGTACAGGAAACCCACGGACGGGCACCAAATTTTGGTTCCGTCCGTTTGTCGTTGGTTTGGTACGATGGATCAAGACAAAATTGCTTTGGTTTGACTATTCTAATGTTTTAGGCTATGTTTATCCTACATGTTTGGTTCCATTAACCTAAACCAAGTCTAAGAAGATTAAAGGTTCTCGTTTAAGAGGTTTAGTAAAGATTCGACAATGTTGTCTTGAGGGATACTTTCTCGATTGAAATGTTTCCTTTTGAACATTGCCGAAGAAAATGATTTTTCAATGTGCTTTTGGGCCATGTTGAGCAGGATTCTTTTGAGATCGATGGCTCCTTTGTTGTAAAGTATCACAATGTCGTTGAGATGAATTGTAGTCTGACCTTCATCCAAAGAGCTTGTTGACATGCTTTTCGGTGGGCTTTCCGTGTAGAGATGGCTAAAACGTTTGCTTCTTTGAAACCATGAGGTGAGACAATGTCCACAAAGTGCAAATACCACTTGTACTTTTTTCGAATAATCACCGCATGATCCGTCGGCATACACTATGGTTTCTATACCCTTCCTTTGGGATACCATAATCCTAAACACGTTGTTCCCTTATATCTAAAATCCTTTTTATGCCTAATGTGATGCCTTTGGGTTTTTGAAACGAGCACATGACAAACACTAAACATAAGGGGTCTACTAGCCGTAAGGTAGAGTAGGCTACCAATCATTCCTCTATATTTAGCGTTATCTGATTCACCTTCTTGTCCTTGGTGAGTTTAGTGTCCGAGGACATGGGTGTTTTAGTTGGTTTGGAATCTTCAAGACCAAATTTCTTAAGCATGTCTTTTATATATTTAGATTGGTTAAAGAAAATACCATCATCTAGTTGTTTGATTTGAAGTCCTAGAAAAGTTTAACTACCCATCTATCATTTCAAACCGTCATGCATGATTTTAGAAATCATCACATAGCTCTTGACAAGTTGATCCGAATATAATGTCATCACGTATATTTGAACAATAATAATTTGATTCCTTTTCTTAGTAAAAAGTATTATATACTAATCCGTATATTTGTTATCAATAAGAAAAGTCTTAAGGCGGTGCCAAGCTTTGGTGCTTTTTAAGGCCTATAATGCTTTCTTTTTGAAGACATAATGTGGTTTTCAAAGTCGGTAAAAGGGAGGTTGAGCAACAAACTTCTTGTTAATAAACCCATTAAGGAAAGCACTTTTAACATCCATTTGAAATAATTTAAAATCATAAGCCATGCAAAGCAAGTAATATTCTAATAGATTCAAGTCTAGCTACGATTATAAGTTTCATCATAGTCAATTCCTTCTTTTGATTATAACCTTTGCCAAGCCTAGCTTTGTTTCTAGATACTACACCATTTTCGTCCATTTTGTTTGAAAGACCCATTTTGTTCCAATTATAGTTTGATCTTTGGGTTTTGGAACTAGTTTCAAACATCATTTCTAACGAAGGTTTAATTCTTTTTGGAAATTAACCCTTGGAAACCATCCTTTGGCTATTATGATGTTTTGTAAGGTGGAAAAACTTTGCCTTTGTTTTGAACTTGGATCTTAAGGTTCGATTAAGGTAGCCTTAAATGGATCCCTTTTGGGTTTTTAATTTGACCAATTTCTATTTAAGGTTAAACTTCCGTATTAAAAAGGATCCTTATTTGGAATAACAATCATTCTTCAGTATGTTAGGAAGGTTGGAATTTGTCAATGAGTTTAAACGTGCAAGACAAGGTTTTTTATTTACCAATGGTGCTTAATGGTTTGTCCAAGAAATCCCTTTCTTAAATTTGGTTAAATTTGAGTAATTCCTTATGATTGGTAAACCTTTCCCTTTGGTTATTTGTTTTTTTTTAAAAGTTCAATGGTTTTTTTGGAAAGCGGGTTATTTAAAGAGGGGTCAGTTCACAAACTTTTGAAATTTGTTAACAAGTTCCTTTTGGGAATTTTTATTTTAGCAATTCCATTTGGGTGAGGTGTAGTTTTGGTGACAAAGTAAGAAATTTATACCATTTATCACAAATTTCAATTAGCTTGAATTCCGACCAGGACCTTGGTTCACAATTTCAAGAAGACATGAATTGAATCGGCTAGTTTTCAAATTTATTCAAAAGGTTTTTGGTTTTAACCCGTAAAAACCTTGATTTAACCCTAAATATTTCCAAATGTTTTGGTTGGTCCTTGGTTTTTGGTGGTTTGGAAAAAGTATATGTTTTATCTAGAACTTGGGAACCATTTATTTGGACAATTTTTGTTTAAAAAATTTAAGTAAATTTTGTTTTATTTTAGTTTGGTAAATAAAACCTTTTGGAAGTGGGTTTTTTAAGCTCATTTTAGCTGGTTTATAGGTTTGCAAAAATGAGTAACCAATGTTATTCAAAGTTGCTAATTTTAATTCGGTATATTATTTCCAATCCTTTAGTATCAGGGATGCAATTAAAATTTTAACCTTTTATTTGAATTAGAATTTAAAATTTTTTCCTAGTTGGGCTTTAAAACTTTAAGGGTGTTTTTTTAAAACCTTAAATTTAATTATTAAATTATGGAACGTTTTTTTGCCAAATGATTTGTCCTTTTAAGATTGTTAAAAGGTGACATTACCTCCGTAACTTTGGTATGATGAAGAGACTTTGTTGCCCGTTTGTCGTGAGCATCCACTATCTTTTATCCATTCATCGGGTTCCAATCCAACTTTCAAGCATACCTAAACAAATGACTCAAAATTTGGTCCCCAATATCTCATGGGTCCGTTTGGGTTAAACATACCATTTATTTGATTCATGTATGAAAATGATGGGTAAGGTTCCATGGCATGTTCGTTAATACAAATAAGTCATTAAACGTTATTTATATTTTGATCTTTTTAAAGTTTTGTTAACGACAAAAGTAAATTTAATTTATAAAAGCTTAAACTTTCAAGTTTATTAGATATTAAAACAAGCTTTCAACAATATATTCATCATTCAAGCATTTACATTTATGATTAGTAACATCTTGATATGACTATAATCATTATTATGATAGTAGTTTGTAAAGTGTTAGGTTCTTAAAACCAAACACTACTTAAGCTTTGCATATTTCTATTAATAGTAATACAACATTTAACATCATGTTTAATCATGGAGATCATTGGAAGATTCCATTAGATATTTTGTGAAATTTGTACTCTTTATCTTACAATCTTACTTAGATAGAGTTGACTTTAGGCAAGATTTGATATCTTGATTTGTCGATGGCGGTACCAATGGGTACAGTGGAACCCTTTTAGGGGGGTCCGTCAGCTCCTCAAATTGGCTATAAATACAAAAGCCAGTAGTTTTCATCCCTTTCTAACATACCCTACATATCTTCTCCAACCTTTCTTCGGTTTCATATCATATTAGTGATCTTTTTGCAGGTCTACTAGCCGTAAGGTAGAGTAGGCTACCAATCATTCCTCTATATTTAGTGTTATCTACGGATTCACCTTCTTCGTCCTTGGTGAGTTTAGTGTCCGAGGACATGGGTGTTTTAGTTGGTTTGGAATCTTCAAGACCAAATTTCTTAAGCATGTCTTTTATATATTTAGATTGGTTAAAGAAAATACCATCATCTAGTTGTTTGATTTGAAGTCCTAGAAAGAAGTTTAACTCACCCATCATACTCATTTCAAACTCGTCATTTTAGAGAAATCATCACATAGCTCTTGACAAGTTGATCCGAATATAATGTCATCAACGTATATTTGAACAATAATAATTTGCGATTCCTTTTCTTAGTAAAAGAGTATTATCTACTAATCCCATAGTATATTTGTTATCAATAAGAAAAGTCTTAAGGCAGTCGTACCAAGCTTTAGGTGCTTGTTTAAGGTCAGATAATGCTTTCTTGAGTTTGAAGACATAATGTGGTTTCTCAAAGTCGGTAAAACCGGGAGGTTGAGCAACATACACTTCTTCGTTAATAAACCCATTAAGGAAAGCACTTTTAACATCCATTTGAAATAATTTAAAATCATAAGCACATGCATAAGCAAGCAATATTCTAATAGATTCAAGTCTAGCTACCGGTGCATAAGTTTCATCATAGTCAATTCCTTCTTGTTGATTATAACCTTGTGCAACAAGCCTAGCTTTGTTTCTAGATACTACACCATTTTCGTCCATTTTGTTTGAAAGACCCATTTTGTTCCAATTATAGTTTGATCTTTGGGTTTTGGAACTAGTTTCAAACATCATTTCTAACGAATTGGTTTAATTCTTCTTGCATGGCAATTACCCATGATTCATCTTTTATTGCTTCATTTATGGTTTTGGTTCAATGGTGGATACAAAACAAAATGATTACTTTGATTTTGAGCTTGTGATCTTAAGGTTCTTTGATTAAGTTTTCCTATGACCTTTCTAATGGATGACTTTTAGATTCTTTTATGTTGACAATTTCCTTATTTAATGGTTCATCTTCCTTGTTATTATTAATTTGACTTTCAATTATTTGACTTTCAACTAAGTCATCATCTACCAAAGGTGATGTCTTAGAGGAGGTGGACTTTCAAAATGTTATGTTCAACGATTCCTCGACTATCATTGTTTCTTTATTTAGGACAATGTAAGCTTTACTAGTTTGAGAGTAACCAAGAAATACACCTTCATAAGACTTTGGGTCAAACTTGGTGAGATAATCCTTAGTATTAAGAATAAAACATTTACAACCAAAGACTTTAAAATATCCTAATGTTGGCTTTTACCTTTATAAAGTTCATATGGTGTTTTGTTTAGGAAAGGACGATTAGGACTCTATTTAAAATATATGTAGAAGTGTCAACGAGTTACACCAAAACTTTTGAGGAATGTTTTGTTCATTAAGCATTGTTCTACTCATTTCTTGAATTGTTCTATTTTTACGTTCTACTACTCCATTTGATTGAGGTGTTCGTGGAGCGGAAAAGTTATGTGTTATACCATTTGTATCACAAAAGTTTCCAAATTGAGTTTCGTTGTCAAATTCACGACCATGATCCGTTCGGATCGACACAATTTTGACACCTAGAAGATTTTGAATTTTCTTGCTAAGTATTTCAAATTTATCAAAAGCTTCATTTTGGTTTTCAAAACAACGTCTAAGTAAACCTTGAGTAATCATCTACTATGACCAAAGTGTATAAGTTGCCTCCATAGCTTCTTATAGCGGATGGTCCAAACAAGTCCATATGTAATAATTCTAGACACTTAGATGTGGACACCATATTTTTAGATTTGTGACTACTATGTGTTTGTTTACCAATTTTGCAAGCGTCGCAAAAGTGTTGGTCATATTTTAGTTTTGGTAAATTCCTAACCAACTCTTTTGAAGATAGGTTTTGTATAAGTCTCATATTAGCGTGACCTAGCGTCTATGCCAAAGAGATGAGCTATCGTCTAATGTTGTTAGGCAAAGTTTGTCATTATATGTTTTATCTATTTTCATGACGTATATGTTATTTTTCCTAACTCCTTTAGCTATGGTGATGCCACCTTTAGTATTTTACTACCATTTTCATCGAATAGTACTTTATACTTTTATCACATAGTTGGCTAATACTAAGTAGATTAAATCCTAACCTATCCACATGAGCAACATTTTCAATAGTTAGAGAGTTATGAGCAATCGTACCTTTGCCAATGATTTTGCTTTTGAGATTGCTACCGAAGTGACATTACCTCCGTCGTACTCTTGGTATGATGAGAAGAGACTTTGTTGCCCGTCATGTGTCGTGAGCATCCACTATCTTTTATCCATTCATCGTGTTCCAATCCAACTTTCAAGCATACCTAAGAAGCAAATGACTCAAACATTTGGTCCCCAATATCTCATGGGTCCGTTTGGGTTAAACATACCATTTATTTGATTCATGTATGAAAATGATGGGTAAGGGTTCCATGGCATGTAATCTGGAGTTTGATATGGTCTAGGAAAGTTTTGATTCCAACCGTTGTGTTGGTAGTTAGGTTGAACGTTGTGGTTGCTCTTAGGAAAGGGCGTTTGGCAAAAGAAGTTTTATATCGTTGTTGAGTAGTTTTGATCTAAATTCATTTTAACAAGTCCTACTCGATAAAATGGTGGTTTTAGTTTAACATTATCATTGGTTTTCTTTGTTATTTTAACAAATTCGATGCGGTCCGTATTGCGAACATTACATTACTCACAAGTACCATGTACCATTTTACTGTGAAACGGAACCCTTATTTTGGTTCCGTCGGTCCGTCTTTGCACCGCAACAATTTTGATGAATGTTCGTCCTTTTCGGCCGTTTGTTTTGACTCTTTGAGATTAATACTTCATTAAAACCTAGCCCATTCCTCCTCTCGGTGTTTTATGGATTTTAACTATTTCATCGGCAAGAGCGATGTTCTTGTTAAACCTTTTAAACTTAGAATTATTTTCTATTAACACTTCTTGTGTGAGCTTTAGTTTTCTATTTCAAGATTAAGCTCTTGACATGATTTACAATCATCGTCATTTGCTTTTCCTTTTCAAGACGTTTTGCTTTTTCTTTTAACTCATATACCTCATTTTCCAAAACTCCTTTTGGTTTTAGAAATTTATTTTAGTTATGATTTTTAGACTTAGCTCACACAATTGATTATATTGTTTTGCAAGGTATCATCATCTATAGAAGAATAAGAAGAGTCGGAAAGTACCTCATTTGACTCATGTGCCATTAGAGCGATCTCTTCCTTGCTTGATTCTTCATCGTCTTCACTATCACTCCAAGCACCACTTACAAAAGCTCGTTGAGTTTTGCTTTTAGGTGGCTTGGGACATTCTCCTATGAGATGACTTGTATCACCACATCTAAAACACTTTCTTTCACCTTTAATCTTCTTATCATCCCGATCTTTTCGGAATGGCTTCTTTTCTTCTCGAGGTTGTCTTACAAACTTTCCTCTTCTTCTAAAGAACTTCTTGAAATCTCTAACGCCATGGCATACTCTTCATCTTCACTATCGGAACAAGATTCACCATCATCGCTTGATTCCGCCTTTGCTTTAAGAGCAACGGATTTGATCTTCTCCTTTCTTCCTTTGATGATCTCGAATCTTTTCCATTACCATTTCGTGAACTTTGAGGTTGCCAATTAGCTCGTCTAGTGACATTATTGAGAGATCTTTTGATTCTTCAATAGCGGTCACTTTAGCTCTCCATTTGGGATGGAGTGCTCTAAGAAATTTCGACAAAGTTCTTACTACGAAAAGATTCGTCAAGTGCTTTAAGTGATGTAATGATAGTGTTAAAATGAGCAAAGCCACAATCAATGGTTTCATCTTCAAGGATAACAAATTGTTCATATTGTTGAACAAGAAGATCAATTTTGTTATCCTTGACTTGTGAATTACCTTGATGTGTAACAATTAAAGATTCCCAAATATCTTTGGCGGTTTCACACATAAAATTCTTTCATATTCTTTTCTAGGTAAAGCATTGTAAAGCATCATTTTAGCTTCATTATTTTTAGCAACTAATTTCTTTTGTTCATCAACGGAAATATCCTTTGTTGTAGAACTAAAATATCCTTTAACAATAATAAACCAAAGATCTATATCTTTTGATTTTACATATGTTTCAAAACGGTTTTTCCAATAGATAAATCCATTGGTTTCAAAGAGTGGTGGTCTTTACATAGATTGCCCTTCTTTAAAGTTTTCGTAATCCATGGATCGTTTCAAGTTTATAAAATACAAGTTATTTTAGAAATTCTTGAGCAACGAGGCTCGTACCAATTGTAGAAAACTAGAAGGGGGTTGAATAGTTTACCGATTAAAATCTTTGTTTTGAAACTTATTGAAAGATCAATTGATATTGATCTTAAGTATGTTAATGAAATATGCAAGCAATATGTAATAAGTAAATAAGGAAAGAAATGATCAAACCACAACAAGTTGTTTATAGTGGTTCGCCTACAAGGACTCTTTTTCCTTGCCTACTCCACTCCCCGAGTCTCACACTCGAGAGTTTAACTTCACTAGTCAACAAGCTCCTTTCACCGTGGAGAAAACCTTTACACTTCGCACACTATTTCCGACACTAAGCTAGATGTCGAGTTCTTTCTAAGGGTACAACTACTCCCACACACAATGTATTTTGAGGACTAAAATACTAACCACTCACACTCACAAGATTATGATGGTTTGATACAACAATGAAGTATGGATCAATACTAGATCATACAACACTAAACAAACAAGACTTCCAACTTCGTTGAAGCTTGAATATGACTTGATCTTCTTTGCTACAAAGAGATCACTAATATGATATGGAACCGAGTTAGAAAGGTTAGAGAAGATATGTATGAGAGTATGTTAGAAAGGGATAAGAAACTACTTGGCTTGGCATTGCTATTTATAGCCAAATTGGATAGGGCGTCCACGGACCGCGGACCCCTTAAAAGGGTTCCGCCTGTACCAATTTAGTACCGCTTGATCGACGATCAAGATATCAAATCTTGCCTAAAGTCAACTCTATCTAAGTGAGATTGTGCAAGATATGAGGAGTACAAATCTTCACAAAATATCTAATGGAATCTTCTAATGATCTCTATGATGTAATACATGATGTCAAATGTTGTATTACTATTATAGAAATATGCAAATGCTTAAGTAGTGTTTGGTTTTAAGAACCTAACACATTCTATAAACTACTATCATACATAATGATTAGAGTCATATCAAGATGTTACTAATCATAAATGTAAATGCTTGAATGATGAATATATTGTTTGAGAAAGCTTGTTTTAATATCTAACAAACTTGACAAGATTTAAGCTTTTATAAATTAAATTTACTTTTGTCGTTAACAAAACTTAGGCAAAGATCAAAAATATAAATAACGTTTAATGACGATATTTGTATTAACACAGGTAATTACACTTTTTTTCCCTCTGTTTTTGGAGTCTACTTTTTGTAAGATTTGCATAATATTGAAGTGTCATTCGATATCTAAAATATCTAATGTTTAGAACTTTAGCCAAAATATAAACAAGCCTCAAGTTAAACAAGTGTATTAATGTCTGAAATATAAATAATCTCTAAAATGTCTAATGTTAGTATCAGATTATAACAACCAATAAGGATTCTCAAAATTTTGTGAGGTAAGTAGTATTAATCTTACAACAAGGAATTCAAGGAAGCACCCCCTGATAACATAAAATTTTGGTTGGTACTATTTGAATACAAATGTCGGATTTCTATCATTTTGTGTGCACATTCGGTTTTTTGATGATTGATTCTTATGCTTTAATTTTGAATAGGTTGCGAAAGAAGGTTGTCACAAAGAATCGTGCAACTGCATAATCAAAAAGGTAGGCAAATTGGTTTTTGGTCTCTTTCATTATTAAATATTTATATGTAATATAACGTTGGTAATTTGGTTTGTCGCAGGTTCAATTTTTTTTCTTCTCTAAATTGAAATCGAGTTTCAAATCCACCTTTGCTAAAGGTATTTTTTTTTTGTTAAAGATGTTGGGTGTTATCGACTTATACAAGTAAGATGATTTTATGACGTGGGCATTCATTAATTTTTAGAATAAACATACTTTGGTTGTGTTATTGTTGTTTCAATGGTGTAAAGGTTCAGTTTTTAGGTTTTAATATGAATTTTTTTGTGTTACTTATGGCGTGTGATTTGTGTACACAGGTTTTCCAGGCGTGATTGCTCCACAGGGCATATGTAAGAGGATAGAGCAAAAGCCGTTGTGCTATTAGTACACGCCTGTATCAACGGTGAGTAAGCTTGCACGAGTATATGATATTAGAGATGTATCAGTCATTATTGTTTATGTTATTAAATGTGTGCTTACTTTATGCTTATAGGTGAAAGTATGTGAACGATGTTAGCGATGGTAGCTGGGTACAACATTCTTTTTTACTTTTTATAGGTATTTTCATGTCCTATACACTTTTCATAAGTATTGGTTTATTCATCTACACACGAGAACCGTTTTGAATTGTTTATGACCGATATTTAAAATTTTTATTACTCTTTTGTTGATGTTCAGGCTGCTGCAACAGAAGAACAAGAAATTAATGTCCATTCTGAAATTACTAGGTATCGCTTATTTTTTTTGGGTTTAAACCATACATTTTCTAGTAATTTTGTCGCATGGGTTGAATTTGATTATGGGTCTCAACAATATCTTGGTTTTCATTATGGCTCAGTGGATTAAAGAAGTAAAAGAATCAATTGTGTAAGTTGTAGCCTTTTGTTTACCTTATTAAAACTTTTTGATTTGTGGGGTTTTGACTTTGCATGTGCGACTTTTTTCGATGTTTGGAGCTATCAGGGTGAATAAGTTTGATGTGGAGGGTAAGCTTGAGCTGTCTCATCATGTGGATTTGGGTGAGTTTTAATTTATTGTAATATACTTTTCGCTTATATTATATGCCACAAAATCTGATGTAATATTAGCTTTTGTTAAAAACTTTTGTTGATCCCTATCTCCTATTGATTCTTTGTAGACCAGAGTATAATATTATTCGTCGCTGACAAGCGGTGTCATTTGATATCGTTTTGATGGTGGGCGACCGGTAGATTGCATTGGCCGTGCTATCTAAGAGATAGCCAAATCGGAAGACATGGAGTGTGCCCAACAATACTAGGCGAACAGCAGGCCAAGGTAGTGTTATCTTACTCGTACCCTTACTCTTTGAAAGTTCATTCGCATTTATATCTTTTATTCAACTCATGGGGCAACGGCTGTTGCTGCTGCAGGTCCTCCAACAGACTACATGCGGTTTGGTGGTGTGATCGGTATCACGGTATTGCGGGCCTTATCACGGGCTTTATAGAGTTTAGCTTTGAATTGCGGCCCAAGAACATCGCGTTGGTTTTTCACTAACAACGCGGTTGGTTTTTCGTATATAAAGTCATACTAAGGTTAAGCAGGTAATTATATATTCTAGAAATTTTTACCATCAAAACCGGAAAAATATTTAATTTTTTCCTTCGTTTATGCAATAACATATACAGTTAATATGTATTACACTCTTGAAGGATTGAATCGCGTAGAAATATAATGAATTTCATGATTATAGGTGCCAATGAAGCCACACGGTTGAAATTCATGTAACGGGACCGACAAAACTTTAACTATCAACTTTTTATCGCACTTATAAATTTTGGTGAATCTAAAGTATGGTAGGCAGAGGTTGCACATAACAACATACGAGAAGCCATTAGGAGACCTTGACGAGGCTGATCTCGAATCAGCTTACGAGAAGGGAGTAGAGGACAAAGTCAAGCTAGAAGTCAAGCAAGTTGAAGGAATGACTCACAAGCGCGGAGAATATTGGGAGCCTGATCCCGATACTGGACTGTTCATACGAGCATGCTAACATATTACGAACCAGGCCTGCAACAATGACCGTTGTTACTAAGGTAATATTGTGTCTCTGACCAACCGTGCTGTCATTGGCATACCCTTTTTCACCACTATTATACGATATCAATTACGTACTCTGTATATTTAAAAACGCTTACTTTTTACAGCCAAAACACTCTTACACTAGCCCTATGGAATGAACTAACGATGGATATTGAAATGCAAAAAAATATCTGGCTCCCAAAGCCTATTAATTACTGTTGTTGGCTCATATTCGGTCAAAAAAATCAGGTACCCATACTTTCTAATAACATAATACTCAGACACAACATAACAGGCATAACTTTTTTCCGTTGTCTCTTACAGTAACAGGAGCACTGCAACTATTTAACAACGTTTCTCTTCAGCCAATATAAATAGGCGGACGCAAAATGTATGCAGATATTCATATGCTCATAATAACTCTATAGAATCCCCAATCACAGGCAAGTGGTGACATACTTAAACTTCCTGTTAAGTTAATACATTTTTAATAGTAAAATTGTTCCCTTTTTCTGAGCCGAACATATTCAAGTTTGCGATATCAAATCAAGAACATGTGGTATGATTGTCCGTGAAGATGAAGTAAGGATTGTCCTGCGGAAATCAACGTTTCACTTACAAGGAACCAAAGCGTTGAAAGTTCATAGGATCCTTTCAATTGATGTTTCAAATAGACAAGGCAGAGGTATGATTATAATTACAATCTGTTGCAGTTTTAGTTTTTATAGTACGTCCCCCAAAACAGATTAACTAATGTTACAAATCAATATAAACAACTCTTAAATAAATGG
This sequence comes from Chrysanthemum lavandulifolium, assembly GCA_022545495.1. Lineage (NCBI taxonomy): Eukaryota > Viridiplantae > Streptophyta > Magnoliopsida > Asterales > Asteraceae > Chrysanthemum > Chrysanthemum lavandulifolium. Next base: position 107,906,644 of record CM040243.1, on the reverse strand, counting down.
AATTGCTGAAGTTATGTGGTAGCCAATTAATTGTGTGAGTGAAGCTAAGTTTCTTGATGCTTGGGTTACGGTTTATCACTAACGGGTCAAAAGAGTTTTTAGGGACTTAAGGTTTGTTTACGATTTTTTTTCACGTGCACAAATTATAAATGATTATTATGGTTTTGCTAATTATTAGTAAAACGTTGGAACTTATACTATTAGTTTTACAACTTCCCAATGCATGCACCATTTTTTTTCGGTATTTTTACCACAAAAATTGTTGGTCACTGCAAATAATTGTTACTTGAGCAATTTTGAGTGAAAGTACATGATAAGCGGCGCTAAATGATAACTTTAACGGGGGTGTTTGGATATGCGTGTTTCTGTATCATATGATTTAGATGCTTGAGAATATTTACCAACTTAATGTGACTAATGAAACGAAAACCAACTTTGAAAGTGATTACTGCAGTAAGGTTTGTTAAAATGCAAGCAATAGGTGTTGATGATATCATACACATTGGAAACTCATAAGCAATATACTGTTGTTCTAATGGTAAGAAATATAGCTGTAGCTTTTGTCTTAATATAAAATTTACTTTTGATTTTATTGAGGTGATGATTCGACCCATCTACTATAGCAGTAGCCGCTTCGTCGTCCAAAAAAGACGGAACACATGGCAAGAAAGGCGGTGGCATTTGTTTTAGAGTTACAATAATAACGTCAGTTCATTTTGCGCTCTTGTTTCGGTATCAATGACATTTCATTGCAAGTTGTTCCCATTTCAAAGTTTCTTTAATCAGTGGTTATTCGCACAACTTTCAACAATTAGTGTGTACAGTTTGTTTTGCCATAGAGTTTTTAGATGTTACTGCATCTATTTGTTCAAAACCTTATGAACCGAAAATGTAATACTTATTTTTTTATGCAGCCACAACTTCAGAAAAAAATAAAATAAATAACAATACCCGCTGCAACGCAGCGGGCTATTATCCTTGTTAATTTACAAACGTAAATGATTGGTCCAACATGGCAGCTTTTGGTGGTTTGGGTCATTCATCGGGCTTAAGTCCAATCATTCTGGGCTCTAGAAAATAGTACTACGTACTTTACAAGTTTTTAAATTTTCAAACTTTATTTGTTTCTAGATTTCCAATTCTAATTTTCAAAGACGATACTTTAATACAAAAAGTGCATCTATTGATAAGACGTCTCTTACATGATTTTGAATGAAAAAAAATAAAAATAAAATAAAATAACGTTTTTTTTACCATAAGACTTTTATCCGAAGCATATTTTACACATGTTTTTGTACTATGTATAGTTTTTTTCCGTAAAAGATCGCGTTTAATCTACACTTTACTTTCTTTCATCATACAACATTTCTACAAACTCTCAATTTCTCGCACAAGGGCAAATCCACATTCAGGATCTGGGTCTCCTTTCGGCTTGTTATACTTCTTTCCGACATGTTCCAAGTTTAGAAACGAAGAACAACTCATTATTAACGCCATTACCATCTCGGTGGCTCTATAATTGAACAATAAAATGTACGCATGCGAACTTTAATAATCATATAATAATTAAATTTGTGACATAAAAATGTTACCCACAAGTTAGTCAAAAGTTGTGATTGAAACATAAATGTCAAAATAATGACAGCCACAAAAAATGAAATGGTGGGTGCACATGTCTCCTCAGTTAGGAACTAGAAAAACCATATTTCAATAATTCAATAACGCGTGTCTCGATCGACAGCTATTTAACATTGATATTTCTATATTTGACAAATTGTATAGGATCTCCCCTTTAATTTCCAATTTTAACCTTGTCTTTCGTTTTCATTTAGATGGTCAACCTCTGTTGGATTTGCCCATGGAATTATTATTATTATGGATAAGCATCCGTTAATTACTAAATAATGTTTTCAAAATAAAACTCATCGTTACCGTCAATATATAATTTCAACGAGTTTTACTCCGTAATATGCTAGAGGCACTTTATTTTTTATTTTGATTACTTAAAAATTCATGCTTAAATCCTCACCTTCCTTCTATTTTAATATAATAGTGAGGATTAACCTAAGTGGTCTTCCTCAAAATTGCATATCTATATGTCACTTTTACATGCCATGCTTGATATGCTTTACTTACATACATGATTGCTTGATGTAGAAACGAATAAGTTTGAAATTTGTTAAGAGATGCAAATTTCTACACACATTCTATGAAGAAACTGGTCAACAGTTGCCGGATCCCTGTGCTATAACTAGCCGAATCCCTCAAATGAAGGATCCGTGGGATCCGGGTGGACAAATATGGAAATCCTACACTTTCACATCAATCCAATCTTCCAGACCTTATTAGATTAGTTAAACAGGTTACTTTAGGATCACTTAAGTCTTCCTCAAGCTCAGTTGGTCTCACATTCACTCATAGATAAGTTAGGATCACATTCAAGGTGTTTTTGATTTTTCACTTCTTCAAAACTTACCATATTTCCGCTCCAATGTTCACACACTGTTTCTCACATCTTAAAACACCTAGCTTGATATTTCTCTCAATTTTAGCAAATTAATTTTAGTTATCCTTATCTCAAAATAGGCTAAAAAACTAGTTTTCATTTCTTATGATTTTTAAAGAATTTTCCAAATTTCCTTTAAATTACCATCTGATCTCTAAGATCATTTGACATCATTTGAAACCCTCAAAATCTTAGTATCATGCTTAAGCACTTATTTGCATACATAAGAACTCCATTTTCTTGCCAAAAACTATCATTAGATATTCTCACTCATTATGGTTGGACATTTAAGTCCTATACCATTTAAGACACCTTAGGGAACCTAAACACTCAAGATTTATAGGTACTAGACCGTGATAGAACATCATCACTCCATTTCATCACTGTCTGAAGACGGATCCCCAGTTTTTAACTAGACGGTTCCCCAAAGTTGGGGATCCGTGGGAACTGGGTCTACATAACAGCTTAAGTTCACTCTACTCATCAATTTCAAACTCCTTCTAAAATAGTCGTAAAATTCCTATTAAGGTCTCCTAGGTTAGGATGTCTTTGTTTTTCGTCATACCGTCTACTACTAATAAGTTCTAAAATAGAGAAATATTGTTTAAGATGTTTACAACACATTGTTCGAATTAAGGTCCTCGACCTTACCTCCCATTTCTCTCAAACTTCTCCTCCAAAACCTCCCAAACTTCACCTTCAAACCGTTCAAGCTTAATTCTTCTTCTTCCCCATAAGAAAGTTGGCAAGACATTTAAACATCCCATTCATTTGTTGGAACTCTTGAGATGGGATTGGCATGTCCGGTAATTGATCAATGTAAGCCACGGGGTCAAGATGGTAGTTTCCTATAGGGTTGCTTCCTTCTCCATCCTTTTCTTCGGATGAGTCCGTCGGTGGATGAGGTCTCTTACTTTCAACCATGAATCTTGTTGTCTTCTCATCGAATAAGGGTGCCATGACTTTGTTGCAGAAGAAGTGGTCATCGGTATAGGGAGATGGTTCTAGGGCGAAGAAAAAGTTAGTCAAGTATGTGAGGAGCATGGCATAAGGTAGCACCATCTTGTCCATCTTTGAAACACTTGCCATCCACTTGATCATGTAGTAGGCGAGGTTGAAAGGAGTTGAGTTGACAAGGAAATAGATCATGTAAACTAGACATGCCGTTGGGATGATCCTTGTTTCCAACCAAGCAAAGGACATTCTCCCTAAGAACTAGTTCCCATTTCTTGTATAGGGGGAACATCTCCGAAAGTTCCATTTGGAAGGGATCCCAATAGATGGCGTTTGATTTCCTAGTGACCCGAGATGGGGAGGCTCTTTGAATAAAAAACGGTATCTCTTACCATAGCCGGTTCCAGGAGGGGTGTGAATTAGATCTCATGCTCATCAACCATATCATGAAGGTTGGCTAGTGACCATTCATTGGAGTATAAGCATACTCCTTGGTGAGGGATACGAAGTATCCAAGCAAACTCAACAAGGGTCAAGGTAAAGTTGTATTCATTGATGATGAAAGCAATTGAGATGGTTCCGACCTCATTCCTCTTTTGTTGCACTCCCCTTTAGTGCAAGATACCCCTAGATACACCCATCTGAGCCATTCCTTTCATTCTGTTCACCCAATATATATTGTTTTGTTACACCCATTCACCTTAGCCTACCGTGTAGTCTTAATTTGTGATCGGGAAGTCATTGTTTGCCTAAGTTCAAGGTTCAAGTAGAGAGGTTCGGAAATCACGCTTTCGTCAAAGACCTATATTTGAAGATCATTGAAGACCCCCCAGATTCTCATATTATGTTCATCTCAAGTGGGGGGATGTTATGTTTAGTTATGATTAAAAAAAATAGTTGTAGTTATTTGTTTATTGTAAAGTGCTATGTTATAAGCACTATATTTGGAGCTTATTAAAGATTTAGTATCGAGGAGGCCACCTCGGTCACATTTGAAGAATTAAGTTGGTAATTATTATGCCAACAGTTGAAGAACAGGTAATGTGCCCATCATGATGTCCGCTAATGGCACATCTACTTGGTATATCATGATCCGGTTTCTTCGCCTTAAAACTTGAACTTTGGATGAACGGTAAGCGGTGATGACTTGGTTATAGGTTAAGACTATTTGCTTTGTTATTTTTACTTTACACCAATTAAATCCCATGTCTTATCCTACCCTTTAGTCATCAAGCGTGTCTAGGTGATGAAGCGAGCAATCTTTGGTGTCTTGGCCATAGATTTGGTCATGTATCATTGATTTTGTCCATTTTTCTGTGACATGTTAGTAATGAAAATTCACCCTTAACCCATGTCGTGTCTACCCATATTGCCTTCAAGAATTGTTTAGTCCTTAACTCTAGTGGTGGATATTTGTGTAACCGGCAAGCTTATGATATAATACATGCTATGACTGTGCTTTGAGTGATCACCCCGAAATTGACACTTAGTCCAGTTGAGAGAATTTGAGTGTTTTGTTCCCATTTCGTGAGGTGTTCGGCTTTGATTTATTCTAGCATAAGGGATTTTTAAACTCATATCTTCCAGGTAATGGGAGATATCTTTTTAGGTATTTTTTAAATAAGGTCTACTTGAGGGCAAGTAGAGTTCAAGTGGGTGGATATTTGATAATATCAAATAGTCCTGAATATTAAGTGTCAATTTCCCCCGATAATGCTCGAATTTATATCATTTATATGGATTTACGCCTGTTTTCCTTTATATTTCACTTTCAGGTAAATTACGAGCATTGGAGTTAATGAGACGCGAATTTGGAGATTTTCTTAGAGATTTATGATAGTATGCCTACTGTGAAGAAGCTACGGTGTAACTCCATCTCTCACATTACGCCGTAGCTAGCGCATGACTTAGAATACAAACTCAGCATTAATTACGGCGTAACTCCCAACTAAGGATTACGCCGTAACCAATTAGGTCAAGGAATGTTCCACGCCGCCACCAGATACGCCATAACTCCTTCCAATGATTACAGTGTAATCATACCAAATGTAACCTGTATTGAAGATACGGCCTAACTCATCCCATATGTTACGCCGTAACAGGCTTACCGAGAGCATAATTGTGGAAATATTGAGGTTACGGCGTAACTCTCAACTCAAGTTACGCCGTAACTAGATCGTGCCTATAAATACAAGCCCTAATTTCTGCATTTTACATCATTCACTTCACACCAAAAAGCAGAGAACGTCAAGAGGGGTTCAAAGGCAGATCTTGAAGAGCATATGTAGCCATCTCTAAGGGAGAAATCACTCCCTAACAATAAGCATTAGCGATTATTTTATCTTTTACTTTCGATTCATGTATTTCATTATGTCAAACATTGAATCTTTGGTTTCGTTTAATATGATCGGCTAAGCACCTTCAGTGCTAGCCTAGTTGTGATTCCTTAATTGTTTTGTTTACGTTTACATGCTTCTGTATAATTGTTTCTAATGTATGCATGCATAGTTCGTTGGTAGCTACCCTAGCTTCGGTAGTTTTGAATGGCGGTAGTATCTAGTTGCTTAGGAGAATTGACCAACTGACCCTAAGTAGTTAGGTTGAGTTGGGGAGGGTAAGAATTGACCAACTGATGACCCTTACTGGCTTGTGCGAACTGCCCAAATGATCACCTGCCGTTTGGATGAACTTAAGAAGTTAGGGATAAGTGTCTAAGATGCTAGCGCTCGGGCACTCATTGTTACGAATCTTGCATGTAGAGGTACTTAATGACTTGGCTTAGGGGACTAAAAACAACTGGACTTTCAAGGGTAGTAGCTTGATCTCCGGTGGAAGCCTTTCGATAGGTTAGGACGAATCGACCAAATCTTTGTCCTAGCGACTTAAACCCCCACTTGAATCAATTTGAAGTAGTAAGACGTGAACATTACATGATAGGATGAGTAACTAGGTTAGCACACTTTACCTCTATTGATCACAACCACTATTTTATTTATTTGCGTTTATTTCTTGTTTTCTAGTTCATTAATCATTTCAATCCTTAAAATAATTAAACCCAGTGACACCTAGACTTAATTCAAATCTGCTTACATAGCTCTTAGGATGACCTCGGTTTTACCGATTACTACACTACACACGACCGGGTACATTGCCCGTGAATGCATTAGGTGGACCATAGGTAAACGAGACTTTATAAATATTAAAACCTAGTCAGAAAACCTGCATCAAATCCCCAGAGTTGGAAGTCAAGCATCTGGATATACTGCTCAATTCGCATTCTCTAGATCTCATATTCACAAGCCTTGAGCACTGAAACCCTTGATGCAACAACCATATGCGATGAGTCATGATTCATCTTTAGCAGCAAAATCTTGTATATTATAACATGTTCTTCGTTGATCACAGATTCTAGAATCACTAGCTCTGATACCACTTGTTGATCCCAGTTATATACTTGATCAAATTCCCTTAGCCTGTAAAGGTTTAGTTATGCTGAATAAATTAACACAACTTGAATAGAAACTTTCTTGAATTTATCAAATACTATGCGGAATCTAATATTCAATATTAAGAAGAACTTTGTAACAAGAACACAATTAATAAACAATAAACGATTCAATATTATTAATGAATAATATGAATACTTTTCCTAGTATTTGGGTTTACAACCTTGAAGCTATGAATATAAAATGTACATTCTAATCTTTATGCACTATGACCTCCTTTTATAGATTAAGGAGTCCTATTAGGGTTACAATATGTATTCTCCAAGATAAGAATATTTTCCTAAGTATATCAAATCGTTTCTATACGTATCTAAACATTCTATACATATCTAACCGACTTACAAACATAAACAGTAGTGACAATCAATCAACAATCATAATCTCTACTCTAGCAGCATTAACTCTTGAAGTTGTAACTTATTACTAGCAGCACTAAGTTTTCTTTTATCAGCATTAACCACTTAGTGTATTTTCCCTTGAAGTTCTCAGCAGTTGTAATGTACACTAGCAGTCTTAATTCTTAACCAACAGCAGTAACACACTTAAAGTATTTTCATTGATTCTCAAGAGAAGTCTTAACCATATGAGCAGCAACATCTTTGAATCCCAACAATGATCCCAACATACATTATCAATCCCAGCTACATGATCAATCATAGTATCCCTTTTAGGTCCATTTAAGTGGTGTGCAAGCAGTTTGATTCATCCCAATATACTGCACAAAGAATGTCTAGGCAGCAGACTGCATTGAAAAAAATGATGGCCTCACCATAGGTCAATTATGTTATGCTTTTGAACTAGACAATGTTTCATCTATTATGTTTGCTATAGATAAGTTATGTATTCTAAAAACAAATGTGTGCGTCTAACTCTAATTATTATGTTGAAAAGTATGAAATTTTATGCATTTAGAATTATAACTATTTTCATTATTTATGGAACCATGTTATGTTTGTGTATTTTCATATATTTAGTGGACTGTATCTTATTGCATTGTCTATGACTGCATTACTTTCAACTGAAAACTTTGACTGATGTGATGTAGAAATAAGTTGTGTCTTTTTTAATAACCATGTGCATAAAGCCAACACTAACCTAAGTCAATACTTCATAACAATGTTGACAATTAAAAGTCAAACCTAACCAAATTAATAACCATCTGCATAAACATAAGGTAAACTCTGTTGAAGAACAAAATTTATAACCAAATAGAAGACTTAATTACTTCCATTTTCAATACGGAAAAACATGAAACATTCCACTAAAAAAATTAAAGTTGGAATATACTACATGATTGTTTGATCAAGGTTGTTACACTAAGATTGTGCCCTAACAAGTACTTACATTTTCACAAAACACAAAATAAGATCATCATACATAAAAGAAAAAGAATTAACCAAGTGCATAAACAATCAAGAACAATATCCAACTGAGCACTAGGTAAATGTTTCACTTTCACACATCGCCTTGAGCAGCTTGTAATCTTGCCTCAAGCTCATTTCTCTCCCTCAAAATGCCTGATATGATCATTATTGAATGAGCACACATTTCCGGATCTTGTCATCCTATGAAACGTGATGCTCGTACGAAGCGCGTTCGGGATCAAAGAAACTTCCTTTTCTTCGAGCAAGTTTTTCAACCACCTAGGCAGTGAACCTAATCATTGTAGTGTAGTATTGGGTAAGCCTCGGGGATTGATATCGTTCTCTAGGGGAATAGGAATGATAGCCAGAAATATATTACGAGAAGGTGGGGGTTGAGGATGATTCTTTTTTTTAATCTTTTATTGGTTTTTTAGAAAGCTAAGGTAAATATCTCGGGGCATACCGATTACTTCTACTATCTAATTATCTAATACTACGGGTAGTCTTATGTCTAATTGATGTGTGCTCGTATGATGATTAAAAATATGTTTACCTAGATACTATTACTCCCTAGTTATCTTTTATTGGTCGGTTGAATTGTCACACCTTATCTTAACTCGTTATATTTCCTAAGGTCGTAGGGTGTGCATATGCCCTAACTCTTTGAGGTTACCTTTGGGTTTAGCCTATGAAATCTGCAAGTCCTTAAACTATTTCATTCATAAGCTCACTTTCACAAAGATTACTCAAGCATTAAACACAACAAAAGCCTAGTTGCACTCCTAAGCCAATTACAATTAAGATAAGAAACAACCTAACAATAATCAATAACTAGGTTTCATAGATCTAAGCAAACACACAAGAAATATAGCTAGACATGTTAAACAAGAAAGCATACACACAATCAATGGAAGACATAATGATACTTTGGATAAAAACACTTATCTTGATCTGTAAAATAGGGTTTGGGACCCTAAGATACTGTCCAAGTCAGACTACAAACGTTTAGGGTTTTTACTCCATAAGTATACTTCCTTAAATGAAGAACAATCGAATTCTATATATAGATTTACAAGTGCGACGACGTCACCATATAGATGGGACGCTGTCAGCTCGCCGTCATTAGGGTTTTCGTCTTGGCCAAGTCATCGACGGGTAGTGGTCAAGGATTTCACACAAGGAATCAAGCAGTTGTTAAAAATGGAAGGGTTGAGATTCAGAATCGAGAAAATGGTCGTCAGATGGGTAGTGGTCAAGGAATTAATGCTAATGGAAGTGATAACGCTACACGCGTCGTTTGGGGTCAAAGGAACTTCCTTTTCGTCGAGCAAGTTTTTCAACACCCTAGGCAGTGAACCTAATCGTTGTAGTGTAGTATTAGGGTAAGCCACATGAATTGATATCGTTCTCTAGGGGAATAGGAATGCTAGTGAGAAGTTACTACGCTAAGGTTGGGGTTGAGGAAGATTATTTTTTTTATCTTTTTATGTTTTTTGGAAATGGAAAGGTACGAATCTCGGGGTTTGAGTTTGGGGGGTTGGTATTTCTACCGATTACTCTACTTATCTAATTATCTAATCTAGTGGGTAGTCTATGTCTAATTATTGTGTGATCGTATGATGATTTAAAGATGTGTTTACTTAGGTTTTATTACTCCTTAATTATCTCCTATTGATGGTTGAATTGTCACGTCCTTATTCTTAATCGCGTTGTGTGTCTAAGGTCGTAGGGTATGCGTTTATCCCTATCTCTTTGAAACTACCAAAGGTTATTGCCTACAAAATCTCTAGGATTTATAAACTTAACACTAAGGTACTCTTCGGATGGTTTAGCCTACAATGACTCTAGGTAACTATAAGCTAAGGTTCACAAAGATTAATCAAGCATTAACTACACAACGGATGACCTATCGTAATACTAGATCATTAACAATTAAGATAAGAGACAACCAATCAATATTCAATAATTAAGTTTCATATTCCCTAAGCAAACACACAAGTAAATTAATGGACATGGGAAACATGCAAGCATACACACAATTAATCAAGACATACTTGAATTAATGAAGTAAAACACTTATCTTGATGTAAGATATGGTATGGAACCTAACATCTTGTACAAGACGACCTTGGTTCGGTTTAGGTTTTACTCCAAAGACTACACAATCGAAAACTAAAAATTCGGATTCTATATATAAGATTACAAATGCGACGGCGCCACCCTTTGATTTGTGGCGCTGGGTGCCGTTATTAGGGTTTCGTCTTGGCCACGTTAGTCTTGCGGCGTCACCTTATGCTTGTGACGCCGTCCCTTCGATCTCGACGTCGTCTCGATCAAATCTGGGCCGTCGAGTTGCGACACCCTACTCTTTTCAAACTGAAGCGTTACTTGTAAATGAGCAATTTGGCTCTTGAGTCGTCACAAAACTTGTCCGACGGCATCGCTAGTTGTGCTGACGCCGTCCCCTTGAGTTCCAAAGACTGAGTGTCTCGATTCTTGAATTTGGCCATTTTCTTCGTATATTCGTACCTTTTCGTCCGAATAAGTGTCATTCCAACATTTTGCCTTCAAGATACCTAAAAAGTGAAAAGGAACGATATTAAGTAATAATGAATACAAAAGTGATCAAATAAGGGCTTAAACGACCCCTCAAAAAGGTACATTGTAAACCTTATCAGGAAGGAATAACATGGGTGCTCCACCGCAGCGGGTTCAAATGGTTGATCAGGGAAATGTTCAGAATGGGAATAATGCTCTACGATGCTACAATTGCAATGAAAAGGTTCGTTTGGCGAATGATTACCCAAATCCGAGAACAAAAGGCATCACTTATCACAAAGAGGCTTTACTCTTGGCTCTCAAGGATGAAGCTGGTGGAACACTTACAAATAAGGAACAAAGCTTCATGGCTAATGCAGATTCTGATGATGACATGGAGGACTTGCAAGCTAATGCAGCTGTAATGTTAATGGCAAACGTGCAAAAGCTACACATGAGTGACACAAGCCCAGTGTATGGCACTGATGGCTTGTCTCAGGTACCGGATCCTAACATATGTCTTATACATGATCTGATATCTCCGACTGCATCTGCATCCGACGAGGCACAGAGTGTTCAACATGAGCCTTCTACATCTCATCATGAAGAAAATCAAATGGATCCCGTAGTTACATTTGACGATCAAGATGACCTTACGGTTACCATTGATACTCAAGTTGACCCCGTGATTACATTTGAGGATCAAAATGCTGAATATGTTGAGACTCGAGTTGAAAAAAATAAGCCTGTGTCTAATCCAGATCCAGAGCTCATGACCTTATTTTAGACCACCCAATCTCAATTAGAAAAGTGCAATGAGATCAATAATTCTCTTCGAGAAAAAGTGGCACTATTGACTAAGGATATTGAATGCTATAAGTTACAACTCGACAATTTTGAAACTAAAGAGAAATGTGAATTCAGTTTTGAAGTCGCTTTTGCAAAGTCATACCAAAACAAAAGTCTTTAGAAATACTGATACGTGATCTAGTTGCTTCCAAGAATGAATTGCTTTCTCAAATAGAACAACAAAAATTTGATCATAAACAACAAGTTAACACTCTCACTTCGGAAACTCAAAAAGTCAAGTCGGAGTTGTTATCGTGTCAAAAAGAGTTTTCTGAGTACAAAAAAAATTCAAGGAAACAAATAGATCTCTATCTCAATGAAATTGTCGCTTTGCAAAACAAAATCAAAGAGTTTCAAAATGTTATTTATAAACATGGTGAATCAATCACAATGATTCAAAAGTTCACATTTAAGCCAAATCCAGATGGATATGGGCCAAATCTTGCTTATTACAAACCATGTTTTTTCAATAGAGCATTCAATGCACATCCAAAGTTGTATCGTGTCGAACATATGATTAATGAATCTATTGTGTGTGTCGTTGAATATAATCATGAAGAGGAATTAGACGCAGAAGAAGAGAGTCGATTGAAAATGGAAAAAGTTGAATATAACAAACCATTTGATTATTCAAAAGGCCCTCTTATAACTTTTGTTAAACAATAGATAATACAAACACACCTTGGGTTATCACACCAATTCTTGAGTCCTCCTCTCATGTTGGTCCCGTCCAACAAGTTGCACAAATTAATGGTCCTTCACCTTCTTTAAGTGAAATCACACCATTACCCGAAAGATGTCAAATCCTTAAATATTTTGATACATTTATGTATGACATTGATCTTTTGGAACACGAAATAGAACTTAATTCGGAAATTAAAGTTGAAACTTTTCAATTGCCATATGCGCGAAAACAAAGGGATATTTTTTAAAAACAACTTTTACCCCATGTTCAAAATCTTCGTATGTGTGCAAAATATTGGGAACAGGATCTTCAGAAAGAAATTGGGCACATGAAAACAATTTTCAAAGCAACAGAGGCATGGACTTTGAAAACCAAAAAGAATAACAAAATTTTTCGAAACCATGTCGATCAACTCTTTGAAGATGTTATCTGTGCTGATACCATATCAATTGTGGAGTATCATACTGATGCTTCTGCTTCTGATAATATTCTTGTTAATTTTGTTGATATTATTGATTATGTTGAGATTGTTGATAATGTGTCTCAAATCAAATCTTTGAAAGCTGAAAATGAGCGTTTGTTAACTGAACTTTCAAATGTAAAATGTCATCTTCAATGGTGTCAAAATGATATAATAATCGAGAACTTGCTTTGCAAAACAAACTCAAACAGCCGAGTGCTCAAACTTTTGAACCAAAACTCGAACGACTGGATGAGTAAAATGTGTCTTTAAAGTGTCAAATTTTCAAATATGAACAAGAAATTGCCAAAGTCAAAACTGAATATGGAGTCGTATTTAATTTGCTCAAAAAGACTCATGCTAAAGTGATAAGGTTTTAAAAGGTACCTTTTTGAGGGGTCGTTTAAGCCCTTATTTGATCACTTTTGTATCCGTTATTGCTTAATATCGTTCCTTTTCACTTTTAGGTCTCTTGAAGGCAAAATCTTTGGAATGGCACTTATTTGAACGAAAAGGCGAATATCTGAAGAAAATGGCCAAAGTCATAATCGAGACACTCAAAGTCACTTGAAAACATAAGGTGGCGGCGTCACGACTTATCTGTGACGACGCCGGAGGATTTTGTGACGGACGAAGCCAAAACTCCTATTTTCAAGTGACGTCAAGTTATAAAAGAGTAGGCCGTCGCAACTCGGGCGGCCTAGATGCAATCCAGACGGCGTCGAAAGCGAAGAGGCGGCGTCACAAGCATAAGGTGACGCCGTCGCAAGACTAACGTGGCCAAGATGAAACCCTAATGACGGCGACCGACGGTGTCACAAAACATAAGGTGACACCGTCGCATGTGTAATCTTATATATAGAATCCGAATTTTTCGGTATTAGTGTGTAGTCTTTTGGAGTAAAAACCTAAACCGAACCAAGGCTGTCTTGTACAGTATTTTAGGGTTCCAAACCCTATCTTACACCAAGATAAGTGTTTTACTTCATTAATTCAATTATGTCTTTGATTATTTGTGTGTATGCTTGCATGTTCTCCATGTCCGGCTAATTTACTTGTGTGTTTGCTTAGGGAATATGATACTTAATTATTGAATATTGATTGGTTGTTTCTTATCTTAGTTGTTAATGATCTAGTAATGCGATAGGTCATTCGTTGTGTACTTAATGCTTGATTAAATCTTTGTGAACCTTAGAATTTAACTCCTTGAGTAGTTGTAAGCTAAACCATCCAAATAGTGCCTTAGAGTAAGATTTTATTATCCCTAGTGGGTTTTGTAGACGAGACCCTTTGGTAAGTTCAAAGAGTTAGGGAGAAACGCATACCCTACAACTTTAGACACACAACGCAATTAAGAATAAGGACGTGACAATTCAACCACCAATAGGAGACAATTAAGGAGTAGTAAAACCTAAGTAAACACATCTTTAAACTATCATACGAGCACACAATAATTAGACATAGACTACATACACCTTAGATTAGATAATTAGATAAGTAGAGTAATCGGTAGCAATACCAATCCCCAAATCCAAACCCCGAGATTCGTACCTTTCCTTTCCTTAAAAATATAAAAGATAAAAATAATCTTCCTCAACCCCAACCTTAGCGTAGTAACTTCTCACTAGCATTCCTATTCCCTAGAGAACGATATCAATACCCGTGGCTTACCCTAATACTACACTACAACGATTAGGTTCACTGCCTAGGGTGTTGAAAAACTTGCTCGACGAAAAGGAAGTTCCTTTGACCCCGAACGACGCGTGTAGCGTTATCATAAAGCGTCACAAGAACTTGATAATCATCTTGCATACACTAAAGAGGTCTTAAACGTTAATGGAAACATTCGCTCTGAAAACCAAGATTTGTTAGACACTATCATAGAGTTGAAAGAGGAGTTGGTGAAACTTAGGAAAGATAAATCTAGTAACACAAATGTCCTTGCACCTGGAATGTTTAAAATTAACACTAGGATGCCTAATGACAAACCAAAAGATACTAATGTGCTTTCTTCCACTTCTACAGGAGTAGTTTCCTCTAATCCTAGCGTTTGCACTTCACAGCTTAAGAGCACAAACAGGAAGAATAGGAAGTTCCAACGTAAGAGAAGATCAGTAAAGACCTCTGAAGTAGAATAACACACTAGGACTTTGAATAAAACACATGTTGCACCTACTTTATACATTGCGTTAGCGAAATGTAATAGACAAAGTGATGTAACGAATGTTGAATCTTTAAGTACTTTGAATGTTTTGTTTGAAGCATCTTGTATTGGTTGTCGTAAAAGCATGTTTTATGGTTGTCATGATAAATGTGTTGCTAAATCTATCTTATCTCATAAACGGAAACATAGAAATCGAATTACCTCTAGGCCCACTAATACTTCTAAGTCAGTGCTGGGTAAAC
This sequence comes from Chrysanthemum lavandulifolium, assembly GCA_022545495.1. Lineage (NCBI taxonomy): Eukaryota > Viridiplantae > Streptophyta > Magnoliopsida > Asterales > Asteraceae > Chrysanthemum > Chrysanthemum lavandulifolium. The sequence continues at coordinate 107,891,376 of CM040243.1, read as the reverse complement.
TGCCTTCTAGTGTTTCTGCAGATATCATTAATGTACCCATAGAACCCACTTCACCTCCTAGGAAAAGAATATCACCTAGTGCATTCACTAAGACCACAAAACAAACTAGTTAGACTTGGAAGAGATGGTTACAAAATATACCTGGATTTAAATGGATTTCCAAAATTATAAACATGTGTGTTTCAACTGTAACTGTAACGGAACCCTCTAACTCTTCGGGTTCCACCTCTACTTCCATTCCACCTGTGTCGTCTGTGTGTAATGTAGGTGATACAGATCATCCTTTGGATTATTGATAGCGGATGTTCCCAGCACATGACAGGTAACCTCAAACTTCTTACAAACTTTGTTTCAAAGTTCATTGGCACTGTTAGGTTCGAGAATGATCACTTCGCAGCTATCATGGGCTATAGAGACTACATCAATGGGAACATGGAAATTAGCAGGGTTTATTATGTTGAAGGTCTTGGACACAATCTTTTCTCAGTCGGCCGGTTTTGTGATGGTGATTTGGAAGTTGCTTTTAGGGAGAAAACTTACTTCATTCGTGATCTACAAGGAAACGATCTTATGTCATGAAACCGCACTTCAAGCGTTTACACAATTTCAATGCAAGACATGATCGCTTCATCTCCTATCTGTCTACTTTCTAAGGCAACATCTATAAAATCATGGCTGTGGCACAGAAGACTTTCAGATTTTAACTTTCAAACCATAACTAATCTTGCATGACACAAACTGGTTGAAGGTCTTCCAAGGTTTCGGTATTCAAAAGATCACTTATGCTCAGCTTGTGAACAGGGGAAAAGCACTCGTGCTTATTTTCCTTCAAAGGTGGAAAACAGCTCTCAACATGTTCTTCATCTTCTTCACATGGATTTGTGTGGCCCGATGCGTGTGCAGACGATTAATGGCAAACGCTACATTCTTGTAATCGTTGATGACTACTCCAGATGCACTTGGGTTTATTTTCTTCTAAGTAAATATCAAACTACGCAAAACGATCATCACCTTTCTCACGAAAATTCAAGTTCAGCTCCATAACATGGTTAGACAAGTCAGAACAGACAGAGAAACTGAATTTGTAAATCAAACTCTTCAAGAATACTATAAGAAAGTAGGAATTGAGCATCAGACATCCATTGCACGAACACCAGAACAAAATGGAGTTGTCGAAAGACGAAACCGTACGTTAGTGGAAGCTGCAAGAAAAATGTTGAGAAATGCAAAACTTCCAGATTACTTATGGGCAGAAGCCGTGTCAACTGCATGCTACACTCAAAACAGTTCTATGATAACCAAACGCCACAACAAAACACCTTATGAGCTTATCCATAACAGAAAACCGAACCTAAAACACTTTCACGTATTTGGTGCTCTATGTTACCCAAATAATGATCATGATGACTTTGGAAAGCTCAAGGACAAAGCTGACATTGGAGTCTTCGTTGGATACTATGAAAACTCAAATGGATACCGAATCTAGAATCGCCGTACAAAGGAAATTATGGAAAGCATTCACGCTAATTTTGATGAGCTCACAGAAATGGCTTCTGAGCAAAACAACTTGGAACCCGGACATAACCGTCTCAACTTCCCCCAATCATCAGCTGATCAATCATTTCAACTCACTCGTCGTCAGATGGAAACGTTGTTCGCTCCATTGTTTAGTGACGATCTTGATCAACGTGCTCCAGATGTATCAAATGTTTCCGCTGCTCAACCTGATAATAATCCTTTACCTGATACACCTGAAACAACAACTGTTGCTAATGCACCTCCGATTGAATCTCCAACAACAGCTGAATAAACCGCTTTTAATGACAATGACCTAGCTGATGATATTCTTATTCAAGATGTACTTGCACCCGCGGATTATGATGGAAATGCTTTTTAACCCTTTCGCTAATGAAACGGCAAATTCAGATGTTGCTGAATCTTCTACCAGCCATCTGAATCCACCAAATTTGCACAATGTATACCAACATCAACCCTCCACACACCGATGGACTAAAGACCATCCTCTTGTTAACATTATTGGCAACCCGAACCAACCAGTCGTAACTAGACAACGCCTTCAGACTGACGGAGAACATTGCATTTATGCACTCACCGTTTGTCAAACTGGACCCAAAAATATTAAAGATGCAATGACTCACGACAACCGGATTGAATCCATGCAAGAAGAAGCGAACCGGTTTAAGCGTTTAGAAGTATGGGAATTGGTTGAAAGACCAACAGGGTCTCGTCATTGGTCTCAAATGGATTTGGAAGAATAAGTTAGATCTTTGAAGATGCGGTTATCCGAAATAACTCACGTCTGGTGGCTAAGGGTTATAGACGGAAGAGGTATTGACTTTGAAGAATCATTTGCTCGGTTGCTAGACTTAAGGTCATGCGGATTTTTCTAGCATTTGTGGCTCACATGAACATCACCGTTTATCGGATGGATGTCAAACCGCTTTTACGAATGGTGGCGAAGGAAGCAGTATATGTTAGCCGACGGAAGGATTTGTTGATCCAGAGTTCCCTAATCATGTCTACAAACTGAACAAGGCTTTCTACGGTCTCAAACAAGCCCATCGGGCATGGTATGATAAGTTGTCATCCTTTCTCCTTGCTAATCATTTTATCAAAGGATCGGTCGACCCAACACAGTTTATTCATATCATGGGGCACACATTTTAATTGTTCAGATTTATGTGGATGACATCATTTTTGGTTCCACCCACCAAAAGTACTCAAATGCTTTTTCACATCTAATTAAAACAAATTTTGAAATGTCAATGATGGGTGAACTTACGTTCTTCTTAGGACTACAAGTTCATCAATCACCCCGTGGTATTTTCTTAAGTTAGTCCAAATATGCTCTTGAAATATTGAATAAACATGGAATGCGAAGTTGTGACACTTATGCAACACCAATGGCACATACCAACAAACTGGATGCTGATTTACATAAAAAATTGGTTGACCCTACCAAATACCGCAGTATTATTGGGTCTCTCGTGTATCTAACAGCCAGTAGACCCGACATTATATTTTATGTATATCTTTGCTCCCGTTATCAGTCAAGACCAATCGAAGACACCTCTCGAGGCTAAAGAATCTACGATCGTCAAGGGAACCATTAACTTGGGATCCGGTATCAGAAGGATTCGGTTTTGAACTAATAGCTTTTCATCGTTGACCACGCAGGATGCTTAGATTCACGAAAAAGTACTTCAGGAGGTTTACAATTCCTTGGTGATAAATTGGTGTCATGGCAGTCGAAGAAACAAGATTGTACATCGTTGTCCTCAACTGAAGCATAATATGTAGCCATGTCTGTGTGTTGTGCTCAAGTCATTTGGATGAGAACACAACTCAAAGACTATGGTTATTTATTTGACAGAATTCCGGTGTACTGCGACAACAGAAGTGCCATTGCGATCTCGTGCAACACCGTTCAACATTCAAAGTCAAAGCACATCGATCTTCGATATCATTTCATCAAAGAGCATGTGGAAAAGGGTATAGTTGAATTATACTTTGTAGGTACAGAACACCAATTGGCGGAACTTCTCACTAAAGCCTTGCCTCCCGCAAGATTTACTGATTTGATTCACCGTATTGGTATGAGGTGTTTGACTCCAGAAGAACTGGACGAACTTTTAAAACATTCTTGAATAGTCAAACACCAAAACCTCTTTTGTAAATATTTTTTCAAAAACAAAATATAAAAATATAAAATCTTATAAAATCCAAAAGTATTCTTCTATCTAAAATTCTCTCTGAAAACCAAACATCGCAAGTACAACACTTCTATCAACACAGTGTTCCATTAAATATTTCACCATTTTTCCCGAACAAGTGTTGAGGGGGAGAAAGTAAATATTTTTCTGTTTCATAAATCCTTGTACTTGCATGTTACCAAAAATATATAGTTTCAATTTAAATGGTGGAAAATTGTCTTGTAATATACCCTCATCGGACACAAAATTTTACAAATTTCACTATTTCAAAAGTCGAAGGGAGTATCGTTAATTTTTTTGCCCAAAATGCGTTTTGTCTAACCAAAATGGAAGTTAATGGGTCTTGGTTGAAAGTGTTTGATGTTAAGGGACTAAACTTGTCAATTTTGGAAAAATAATTTCAACAAAAATCCAAACCTAACACATTGAATACACTTTTTCTTGCATTTAATTCCTAAACCACCAAGATCCAACGGCCTAAAATCAATCTTCAAATCCGTTCAACCAAATCAAAATTTGTAAGTGGTATAAGGTTTAGATCATGTTTTTAAACAATGGTTTTGAAAATCGTTTCAATCCAACGATCAAATTTTTCTCTAAATGATTTTGAATGGGTTTGTTATGCGTAGGATTGGGTGTTTACGCCTAATGATGTTTGTGTTGAAATGGATAGTATTAAAACCTTTCTAAACATGTGTTGAATCCATTTCAAGCACCCAATCATACCCAGAGTACAAATTGAATGATTTTGAAATTTTAGGGTTTATGTTCATGTTTGGGGATTTTCTTATATGAGTGTTTTGCTATGATTAGATGTGTGGAATAGTGTTAGAACATGATATGTAACATGAATTGAGCCTTCAATCTTACCCAGAAACAACAAATTGTAAGAATTAAAAAGTTAGGGTTCTTGAGGTCGTACTATATGAATCTTTTGATTCTGTGGTCTATTTATGTTAAAAAAAATTTCCAATACACTCCTTAGACATCTAGGAATGTGCAGAAAACAATCTTGATTGAATTCTATGGCTGAATCTGTTATGCGTAGGAACTAGGGTTTAGGGTTTTAGAAACTTTACGCTTAAGCTGTTCTTGCCTTAAATGATGTGACTTGTGCTTGTATTGTGTTTCTGAAAATGTTAGGATTACATTGTATCAAAGTTTTTCATGTTTATGTGTTTCAGGTTACTTACACGTAAAATTCAGACAAAAGGTGTTCATAATTTACGCATATACGGAAAACCTTTATGCGTAATGGTTACGCATAAGAGTATTCTTACGCGTAACTCTTACTCATAAAGGGTCTACAGTGGGACTACGCGTATCCTAGAAGGATAGGCATAAACTAGGATGTTTACGCCTAAGTTTTACTCTTACGAGTAAAACTTACGCGTAACATTTTTTTTACTAAAGCTTACGCGTAAGCACATAAGCCTTTGGACTCGTTTTACGCGTAAGATTTTCTTACGCCTAAGACTTGGCTTTACACTTAAGCTTACGCCTATGCCTAAGCTCCTCTTTTACACATAAGCACACCTGTTTACGCCTAAGCCTCCATTTCACCTTGTTTTTGACTTGTTACGCGTAGGCTAACTTGTATATTGTTACACTTAAGTCACAAAACCAAATGTTACTCATAAGCTCTCAAAAATTAAAATGTTGTGCGTTTAAGTGAAAGTTGGAATTAAAACTTCAAAATTAACATATTCACGTAACTTATCACATCAACTTCAATCAATTGGACTAAAAGTGACTTTGGACTCGTAACATTCATAAACATGATAACTTCAAACAAGTAATTGGACAATAAATCTAACTAAGGCTAACACAATGTCTTTGAATATGTTGTTTCTTTTGTCTAAATATCTTTCAGATCACGAAATGGCTGTCAATCAAGAGAATCTCAATGCCCCAAATATGCTCACAATGGCTGATATCTTCCCTCCCGGTTATGACAAAATCATCGGGAAAAACAATCTCTGTGTTGACTTCAACAACTTCACATGCTCAGAATCTTCATGCAAAGTTGCTGTTGACATTCTCAAGAATAACCCGTTTAATCTCATGCTCACCAACACAACCACCATACCCAATATATACATTCATCAGTTTTGGCATACTATGGACAAAATTGACGGACAGGATGCGGTTAAAGTGACCCTTAGCACTAAGGAAGTCACAGTCACTGTGGCGGATCTTCGTGTCATTCTTCTTCTAGTCATTCCTTCTACGGAATACGTCCCGATTCGAAAGAAGAGGAAGTATTGGATTTCTTGATTAACATTGGATACGACGAAGCTTCTGGCATCATCTCCAAGCATTCCAGAGTCGATCTCAAAAATGTCCCACAACCACGGAGGATCGATAACACTACGCGCGCTCGTTCGGGGTCAAAGGAACTTCCTTTCGTCGAGCAAGTTTTCAACACCCTAGGCGGTGAACCTAATCGTTGTAGTGTAGTATTAGGGTAAGCCACGGAATTGATATCGTTCTCTAGGGGAATAGGAATGCTAGTGAGAAGTTACTACGCTAAGGTTGCGTTGAGGAATATTAATTTTTTATCTTTTTATGTTTTTTAGGAAATGGAAAGGTACGAATTTCGAGGTTTGGATTTGGGGGGTTGGTATTTCTACCGATTACTCTACTCGTCTAATTATCTAATCTAGTGGGTAGTCTATGTATAATTATTGTGTGCTCGTATGATGATTTAAAGATGTGTTTACTTAGGTTTTATTACTCCTTAATTATCTCCTATTGATGGTTGAATTGTCACGTCCTTATTCTTAATCGCGTTGTGTGTCTAAGGTCGTAGGGTATGCGTTTATCCCTAACTCTTTGAAACTACCAAAGGTTATTGCCTACAAAATCTCTAGGATTTATAAACTTAACACTAAGGTACTCTTTGGATGGTTTAGCCTACAATGACTCTAGGTAACTATAAGCTAAGGTTCACAAAGATTAATCAAGCATTAACTACACAACGGATGACCTATCGCAATACTAGATCATTAACAATTAAGATAAGAGACAACCAATCAATATTCAATAATTAAGTTTCATATTCCTTAAGCAAACACACAAGTAAATTAGCCGGACATGGGAAACATGCAAGCATACACACAATTAATTGAAGACATACTTGAATTAATGAAGTAAAACACTTATCTTGATGTAAGATAGGGTATGGAATCCTAAAATACTGTACAAGACAGCCTTGGTTCGCTTTAGGTTTTTTACTCCAAAGACTACACACTGAAAACTAAAAAATTCGGATTCTATATATAAGATTACAAATGCGACGTCACCCTTTGATTTGTGGCGCGTCGGTCGCCGCTATTAGGGTTTCGTCTTGGCCACGTTAGTCTTGCGATGACATCACCTTATGCCCGTGACGCCGTCCCTTGGCCTTTGGCGTCATCTGGATCAAATCTAGGCCGTCGAGTTGCGACGCCTACTCTTTTAAAACACAAGCCGTCACTTGTAAATGAGCAATTTAGCTCTTGAGTCGTCACAAAGTTGTCCGGCGGCGTCGCTAGTTGTGCTGACGCCATCCCCTTCAGTTCCAACAGCCTGAGTGTCTCGATTCTTGACTTTGGACATTTTCTTCGTATATTCGTGCCTTTTCGTCCGAATAAGTGTCATTCCAGCATTTTGCCTTCAAGATACCTAAAAAGTGAAAAGGAACGATATTAAGTAATAATGGATACAAAAGTGATCAAATAAGGGGTTAAACGACCCCTCAAAAAGATACATTTTAAAACCTTATCAAATATCCCTACACTTGGTATTTGCTGTCCTCAAGAAAATGTGCTTTTAGCCAATCAATTTATAAGTTAGAGGTCATAAAGCATTAGTTTAGAACGATCCACAACACATATAAGCCCCGCAAAAGTCATAACAAGCACGAAAATTACATACTAGCACCTCACATGGGGTGTTTGGATACTCACATCTCTCGGGTGTATATGAAATATAACAAGTTGGAAATTGAAGATAAACACTCATTAACCGGTCCTAGTACATAGATTACCATATGCTTGAGACTAGATCAAACCTCCATCGCTTTGGCGTAAGCACCTAGGAAAGACTATCCAAGAGGTCTTTTAAAGGGTTGTAATGATAGGCTTATGGTAGGAAACAAAGGGTTTGGTGGGATAGGCTATTTAGTGGTGGCAAGTCAAAATCTTTATGTTACAAGCATCGAAGAATGGCGTTGCTAAGCCAAGACTCGACACTCTAGACTCTAGATAACCTGAAACAAACAAACATAAATTAAAGATAGATGTAGGATGGTAGCCCGTATGTGTTCTTTTTTTTTTTTTTTTTTTTTCATACACTTTACTTCACCATCCACTACGATAACATCAAAATGATAGGGATTTATAGGCACATCCCTACACTTGAGTTTTATTACTCTAACACTAATTTGACCCGAATTGAAAAGATCAAAACACTTGGAGTACATTATTATGCAAATAAAGGAATTTGAATTTAACGTTCCTTCCGTCATCTCATAAAATTTAACTTTTCCCATGAGTCCCAATCGTCCCAAAACTGTGTACAAAGGATATGACTCGACTTATCAACTTATACAAGCAACAAGATAATTGAACTAAGTGTTAAGTATGATAACAATAATGCACTACAAGTGAGTGCATACAAGGTAGGCTAACGCGATTTGGGTGTACATTTGGGGGTGGATTGTAAACAATGCTCTTCATTGATATTCCGGAAAACCGAAACATCACGAGAACCGCAAAAAGGATAGGCTCTAAGGGGTTAACTAGGGGTATCGTGTACTAAATATGAGTACAATGCAAAGGTGTGGGGGAATTACTCAACCGATGTGGAAGAAGTAATTATATTACGGGTATCAAACAAGGGTTATCCTAATGCCTCTTATCATTTAGTTATTCCTAACTACACAAGTGTAGTCTTACTAGCGATCTCGGGATGCATCACAAAACAAGTTATAGAATCTATTATACTACTGGTTCACACTCTAAGCATTAAAGATGAATGCTTCAATTCCTACTAATCTAAGGGCGATCCTTACATTTTGGGTGGAATTTAAGTGGTAAAGGGTTTTTTTGTGCTAGTCATATAATTTCCTATCCATGAGACTCTGGAGTAGCGATCCTTACATTAACTCCTGTGAGAGGTGAATCATTGAAAATTAATGGATTTTAATCTCTTTACCAAAGCCATTAACTCTGGAGTAGCCAAATGTTTTGGTGTGTAAGACCGTGGTACATTGATAACCATATGATTTTTAGCAAATCATCAGCTATCAACAGATTTAATTTGTCTTTACCAAAAGCTGTACCCTTCTGGACTAGTTAGTTCTTCTATCTAATGGTGAACTAATTACCAATAATGGTTTTTCCACTGCCTTTACCACTGCCTTTACCACAAGCCATTTTCTTGTGGGCTAGCCAACTCTTTACATTACTGATATGGTGAGTTGATTACCATCCAACTTATTAGAAAGTTGTCAACTAAAAATGGATTTGATATATCTTTACCAGAGTCGTTTGCTCATGGATTAGCCAATCCTTTTGTAACCATGGTGGATTGATAACCTATTGATGTTATCATCACAAAAACCATTTATTCAACCTTTATTTCAAAATATTTATTACTTAGCAAAGGTTTCATTTAGAATTCTATTAATCGGTTTATTTCTTCAAACAAGACTTTGATGAAAGTATTGTCGATCAATCGAGACTTTGAATAAAAGTACCGATATATCAAAAAGTATTTATTCAAATAAAATTCATACCGGTTATTGATCATCCTCGGCAATAGTAGTCCAGTTGATAAACAAGTTGATAACCATGCAAGCGGTTTCATTATCCTCTTCTACTTCCATTCCATGCTCTAACATTCTTCTCATGAGCTCAACGTGAGAGGGTATATTCTTTCGCAAACATGTGTATCATTGTTCCATTTTCCACTCTAAAACATGAACTCCGGACTCTTCAAAGAATCTCCAACAAACAATTTCCCGGCTTTCTTGATTCTTCCAAACATCATCAATGCTCTCTTCTTGATTTCCCATGCGGTTATGAGATCACCATGTAAAACTAAACCAATCCTTCTAATAGATTATGTTCAAGTAAACTTTCACCACATGATATAAATAGAATAGGTCTACTCTATCTATAATGTGCGATAAGTCCCATAGCCTTTTGAAAACTTTGAAGCTTTCATCTTCTTTATGAAAAATCATGTAATCTCCATCCTTGGATTTGACAACTTCAAAACACTAATCTTTGATCATTCATCTTCATGTCATTATCTTCTTTTGAATAATCAAAATCTACTACTACGAGATAATTCCTTAATTCATCACTAGTCTCGGATCTTAATTCAACTTTTTCTTTCTTTGAGAACCGAACATCTGTAACTTCAGTTTTCCTTTTCGTTTCAAGCTCTTCTTTCTTTCGACTTGATCCGGGTAGCTTCTTCTCTAAAATCTTTGATGCCTGCAACATCCTTCTTATAATCCTCCCTAGCGACATCATATAATCTTGTCATCTCAAAATAATTAAACTTCGCAATCCTTTATACCCTTGACTTTTCGGATAAGCCATCATAGCATTTACATCTTTAGCTTTATTAAGTCTTCTTGGCATAAATCTAACAGAACAGTGATGTAATGGTTCAACGACTTGACATCTAATTCATCTTGTACCTTTTGAGTCGCTTCTCTATTACGAGCTTCTTGAGCTTCTGAGCTTCTCTATCTTTAGCATTTAACTCTTCTTGAATCTTTCTAGTCGCTTGTTCATTCAAAGCATCTTGAGCAACTCTTAACTATGCTAAAGTTGGTTTCTTCTTCTTAACTTCTACCAAAACACCCTTCCCTTTATCCTTAGGATCAATTTCAGGTTGAGAAGTTCTTTGTTGTTCTTCTTCTTGAACATCTCGAATAGTAACTCCTCCTCTTGGTTGTGATAAATCTCCAAGAATTGTAGCAATGAACTCATCATCACTTGCAGAATGAATAGGTTTGAGAATAGCTTCCTCTTCTTGTATAAGCTGTTGTAGAAGGTCCACTTCCTCTTCAAAATTTAACACTCTTGGAGTAATTACTTCTTGTCCGAAGTATCCACGAAAACCAAGACTTTGTTGTTCAAGACCTTGAACATCGCAGATTTTGAACTTGAACACGCTCATCAAGATCTTGAATGATCTTTTCTTGAGACTTTTTAGAACTTTCGTGTTCATTCTCTTTAACCATATCTTCTTTCAAGTTACATTCTTCTAGATTCCTCCCCAAGTTGATGAAGATGGTTTATGAACCTTTTGGTGTTTACTTGTCTTGGGCGCCTTTGTGCTTTCTTCTTTGATTTGACCCGATCTGAAATTCTTTAATCAAAGGCCGGACAAAAGTTTTAAGCCTTCTAAATTTTACCTTCAATTTCTTTATCTGCTTAGCTTGAACCGTAGTAGTCTTTTGCAACTTAACAATCTCCTTGTCAAAGCATAATTATCCAAAGATAAACCTTCACGGTATAGTATATGGATCTTCACGGAATATGTGAATGTTCCTCGATTGAGAAGCAGAGCAGATCGAGGTGGAGATGAAGAAGGTGATCTTACAACTTCTTCTTGTACCTCGGGGCTTGGAGAAGCAGTACCTGTGGAGATGCACGGTACCTTCATGCGAAGCGTGCTTGCAGATCACGGTACCTTTAGATGTAGTACTGCAGTTGCGGTTCCTTGAGATCTGATACTTTCACTTGTCGCATCATCTTCATCATCTGCTCTAACAGCCTGAACAACTTCCATCATAGATGTAGTTAATGGAGTATCGGGACCAACAAATAGATCACTTCTTCTAGCCATAAAATTAAAAATCTTGGATTGTTAAACAATAACAGGCAGTAAGTCCGTAGGCTTAGGTACATCAGCAAGTTGTTTGTTCAGAAAAACTTGTTCAAACCTGGGATACATTAACCATTTTGATCCATGAGTGATGTGAAAAAGCATGCCATCAAGAATTAGCCTTGAAAAATTAAAAATACGATCTGTAGCTAATCCCACCATAGCAGATGCTATATTAGACCCAAACTGCTTCCCAAAAGTACTTTTAGCACTAATACAATGTAACAATACATGTATTAAAAACTTCCATTGAGGACAAAACAAGCTGTTTTACGAATGTTTGTTACATTAAAGAACCTTCATAACCAATATGCCCAAAAGTTTCCCAAATCAATTCCTTGGCAAAACGAATAGCACCATCATTATCATTAAACAACAAATCCTCTCTAATAGATGCTTGATAATCTTCACAGTTCTTCCAACAACTGTAGCCCTAATATAAAATTCTTCATTCTCCATGTTTTCTCTTGCGAGAGCCCAAAATTCTTGAATCCAAGGCTCAATAATATCCGGCTCCACTAAAGAGCATAAGCGATGGGCGACCAGTTAGATAATCAATAATATCATGAAACGCCTCATTATCTTGATCTTGTCTAAATTTGCTACCATATTGTGCTTTGAAGCAGTGGGTCGATTCGCCATGGGTGATTATGTAAGCACAATAAAATTGAAATCGAATAAGAATGAGAGAAATAGAATATAAGAGGAAAATCGGAAAGTAGTTATTTATAGGTGAGATTTGAAAAATCACAACCCAAAATAAAACAACTGTTAGCATTAATTACCCTCAAGATAACCGTTGGAGCAATGCTTTGTCGACAAACGATTACTTTCCACGTGTCGCGATACTTTCAAGCGGTACTTTCGGGAAAAACAAGACTTTGCCAAATTCCTCCATAGAAACTAAGTATACACAATTATCCTCCCTCAAGCAATACACAGGACTATACTAATACCTTATAGTCCTCCCTCAAATGTAGCTTAGTAGTTAATCATGCCAATACTCACCACCAAGTGATTGAATCTTGAAACATCAAAGCCTTTGGTGAGTAAGTCACTACATTGTCATCTCGTGTGAACCTTAACAACATTAATGAGCACGTGCTCATAACAATCTCGATAAAGTGATGCCTAATCGAATATGCTTTGTCTTGGAATGATACATGGATTCTTCACAATACAAATGGTACTCTCATTATCAATATTGATAGGAGTATTTTGAAATTGAACCCATAGTCCAAGAGTTGATTACGCATCCACAAAACTTGTCCCAACGACTTGCGGCTACATATTCGACTTCAATAGATGATGTTCTTTGCAATTGTCTGCTTCTTGCATTGCCGTGAGACTAACCTTCTCCCAAGATATTGGCATCCACCAGTTGTTGATCTTCTATCATAATTATCACTGCATAATCACTATCGAAAAAGCTTCTAAGTGAAAAGGTGACTCTTTTGGATACCACAACCCCAACTTTGGTTGTTGTTTCAAATAACAAAATTCTTTTCACCGCATTCATGTGAGAGATCTTTGGTGAGACTTGATATCTTGCACATAAACAAGCGCAAACATGATATCGTGCCTTGATGCGATAAGATACATAAGAGCCAATCATTGATCTCAGTATAACTTGACTTCAACAGTGTCCATCTTCATCTTTGCCCAATGAATTGATAGATTTAATAGGTGTAATGTAACCTTCATATCATCAAAATTAAACTTCTTAAGTATGTACGTAACATACTTGTCTTGATGATAAAAATTCTTTCCTTTGACCGCTTAACTCAAGTCCCAAAAGAAAGTTAACTCTCCCATTGAACTCATTTGAAATTCCTTCGCATCACCGCTCAAACTCCTTAACCATGGACTGCTTGGTAGCCCCAAAGATGATATCATCAACATAGACTTGAACTAACATGATATCCTTCTTGTCTCTCTTGATAAACAAAGTCTTGTCTATAGCTCCCTCATGTATCCATGTTGTAATAAGAATGTGAGAGCCTCTCATACCAAGCTCTAGGTGCACGATGAAGGCCATAAAGAGCCTTAACCACCTTGTAGACTTTGTTTGGGTGTTTAGGATCTTCAAAACACGGAGGTTGTTTCACATACACCTCTTACGTAATAGTGCCATAGAAAGGCACTCTTGACATCCATTTGGTAAACACGAAAACCCATGTATGAAGCAAAAGCAAGAAATATTCTAATAGCCTCAATCCTTGCGGCGGGAGCAAATACTTCATCATAATCTACACCTTCTTCTTGTCAGCCTTGAGCTACTAACCTTGCCTTGTTATTGATAACATTGCCTCTTTCATCTCTTTTCACTCAAGACCCATCTAGTTCCAATAACTCTCTTCCCATCCGGAAGATCACATAAAACCAAACTTCTTGAAGTTTAAATTGAAGAAGTTCCTCTGCATAGCTTCAACCCGACTTTCTTTAGTCAAGGCTTGAGCAATGTTCTTGGGTTCCTCTTGAGAGATAAAACAAGTAAATAGGCGGGTTTGATGGTCATGATTCGACTGTTTTGTTTATAAATAAAGCTAAGTAAAGCATTATGAGGTTTTGTGAAACTCTTAGCTTTGTGTCTTGTCATAACTCAGTAGATGGACCAATGATTTGATCGGTTGGATGATTCTTATGAATCCGTAAGATTGGAGCTGTGGAACTCCATATGCATCATCAAATTAGTATAATCGGTAGCTTCATTAGAATATGAGAAAATACCTTCATCTTCAAGCTCATCATCGGTTTCTTCTAATCCGGGCATGGTAGGATCATCCAAATCATCTAAAATCATCATTAGCAGTGCGGAATACTTTGGTCGAAAATCTTGTCAAAATCGTGAGAGTACTCTGCGATCTTGTTCTTCTTCTTTGCCTCTTCATAAGCTCTCCTTTGTTCATCGATGTAAGAATGTGCTAATACATCTTGAAGAAGCATCGATTAAGTTCCTCTTGAATAGATTGATCCTCGGAGATAATGAGGATTGTGGTGCAACAAGACTTTGTTTTGGAGAATCGGTACTTTGCTTGAGAACTTCAAGATTTTGTTTTGGACTAACGGGATCTTCATCATGAACAACATCGGTCTAATATGAACTCCATGAACAACATATTGTAAATCTTCTCCATTGTGCACGGGTTGATTTTCTTCTCTAACAGTACATAATTCATTGAAGGAGTTAAGACTTCAAGATCAAACATCAATCGGGACCTTTACCTTTTCATTGTCTTGATCTTCTAAAACTCAACATGAAGACAATCTTGAATCTTCTTAGTAACTATGTTGTAGACTCTAAAGCCTTTCTTGTTAGTGCAATAACCCAATAAGTATCCTTCTTGGACTTACCATCAAACTTCCCAAATTATCAATGGTGTTTAAAATAGTAAGAGGGCATCCAAAAGCTTCATAAAAGCGAATGTTGGGTTTATTGCCCATCGACAATTCATAGGGTGTCTTCATCGTGGTTTGGTGACGAGACTACATAAGTACATAGCATGCGATGCTTACGACACGCCCAAAATTGAATAGGTAGATGGGAATCGCTAGCATTGTCCTTCTTTGCTTCAATCAAAGTCCTATTCTTCCTCTCTGCAACACCATTTTTCTGTGGTGTTCTAGCAATACTAAACTCCCTCTTTATGCCTTTATTTGCACAAAAATCATCCATAAGCTTGTTCTTGAACTCAGTTCCATTATCACATCTAATACCTCTAACCTTGAGTCTCAATTGATTTTCAAGAGCTATTATGAGAGTCTGAATAGCATCAAAAGTATCATCCTTAAAACCCAAAAGAAAACCCAACCGAATCTCGCAATCATCTGTAACAACCAAGCAAGACTTTTTCTTATTTAAACTTGCCACGAGACAGGTCCAAATAAATCTATATATAACTCAATGGTTCTCTAATTGTTCTTTCATCAAGCTTCTTGCGGAAGCTTTGTGTTGTTACCCTTCTTGCATGCCAAGCATGATTGATCATTCTTGTAAGTCTTTGAAGGTAAACCTCTAACTAGATTGCCTTTGACCAGTTTGTTGATATTCTTGAAATTAACATGGCCCAATCTTCTATGCCATTGATGTGCCTCTTCAGATGTTGCTTTAGCCACCAAACATGTGGCTCTTCCATAAGAATGTAGACTCTTCATGTATAAACTATATACATCATTTGTCCTTGGTACTCTAAGTACTACCATGTCATCATCAACAAGTTTAAAATCAGAGGAAAGGATGAGACATTACGTGTCGATGAACAACACGGGATGCTTTTATCACAAATTTGAGAGGCCGAGAGCAAGTTGAATTTAAGCTCCTTCACATATCTAACATTCTCAAAGTCGATAAGCCACCGCTTTGATAGTTCCTTTTCGATAATCTTTCCTCCATTGGGATCATTCCCAAATGCAACTCTTCCTCCACTAATATTTCTAAATCGAATGAGAATCTCTTTGTCTCTGTCATACTTCGAGCAACCACTATCCACAATTAGATGATCTTTAAGCTCCTCTTACGGGTTGCCACACACACAAAGAAAAGAGTTAGTGATTTTTAGGAACCCAAGCCATTCTTGACTTGTGTTCCCCGCGTGGAGTTACAAACTCAAATTCTTTGAGTATGTAATTCCACTATCTTTCAAATGATGATCCAAAATTATCTTTTGATCTTTAGCATGTGGATTTTCAAAACTTTACGGTTTTCAACATAAATCTCTTTTACAAGATTATTAGCTTTTCTTGTGTCACAAAACATCGACTCACTTTTGTTGAAAGTACTCTTTGTCCTCAAGAAGACCTTCCTCTTAACCCATTCGGTTTAACAAGTGGTTCTGTGATCTTGATCCCCTATGTGAATTGTAATACCTTCTAGGTTGATAGTGAGATCTCCTAGGATCCTATTCCAAGTAGTGTGATCGGTACCTTGTTTACGAAAGCGGTACTTTGGAAAATCTTGTGAGATCTTGAAGGTTTTGAAAAAGGTCTTCTCGATGTGGGTATCGTGATCCGGTGTGAAGTTTACGTGATTAATCCTATTTGAATTATTCCAAACGGTTTGTGCTCTCTAGGTTTGTGGTTGGCGGATCTGTTCTTTGGAAATTTGCTAAGGTATTACGAGTGTCGATCACAATCTTTGATTAAGTGATTAGGACTATAACACACAAAACACGATTTTGACCCATATGTCCAAAGTGATTTCTTCTATGTCTATGCCCAAAATTATTTTGCCTTCTAGGTGAATGATTAAACTGTTTTGACCAAAATTATCCCAAAAGGTTTAGCGATGCGGTTTTGAAAAGACTTTGCGAAGGTCTTGCTTGAGGAGCGATACTTTGATTTGAAGGTCTTGCTTGATTTTGAACATTATTTTCAACACTTCTTTGGGTTTTTCAGATCTAGATTGAGCAACAAGCTTTTCCTAAACTCTAGACCTGCCTACTCCAAATCGAGAAACATCGGGCCTTATGGGTTGATGACTAATGGGATGTGGAGACGTTATATCCTTTGTCTTTCTTATACTCGGGAGGTGGTTCACTTATTGAGACCTCATTACTAGATGTATCTACATAGTTAATGAGTTCATCATCACTAGTGGTTATGTCCTCAAAATCATCTACATCCCGATCACTAGGTTGTTTTTCTTCTATGTTATCAAAGTTCATACAAAAGCCTAATCCGGTTCTAATGTATGCTCTTCTTTGTTTTCAACATAAGTAACATGGGACGCACTGATTCATTCGGCAACAAACTTTTCTAATGGATCATCTCTCCTTAGTTAATTTCTCAATCTCGAGAATTTTACAGTTTAGTTTCCATTCACTAAGTTTTAACTGGTAATCTGTTGTTCATACTTTTAGCCCAAGCCATTTCATTATTTTCATGTGTTATTATTTTAGCTTACATAGACTCTAAAGTAATTTGATAACCTCGCTACCTCGGACCTAGCCCTAACACAATTATCTCTTTCAATCACATAATCATTAAGTAATTTTGATAAAACTCATAACAGTTTGAGCATACCTCGAGATAGGAGGCGGAGTTGGTGAAGTAGCCACCATAGCAAGAAGAACATGATCATCTTCACTTTCTTTGCTCCAATCAAATCCTCCAAAGCCATCATCGATTCAAAGCGGCATGTTCGGGTTCTTCATCAAAGCGATGCTCGGTCAATGCATCCACCGTGTCTTCAACTTCATCTTCCATCGCTACCATACTGATGAAGTCACCGGTTCATCATCAAACTCTTCACTCCAATCAACTGATAACTTCTCTTGAGCAACCAAAGCCTTTTTTGATGGTGGAATTTCTTTGAGCTCAAGTTTTGGCTTCTCGGATGATCTGTTTGCTTGATACTTAGCAATCGCACTCCTTGAAAAGTGACCGGTCTTTTGACAATTGAAGCATTCAATTTGGGATTTGTCAAAAGTTATTCCTTGTTTTGGTTTGAAATCAATACTTTTGCTGTCTTCTTCATGTATTTTTGATCCTTGCGAAATCATAGCAACTTGCCACGATATCAATTTCTTCAAGTGCATCTTCTTCAACTGCTAGATCCTCTTCATAAGTGATGAGTAAAGCGGCTTGTTGTGCAAAGAAGGAGCACACAACTTCATCCGAGTGCAAAGTGGTAGGTGGTGGGGCTGCTTGAGCATATGAAGGGGTTGTAAATGCAGTGATTTTGAAAACAAGATTTGAGGAGAAAGCAGATTTTGGCAAGTAATCCCTTCTTTCGAGATGATAAAAAGCTATCTTGTGAGACTTAGAATTTGTTTGACCACTCATCTCATGCTCATACACCTTGATTGATGATAGAGATCATCAAAGTCCATGACATCAAACCTTGTTGTCCTCGATCATTGTAGCAATCACATGCCATGTAGATGGCAAACTCATAGAAACTTCAAATTAGCATCCTCAATGACACTTCTTCCTTGTACAACTCCAACATGTTGAGGAGATTTTGAAACCTATCATATGCGACATCAAGACTCTCTCTTTCACCTCTTGTGAAAGTTTCAAACTGCTGCTTGACAAATTTACAAGCATCTTCTTGAGGCTTCATTCCTCAAATCTGGTCTTGAGAGCGGCCAGTGCTTAGCATCTTTAGCATCATGAAATTTGAGAAGATGACCATCTGGAATGGCGATAAGAGAATGTTTAGTACCTTTTCTTGATTCCTTAGGGTTCTTCTTGGTAAGGCGCCTTTGGTGCGATTGGTTGTCCATGAATATTAATAGGTTACGGAACTACTTCATTGCCATTGACAATTACATTTCATAAAGCATGGTGCAGAATGGCAATATACTCCTCATCTTCATGCACCGAGATCATATTCTCCTTCTTGATTATTGGAATTACGAGTGAGGTGATTGAGGGTGGTGGAGCGACTTCATCAACATCTTGAATATAGTTGAAGTAGGGTTTCTTCCTAGTCGAGTTTCCACACAAGCTCGATACCACTTGTTGGATCGATATACTTTAATCAAACTAACTTTAACTAGCTTGTTAAGGTTTAATAACCTCGGATAAATCCTAAGTTATTAACAAAGAAACACTAAGCAATCTTTATCAAGTACGCGAATTTACTTAACAAAGCTAAGAAGAATAACTTTTATTATAAACTCTAAATGCGCTTTTATGCGAGATACTCTAAACAACTCTAAGATTATCGAACTTCTCTAAAACACTAAATAACTTGTGAATTCGTAAACTCTAAAACTCATAGACTCGTACCTCTAATGCCAATCTAGGAGTCCTTTTATAGGCTTAAGGATATCCTAGTCGGTTTACAATTTGTATTCTTGTCGACAAGTAATCTAAACATAGAATACAATACTTTCCATAAACGAATATAACAGTTCTTTGTTCTTGCGGTACTTTAACTTCATAATGCAAGACTTTGACTTTATCTTTAGCGATGCTTTGACTCTTTAACGTTTTCCGATGCTGCGACTTACAAGACTTTCATATCTTGATACTTTCATATCTTGACACTTTCATATCCCAACATAATGCTTGTGGAATGGATGTTTACTGCATTTCGGAAAATTAAGACACGAAAATTCCAAAATTTATAAGTAGCTCGAAAGCGAGAAAAAGTAATCGGTTGTTTACGCTCCTTCTGGCGCGTCGGTTGCGATCTGACGCCGTCGGTTATCCCGACAAAAACTAGTGCGATTTTACGAAAAAAATTCGGAAAATTTACATCTTTAGAATCTGGAAAATTTCACGCAAAACATCCATTATGACTCGATACAAGCATTTGACTCGAACAAACACACATGTATATCTTTTAATTAATTGAAATTCTCATGTTTACGTTTCTTTTGAAAACGTGTGTAATCCTCCCTACACTTATCCCTTATGTAAGATACCTTTATATGTAATTAAGACGAGGTTAAAGACAAAATAAAGCATTTTTACAAATTTAAACATGAGAATAAACAATAAATAAAAGATACACAACACACAAATAAAAATGAAAAACAAATACACATGGGTTGCCTCCCAAGAAGCGCTTGTTTTTGTTCGAGTCACGAGCTTGACTCTACCCTTATTTAACGGATAAAGGGGAAGTTTTTCCTACACTTAAGCTTAAGTGCGGGTGATAGTAGCTATACACACCCTTAGGGTGGAAATTTGCTACGTGAGGAGAGGGTGATGGGTGATTTATATGCTCAAAGGAGTGTGCTCCATTCATTATACCCTTACCTAATTCTATTTGTGTAGCGGGTGAATCAAATCTCTCTCTTAAAAATGGATCATCTTCTATCAACATCAAAAGATTCTTAGTTAAGGATCCATCTTGACCTAATAAACCCGGTTTAAACCCATAATGTTTCTTGTTATCAACCATGAATGGGTGATATAAGTGTGTAAGGTCATGGTTTACTCCTATATTAGCTTCCACTCTACATGGCCTAGAGTCTACCACCTTTATCAAGCAACTACCCAGATTATTTATTTTGATGGGTGGATTGGGGCCTAATTCAATTCCAAGATTCACATCTAAAGACGGAAAATTCGGTAAGGTTTTTGGTTGAGGCTCCGGTTCATCAAAATTAGGAACTTCCCTAGGACTAAGAGAGATGTCATGACAACAAGTATCTAAACCTACATTCTCTAGTGGCGTTTGGTCCAAAGGTTCTATATCAATCGGGGTTCCTATAGTCTCTTCTACTTCTTCCGGGTAAGTTATAGGCGATGTGTGTTCCTCAAGTGATGGTAGGGCTTGTGGGCTTTGAGTTTCCACCTCATTCTCCATTATATCTAGATCTCCTAAAAGTTCATCATGTGTTTTAGTATGATCTAACCCAAATACACTCTAAGTATCTCAAATCCTTCTTTAGCCATTAAATTCTTGCCATTTCAAATTTGATCACTATGTTCTATTTGCCTAAAGGATTCCTCACGCTTGTCATTGTTTTGAAATCTATCCCACGCATGCAACTAGGCGCTTCAACTATAACCATCTCACAATCTTGTTCGGGTTTAGGTTCCATGTTCTTAAAACTAAGTCTTTTGATCATGATGCCTAAGGTTGGATAAATCCTCCTTATCCATTTTCTCAAGTTGTGACAACCGATGGTTTATGCTTAGGAGGCTTTTCTCAAAAATTTTCCGAGGGTCTCACTAAAGGAGTTGATTCTAACAATGATCGTTGAATAGAAGCCACACAAGCACAAAATTTATCAAATCCATCCAACCTTACACCCGCCTCCTTTTGGATATCTCTAAGATCACTCACAAATTCATTAGAACAATAAAAGCAATCCAATCATGCGAAATTCAATTGTTCCTCATTTGTTAATGATTCAAATGCAACTTCACTTACCATAGCGACAAATGAAAAGGGTTTTACGAACACAAATGCAAAGAAGGGGATAGACTACAAGGAAGCTAAAAATGAGAAAAATCTTACTTGATAGGAATCAAGCAAGGGAACCTACAGGTGGACTCTAACTAGCTATTCTATTCCCGTGGCGCCAAAACTTGATAACGCCACACGCGTCGTCGGGGTCAAAGGAACTTCCTTTTAAATCGAGCAAGTTTTTCAACACCCTAGCAAAGGAACCTAATCGTTGTAGTGTAGTATTAGGGTAAACCAAGGAATTGATATCGCTCTCTAGGGAATAGGAATGCTAGTGAAAAGTTACTACGCTAAGGTTGGGGTTGAGAAGATTATTTTTATCTTTTATGTTTTTAGGAAATGGAAAGTACAATTTCGGGTTTGGATTTGGGGGGTTGGTATTTCTACCGATTACTCTACTCGTCTAATTATCTAATCTAGTGGGTAGTCTATGTCTAATTATTGTGTGCTCGTATGATGATTTAAAGATGTGTTTACTTAGGTTTTATTACTCCTTAATTATCTCCTATTGATGGTTGAATTGTCACGTCCTTATTCTTAATTGTGTTGTGTGTCTAAGGTCGTAGGGTATGCGTTTATCCCTAACTCTTTGAAACTACCAAAGGTTATTGCCTACAAAATCTCTAGGATTTATACACTTAACACTAAGGTACTCTTCGGATGGTTTAGCCTACAATGACTCTAGGTAATTATAAGCTAAGGTTCACAAAGATTAATCAAGCATTAACTACACAACGGATGACCTATCGCAATACTAGATCATTAACAATTAAGATAAGAGGCAACCAATCAATATTCAATAATTAAGTTTCATATTCCCTAAGCAAACACACAAGTAAATTAGCCGGACATGGGAAACATGCAAGCATACACACAATTAATTGAAGACATACTTGAATTAATGAAGTAAAACACTTATCTTGATGTAAGATAGGGTATGGAACCTAAAATCTTGTACAAGACAGACCTTGGTTCGAGTTTAGGTTTTTACTCCAAAGACTACACACGAAAACTAAAAATTCGGATTCTATATATAAGATTACAAATCTGACGCGCCACCTTTGATTTGTGGCGCGTCGGGTCGCCGCTATTAGGGTTTCGCCTTGCCACGTTAGTCTTGCGACGGCGGTCACCTTATGCATGTGATGCCGTCCCTTGATCTCGACGTGGTCTGGATCAAATCTAGGCCGTCCGAGTCATGACGCCTACTCTTTTAAAACCCCAAGCCGTCACTTGTAAATGAGCAATTTAGCTATTGTGTCGTCACAAAGTTGTCCGTGCGGCATCGCTAGTTGTGCTCGACGTCCCCTTCGGCCCAAAGACTGAGTGTCTCGATTCTTGACTTTGGCCATTTTCTTCAGATATTCATGCCTTTTCATCCGAATAAGTGTCATTCCAGCATTTTGCCTTCAAGATACCTAAAAAGTGAAAAGGAACGATATTAAGTAATAACATATACAAAAGTGATCAAATAAGGGCTTAAACGACCACTCAAAAAGGTACATTTTAAAACCTTATCAAGGACCATCTATCTCATGATCGCCAAATCAGTATCAGGTAGAGATAGTGGTCATGAACACCCAAAGCTCATGCATCTTCAAACCTTCTGGGGGATGGTTCATATGAACCATATTGATTATGCTAGTTTGATATGGGAAGACATGATGCAGCACTACAGGAAGCCTGGTACCAAGATTCCCTTCATCAGATACACCAAGTTGCTAATCCACAATCTTCTCGGGAAGCACCAGGATATCCCTCTGAGACAGAATGATCCCGACATGCACTCTATGCTGAATGAGCCAACCTTAAACTCTGTTAGGTTCAAAGACACATAAACTAGAAAACAAGGTGCAGAACTCCCCGCTTGCTTGATTACCGGTGCAATCAAGGATCTTCCGACCAACAAACGATACAAGGATGCTGTGCTTGCGGGAAAATTTGGCTTCATGGATGAGAAGACGACTCCAGCGATTACAATAAGGGCTAAGAGAGCTGGAAGCACTGGAAGCACAACAAAGTACAAGAAAACGAATCCAAGCAGAAAGAGGAAAGCCCCAGCCAAAACCGTCCATCCTAAAAGAGAACCGGAACCAGTTCAAACATCCCTTCAAGATGACGATTCTGAAAATGAGTCAGATGACCTGACTGTGTACTCTGAAGTACATACAGATGACACATCTATCATCAAGAAGACAGAGGACAAACCTGCTAGTCCTTCATCTGACAATGGGAAGAAACCTAACGATGAAGAAGAAGAGGAAGAGTCAAATTGGGAGTATGATCCTAACGCTGCAGAGAAACAACTCCACAAAACTCTGAAGCAACAAAGAATGGAGAAAGCTGCAGAAGAGTTTGCACTTCAACAAATTAAAGGACCTGGAGGTTCCAGCGGGGGTGTTCATTCATGGATGTTAATACAAATAAGCCGTAAACATGTTTATTTATATTTTACGATCTTCTAATATTTTGTCGATAACAAACGTAAAATCATTGTAACGAAACAAATAAAATACGTAAATGGTTTGAGCCAATAGTTTACTAACACACTTACGTTTTTACATAAAACACTAAAACAAGTATAAGTAATTTTATGATACATATGTATAACAACTAGTGTTTACATATTTGGGTAAATATATACATAACTAGTATGTATTATAATGGGTAATATAAAAGGGTAGAAACTTAAGTATTTGACCCATTGACCAAATACATTGAATATAGTTGGGTACAACCCAAAGTCCATGACCCATACCCATGGAGCATGACCCATAACCCATTGCATGACATCATGCTTAAGTCATATATGGATATTATCCATGACCCATGGTTTTAACCCATGACCCATGGACTAGATGCATTACATCTTGTAGATACATTGTATCTACTTGGATACCCATTATCCATAACCCATGACCCATGACCCATGACCCAAAACCCATGGGCAAAAGGGAGCGTCCCACGGATCCCCAGTAATACACTGGACGGATTCCTCAAGTGAGGGATTCGTGGGATCCGTGAAACAGTAGCTAAATTTCTTCTATAAATAGGGAGCCATTTCTTCCTTTTGGGTTGCCACTACCACACATACTTATCCCAAGTATTGTAACCTTCTAACCACAGATCCTAAGGATCTTTCTATGTAGTTTATCTTTTGTTTTTGTGTGATTCTCTAGGTTCCTCTTAAAGGCGAGATCACCACCTCTTGAAGTCGAGCAAGCTCAAGTCCATGAGTTGCCATGCTTCGTTATCATCAAGACTACTGAGGTTCTATTATTGATATTCTTTCTTTCTCCATAGAAGTGTTGTGTCCAAGGCATTAGTGAAGAATGCCAAAAGAGTCAAGACGAAAGCATTAGTGAAAGGTGCTTAACGTCCGTGTCAAAAGCATTAGTGAAGAATGCTAAAGGAGTCAAGACGAAGGCATTAGTGAAAGGTGCCAAGCGTCTGTGTCAAGGGCATTAGTGAAAGATGCCTAGAAGCTAAGTCAAGTGACATTAGTGAAGAATGTCAAGGTTGTATACTCGATGAGGTGCATCGATATACAAATAGAGATATGTTGTATCCAAGGATATTGATATCCTTGATGGTGTTGTAATAAGGAGATTGATCTCCTTTGGGGTTAGGTGTTGTGTAGTTTTGGGTAGTAGTTCCTCCATCGTAATGGAACTCGGTACTTACCCTAGTACCGGATAAAGGGTAGGCGACATTGTGGTAGGGTGGTTCTTCCTTGTAAAATAACCCGGTGGTTAGCCTAGTACCTGAAAAAGAGTAGGCGACGTTGTGAAGGCTTCTCCGCCATAAGGAGTTGGTGTCGTGTAGTGATTACGAACTCTCGAGTAGGTGACTCGGGGAGTGGAGTAGGGCAAGGAAGGTATCCTTGTAGCCGAACCACTATAAATACTCGCGTCGTGGTTATGTGCTTCTTACTCTTTATCTTTCATTACACATTTATATATCTATCTATCAATGTCCAACATACACATCCAAATAGATTGAGATAAGTTGATCTAAATATTTTAAAACAAAGTTTTAATTGGTAAAACTATTGAACCCCCCCTTCTAGTTTTCCACAGTTGGCTCAGAGCTTCGTTACCAAGTTTTTTAGAGTATTTTGTACTTTAAAAACTTGATACGATCCGTGTATGTTTGAACACTACGAAGAAGGATTTTTTTAAAGTCGTGTTTTAAAAATCATCATATTGTTTAATGTTGGACAATGATAGAGCGTTCTAATATTTTACTTGTTAAGAATTCTCCATACTTGGATTTGGGCATACCAATAAGATCATGGAGAAATTTTCTAAATACTTCTTTTCGAAAAAAGAATCTTTAGCAAAGTATTCCCCATACATGGATTTGGGGATCCTAAGAAGATCACAAAGAATTTCTCTAAATATTTCTTTCCTTGAAAAGAATATTTAGCAAAGGTATGATCTTTAATAAATTACAAATATTTGTTTTATTTTAATCTTAGTAGTATGTTTATATTTTCTTAGTAATCACTAAAGTAGTTATCTATATTGAAATCATCATCAAGAATAGTATTCTTCGTTGATTTGTATAGACAACACTACAAACTAGTAATAATGATGTCTCGGGTATTCGAGAGCCTTGTTCATTATTCCTGACAAAAGAACTATTGACATTTCATCAATGTCAATGAGTATCCATTTGAAATTTCTTATATTATGATAAAATGGGATTTTACCATAATTTTTGAAAAACGTCCCAAAGAATTATGATTTATTCATAAAAAGGGAACCTCGTCAAATAGGATTAGTATTAAACTGTCAAAACCCCTAACCACAAGTTATCGAGCTTAAACATCAACCCTAGGCAATTTAGAACTCTCAAACCAAAATTATCAAGGAATACTTAAGCTGAACTTTTGCTGTTATGCCGGATCCCTGCATTTGAACTAGCCGGATCCCTAATACAAGGGATCCGTGGGATCCGTGCAACAGAAGACATCGTAAGTTAGAAATGATCATTGTGGAAGTTCCACTATCACTTTCCCCTGTCAAGCAAAACAATCTCTTGTGTAAGTTTAATCTTCACTACATTGTTATTTCTATTCCTTGATTCCTAGGATTACAATTTTCATCTTTAGAAGTTGGGTTCAAATGGGTTTGTCATAATTTGTTACCACATTATTTTCTAAGATAATCTAAATCAAAGAATTAACATTGTTAATAAAAATTAAACTCATTCTTTGAATTCAATGAAGATATTTTGAGCAAAATTGTGATCAAACCTTTTAGGCTACTATTCACAATTAACACCACACTGTGGTTTTGATGTATAGGAACAATCATGCCTAGTAACCGCCAACAAGATTATCATGATACCGCCCACTACATCCCAATGTATCATCGAAAGGATGGACTTAGTCTGGAGGATAGGAAAGCTTTCAAGTTGCTCGAAAAGAGACTTTTTCATGAAGGTCGTGTGGTAGAACCATCATTTCTTGCTAACACCAACATCCGAGAAGTTTTGAAACAATTGGCTTTGATTGTCTTTTGGACATAAACGAACAAATTTTCCGGTGTTCGTGTGAATTACTGCAAAACAATGAGAATAGTTAGGAATGAGAACGGGCCATCTCAATTGTCTTCATCATAAATGAGCATGAGTACACCCTTTCACTTGTAGAATTTGGAAGAATACTACGTGTTCCATATCAAGGAGTTTGCATGTATTCAATGAATGGTCTTTGGCGGAGCTACCGACATGGTAGATCATCATGAAGTCTACCACATGAGAATCTCGAAGCAACCATGGTAAGGGATACCGTGTTCATGGAAAGGGCATCCCCATCGAGGGTCACTAGAAATTCCAAAGTGATCTATAGGGATCCATTTCAAATGGAGCTTTCGAGATGTTCCGTTGTATAAGAAATGGGAAGTCGTGGTGAGGAGAATGTGCTTTGCTTGGGAGGAACAAGGATCACCCAATGCGTGCTTGAGGTTCATGATTTATTGCCTTGTGACCGAGACTCGCTTCAACCTTGCATATTACATGATTAAGAGAATGGCGAGTGTGAAAAGCATGGACAAGATGGTGATCCCTTATGCAATGCTCCTATCCCGTCTTGCAAACTTCATCTTTGCTTTAGATCCTTCTCCGTATTCCTTTGATCATAGCTTTTGCAACAAAGTCATGGTGCCGTTATCCGAGGAAAAAACTACAAGGTTCATGGTGGATGGCAAAAGACCTCACCCACCAACGGATTCATCGGATGAGTGGGAGAGACAAAGAAGGAGAAGGAAGTAACCATTTCAAATTCTTGGTCCGATTCATAAGAATTATTCTCAAAATTTGATCACTATGTTCTATTTGCCTAAAGTTCCTCACGCTTGTCATATGTTTTGAAATCTATCCCACGCATGCAACTAAGGCGGTTCAACTATAACCATCTCACAATCTTGTTCGGGTTTAGGTTCCATGTTCTTAAAACTAAGTCTTTTGATCATGATGCCTAAGGTTGGATAAATCCTCCTTATCCATTTTCTCAAGTTGTGACAAGCGATGGTTTATGCTTAGGAGGCTTTTCTCAAAAATTTTCGAGATCTAAGGTCTCACTAAAAGGAGTTGATTCTAACAATGATCGTTGAATAGAAGCCACACAAGCACAAAATTTATCAAATCCATCCAACCTTACACCCGTCTCCTTTTGGATATCTCTAAGATCACTCACAAATTCATTAGAACAATAAAAGCAATCCAATCTGCGAAATTCAATTGTTCCTCATTTGTTAATGAACTCAAATGCAACAAACACTTGGAGTATTTAATTACGTAGACAAAGGGAATTTGAATTTAACGTTCTTTCCTGCTACTCTAAAAATATTACTTTTACCCATGAGTCCTAATTGTCCAAAACAAAGGTACAAAAGATATGACTCGACTTAGCAACCATGCAAGTAACTAGATATTTGAACTAAGGGTTTAGTAATGATAACAATAATGCACTAAAGGTGAGTGCATACAAGGTAGGCTAAGGCGATTTGGGTGTACATTTGGGGGTGGATTGTAAACAATGCTCTTCATTGACATTCTGGAAAACCGAAACATCACGAGAACCGTGAAAAGGATAGGCTCTGAGGGGTTAACTAGGGGTATCGTGTACTAAAGATGAGTACATCACAAGGGTGTGGGGTAATTACTCAACCGATGTGAAAGAAATAATTATAATACAGGTTTCAAACAAGGGTTATCCTAATGCCTCTTATCACTTAGTTATTCCTAACTACACAAGTGTAGTCTCACTAGCGATCTCGGAATGCATCACAAAACAAGTTCTAGAATCTATTATACTACTGGTACACTCTCTAAGCATTAAAGGTGAATGCTTTTATTCCTACAGATCTAGAGGTGAACCTCACATTTTTGGGGTGGAATTTGAGTGGTAAACGGTTTTTGTGCTAGTCATATAACTCCTATCCATGAGACACTTTATTAAGAATAAAGTTTTTGCTCGTACATGTCATAAAAAAATTTAAATTTGGTGCTAAAATTGCCCTAACAAATATTTCTCATACTTTATTACACAATTTACTAAGGACAAGACAAATGATCAAGGATAATAATAGTTTCTAAGTTCTCGTTTTATTCTCCCTCCATACACTTAAACTGAACATTGTCCCTAATGTTCCCCGAAAGTATTAAAGTTATGATAAAGGAAGGTAAGTAAAAGAGAAAGAAACTAGTACTCCCGTGATTAACTCGGTAGGATCCGTGTGAAGTTGCAGTTAAACTCTTTTACAAGAAGAATGCATACGTTATAAGCTCTATCCAATGTTGAGTTTCTTCTTCATGCCAAATATAACCTGCACACTTAAGAAAACAAACGAAACCTTCGCGTAAAATCGGCGGTAAAACTATGTATGACACAACTACACTAGGATATAATGCTTGTGGAATGGATGTTTGCAGTTTTTTTCTAAAAAATTAAGACCTGAGAATTTCCAAAAATTTATAAGTATACAGAAAACGAAAAAATATTGTATAAAATTGTTTACGCTAGACTGACGTCGTCGAGCTTTAATCTGACGTCGTCATGTTGTCATGACAAAACCGGTCTGCTGCGTTTTTACGGAAAAATTCGGAAAAATTACATCTTTAAAACTCGAAAATTCTCGCAAAACATCCATTATGACTCGATACAAGCATTTGACTCTAACAAACACACATATATATCAATTTCACTAATTGTAATTCTCATGTTCATGTTCTTCAAAAACGTATGTAATCTTCCGACTTATATTTTTGTAAAATACCTTTATATGTAATTAAGACGAGGTTAAAGACAAAATAAAGCATTTTCACAAAATCAAACATGAGAATAAAAACAATGAAAAAGATATATGACACACAAACAAGCAAACAATTAAGCATGCGTTGCCTCCCACGAAGCGCTTTTCTTTATTTGTGAGTCTTGTAGCTAGACTCGAAGTCGTGCTCCTTCGTTGTCTCGTTTTTCATCCTCAATGAAAACTCTATCATATTGACAAAATTCTCATCTACTCTATATCTAGGTCCTAGGGTCAAACAATCCCTATAGTAAAGCTTCCTTTTCTCCCACATAAAATTCAAGCCTTTTTCAACATCTTCTTCGCTCTTTTCCTCAAAAGCTCTAATGTTATCTCGTTCATAAAGGGATAGAGGGCCATAACCGTTCATCTTCCAGGGCATCCTATATGTAATTTCATCGTCCCCTTCCGCAAATCTAACCATTCCCTCGGATTTGTTATAGCTTAACCTAGATTTTTCAACAAACGATTTTCCTAACACAACTTGGGATAAGCTATAGTCGATGACACATCCTATATCTTCTAGGACCATAAAATCAACTATGTAGGTGAAGTTTCCTACAAAGACGTGTACATCCTTGACTCTTCTCACAAAATTGCAAACCCCACTGGGATACTTAGGGTCCCAGCTAATCTTAAGTCGCTCATTCATTATGTCATTGTAAACAGCTGATGACATCACATTGATGGGGGCGTCCGTATCTATGTAAGCGTGCTCGACATTCGTATATCCAATCATACAAGGGATCTTGATGTTCCATGGATTTCCTCTCCTATTCTTTGGGCATATTCTAATTATGGGTGATCGAGGATTGTCGATTATGTATTGGTGGTAAGCAACTTCTTCCTTAGTGGGGTAACGATTGAAATAGGCACTATTCTCCACATTCTCATTTTCATTTACTAAATCATTACCTGAACTATTGCTAATCATGGAGCCAACAATCGAGGCGCTAACCACTTTTTCAACAGCGTCCCTAATTGTACTCTCAAATACCCCACGCAATTCTTGAAGCTCATTGTTTCTACTAATATTTCGGTTGCGACGATGGTTAGAGGGGCGTTGGTCAATTGGTTGTGGTTTGAGTGGAAGTGGTTTATTTGGTGGGGAATTTTTGTTTGGTGGATTATCACCTTCCATGATGAAAAGTGATGGGCTACGAACAAATTCACGAAAAAGGGAGATAGACTACAAGGAAGCTAAAAATTGAGAAACAATCTTAATTGATAGGAATCAAGCAAGGGAACCTAAACGAGATAAAGATCTAACTAGCTATTCTATTCCCCGGCAGCGGCGCCAAAAACTTGATGCGCGTAAGAAGCACGTTTGGGGTCAAAGGAACTTCCTTTCTTCGAGCAAGTTTTTAACCACCAGGCGGTGAACCTAATCGCTGTAGTGTAGTATCGGGTAAGCCTCGGGATTGATATCGCTCGTAGGGAATACTGAATGCTAGCAAGAAATATATTACGGTAGGTGGGGTTGAGGATGATTCTTTTTTTTTTTTTATCTTTATTGGTTTTTTAGAAAGCTAAGGTAAATATCTCGGGGCAATTGTTTTAGGGGGTGGTACTTCTATCGATTACTTCTACTATCTAATTATCTAATACTACGGGTAGTATTATGTCTAATTGATGTGTGCTCGTATGATGATTAAAAATGTGTTTACCTAGATACTATTACTCCCTAGTTATCTTTTATTGGTCGGTTGAATTGTCACACCTTATCTTAACGCGTTGTATTTCCTAAGGTCGTAGGGTGTGCCTATGCCCTAACTCTTTGAGGTTACCTTTGGGTTTAGCCTACGAAATCCACAAGTCCTTAAACTATTTCATTCATAAGCTCACTTTCACAAAGATTACTCAAGCATTAAACACAACGAAAGCCTAGTTGCACTCCTAAGCCAATTTCAATTAAGATAAGAAACAACCTAACAATAATCAATAACTAGGTTTCATAGATCTAAGCAAATACACAAGAAATTTAGCTAGACATGTTAAACAAGCAAGCATACACACAATCAATGGAAGACATAATGATACTTTGGATTAAATCACTTATCTTGATGTGTAAACCCTAAGATACTGTCCAAGTCAGACTAGAAATGTTTAGGGTTTTTACTCCAAAAGTCTACTTCTTTAAATGCAGAAAAATCGAATTTTATATATAGATTTACAAGTCGCGACGTCCACCTTATAGATGGGACGCCGTCACCGCCGTCATTAGGGTTTTCGTCTCGCCAAGTCATCGATGGGACGACGCCACCAGAGTTGTGACGCGTCGAGATTCGATTGGGACGTCGTCGATTTTGGATCGGACCGTGCGAGATGAAAAGTCCGAGTGACGCCTTCTTCTTCAAAGCCCGATGTCGGGTTATACAAGCAAAAATTCCATCGAGCCGCCTAGTGCATGTTTTTATCAAATATGTATAGAGGGACGGCGTCGCCGTTTGGTTGGACGCCGTCAGGTTCAATTTGAGCAGCTTGAGTGGCTTCGATCTTGACTTTGCCATTTTCTTTATGTATTCACTCCTTTTCGTCCAAATATACTTCATTCTAACATTTTGCTTCCAAGAGACCTAAAAAGTGAAAAGGAACGAAATTAAGCAGTAACGAATATAAAAGTGGTCGACTAAGGACCCCTTAAAAGTGTACGTTTTAAATTCTTATCAAACGGACAAGAAGACCCCTAATCATTAAAATGACTAGTTATTAAACAACCACCATTGTTACTACGTACTTTCCTAATAACGAAAAAACAAAAAATTCTGAACGCACACTTACTTGATCAGGACAACCATATAATCAATGCCCTGAGTTGATCTTTGTCCTCGATGTGCGAACTATTTCTTGCTTACCACACTAGCAATAGACCAGTTTTACAGGTTTAAGCTTTTGGAGAAGACAGGTTTTGAGAAAATTTAGTGAGAATAAAATTGTGGTACAGTGTAATATAGGAAAATGAAAACATTGTACAACGGCTTTAAATAGTACGCTACAGTAAAATAACGATTATACCCTTACATATAATCAATTGACCTAAGAATAACGGGTCAAATAACTTGGATAATATAAAAAAACTTGAAAAAGGGACTTTGGATGACGAAAATGCCAAGGTACGACTCCCGATGATTTTTTTAACAAGTTTAGGGACGAGCGGTGCATTTTACTCTTATTTTTAAAAGTAGACAATTAATTTGAGATAACCCGAGATAAATATAAACAATAAATATGAATCGAAAAGAGTAAATATTATACTCCCTCAAATATTTAGTGTTCATGTTTTTATTTCAGGTTGTCTCAAATTAATTGTCACTTTTAAAAATAAGACTAAAATGCACCGCTCGTCCCTAAAAGAAGTTCAAGTTTACCGCATTATCATCATTCGAAGGTTTTATTACAAATATTAAAAAAGCTTTAAATTAATTAGTTAAAGGTAAAACTAAGATTTTACAAAAAAATTTAAAAACAAAAAACGAAAAAAAAAAAAAAAAAAAAAAAACCTATAATAGTGATGATTTTTTTAAACTATGTGTTATTTGTTTTAGATAATTATTTTGAAACGGATTGGGTAACTAACAATAAACAATTATTACAAAAATAGTAAATATAACTTTGATGTAGTTCATAGTACCACTCATTGTACATTTGAAGATGCACTTGTAATATAAGCAATGAGGACTTGTACAACAGATAAGGAATATCTCAATTCCCTAAAGATCACGACAAATATAGAGGAACATCATATGACCGCCACGTGGAAGTGGTGGGACCAACGTGTCTTCCTCAAAAGCATGTGACACGTGAACCGTCGAGAAAAGCCGAGTACCACCATATCACGTGCTTATGAATGGGTTACGTGGATCGCTTCTCGTACCAGCCGCCTTGTACGGAACGGCTCAGATTTCCTTTTGACCACATAATTTACTACCATCCATAATTATATGGGGACGATTTATACACTCTAACAAATGATTGACACATTTCAAAGTATTGTGTTTGGATATTTATACCCTCATAGTTATATTTACAATTTCACCTATGCGAGGGTATAAATGTCCAAACACAATATTTTATAGTGTCCCAATCATTTATTCGAGTGTACAAATCACCTCCCATAATTATATTTCTTACGACATTATTAATTGTAAAAATATTAAATGTAGATACGGCGTTTGTAAGTTTGTATGCGTTGCAAAACAGCAAAAGACGGTTTTTTATTTATTATAAGTTTTAAATTTGTTATTATCAACCCAAAGTTAGGTAACCTAGCTAGCTCTTAATAAAAGCTAGATGCAATAGTAAAAAGGAATAAAGTTTTGGATCGAAACATGGTTACTAGTTTGACAGTGAAGTGCGCTAAAGACTTGAAATGAGTTAGGTATGATGCATTACTGGATGAGTCTTGTATGCCGGTCAATACGTGAGTCTAAGCGTCTAGAACTATTTTACTTGTAGCTAGGAAGGAATTTGACGCTCTGAATATTCGTGCATAGCAACGAGATTTTATAGCTACAACTGGTTTATTGATAACAAAAAAGTTTATAGTTTATAGGTTATAAACGAAAAATAATAAAAGTTTGAAGATTCGAGATTAAACACAATGTTTTGAAACCCGGTTCGACCCGGGTGGTTCAACCGGATGAACCGTTCTGGTTGAAAAACAGGTCGATTTAAACCGGATCAACTTTGCCAGGTTGGGTCGAAAACGGGTCAAATTAAACCAGGTCAACCTGTCGGGTTTGAAGCGTCCTGGGTCAACCCGATTTTCGTTTTGTATTAATAGTTTCCTTTTGAAATATATATTTTCAGTATTTTCTTTTTTAGTTTCAA
The DNA here is from genome assembly GCA_022545495.1 of Chrysanthemum lavandulifolium. NCBI lineage: Eukaryota > Viridiplantae > Streptophyta > Magnoliopsida > Asterales > Asteraceae > Chrysanthemum > Chrysanthemum lavandulifolium. The sequence continues at coordinate 107,856,730 of CM040243.1, read as the reverse complement.
CTTTTCACTTTTCAGTTTTTCCTTCGGGTACCCTGTGACGATTAACCATAGGAATAGATGTCGATGAGGCCTGATTCACTGGTTCGTATCGGTTTCAACGGGTCATCTCTGGTTTGTTTTTGGAATTCTTTTATTGGTTAGCCGAACCGGTGGCGACACCGGTTCCCGGTAGAACCCGTTGGTCCCGTCCGGTTTTCAAAACTATATTTACCATTAGCTTGTTACGTTGTATGTAGCTTTGTATGTTTTATTAATTTGTATAATGTGTATAATAACGGCTTCCTGCTTCGCTTTCGATGGCTTTTATTGGTTAGCGAATCGGTGGCGACACCGCTCCGGTTGAACCGTTGGTCCCGTCCGGGTTTAAAACTATATGTACCATCAACTCATTAGGTTGTATGAAGTTTTGTGTGTTTTATTAATTTATATAATGTGTATAATAACATGTACTTTTCATTTTAGGGTGTTTTAAAAATAACATTAATTAGTGTGTTTAATTATTTTATATGGATTATGTTGTAGTTTGTTTAAATTGTATACTATGAAAATTTATTTTACTTTTTAGTAAGTTGTGTTTTAATTGGTTGTATTTAATTTTGTAGATATGCTTTTAATTGTTAGCACAATGTTAATAAATCATTGTACTTTTAAGTAATAGGGTGTTTTAATAAGAGTATTAATTACACTATACATTTCACTTTGACCATTTTTAACTTTTAACATTTCACTTTTACCATACACTTTTATATATAGTATATAGATTAGGTTAAAGACCCTTAGCCTCATGGGTTTTTAAAAAAAATATATTTTTATAAGAAGTTATGTTTGTGAATAAAATAAGAAAAATAACGAACGTAAGCATGTTTCATTAATATGTGAAAGACATAATGAGATAATAAATGAACTATTCGAGAAACAATTGATCTTGTAACAATTAAAATAACAAACGGCTATGCATTGTCGTCTTCAAATTTGATGGCTTTGAATAGCAAATAACGTCGGTGAGCGCTAATCAAGTTAATAGCCAATGTCTGTTCCATTAACACTTATAGTTAAGAACCAATTAGATAGATAAAATTTTGCTACCTACATGCTATAAACTTTATAAATAAATAAGTTTTGACTATCGAATGATAGTGTGTATGTAAAGAAGTTGGGTATGTTTGGTTAACTATGATCACATATCATGTAGCACATCTTTGTGGATTGTGCTCGTTGTGCTATCCCTGAGGTTTTTCTTTTGGTCGCAAACAACCATCTTTGAATCATTATTAATGAACAAGTTTAACAATGATTCTGGTGTATTCATCTGTGGTCCCAGTAAACCCTTTCCGTTATGACAACATTGTTGGAATTATAACATGACTATCATATATAAAACACATAAAACATCAAAGAAACTTGCGGAAGCGTATAGGAACTTATAATGAATAGTTAACTAACATAAATATAAAGTATGCGTCTTTTTATTCTAAATTAATGTTAATCAATTCTACAAAACTAGCAGTGATGAACCCTAATTAGGGTTTATAGGATTATAAAATTACCCTTCACCTATTTTTAATTCAATCCAAGATACCAACAAAAGTATGTTATACCACGCTCATGCACACATACTAAATCAAATTAAAGTAATGCTAGTTTTAATCACACGAAAATATTTGTTTTGAAAAATAAAGTTTCGACACCTTTGTGAAGGTGGTCGAATCGATTGTAACAAAGAAACACACAAAACAATTTTAGGGTTGTATAACGAAGACAAGAGATGCAAAACAAGACCCTAGCCAGATTTATACACAAAATAACTTTGTTACCAAGTTAAGTTTGGGTTGGGTTGGGATTTCCTTTTGGCCGCTCGGTTTGAATAATCCCCAAGGGATTCCTGAACCTTCCCAATCTCTATTTTGCAATCTAGTCCTTCCATTTAATATTTAACGATCGTTAGTCCATTACACTTAATTAACTTAACGTCCGTTATATATTTCGTGTAATTAATAAATAAATATAACATTTTACATTTAATTATTAACTTTAATTCTCATACGTAAAGCGTGCAATCCTGTGGTCTCGAGTTCAATCCTAACTCACGACTACTAATTTATACCCATCAAACTAAAAGCTCCCACTTGGATATATCTTAACAGAGTGATCACATCGGTTAGCGTCTAGCAACACTTCAATGCCTCTAGTACAACTCAAGCAAGGCTCCTGGAAAACTTTTTAATGATTTCTCATTATTATTATCCTTTTGTTTGTAATACCATGTTAAATAAAGATATGGAATTAAGTCACTCTTTATTCAACTATTATGTTTCTCGTTTTAAGTTATTGACCAAGATTACCAAATCTTCTGAACATATTCAGGGGAGAATTTGGGTGTGGTCACACAAACATCTTGTCAACCCTACGAGGGCCCAAAAGTATTAAACTCAAATAAATTTGAAGAACAAATTGCTGACTACGAGACTAACCCATAAACTTTGCAACACTCCGAAACAACCCTTATGATCGCCATTCACGATAAGCGTTAAGTTGCCCTACGTAAATGCACTACATTTATGACACTTATCCGATATCTCAAGTCCGAGGATAACTATTCATAATTTATGATCGCTCCCGAGCAGGTCAAGCTAAATCACACAAGCTCGCCACTGCGAATGGCGCATCGTAATCACTTTAAAACGGCCAGAGCGAACTCAATGAAGATCGGAGAGTAATCTCACGCAGTTAGTCACTCATGAATAACCAACCAGAAGAAACTCAAAACAGTTCACACACCAATGCAATTTAAGATCGAGGAATACAGTGGATTCCCGTGTCGTTAAGTCCCAACGAGTCAGTGACGAGAATAGTCGGGCGATGTAGTGATCGAGAGATTTGAACGGAAAAGAGATTCAAGATGATTATAATTAAGGAAAAAGCCCATAAACCATGTGGGCTTAAATGCAAATTAAAGGAAATTAAAAGATAAAATCTATTAAATAAACGCTATCACTATATTTAAAATGATGAACGTTTAAAACCTAAAACTTACGTTTTAAAACAAAATTACGTAAACGCATAAATAAAACGTGAAACTTATACAATATAAATCCTAAAAATATGAAAATACATTTTTACAATCCTAATGATATAAGAAAATTTATAGAAAAGGAAAATTATTTTTATAACTATTTAATTAATTATTATTAATTAAAAACTATTTTTAACTATTTAATAATTACCTAAAATACAAGAAATTAGGAAATAAATCTAGAAAAATAAAATTATGAAATGGAAAAGTCTAAAATAACAAACTAGAATTTTCAAAACTATTTTTGTATTTTTCTGATTATTTTTCTATTTTCTAGGAATTTTAAACTATTTTAATCTAATTAAAATTGAGAAAATACCAAATAAAAGGAGAAAATAAGGAAAAATATTTTTATGCTTTTAAATTTATCTTAAACTATTAAAATTGGAAAATTATTTTTGGAACTTTTTCTCAATTAATTGCAATTAAAGCTAATTAAAATGATTAAAACTGCTTTAATTAAGAAAAATAGTGAACAGTAACTAAAAATCATGAAAAATTCAGGGAAATTCTAAATTATTATTCTAAATCTGAGAAAAATATAAAAACTAGGGCTTATGTGGAGAATTAAAGGGCTGCAATGTAAATGGATATGAAATAAGCACTAGAAGTTAAGCAAATAAGCACTAAAGTGAACCAACTGATAACATAAGCTAAATAATTCTAAAACTACTCTAAGGCAACTAATTATAGCTTATTCTAACACCTAATAAGTGATCTACCAATGATTCAAGAAACTGCTACATAAGCCAAAACAGAATCAATTCCAACGTTTCTAGGCGATGTAACAACTATCCAATAAGCTAGAGGAAAACCATAAGTTAGGTTCTCAAGACAACCTCGCGTAGAGTGTATAACCCAAATTTCAAGAATTAAGGACCAAGATTGAAGACATTAGAGCTCAACAAAATCCGCCAAAGGATCACTAGTCATTGATTGCGGTAAAACAAGAGACAGGACCTACTTTGAGCTTATTTAATGACTTATCGAAAAGATAAAAAGCAAAACAGATATGGGGTCTTGAACACAACCTAGCAAACTACAATATGACCAAAAATCATACCTTAGCTAACTGTAATGAACCCTGTGCATCATTTGCAAGGTCTGCACAAAATGACTTTAAGACCTGGTTTTGACTTTTTAAGCAGTTGTGAGATTTGACTAAAATGAGATTAGATATCAAATGTAGAACTGATGAGGGTGAAATATGATGAAATGCAACTTTAGCAAGCTAGTAAAACAACTTCTAAACCTATCTAGTGATGATAACAGTCCCTTGGTTCCAACAGTTAAGCAAAGAAGATCAAATAACCAGTTGTTGACTTAGGGTGCAAAGCAGCAAGAAAAGGACATAGATGGAATCAATAAACTACATTAAGCATATATCAACTGATCTAATCCAACATTGTAGCCTCTAAAACAGTTTTAACAAAGCAATCCAAACACTCCTTAATACTAACTAGAAGCAAATAAATCACTGAAATCATAATCAAACTGAGCTCAACCTAATCCAACTACTCAAAACACATTTAAACTCTTCAATATAACAATCTCAAAACAGATTTTAGTCCAGAATAGATTGACTTTGAAAATTGACTTTATTTGACTTTTGTTGACTATTAAGTGAAAATGATTGAAACTTCTTCCAAAGCTTATCAAAGACTTTAATAAGCTTAAGTTAACTGATGTGAACTTTAAATAAGCTATTTGAAGCTTAAATATGAGAATATGAAAATAGCTTTTTGAACAGTGACTAAAAACTTGGAACTTTGAATAAAGACTTGGCTTGATCCTTAACAACACATCAAAATAAGAATTCAACTTGAATTTGATACAAAGAACTGAAATTACAACAATTTTTCACTAAACTAAGACATTTAAATAAAAAACGACTTTAAAGGAAATTTTTGTAAAACTAACTACTCCTGTCTTCTTCTTCTCTCTTCCTTTTTATACTTCCAATAGCTTCCACCTGTCCATATGAGTGTTTCCCACCACCCTATTGAGCCAATGGGAGAGTTTTGGCCGTTTTGGCCATTTCATGATTTTTGGCGGGAAAGGTGCTATTTGACTTATAGGGTTCTGACTTTGCAGCTAGGGGGGGGGGCTAGGTATGATGATGAGGGTGAGATATTGAGGAGATAAGGTGAAGGTGGATGGGATGGGTGAGAGGTTGCAGAGTCACAGGGCAAGTGGGGAAGAAGGAAACCCATAAGGGAGGGAAAAGCTCTGTTGTTTGACTGGGGTGGTTTGACCAGGGGGGTCAAAAACAGGAAAGGGGTCAAAATGGTTTAAATGGCAGGGTTCTAATTTAATTTTGACAAGGCTTAGTTTTAGGTTAATAAGACAAGGACTTGTTTTGTAATTATCCAATTCATGAGGACCACACCGCCAATTTTCCAAAGTTGACACAAGGACCAAAATTGACAAGCTTTGAAAGTTTAGGGACCTATCTTGTCATTATTGAAAGTTAAGGGACCTAAGTTGTCATTTTGAAAGTTAAAGGACCAAAGTTGTAAATTTGTAAATTTAAATCTCAAGGACCAGTTTTGACAACTTAAGAATCCTAGGGACTCAAAATGATATTTCTCTTTATTTGGTTTTACCAGGACCTGCTTTTTGACAACTTTTGAAACTTGGGGACTAAAGCGCCAATTATGCAAACTTGATACGCTTTTCACCGATTTTGACATTTTGCATTTAAAACACATAAAACACTTTTTGTGATATTTTAATCATTTTGATACATTTCTGAGTGTTTTCGGATGTTTTTGCGATCTAATTTGTACAAAATTGATGAGTATTTAGACACTCATCAATCCCCCACATTCAAGATATTGCTAGTCCCTAGCAATGTTTTAAGAAAAATTAATGGATTTCATCTCTTTACCAAAAGCCATTACTTCGGAGTAGCCAAATGTTTCGCTCAAGTAAGAACCATGGTACACCGATAACCATGTGATTTTGAGCAAACCACCGACTTTCAACGGATTTGATTTGTCTTTACCGTGGCCGTACCATCCGGACTAGCCAACTCTTAGATAAATTATCAATATTATCTTTGGTGAGTGATTACCAATTATGGATTTTCCATCGCCTTTACCACAAGCCATAAACTTGCGGGCTAGCCAACTCTTCACTTTTAAGGATATGGTGAGTGAATACCATACAATTTTGGGCAAATTGTGGCGGATCGGATTTTGAGATATCTTTACCAAGAGCCGTTTGCTCTCGGATTAGCCAATCCTTATGTGGGTTAGACATGGTGGACCGATTACCATTTGTTGTGTTTAGTACATAGTACTTCCACTAAAAAAAATTTAAATTTTGGCCATTTTGGGGAAAAGGGACTAAAAGGGTACATTTATGATCAAAATTAGCTGCAATTTCCCCACTTAGAAATGAATATTGTCCTCAATATTCAAAGTACCTACCGTTATGCCAAACTTAGAACGTAAAAGATAATAAACCTAGCTAAGTGTGGAAACACAACAATTATTCTCTTTTTAATATTTACAATTTTCATTCATTTTTTAGATCTATATACAACATGTGGGGCATCTCCCCACACTAGGGTGGAACACACGGTGAAAACCCATGTTAAGCTATTGTTTTTGATTACCGAGTCGCTAGCTTGACTCGAATTCGAATTAATTTGTTCATGGGGAAGTAAGTGGAAGAAACAATCTCCATCGGACTTTCATTCAAGATGTTTGGATAAACATTGAAGTACGTGAAAGTTCCACACCGATGAGATACAGACATGCATGCCGGCTCACAAATGGTACATGGGAATGCACTGGTCAAAGATAATGTCTTCATTCCCAAGGAGTGAAGAACAGGAGAAGCCACGGATAGGTGAAGAAGAGAAAGAAAGTCATGATAAAGATCTTGACTAACTCATCATCATCGTAAGGGAATTCATGATAGCATGAATTTCATCTTTTAAGCTCAATTGGTCTAGACATATCCGGGTGTGTCTACATCAAAATAGAAGTTATCATATTCGGTGGAGATATGATAACAAAGAGTTCATCCGAGAACTCCATGAAGGTGAATGAATCATATTCGAATTAATATGAGTGGGTTCATTGGTGAACTCCTCCAATATACATGATTCATAATCGGGAGAGAATTATGAGAATGAAAAGTGGTACCGCCACTAATCTTCTCTCCCATATCATTAGAGCAGAGGCTTTCATTTCCGGAATAGAATCATCGGAAAGAATGTCACTATCCTTAATGGGGATAGGAGATGAAATAGGTTTTTACCGAAAGCCTCGATTTTAGAAATGAGAAGACCGACATTCGGTAATGTTGCACGAAGTGCTTCATCTTTGATTTCGATGTCGGAACTTCATCATTCTCGCCTTCTAAGCTAACAAGCTCGGAAGGTGAATCTTCCATATAAATGATGTCTCCACAAGATAACGAATCATTATCATTAGAATCGGAGAACATCTCAATATGATCACTTTGGAAGACAAGAGGAGGGATATCACACACATGATCAAGAATTCCTGTGACTCTCTTGGGATTGGGACAAGGTTCTCAACACTAGACTTTATGAATTCGTCCGATTCCTTTTCAAGAACAAGGTCAAGATGCTCGTCCCCATGCTCGAGAGAGTGAGTGGGAGCTTGGTGTGATAGCGCTTGTTTGAGATGGAATCTCAACTCGCCGGATATCATCGATGAACTTGATGAATCAAGTGTATCATCATCATCATCGCCATCGAAATAAAACGAAATTGAGAGCTAGATCTCGCTTTTTCTTTTGCAATTGATTCCTAATGCATTTTTCAAAGGCAATTTGGGAATTTATTTTAGCAAAATGGATCTTCACTAGCAATTCTTCCATGGATTTCTCATGTGAGTTTTGAATGACGGGACATTGTGGGAGTGGAGATTTGTCAAAACCGGAAGGTTGACATTGATAATCATCATGAGGACCCCACAATATACACAAGAAATACGGGAACATTATGAAATGTTGTCTTATTAAACTCCTCACTTCGTTTCACTAACTCAAAGCTCTAGATAAGTGTCTTGTTGGGTTTCTTTGAGGAGTTTGAGTCATTTAACCGTGGAGGTTGGTCGTGATATGGATAATCGTAATTGTTACAAGGAAATGGATTCCTGTTTGACAATCGAGTGAAATGGGACCTCCACAGCTCTCACAACAAAATGATTGTTGTGGGTGGTCATGTGAATAATATGGAATTTGGTCATTTCAAAGTCCCGAGTGTTACCGTAAAAGCTCAGTAGGCAAACGTGTTTCCGGATTGACACTCAAATCCTTGGTGAGGACCTCCACAAAATTCACAGTGATTATGTTGATTATATGAAAATGAGTCTGGTGTGGTGGGTAATTGGAAAAGTTTGAGGGTCGTTAAATGAGTTCGATTAGGATCATAATCAAATGAATTCCTCGAACCACAAAACAAACAACTCCGTTACGGATATCATTACCACATTGTACACACGCACACCAACGGCGGGGTGAACCAGAAAGAGGCTCACCACAACCGACACAAGGAATAAACGATTCTATTTGAGAATTATGAGAGGAATCGATTATTCAAAGAATCAACAAAACCAACATGGTGATCTCGAATGACTATTAAGTCTCAAGAACATTTTAAAAATCCGGAGGTGGGACAAGTGGTGTGCTCTCGAGAGCTAGCAATTTCCACCACTTCCGTTATGGTCTCTGGTTACGGTTCTTGAGAAACGTGAAGATTAGGCAAGTCATTCTTCCGGTCACCGTCCAGATTTCGCATGTTTGCTTTTAACCGTAAACCGTGAAAGTTTAGAATCAATTCTAGGCGGCTTAGAGCAATTGAGGATTAGATCTTTGGATAACCGTGGGTTGGACGTATTTAGCACTTCCATTATCGGAGGAAGTACCGGTCCTTTGTCACCCCGGTTTTTCTTTCCATTTCCACAAGGTAATTAATGGATCTTCACGAACAACACGAATTCTAGACATTTGTGATAAAGTCCGAAGCTTTTCAACCGTCCCGCATTCGCCCCTAGAGATTCCATGCGAATAGAAGAAGTTAGAATCAAATGGATAGAGGGTAAAGAGATAAAGAATCAAAAAGGGTAAGAGGGTAAAGAGGAATATTTTGGTATTTTTGAAAAACATTTTGCAAAAACAAAGGATGAAAATCTTTTGGGTTTTGATTTTTAAAGATGGTATAAACAAGGAGTGATGTCAAATCACTAATCGCTAAACGTAAGACTATTAGCATCGCTCCCGCGGCGCCTGGGTTTTGATGCGCTCCAAGCAACAAGCTAAATCACACAAGCCCGCCACTTGTGAATGGCGGATCGTAACCGACTTAAAACGGCTCGGGAGCGAACTCAATGAAGATCGGAGAGTAATCTCACGCAAGCTAGTCACTGTGAATGACCAACCGTAAGAAACTCAAAACAGTTCACACACCAATGCAATTTAAGATCCGAGGAATACGGTGGATTCCCAGTCGTTAAGTCCCAACGAGTACATGCGAGAATAGTCGACGATGTAGTGATCGAGAGATTTGAGCGGGAAAGAGATTTGAAGATGATTATAACTAAGGAAAAGCCCATAAACTACAGGGCTTAAATGCAAATTAAAGGAAATTAAAAGATAAAATCTATTAAATAAACGCTATCACTATATTTAAAATGATGAACGTTTAAAACCTAAAACTTACGCTTTAAAACAAAATTACGTAAGCGCACAAATAAAAACGTGAAACTTATACAATATAAATCCTAAAAATATGAAAAATACATTTTACAATCCTAATGATATAAGAAAATTTATAGAAAAGGAAAATTATTTTATAACTATTTAATTAATTATTATTAATTAAAAACTATTTTAACTATTTAATAATTACCTAAAATACAAGAAATTAGGAAATAAAACTAGAAAAATAAAATTATGAAATGGAAAAGTCTAAAATAACAAACTAGAATTTCAAAACTATTTTTGTATTTTTCTGATTATTTTTCTATTTTCTAGGAATTTTAAACTATTTTAATCTAATTAAAATTGAGAAAAATACCAAATAAAAGGAGAAAAATAAGAAAAAATATTTTTTATGCTTTTTAAATTTATCTTAAACTATTAAAATTGGAAAATTATTTTTTGGAACTTTTTCTCAATTAATTGCAATTAAAGCTAATTAAAAATGATTAAAAACTGTTTTTAATTAAGAAAAATAGTGAACAGTAACTAAAAATCATGAAAAATTCAGGGAAATTCTAAATTATTATTCTAAATCTGAGAAAAATATAAAAACTAGGGCTTATGTGGAGAATTAAAGGGCTGCAATGTAAATGGATATGAAATAAGCACTAGAAGTTAAGCAAATAAGCACTAAAGTGAACCAACTGATAACATAAGCTAAATAATTCTAAAACTACTCTAAGGCAACTAATTATAGCTTATTCTAACACCTAATAAGTGATCAACCAATGATTCAAGAAACTGCTACATAAGCCAAAACAGAATCAATTCCATTACTTTCAGGCGATGTAACGACTTATCCAATAAGCTAGAGGGAAAACCATAAGTTAGGTTCTCAAGACAACCTGGCAGAGAGTGTATAACCCAAATTTCAGCAATTAAGGACCAGTATTGAAGACATTAGAGCTCAACAAAATCTGGCCAAAAGGATCACTAGGCTCCTGATTGCAGCAAAACAATGGACAGGACCTACTTTGGAGCTTATTTAATGACTTATCAGAAAAGCTAAAAAGCAAAACAGATATGGGGTCTTGAACACAACCTAGCAAACTACAATATGACCAAAAATCAGACCTTAGCTAAGCAGAATGAACCCATGCATCATCTGCAAGGTCTCGCATAAAATGACTTTAAGACCGGTTTGACTTTTTAAGCGGTTGTGATTTGACTAAAATGAGATTAGATATCAAATGTAGAACCGATGAGGGTGAAATATGATGAAATGCAACTTTAGCAAGCTAGTAAAACAACTTCTAAACCTATCTAGTGATGATAACAGTCCCCTTGGTTCCAACAGCTAAGCAAAGAAGATCAAATAACCAGTTGTTGACTTAGGGTGCAAAGCAGCAAGAAAAGGACATAGATGGAATCAATAAACTACATTAAGCATATATCAACTGATCTAATCCAACATTGTAGCCTCTAAAACAGTTTTAACAAAGCAATCCAAACACTCCTTAATACTAACTAGAAGCAAATAAATCACTGAAATCATAATCAAACTGAGCTCAACCTAATCCAACTACTCAAAACACATTTAAACTCTTCAATATAACAATCTCAAAGCAGTTTTAGTCCGTAAATAGATTGACTTTGAAAATTGACTTTATTTGACTTTTGTTGACTATTAAGTGAAAATGATTGAAACTTCTTCCAAAGCTTATCAAAGACTTTAATAAGCTTAAGTTAACGATGTGAACTTTAAATAAGCTATTTGAAGCTTAAATATGAGAATATGAAAATAGCTTTTGAGCAAAGACTAAAAACTTGGAACTTTGAATAAAGACTTGGCTTGATCCTTAACAACACATCAAAATAAGAATTCAACTTGAATTTGATACAAAGAACTGAAATTACAACAATTTTTCACTAAACTAAGACATTTAAATAAAAAACGACTTTAAAGGAAATTTTTGTAAAACTAACTACTCCTGTCTTCTTCTTCTCTCTTCCTTTTTATACTTCCAATAGCTTCCACCTGTCCATATGAGTGTTTCCCACCACCCTATTGAGCCAATGGGAGAGTTTTGGCCGTTTGGCCATTTCATGATTTTTATGAAAGGTGCTATTTGACTTATAGGGTTCGACTTTGCGGCTAGGGGGGCTAGGTATGATGATGAGGGTGAGATATTGAGGAGATAAGGTGAAGGTGGATGGGATGGGTGAGAGGTTGCAGTCACGGGCAGTGGGAAGAAGGAAACCCATAAGGGAGGGAAAAGCTCTGTTGTTTGACTGGGGTGGTTTGACCAGGGGGGGTCAAAAACAGGAAAGGGGTCAAAATGGTTTAAATGGCAGGGTTCTAATTTAATTTTGACAAGGCTTAGTTTTAGGTTAATAAGACAAGGACTTGTTTTGTAATTATCCAATTCATGAGGGACCACACCTGCCAATTTTCCAAAGTTGACACAAGGACCAAAATTGACAAGCTTTGAAAGTTTAGGGACCTATCTTGTCATTATTGAAAGTTAAGGGACCTAAGTTGTCATTTTTGAAAGTTAAAGGACCAAAGTTGTAAATTTGTAAATTTAAATCTCAAGGACCAGTTTTGACAACTTAAGAATCCCTAGGGACTCAAAATGATATTTCTCTTTATTTGGTTTTACCAGGGACTGTTTTTGACAACTTTTGAAACTTGGGGGACTAAAACTGCCAATTATGCAAACTTGATCGTTTTTCACCAGATTTTGACATTTTTGCATTTAAAACACATAAAACACTTTTTTGTGATATTTTAATCATTTTGATACATTTCTGAGTGTTTTCAGATGTTTTTGCAGTCTAATTTGTACAAAAATGATGAGTATTTAGACACTCATCAATTTACTTAACAACAATATCCATAAAGTAAATTATGTATTTGGGATAAGTCCTATATTCAATCCATTGAATATCATCTGAAATTGGTATGCTTTCTCATCAATATACTTTCATGTATATTCTACCACATCTCTCAGATTTGTCTTAGTTTAATGATACTCACATATCACTAATTGACAACGGACAATTTAAAATAACTTAGTTACTCATTGATTAAACATGCAAATATAGGACAACAATATTATAAATGAAAATAAACATAATCAAAATTTTATTTCATCAAAATAATAAATGTTTACAATATCCTTTATCCAAATACTAATCACAGTTATGCATGAAACTATTAGCTAAACAAAGTCCAATGCCATTGGCAAGTCCAATAAGCTTTTCTATAAGTAAAGCCTTAGTGAAAGGATCAACTAAGTTTTCATCTATGTAAACTTTCAATAGATTAATTTTACCTTCGTGGACTTGTTCCCGAACATAGTGATACTTCCGTAGAAAATGTCTGGTGCCCTTTATGACTCCATGTTCATTGGAAAATATGATTGCAGCAGAATTGTCACAATACATATCAATAGGCAATTCAATTGAAGGCATAACACCAAGCCCTGAAATGAATTTCCGAATCCAAACAACCTCCATTGCGACTTCAAGCAGCTATGTATTCGCCTCTGTTGCGCACATCGCAATCGTGCTCGCTTTTGCTCTTCCGACCATCGCTCCTCCATTAATGACAAAGACATAACCCGTCGAGACTTCGTATCATCTTTATCACACCGCCAGACGCATCAAAGAAACTTGTAACACCAAGCTCGTATGCGGATTTCCACCATACACTAAAAACATATCTTCGTATTTCTAAGATACTTTAGAATATGTTTAACGTTATCTAGTGAAGTTCACATGGATTCTCGTTGATATCGAATGGTTATGTTTTGAGCGAACGCCACATCTGGCCTTGTGCATCTCACAACATACATGATAGATCCTACTGCCGAAGCATAAGGAACTTTCTGCATGCGTGCCACTTCAGCAGGTGTTGAAGCACAAATATCGCTACATAAGCCATGCTTTACTTCCATCGGCAAATATCCTTTTTTGGAATCTTGCATACTGAATCTCTTCAATATTTTATCAATGTAAGCGCTTTAACTTAAACCAATTAACCGCTTTGATCTATCTCGGTAGATCTTGATTCCCAGAATGTATGCAACTTCTCCTAAATCCTTCATGGAAAAACATTGTCTAAGATATGGCTTAACACTTTGCATACTTGGAATGTCTTTTCCCATAATTAATATGTCGTCGACATAAAGGATAAGGAAAATTACATAACTCCCACTAACTTTGTGATATACACATGGCTCATCAAGATTTTGAATAAATCCATACCTTTTGATTTCTTCATTGTTGTGTTCGCACAAGGTTTTAAATTTATAACAAGAATTACCGGTTAACTAGGAACACATTCGGGCAAGTATACCCTAGTCAAGTTGTAGTATAGTATATGGTAAATCAAGGTCGTCCCAAGAGACTTGGTTGCACTACAAGTGTCGTTTGTTTATTTAAGCAAGTAACAAGTTGATGGCTATGATTGTCACATATCAAACCAACAAGAAAAGTAATATAAGAACAAGCACGTATCAAGGTTGTGGTTATGATTGTCACGGATCAAACCACTAAGAAAAACAATATAAGAACATATTATCATAAGAACAAAACAAGTAAACAAAACATCATGGTTATTTCAATCAAACACAAAATCTCAACAATCATATCAATAACAAACATCTTGAAATATAAAAGTAACAAGGTTTACCCAAAGTATGAATTACAATAGGCAAAGATGAAGGATTATAGCACTCCTTCAAGCCTCCAATTGACTACAATAGTTCTACCAAGCCGGAAAATCATATCCAAACGCCTTCATCAACACATGAGCACTACTTCGAAAATGGCAGAGGTTTGAGGTCTTTTGGGGAAGATAAGTTGGTGTAATTGGTGGAAATTAGTCCTTAAGGGTGGAGGATCGAATTTCACACCTTTGGGGTGAAGAGATTGAGAGTGGGTGTGTTCTCTCAAGTTGGGGTTTGCTCTCTAGGTGGAAATTCGTCCTTAAGGGTGGAGGCTTGAATTTCACACCTAGAGAGGAGTGGTGGTGGTAGGAGATGAGAAGGATGGAGAAGGGATGATGAAATGAGGTTGCAAAGGCCTCTATTTATACTAGAACCAAGGCTAGGGGTATTCAATGCATTTCTTGGAGGCCAAGGAGCTTGGAAGGGACTAGAAACTGAGTGGGAAGGACCTAGAATCGTTTGGGACAAGTTTGGAGTCTTAGTGATGAAGAAATGGCTGAAACAGGCCCTCCAACCGAATCGGTTAAGCTCCAACCGTTTCGGTTGGTCTCTTGACCATTCTCCAACCGGATCCGGTTGCGGGGCTCGACCGAACGGTTGGAGCAAATTGACAAAAAATCATAAAGACCAAAGTTGTAGATCTTTCTCTTAGCTTTCCGTGGCCGCGAACCGGGGGTCAAACGGACTCCGTATGCAAAAGTTATGGCCAAAATGGTGAAGGTGTGTCGGGAACAACGAGTCTTCCAATATGTCTTCGTTTAAGCTTCTTTTCTTCATTTCTTTCTCGTTTTCCTTCTTGAACTTTATTCTTGAGTCTTTGAACCACTAACTTGATGACTTTATCTTCTCGAATATACTCCGCAAGTCTTGCTTTTGTCGGGAATTCTTCGTATTTGGAGAAATCTTCGTATTTTACTTCTTTTTCTGTCTTTTTCTCCACTTTCCTGTACTTAGCTACAAATGAACTAGCAAACACACTTTTATACAATTAAGCATCAAAAGCATATGATTATAGCCAAATAACACACATAAAAGCAAGGATAACGCTACTAAAAACATGCACAATTTGAGCGTTATCATTCATCAAATCTCTTATTCCATTGCCTCGATGCTTGCTTCAATCCTTAAATGGAACTTTGAAGTTTGCACACACGGTTTGAAAATTGTGTATTCACGAACCCCTCAGGTTGCTTCATATAGATGTCTTCATCTAAGCGACCATTCAAGAAGGTGGTTTTGATATCCATCTGCCATATCTCATAGTCATAGTACGCTGCTATAGCTATATGAGAATTCTAATAGCTCTAATGTCTGCTACAGGAGAAAAAGTCTGCTCGTAATCTATGCTAAAAGTTTGATTAAAACCTTGCGCAACTAGACGAGCTTTATAGATGTGTACATTGCCATCCATGTCAGTATTTATTTTATAGAGCCACTTACTTCCAACTACTTTAGCATTTGGAGGTAAGTCAACGTCTTCCCAGACTTCATTATCTTTCATGGATTGCATTTCCCCATTTATTGCAGCTTGCCATTTGTCCTTTTTAGGACTTGCCATGGCAGCTCTATGATTAGTAGGCTCTCCAAGATCTCCTAATATAGTTTTCTCAACTTCTACGTTAAGACATAGATGTTCAGGTGCACGCGTAGTCCTTATAGATCTACGAATGGGAATCACCTTCAACTTCTGGTGGAGGACCCAGACTATCAGGTTCTACTGGAAGTACGTTAGTGTTTTTAGAAGGTAATGTATCTTTATGATCATCTTACAGATCATAAACTCTCCCACTGAATTCTTGAGATACGAGATCCTTTTCAGGAAAATCTCCATACCTAGCAACAATTACTTTATTTTCAGTTGGATAGTAAAAGTAGTAACTCATAGTTTCCTTAGGGTATCCTACAAAGATACACTTTACGATCTTTGTTGGAGTTTATCTCACGAGTCACGCCTAACATACGCCGCAACCCGCACCTTTAAATAAGACAAGTTAGGAGCTTTACCATGCCATATTTCATATGGTGTCTTATCAACCTTTTTTGTGGGAACCATATTTAGAATGCAAACAGCTAATTCTAAGGCAGAGTAGTAAGATTAAACATTGATCGCACCATGTCTAACAATGTACGATTTCTTCTCTCAGATACACCATTTTGTTGTGGAGTATATGGAGATGTGAGATTCCGGACAATTCCATTCTCAGCTAAGTAATCTTTAAACTCTTGGCTTAGATATTCACCGCCTCTATCGGATCGAAGAGCTTTAATCTTCTTTCCCAATTGCAACTCTACTTCTGCTTTGAAAACCTTAAATGTTTCAAACACCTTATGTTTATGCTTAAGTAAATAAACATAACCATAACGGCTGAAATCATCAGTAAAGATTAAGAAGTAGCTAGCACCTCTCTTTGACACATGTCTAAGTGGTCCACACACATCAGTATGAATAAGACCAAGTAGATCAGACGCCCTCTCCATATTGCTATGAAAAGGTTTCTTCGTCGTCTTCCCAGATATGCATGACTCACATTTATCAAATGATTCATCATTGATATTTTGCAAAAGCCCTTCACGTTGTAGCTTTTGTTTGCGAGTCTTGCCTATATGAGCAAGTCTACAATGCCAAAGATAAAAAGAATTCAAGTCCAACTTCTTTTTCTTATTGATGCTAAACATCGAATTAGTATAGTTGTTAGATTCATTTCCAATCATATCAATTTCAAACACACCATTCACAGTAATTGCATTAAGATAAAATACACCATTTAAAGAAACAGAAATTCCATTACGTGTGATAGTATGATGATAAGGATTTAAAACGTACGCTTTTAGGAGGTCATTTAAGCCCTAAATCGACCACTTTTATATCCGTTACTGCTTAATTTAGTTCCTTTTCGCTTTTTAGGTCTCCTGGAAGCAAAATGACGGAATGAAGCATATTTGGACGAAAAGGAGCAAATAAATGAAGAAAATGGCAAAGTCAAGATCGAAGCCACTCAAAGATGATCAACAGTACCTGACGGCATACCAATAAAATGGCGACGCCGTCCCTCTATGATGACTTGATCAAAACATGCACGCGACGGCTCAGTGGAAATTTTGTTCACATAACCTGACGGCGTCATGCCTTAATATTGTAGGGCGTCACTCATAGTTTTCATCTCAGACGGCCCATATCCAGAATCAAGACGACGTCCCAACTGAAGACCGACGGTGTCACAACTCTAAGGTGACGCCGTCCTATCGATGACTTGGCCTAGACGAAACTCTAATGACGGCGAGCTGACAACGTCCCATGCAAAAGGTGACGCCATCACATTTGTAAATCTATTTATAGAATTCGATGTTTCTGCATTTAGAGAGGTAGACTTTTGGAGAAAAAACCCTAAATCATTTGTAGTTCGAATTGGACAGTATCTTTGGGTCCCATACCCTATTTTACACATCGAGATAAGTCTTTTAATCCAAAGTAACATTATGTTTATCCCTTATTCGATTGATTGTGTGTATGCTTTCTTGTTTACCATGTCTAGCTAAATTTCTTGTGTGTTTGCTTAGATCTATGAAACCTAGTTATTTATTATTGTTAGGTTGTTTCTTATCTTAATTGTAAATTGGCTTAGGAGTGCAACTAGGCATCATTTGTTGTATTTAATGCTTGAGTATGCTTTATGATGTTGTGGCTTATGAATGAAATAGCTTAGGCTTGCCGACTTCGTATGTCATAAACGAAAGATAACCTCAAAGAACTAGGGGGCACGCATACCCTATGACCTTAGGAATACAACACGTTAAGATAAGGTGTGACAATTCAATTGACCAATAAAAGATAACTAGGTAGTAATAGTATCTAGGTAAACACATTTTTAATCATCATATGAGCACACTTCAATTAGACATAAGACTACCCGTAGTAATTAGATAAATTAGATAATTAGACAAGTAGAAGTAGTCGGTAGAAGTACCACCCCCCAACTAATTGCCCTGAGATATTTACCTTAGCTTTCTAAAAAACCCATAAAAAGATTTAAAAAAAAAAGAATCATCCTCAACCCCACCTTCTCGTCATACATTTCTTACTAGCATTCGTATTCCCTTAGAGAACGATATCAATCCCTGAGGCTTACCCAATATGTGGAAAACTAGAAGGGGGTTGAATAGTTTTACCAATTTAAAACTTCCTTTTAAAATATTTAGATCGACTTATGTCAATCTACTTAGATGTGTATGTTGGACGTTGATAGATAGATATATAAAAGTGTAATGAAAGATAAAGAGTAAGAAGCACATAACCACGACACGAGTATTTATAGTGGTTCGGCTACAAGTACACCTTCCTTGCCCTACTCCACTCCCCGAGTTACCTACTCGAGAGTTCGTAATCACTACACGACACCAACTCCTTATGGCGGAGAAGCCTTCACAACGTCGCCTACTCTTTTTTCGGTACTAGGCTAACCACCGGGTTCTTTCACACCAAGGTGAACCACACCTACCACAACATCGCCTACCCTTTATCCGGTACTAGGCTAAGTATCGAGTTCCATTACAATGGAAGAACTACTACCCAACACTACACAACACCTAATCCCAAAGGAGACCTACTCCTTATTACAACACCATCAAGGATATCAACATCCTTGAAAATAAATAATCACTATATGTATAACAATGCACCTCATCAATTATATGACCTAGGCATTCTTCACTAATGCCAATTGGTTTATTTTCTAGGCATCCTTCACCAATGCCCTTGACACAACGCTTGGCACCTTTTACTAATGCCTTCGTCTTGACACCTTTAGCATTCTTCACTAATGCTCTTGACACGGACGTTAAGCATCTTTCACTAATGCTTTCGTCTTGACTCTTTCGGCATCCTTCACTAATGCCTTCGACAGAAAACTTCTATGGAGAAAGAAAGAACCATCAACAAGAGAACCTCAGCAGTCTTGATGATGACGAAGCATGGCAACTCATGTACTTGTGCTTGGTCGACTTCAAGAAGTGGTGATCTCGCCTTTAAGAGGAACCTAGAGAATCACACAAAAAAAAAGACAAACTATATAGAAAAATCCCTTAGGATCAGTGGTTAGAGAGTTACAATACTTGGGGAAAGTATATGTGAGAGTGGCAAACCAAAAGGAAGAAATGGCTCACTATTTATAGAGGAGAAATGCTTACTGTTCCTCGGATCCCACGGATCCATCCCACAAAGGATCCGTCTAGTGTAAAACTAGGGATCCGTGGGACGCTCCTCTTTGCCCATGGGTATTTTGGTTATTGGTCATGGGTCATGGGTCATGGCTTGATACACAGATTCACTAACAACCCTAACAATTCTAATATCTTCTCTAACTTCATACTTTGTAAATTCTAAATCACGTATCTCTAATGCCAATCTAGGGGTCCTTTTATAGGCATAAGGATAACCCTAGTCGGTTTACAACTCTAATCCTTGTACGACGAGTAATACTAAACTAAGAACATTCTAGATAAACATTACTTTCCATAAAACATTCTATTATAACCGTCTTTAAGCTTTGCGAGACTTTGATGTTGAGCAAGACTTTAACCTTCACATAAGCGACTTTGACCATCTTCAAGATTTCTTTCATATCCCAACGATCCTCCCTAACTTGAATTCTACTTGCTTGATTTCAAGTTCCTTTGTATTTGTATCTTTAACATCTTTGTCTTCAAGGAAAGATTGTGTCTTTATCTTGATTATTTTGTACTCTCGTGCTTGTATTATCATCATCAAAGTAGTCTTTATAAGCAATCCTTTTCAAAGAATTATCGCAATCTTCATCTTTTCACTACTCAAGAACATATGGCAAATTGTACATCGATCATAAAGTTTCACTATTCTCATCACTTCCGGTGTGTAAACTCCTGTGAGAGGTGAATCATTGAAAATTTAATGGATTTTGATGTCTCTTTACCAAAGCCATTAACTCTGGAGTAGCCAATGTTTAGGTGTGTAAAACCATGGTACATTGATAACCATTTGATTTTTGGAAAATCATCAGCTATCAACGGATTTGTTTTGTCTTTACCAAAAGTTGTACCCTTTTGGACTAGTTAGTTCTTGCAACCATGGTGAACTAATTACCATATAAATGGTTTTCCACGACCTTTACCACAAGCCATTTTTCTTGTGGGTGCCAACTCTTCACTATATCGATATGGTGAGTTGATTACCATACAACTTATTGGCAAGTTGTCAACCATCAACGAATTTGAGATATCTTTACCGAGCCGTTTGCTCATGGATTAGCAAATCCTTTTGTTAGACATGGTGGATGATAACATTCTATCTCAAAACCATTTGTTCTTTGTTAACTTTTGTTTTAAAATATTTTGCACTTAACAAAAGTTTGCTTATTCATTATTAAAATCATTTATCGGTTTTGTCTTTAAGCGATACTTTTGGTTAAAGTCTTGTTTGATCGCCAGATTTTGAATAAAGTATTGATTTTCAAAATTATACAATTAAGAATCATACCAAGATTTATGCATCATCATCAGCCATAGTTGTCCATCTGATAAACAATTCGATGACCATAAGGGCAGTTTCATTATCCTTTTCAACCTCCATACCATGATCTAGCATTCTTCTCATAAGATCTGATGTAAGCGGATATCTTCTTTCTGCTAACATATGAATCATGGTCCCATTTTCCAACTCCAAAACATGCACTCCTGATTCTTCAAAGAATCTCCAGCTAGTAATCTCCCAAACTTCTTGATTGTTCCAGATTTCACCAGTACTTGTTTCTTCAGTTTCCCAGATGGTTGTGAGATCTCCTAGCAAGACTAAGCCAACTCCTTTTGAAGGAATATGCTCAAAATACTCTTACACTAGTTGATATAGGTGAAACAAATCCTCTCTATCTATTATGTGCAGTATATCCCATAGCAAATTAAATACTGATGCTTTCATCTTCTATGGAACATCATATAGTCTCCATCTTTGATTCTACAACCTCAAAAGTAGATATCTTTGACTTCTTTCTTTGCAACATCTTTGGATTTAGGATGCTCAAAATCTACAACTCTTAAGTAATTTCTCACCATCAACTCAGATTCGATCTTAATTCTACCTTCTTTGATGGTCGCTCATCTTCGCTGTTCTTTTTCTCTTTAAGCTTCTTTTCTAGCATCCTCCTTCAACTTATCATCATCTTTAAAAGAAATAATACTATCGACTTGCTTTTGATAAGCTTCTCTAACAACATCATATAAATCTTTTATCTCTAAATACTTTAGCTTATGTAATCCAGTATATCCTTGACCCTTCAAATAAGCCATCATGGCATTTCTTTCCTTAGCAATACTTGGAGGTCTTCTAGGTATAACAGTTCAGGTTCTTTCACTGGTATAGCAACCTCAGCATCATATTCAGCTTGAAACTTCTTAGCAGCTTCTTCATTCTTAGCCACTTCAATAACTCTTATTTCAGCCAAAGTGAGCTTTTTCTTCTTCTTTGTTTCTACCAGTTTGCCTTTGCCTTTGTCCTTTGGATCTAAAGCAGGTTGAGAAGCTTGAGGTTGTTCTTCACAGAACTCCCGGAATACTAACACCCTTGGTCTTGATAGATTTTGCAATATTTGAGCAACAATATCAAGATCACTTGCAGTGTGCTCTACTTTGGGTGTATCGCTTCCTCTTCTTGTAGGACCCTGAAGGACCACTTCTTCTTCAAAATTTAGAGTCCTTGGTGTAATTAGCTCTTGTCTATATGTTCCTTGAAGAGCGCAGTACCTTGAGCAACAACACCTTGATCATCGATTACTTTGTACACCAAGACTTGTGGCTCAAGACCTTTAGACTCAAGACCTTTAGGATCGTGAGGCTCAAGATTTTGAATATTAACTTGAGCTTCAAGACTTGAGGTTCAATATCTGGTTCTTCATAATGTTCAGCATCTTCATTCAAATTTTCTTGCTCCAATATCCTCCCCAATTGGAATGAAGACTGCTTGTGAACCTTCTTGCCCTTTGAAGTCTTCGTAAACTTCCTTCCTTTCTTCTTCTGAGACTTGACCCACAATCTATGATGTTGAACTAAAGGCCAGATGAATTTCTTCAATATTTTAAACTTGGTGTCCAACTTCATAAGTTGTGCAGCTTGAGCTTCAGTAGCTTTCTTCAATCTCACCAATTCCCTTGTCAAAACATAGTTATCCAGAACCAAACCCTCAGGAGGTATATCTCCCTCATCTCCTCCAGATGTTTGATTCCCATATGTGGAAGTATAATCATTGGGAGAGGATGGTGGGTTTACCTCGGGTTCTGAATCATAATGAGCAGTATCGTGTGGAGATGCAGTACCTTCTTGTGCAGCAGTACCTTGTGTTGCAGTACCTTCTTGTGCAGCAATACCTTGTGGAGAAGCAGTATGTTGAGAAGGTGAAGCAGTACCTTCCCTTGAGCCTGAACTCACATGTTCTTCACTTGTAGCAGCTTCATCTCTGACTGCTTGCACTATCTCCATCATATGTTGTGTTAAAGGTGTAGCCCTTCCAGAGAATTTATCACTCTTCCTAGCAATGAAGGTGAACACCTTTGGGGGTTGTACCACAACAGGTAACAAGCTTGAAGGTTTTGGAACATCCTGAAGTTGTTTGTTCAAGAAAACTTGAACAAATCTTGGGTACATTAACCATGGAGAACCATTGGAGATATGGGAGAGCATACCATCAAGAATCAGTCTAGAAAAGTTAAACAGATGGTCAGTAGCTAATCCCACTAAGGCAGATGCAATATTTGATCCACATTGCTCCCATGAAGTACTCTTGGAACTTAAACAATGAAGTAATACATGAACCGTGTACTTCCATTGTGGGTCAATAAGGGTTTCTTAAAGGTTGTTTCATGAGAGATCCTTCATACCCAATATCCCTTAATGTATCCCAAATCACTTGTTTATCAAAACGAATGCCCCTTCACATCATCAAACAATAAATCTTCTCGAATAGAGGCTTCACTAACTTTAACAATCTTCCCAGCAACCTTAGCCTGAATGTATGGTTCATCATTTTCCATATGAGATCTTGCAGTTGCCCAAAATTGTTGAATCCAAGGCTCAATAATCTCGTGTTCAACCAAAAGGGCATAATTAATTGTTGATCCAACGAAAAATCAATTATGTCATGAAAAGAACATTGGCGGTGTTTTATTTAAGTTGGCCACCATGTTATGCTAGCTAACCGTGTTTCGATTCGCCATTGTTGTGGTATAAGAGAAAATGGTGCGATGAATAGTGAATGTGAATAAGAGAAGAGAGATATGGAAAAGATTGATAAGTATAAAGATGAGAGGAAAATCGGAGGTAGTTATTTATAGGTAAGATTTTAAAAATCACATTTCAATTAATACGCTTCTGCTTTGTTTGAATTTTATCCCATCTTTTGACCGTTGGAACAGTACATTGACAAGACTAGCAGTGCTTTCCACGTAAGCAGTGCTTTCCAAAGCAGTACTTTCACAGCAGTACTTTCAGATAAACAATAAGCAGTACTTTTCCATCCTCTTCATCACAATGGCAAAAACATCAAAAAAAGGATTGTTTTGTCCTCCCCTTAAACAATGCATAAGACTATCTAACTAACTAATAAGTCATCCCCTTAAGTGTAGCTTAATAGTTAATCATACCAATACTCACCACCAAGTGATTGAATCTTGAAACATCAAATCCCTTTGTGAGTATATCAGCTACATTGTCATCTATGTGGACCTTGACAACATTAATGAGTCTATGCTCATAACAATCTCGAATAAAGTGATGCCTAATCTGCATGTGCTTGGTCTTGGAGTGATAAACTGGATTCTTCACAATGCAAATTGTACTCTCATTATCAATGTTGATAGGAGTATTCTTGAAGTTGAACCCATAATCCAAGAGTTGATTACGCATCCATAATACTTGTCCACAACAACTTGCGGAACAACATATTCTCGCTTGGTGGATGATGTTTCGCAATAGTTTGTTTCTTACATTGCCATGAAACTAATCTTCTACCAAGATATTGGCATCCTCCGTGGTTGATCTTCTATCATAATTATCACCGCATAATCATTATCTAAAAAGCTTCCAAGTGAAAAGGTGAATCCTTGAGATACCACAACCCTAACTTAGGTTGTTGTTTCAAATAACTAAAATCCTCTTGACCGCATTCATATGAGAGACCTTGGGTGAGACTTGATATCTTGCACATAAACAGACAAAGAAACATGATATCGTGTCTAGATGCGATTAAGTACATAAGACGACCAATCATTGATCTCAAAGCTTGACTTCGACAGTTGACCATCTTCATCCTTGCCCAATGAGTTGATATATTTTATGGGTGTGGTGACCGCTTTATAGCATCAAAGTTAAACTTCTTAATAATGTAAGTGACATACTTGTCTTGACTAATGAAAATTCCATCCTCGATTGTTTAACTTGAAGCCCCAAAAGAAAGTTAATTCACCCATGGAACTCATATGAAATTCTTGTTGCATCACCGCTCAAATTGCTCACCATAGACTGCTTTGTAGCTCCAAAGATGATATCATCTACATAGACTTGAACAAGCATGATATCCTTCTTGTCTCTCTTGATAAATAAAGTTTTATCAATTGCTCCTCTCCTGTAACCATGTTGCAATAAGAAAGTGGAGAGTCTTTCATACCAAGCTCTAGGTGCTTGATGAAGGCCATCTGAGCCTTAACAACTTTGTAGACTTTGTTTGGATGGGCGGGATCCTCAAAACCGGAGGTTGTTTGACATAGACCTCCTCTGTAATCTTGCCATAAAAAGGCACTTTGACATCCATTTGATAAACAAGAAAGCCCATATATGATGCAAAAGCAAGGAAAATTCTAATGGCTTCAATCCTTGCTACAGAGCAAACACTTCATCATAGTCCACTCCTTCTTCTTGTCTATATCCTTGAGCAACTAATCTTGCTTTGTTCTTGATGACATTCCTCTTTCATCTCTCTTAACTCGAAAACCCATCTTGTACCAATGACTTTCTTTCCATCCGGTAGATCACATAGTACCCAAACTTCTTGAAGTTTGAATTGAAGAAGTTCTTCTTGCATGGATTCAACCCAACTCTCTTTAGTTAATGCTTGAGCTACATTCTTGGGTTCTTCTTGAGAGATAAAACAAGTGAATAAACACGTCTGCTGATCCTTATGATTCATCCTGCTTTGTTTATACACAAAGCTAAGTAAAGCATTATATGGCTTAGAAAGCCTTTAGCCTTGGTTCTTGTGAGAACTCCGAAGTTGAAGGTCCAATGATTTGACCAAATAGGATGATCTTTATGAACTCTTAATGTAGGAGTCTGTGGAACTTCAAGATCATCATCCAAATTTGTGAAATCAGCTCCTTCATTGGAATTTGAGAAAATACCTTCATCAACTAATTCATCATCAGTGTCTTCTAATCCAGGCATGTTAGAATCATACAAATCATCAGAATTACTGTCAATAGGTGCAACAGTTCTTTGATCCAAAGTACTGTGAGAGTAATTTGTAGACTTACCCTTCTTCTTTGTTTCTTCAAAAGCTCTTCTTTGTTCATCCTCATAAGATTGTGCTATAGTTTCTTGAAAAAGCATCCTATTGAGCTCATCTTAAATAGCTTGATCTTCAGCAGACAAAGTGGATTTTGGTTCATCAGTACTTTTCTCCTTCTCAATAGTTATAGGTTCTTCATCGTGAACAACATCGGTCTAATATTGAATCCATAAATAATGTAATGTAAATCTTCTTCTTTGTGATCAACTTGATTTTCTTCTCTAACAGAACGTAATTCATAGAAGGAGTCAAAACATCAAGATCAAACATCCAATCGGACCTTTACCCTTTTGATTTTCTTGATCTTCTAAAATTCAACATGAAGACAATCTTGAACCTTTTGGTGACCTTGTTGTACACTCTAAACCCTTTACTATTGGTACAATATCCCAATAAATATCCTTCATCCGAATTCTCGTCAAATTTTCCCAAAGCATCAATAGTATTGAAAATAGTCGAGGACATCCAAAAGGTTTCATAAAACGATGTTAGGTTTGTTTCCATAAGTAACTCATAAGGTGTCTTCATCGAGGTTTAGTGATCGATACTCTATTCAGCACATAGCAAGCAGTACTTACAGCTTCATCCCAGAATTGAATAGGTAATTGTGAATCTGTAAGCATTGTTCTGGCTGCTTCTATCAAAGTTCTGTTCTTTCTCTCTACAACACCATTCTGCTGTGGAGTTCTAGCATTACTAAACTCCCTATTGATTCTTTTCTTGGCACAAAATTCATCCATAAACTTGTTCTTGAATTCAGTCCCATTGTCACATCTAATACCTCTTACTTTGAGTCTAAATTGGTTTTCAAGGGCTATTATAAGATCATGAATAGCATCAAAGGTTTCATCTTTAAATCCCAAGAAAAAGACCCAACTAAATCTACTACAATCATCTGTTACAACTAAGCGATTTCTTCTTGTTTAGACTTGCAACAGAAACAGGTCCAAACAGATCCATGTGTAGCAACTCTAAAGGATCTCTAATAGTTCTTTCCTCAATCTTCTTGCATGATGCTTTGTGTTGTTTACCCTTCTTGCACGCCAAACATGAGTGATCATTCTTGTATGTTTTGGAAGGTAAACCTCTAACTAAATTTCCTTTAACCAACTTGTTGATATTCTTGAAATTCACATGGCCTAATCTTCTATGCCACGATGTGCTTCTTCAAGTGTTGCTTTTGCTACTAAACATGTTGCTCTTTCGTAAGAGTTAAGACTCTTCATATCCGAATGTACACATCATTGGTTCTTGGTACTCTCAAGATACCAAGTTATCATCAACAAGCTTGAATTGGGGAAAGAATAAGACATTACGTGTCGGTGAATAACACGGTGCTTCTTGTCACGATCCGAGAGATCGAGAAAAGGTTGAACTTGAGCTCCTTCACATAACGAACATTCTCAAAGTCTATGCTTCCTCGCCTTGATATTTCCTTTGCGGAATTCTACCTCCACTAGGATCATTCCCAAATGCAACTCTTCCTCCAAAATAAGATCTAAAATCGATGTAATCTCTTTGTCTCTGTCATGCTTCCGAGCAACCACTATCCACAATTAAATGATCTTTAAGCTCCTCTTCTAGGTTGCCCCGCACAAAGATGAAAGAGTTAGTGATTTTAGGAACCCAAGCCATTCTTGACTTGTGTTCCCTTGTGGAGTTACATACTTAAATTCTTTAAGTATGTAATTTCCAATCGCCTTTAAGCACATGATCAATTATATTTGGTTGTTCCAAAACTTGTGTTGGTTTTTCAAAAATCTCTTTTCATCAAAATTCTCTTTATTATTTTCAACAAAAATCTTTGTTTCACTTTTACTTCTTTGAAAGTCTTGTTTGTTCCCATCAAGATTTCTTTATTAACCCAATGAGTTTTAACTTTTGGGTAGATTTCTTTGATCCATATACTCTTTTGAGGTATAACGCCTTCTAGATTGATAGTAGTTGGATCTCCTAGGGCTTCCATTCCAAAAAGTGCTAGCAGTACCTTGATTGGGTGAAAATCTAGCAGTACTTTGAGAAGGTACTGCTTGAGAAACTTTTGGCTTATCAGTACCTTGAAAAGTGTTTGAGGGTACTGGTGATTTTAAAAAAGGTCTTCTCTGGTGAGGGTACCTATAGTATTGTGAGAAGTTGCTGTGGTTAACCCTATGTGAATGATTCCAGACTGGTTTATTCTCCCTAGGCTTATGGTTGGTAGATCTGGTCTTTGGGAATTTGCTTAGATATTCTGAGTGAAAGTCACAGTCCTTAACCAAATGATTACGACTATAACAAACAAAACACAATTTTTGACCCATACTCCCAAAATTTCTTCCTTTAGTTCTATGACCAAACCTAAACTGACTTTTTGGTGAATTATTAAAATTATTTTGACCAAAATTATCCCAAAAGGTTTAGCAAGATTTTGAAAAGGTTTTCTTGAAGGTCTTGTTGAGCGTGTAGCAAGACTTTGAGAAGAAAGTATTGCTTGACTCTTAACATTATCATCCTTAGGTTTCTCAACTGCTTTTGGGGTTTCGAGCTAGATGGACTGAATTAGATTGACCAAGAAGCTTTTCCTAAACTCTAAATTGTCTACTCCAAAACGAGAAACATCTGTCCTAAGTGGTTGAAAACTACCAGTGGGATGAGGAACTGCATGATAACCCTTGTCTTTCTTAAATTCAGGAGGTGTTTGACTAATAGATTCCTCATTACTAGATATGTTATCTACATAGTTAATGAGTTCATCATCACTAGTTGTTATATCCTCAGAATCAATTTGTTCCTGATCACTAGGCGGGTTCTCTTCTGTGCTACTAAAATCCATACCAAAACCTAGGCCAATTTTAATGTGTGCTCTTTTCTGTTTTTCAACAAAACTAACATGTGAAAGGCCAGATTTTCCCCAAGCAGCAAATTTTTCTAACAATTCATCCCTTTCTTTAGTCAGCTTTTCAATCTCAGAAATCTTACATCCTAACTTCCATTCACTCAATTTTAATTGATAATCCTGTTGTTCATACTTTTCTGCCCAAGCCATTTCATTATTTTCATGAGTTATTATTTTGGCTTCCATTGACTCTAAAGTAATTTGATAACCAGCTACCTCAGACCTAGCCCTTCTACAATGATCTCTTTTAGTTACATAATCATTAAACACTTTTTGATAAAAATCAAGACACTTAGAGCATACCTTAGAGATAGGGGGTGAACTTGGTGAAGTAGCTACCATAGCGAGCATAACAGGTTCTTCTTCACTTTCCATGCTCCAATCAAAGCTTCCAAGACCATCTCTAGATTCCATAGCGGAAATCTCGGTTCCTCATCAAAAGTCGTGCTCCAATCAAACTCTTCCATCTGCGACCATAGAGTAGGTTATTGGTTCATCATCAAATTCAACACTCGACCAACCTCGATAGATTTTCTGAGCAACCAAAGCTTTTGTTTCGATGATAGGAATTTCCTTGAGTTCAAGCTTGGGTTTCTCAATCATTCTATTTGCTCGATATTTAGCAAACTTGCATTCTCTTGCAAAGTGTCCAGTTCTTTGACAATTAAAGCATTCAATCTTGGATTTGTCAAACGTTATACCCTGCTTTGGGTTTGAAGTCAATGCCTCTTCTGTTTTCTTCATGAACTTCTTGATTCTAGCGGTGATCATAGCAACTTGCCACCTTATATCAATTTCTTCAAGAGCATCATCTTTAATTTGTGACAAATCTTCTTCATAAGTAATGTAATGTGGCTTCTTGAGCAAAGAATGAGCATACAACTTCATCGAAATGGATGGTGTTTGTTGGTGATGAGGTGGGGTAGGATAGGCAACAAGACTTTGAGAAACAAGATTTTGAGTAGGATAAGCAAGACTTTTAGTGGAAGCACCGCTTCTCTTTTAGAAGACACAAAAGCAATCTTGTGAAGTTTTGAACTTGTTTGGCCATTTATCTCATGCTCATACACCTTTAAGTGGTTGTAAAGATCATCAAAGTCCATAGTGTCCAAACCAGTTGTCCTCGATCATAGTAGCAATCACATGCCATACCGATGGCAAACTTTTAAAACTTCAGTTTGCATCTTAAAGATACATCCGCTTTGTATAACTCCAAAGATACTAAGAAGATTTTGGAATCATCATATGCGAGATCAAGACTTTCTCTTTCACCAACAAAGAATGTTTCAAACTGTTGCTTCAACAGATTTCTGTGCATCTTCTTGGAAGCATCATTACCTCCAAATCTTGTCTTGAGAGCAACCCATAGTTGTTTTGCATCCTTAGCATCATGGAACTTGAGTAGGTGACCGTCAGGAATAGCAGACAATAGTATGTTGAGAGCCTTTTCTTGATTTCTTACTGTTGGGTTTTAGGTTCCTTGGATCAAGAATTACTCTAAGTACTGGAACCACGGACAGGTTTGATATAACCACTGACAGAAGGATGTAACCATGGATGAAGACTAACCGCGGCTAGTAGAAGAGTGTAACCACAGATAATGATATGTAACCATTGCTAGTCTTGTATAGTCGGTTTAGTTTATTGTATTATATAAATATGGAAAAGATATTTATCTTGTAGGTTACGTATTGTATAATGTAAAGGACTCCTTAGCCTATAAAAGGAGGTCCTAGGTTAGATTAGACATACGTATGTTTTATATCTAAAGTCGACACACTTCAAGGTTGCAAAACCCTAATACTGTAAGGGTATTCGTATTAATAAATAATATTGAGGTGTTGAGTGTTTATCTGTTCTTCTTCTTAAGATTAAGTGTTAAATTCCGCGTAATACTTAATAAGCTTTTATTCTAAGTCAGTTTCTATATTAGATCGTTTGCTCAACTGGGATCAACAAGTGGTATCAGAGCTTGTGATCTAGAATTTGTATACCAAGAAGAAGTTCTGTTAAGCTTTATTCAAGTAAGTAAAGATGTATGTGAAACTCACATGGTGATCGCTTCAAAGGTACCCATGCTCAAGCATGGTGAATATCAAATCGGAGAATGCGAATGAGGCAATACATTCAGTGTTCATGATTGATTATGCTCTCGGGATGTCGTTGAAAAGGAGACACTCTTCCTAAGAAGGGTGACGATGGTCAAGATAGCTATTGTTAGTGAAACCGATAAAGCAAAAGGAAGATGGAGATCAAAGCTCACAAGATTCTCTCCATGGGAATACCCAATGACTATGCTTTGGACTTTGAACAATATGAGTCTGCTAAAGATTTATTGGATGCTCTTGAAACAAGGTTTCTTTGGTAATGAAGCTACTAAGAAGTCAAGGATGAATATGCTCAAGCATCAATTTGAAACCTTCACTTTCGCTTCTTAGTGGAGAAAAGATTGATGGCACATATAATAGACTTCAAAACTTATCGACCAACCAAGTCGAGAGATTATAAGGTTCTTCAAGAAGATATTAATTTGAAGTTCTAGGAGTTTATCATCCGAATGGGCTATTCATACAATTGTATGGAGAAATAAGGTGGACTTTGATAAGATGACTCGGAAAATCTCTTCAACAACTTGAAGGTTTATGAGTCCGAGAATAACTTTGCTAATGCATCTTCTCGCTAATCAAAACATTGCTTTTGTATCCACTAATCACAAGAGCCCACAAGATGTATCCACCGGTGCCTATGGTATAACCACGACTATTGCAAACAATACCACTTTTAGTGATAATGTCGTTGATGGTGCAATTTGTGCTTTTCGGTGATTTAACTACCGGTGTTCTTGTGTTGAATCAAGATCGGATCAAATTGATCCCGATGACCTTGAAGAGATTAATCTTCAATGGAAAATGGCAATGTTGACTCTCCAAGCAAGGAAGTTTCGAGGAGGACCGAAGACAAGTTAAGTATGATGGTCAAAGGAGAGTGGGTTCGACAAAAGCAAGATGGAGTGCTTTAATCGCAAGAAGAAAGGGCACTTTGCTAGGGAATGTCGAGCTCCTAAAAGAATCGAAGGCATAAAGAAGACTACGAAGAGCTGCTTTGCTTCTTCACTTTGGTTGCTCGGGATAGGATTGGTGATTATGATTGGGTGATCAGATTGAAGAAGGTCTCAATGCGACTTTTCTTGCTAGTGAAGCTTCAAAAGAGCATAACTTTGCTCTCATGGCCTATGCTTCATCTTCCGGTTCGATTCGAGGTATCTAATGATTCTACTTGTTCTTTTAAATCATGTCATGATAACTTAGAATCTAAAAAGCTATCACCGAGTATGAGGAAAGAAGTAGAAAGACCGACTATGGATAACTTAGGTTATAGAGTTGGTCTAGAGAGTGTGAAGAAGCTTAAATCTTGTATTAAATGTGAGTTTGAGTATGTAGATAAGATCAATATATTAGGTGGTGAAATTGATCTTAAGAATAGAGAGATTAAAATGCCCTAGATGAAAAAGAAAAACATGTTGTTAGGATAGCTAAAACACAATTTGCTTCTGATATGGTTCATAAATCTATAGAGAGTCATCTAATGAAAAAGGGTTATGGGATAGGATACAATAATATGCCACCACCCACTCTTATGCAACATGCACCACCGCTAAAGAGTCATCATTTAGTAGTGAATTCAATTTTAACAAACCCGAAGGAATAAGTAAGATGAAACACCTAAGATAAGTTCGATAAGTCATCCGATGCTCCCATAATTGAAGATTGGGAATCGATTATGAGGAAGATAGTATTGAATCAACTAAGTCTCAAGAGATAGAAAAAGTTAAGAAAGTTGATTCTCAAGAAGTCAACCTTGTACCTAGATTTGGAGTTCAAATAGCTAAGAGAGTAGTTGAGTACAAGGAAGTGCCTAGGAACAAATGAAAGATACATACCTAGGGGTAACTAGAGAAACTTTAATGGCCTAATTTCTAACAAAGTTAGAGATGAGTTTCTATGTGTTAAAAGGCTTGTTTTGTATGTGGTAGTTTTGAACACTTACGGAGAAATTGTAATAAAAGCAGACCATAAGTTTGGAATCATTGGAGGAGGGTAAATCATCAAAACTTTTCAAAGAATACAAACCCTCATCCAAACAAAAATATGATTCAAGGGCGATCTTGATGAGGAATGGAATACAAAATCTATAGTCTCTTTGCACCTAAATGGGTTCCAACCATCGCTAAGCAAAATGTAAACACGGCTAAGCGTAATCAAACCATCATTAAGCCAAAAATCACCACCGATTCAAAAGAAGTTTTAAAATTCCAAAGGTGATAACCGACACGTTGGTTGGAAATCATTTTATGTCATAAGGCCTCGACAAGTTGGCAATGGAAGCCTAAGACCAAGGTTTTACCACATGTCAACTGTGCATCAATGGACCTAAATAAATTTGAATATTTTGATGCACATGGCGCACCCAAGTCGAGATATGCTTGGGTCCACAAAAGGAACTAGTTTGTTTAATTTCATGTGCGGGCAATCTACAAACCGAGCTAAAAGACAAAGGAGTTTTTGATAGTGGTTGCTCTGGGCACATGACTTGGGATGGGAGCAACCTGGAAGATTTTGAAGCTTTTGATGGAGGATATGTGGCGTTTGGCAATGATCCAAAGGGAGGAAATATACTTGGCGGAGGAACAATCGAGCAGGAATTTAGACTTTGAAAAGTCTATTTGGTACAGGACTTAAGTATAATCTATTTAGTGTTTCTCAAATGTGTGATAAGAAAACTGGGTACTTTTTGGGAAACCGAGTGTGTGGTGTTGTCTCCCGAGTTTAAGATGCTCGATGAGAAGTTTATACAACTTAGGGTACCTAGGAAGGAAAATATATATTGTTTTGATCTTAAAGATGTCCTTCCAAATAGGCCCTTAACATGTTTGTTTGCTAAAGCATCCAGAGATGACTCAAAATTGTGGCATAGAAGGCTAGGTCATCTCAATTACAAAACAATCAATAAACTGGTAAAAGGAAACTTAGTGAGAGGGTTACCTTCTAAGGTTTTGAGTGTAAGGAACTGTGTGGCCCACAAAAGGAAAACAACATAGAGCTTCTTGTAAGAACAAAATCAGAACACCATCACACAACCACTGCTTATGCTTCATATGGACTTATTTGGACCTACATTTGTTAGAAGCTTGAACCATAAGCGTGATTGCCTAGTTATCACCGATGATTATAGTAGATTTTCTTGGGTATACTTTTTAGCTACTAAGAGTGAGACTAGTGAGATTCTCAAGAGTTTCATTACTAAGATAGAAAATCTAGTCAACCATAAGGTCAAGGTAATCGATGTGATAATGGAACCGAGTTTCGAAATGAAGTGATGAATCGCCTTACGTAGCTAAAGGTATAGAAAGACAGTTTAGTGTTGCTAGAACACCACAAGAATGGTGTGGTGAAAGGAAGAATAGGACACTAATTGTGGTCGCTAGGACAATGTTGTCGAATCTAAGTTACCAACTACATTTTGGGTGAAGATGTAGGAACCGCATGTTATGTGCGTAATGTATAAGGTAGTGAAGCCTCATAACAAGACCCCTATGAGTCTGTTACATGATAGGAAGCCAATGATTGCATTTCTAAAACCTTTTGGGTGTCCTGTTACTATCTTGAATACCATAGACTACCTAGGCAAGTTTCAAGAAAAAGGCGATGATGGATACTTTTAGGCTATTCTACTAATAGCAAAGCCTTTAGAGTATACAATATGAGGACTAGAATTGTTGAAGAGAACTTACATGTTCAATTCAAAGTGAAAAGACTCTAGTGTTGAAAAGACTCCTAGTGTTGAGCCTATCATTGCGGTACACAAAAGGATTCTCGAGGCGTAGACACCTTCCAAGGAAGTCGATTCTCCAAAGGAGTTCTATTTGGTTGAAAAGTGGAAAGTCGGTTCATCCCTTCTATCATTCACAAGCAAGGTCCCACCGATGATGATGTACTGAATCTTCGGAGGCAATGTTGATCATCATCAAGATAAGGATGAGTTGTTAAAAGATAACTCAGTATCGGTAGAAGAAATTGAGAAGAAGAAAAGGCATTCTGCAAGCACTGCTAAGCCAACTGAAAGCACTGCTAAGTCTACTAAAAGCACTGATAAGCCATCTTCTACCACTGATAGGTCAAGTGAAACCCCGGATACAAGTACTGGTGATAGTACTTTCTTTGGACCACATGCAAAGCCATTATTTGGTGATGAGGAGTATCCACATGATCCTACTATGCCTGCTTTGATTGAAATTGATACTCCTACTAATGATGAAGACATGGATGATTTCTTCAATGCTGATTTGTCTAATTTGGAAACTGTCATTCATGAAAGTCCAATCACCACTACAAGGATTCAAAAAATTCATCCCAAGGAACAAATACTTGGAAACTTGAATACTCTAGTTCAAACAAGAAGTAGGGTTAAGAACACTGAACCCTTTCCTGAACATGGGTTCTTTGCAAGATCACTTCACAAAAGAAACAGTCATAAAGATTTGCAAAATTTCCTGTTTGCTTGTTTTCTGTCTCAAAAGGAGCCCAAGAGAGTGGAAGAAGCTTTATCTGAAGAAGGCTGGGTAGAATCAATGCAAGAGGAGCTTTTACAGTTTAAGCTTCAAGAGGTTTGGACTTTGGTTGATCTTCCTAATGGAAAAAGGGCAATTGGGACTAAATGGGTGTTCGAAACAAGAGGGATGAAAGAGGAATTGTTGTAAGAAAAAATCAAGGTTGGTTGCTCAAGGATACACACAACCAAGGTTTGGATTATGATGAAGTGTTTGCTCCAGCTTGCAAGAATAGAGGCTATCAGATTATTTTTGGCTTATGCTTCATTCAAGAATTTTGTTGTGTATCGATGGATGTTAAAAGTGCATTTTGTATGGCACCATTGATGAGGAGGTTTATGTTTGTCAACCTCCCGGTTTTGAAGATCCCGATCATCCCGACAAGGTTTATAGGGTGAGAAAGGCTATGTATGGGTTGCATCAAGCTCCTAGGGCATGGTATGAGTGCTGTCTACTTATTTGATGGACAATGGGTTTAAAGAGGTCGATTGATAAAACTTTGTTCATTAGAAAGTACAAAGATGATATTTTATTGGTTCAGTTTATGTAGATGACATCATCTTTGGCTCTACAAACAAGGAGCTACGCAGAGATTTTGAGAAACTATGCATGATAAGTTTCGGATGAGTTCTATGGGAGAACTCACTTTCTTTTAGGGCTACTGTGTTCAACAAAGGACATATGGCATTTTCATTAGTCAAGACAAGTATGTAGCGTATGTTTTAAAGAAGTTTGGGTTTCGGGATGTAAAGAGTGCAAGTACACGTATGGAGACTCGAAACCTCTGCTACTGATGATGGAAGTCCCAAAGTTGATTTGAAGTTGTACGGATCTATGATTGGATCTTTGATGTATCTCACAAGATCTAGGCCATATATTATGTTCTCGGTATGTGTGTGTGCAAGATTTCAAGTCACACCAAATACCTCACACATGAATGTTGTTAAGAGGATTTTAGATATCTTAAAGGTCATCCTAAATTGGGCCTTTGGTACTCTAAGGATTCTCCTTTTGAGTTGGTGGCCTACACAGATAGTGACTATCTTTGGAGCTAGTTTGGATAGAAGTCTACTACCGGAGGATGTCGGTTTTGGGAAGCAGACTAATCTCTTGGCGATGTAAAAAGCAAACTATTGTGGCAAATTCTACAACCGTCGAATATGTGGTTCTTTGCTAGTTGTTTGTGGTCAAGTTCTTTGGATTCGTAATCAATTCTTTGGATTTTGGGTACAATTTTATGCATACTAAGATTTACATTGATAATAATAGTACAATTTGCATTATTAAAAATCTGTTTTACATTCTAGAACTAAACATATTGAGATAAGGCATCATTTCATTAGAGATTGTAATGAGAAAAGACTGATTCAAATGGTAAAATCCATCTTGATTTCAATGTTGTCGATCTTCTCACCAAAGCTTTTGATGTGGGAGGTTTCAAGATCTTGTTGTTAGTATTGGAATGATTAATCTCTAAACTCTCAAATTGTTTTGTACCGCTTTGTATAAGTATTGGAATGTTTATTATGTAATCTTAGTTTTGCTATTCTTGTTTCTAACCAACGATAGTTTTGTTCAATCCATCGCTTGTTGTTCTGTGTTTCCACTAACCATTTTGCGGATACAAGAAAGTTCATTATAGAAGCTAAAGAAGCATCAAGTTAAATTGTTCATTCATCAAAATAGTTTACACCACTACGACACAATGAAACTTCAAGTGCAAATTAAAAGACTACTTCTATACATGATTTCCTACTACTATCCTCACCGTTGAATATGCATGACAAGCTAAGGATCAAAATGGGAAGGATGGATTGATGCAAACGAAGATGATGAAGATGAATACATAGATGAAGCACAAAGGACATAGTCGATCATACTTGCATCTCTGGTTTCACCAAAAGCATCATTCCATTTTCCTTTTCCCTTCCCCTTACGATGTGTGAAGTAGCACCACAACTTGGTGCGGAAGACCAAGAACCACCTCTCGCCTTTTGGGAGTGGTGGATTTCTTGTTCGTGGTCTTGGTTGGGGTTGGGATCTTTGAAGGTTGGGAGTATGAAGTTATCTTCTTTGAGGAGTCATCAGAGTCCTCAGATGCATCACTTGGATTCACCACACTATCATCTTTAGATGATGGAAGAAATGGGGATTTTCTTGGTCTTGGTTCTTGTGGAGGTAAGTAAAACTGCCATGGGTTAGTATCTTCACTTGATGATGAAGATGATGATGAGGATGAGGAGGATGTTAGATCCACAACTTCTGATTTATTCCAACTAGGGTTCCACATGGTGATTGTAGTTGCTTGGGGATTTTGGAGAAATTAGGGTTTTGATATTGATTGGTGTGTGAGTTATATGAGATTAGGGGTTCTTTATATAAGCAGAGTTAAGGGTTATGGAAGTTAATGAGGGGCAGGTTAAATGTGGTTGAGGAGTTAATGAGATTCTTGGGCGCTGGACTAATATTCATTCTAGAAGTTGACCATATTGACTTACCTGTTCTAAACCACGGATATGTCATTTGAAACCACTTCTGGCTCTTTCTAACCACTGACAACACTAACCTTCTTCTCTGTGTTTTTTTTGTGTTTTGTGTTTTTGTCTTGCAGGTATGAAGGACTTGTGTACATAGGAGCTGGTGTGTTAGCTGCTTATGTTTAAAAAAAAAAAAAAAAAAAAAAACTGTGTGAAATCCTTCATATGTTTGTAAGATATCTCTTATTCTGTCAAAGATTTACTTGCTATTACTCTTGGACTTTGGTTGACATGCTACCATGTATCCACCGATGGTGTGTTTCTAACAATGGATAGAAGTTCTCGCAACCACGGATAGCTTGTTGCTTTGTTTTGAATACTACAGGGGCTGTTTGGTAACTTTGGCGAAGTTAAAATCTCCCAAAATCACGGATGGATCATTTATTTGATCTTCAAACCACTTTCACTTACGCTTAACATAAACCCTAATCACTTTACTTTGCATATTTCACAAAACTCACATCATACCCATCATTAATCACAATGGCGGAAAAGTATTCAAACACACATAACCTTGTTGCTATTCTCACCAAGAATGATCGATCTGAAGGGTTTCATCAAATGATTGATTTCCTTGTTCACGATCCTATTCACTATGCCTTAATCGTCACACCAACCATTCTTAAAGCCTACATACATCGATTCGGAAGAATGCTAAGCTTGAAGAGATTGACGGAGTTGAAGTTTTTAGCACTGTTGTGGATGAGAATGCTATTTCTGCTTTACGAGGAGATCATTAGGGATGTTTTAAAGTTTGATGATGTTGATGGTATTGATAATCTCTCGATTTTGAAATTGTAGTGGTTTAGACAGTTAGGATATACACAGTAAGTGATAAGGTACAATTTTTAAGAGTTTGTTTACACCACAATGAAAGTTTCTTATTCATACTTTGTTGATGTGTATGAGTAACAAGACCATCGGTTTTAATGACTTTCCTTCCAAAATTGCTACTCATTATTTGTTTATCCGATGGAAGAAAGTTCAATTGGTCTAAGATGATTTATGAGGGTTAGTACAAAAATTAGGAAGAAGGGTAAATACTGTTTGTATCCTAGGTTTGTTCAACATATTGTAGAAAGCCAAATTGATGAACCTGTTGAGCATTCTAAAGAGTATGAAGTACATCATATGCTTCCTAAGGTTTTTGCAGATATGAGGAATCAGAAGCCCAATGTACAGATAAGAGATGTTCATTTGTTTCCCCATATGCATATTTTGCCTACTGATCCTGAGTTTGATGAAGGTCTTGCATCCCTACCTATAGTCACTGAACCCACTATTAGTACCTCTGAACCCACTGATAGTACACCTCAAATCACTGTTAGTACAACTCAACATACTTCTAGTCACACTCAAATCACTGTTACACCAATTGTATGGACTAGGAGACAAAAGGGCACTAAGCTTCCTCAGGCTAGTGTTAGTGGTGTTGTTAATGAGGTCACATATGGAGTGGAGGTGACATGATTGGAAGGGCTTCCACTCTTGATTCATGCTTAGATCTTTGGTCGGGATAGTGGAAACATTATTAAGACCCAACCATTGGCAACTCCTAATGTGGAGAGTTCCTTGGAACTTAACACAGTGGAGGAATCCCTAGCCAACCGGGTCGCTATGGTGCATAGTTGATCGGGCAGGTCCGATGCTATGTTTACTATATCCAAGGATTCACCTCTCGGAGCGCTTAACACACCTCAGTGATGAGGATAGTTTGGAACATGAACATGAATTAACGGATCCAAAGATGGTACATGATGACTTTTCCAATGAACCACCTCTCGGACCAGTTAACACAGGTCGAAGTGGGGAGGATATTCTTGAACGTTTTAATGAATTGACGGTTAAATGTGCTAAAATGGAGGCTACAATTTCAAGTCTACAGGAGTTGGCTGTGTTTCAGGGTAAGGATATTAGGCGACTGAAGCACAGAGTGTTGGTTTTGGAAAAAGTAAGAAGACCTGGGATTGCTGTTTTGAAAGCTATGAGAAGAATGAAAACGAAGGTGGGCTCCTATCCAGCTCTGAATATGGTGGATGTATCCAAACATGGGAGGAGTGAAGGCATGAATTCATGGGAGGCTGCTGATGGATCTATGGAAGAAGATAGTGGAGATCAAGAATTTTTGGTATCTGATAAAGATGGGAATGAGGCAGTTCTTGAAAATGTGAAGAATGTTGTAGAAGATGTAGTGCAGTACACAAACACTGATGGTATGTCTGAAACCACGGTTAGTACTCTTGAAACCACTGCTGCAGTTTCAAACATGACAATCATACCCACTACTATCATACCCACATCTATCATAACCACTTCCACTGTTGTCACAACTCTATCTGTATTACCACCTAAAACTAAAGAAGTTGAGAAAGAAGTCGCAAGTACCTTGATAAATCTAAGCAAAACCTCATCTATTTCTACACCCATCATTGCACTGTTTTATCTGTTCAATCTCGCAACTAAACCCAAAGGAAGAAGTTTGGTTATTGGTGAACCTTTGAAGAAGAAAGTGGTTCAATCGATATTGGAAAAGGTAAAGGGGTTGCGATGCGAGTTGAAGTTTAAAAGTAAAGCGGATCAAGAAGCTTATGATGCAGAGTATGCAAAAGTATTGCGACTAATGAACAAGCGACTTTAGAGAAAAGGAAGCAAGATGAAGAGGAAGCTAGTCGAGATGGTTAGCTACATGGTATGAATCACAAAATTATCTTCAAGCTTCGAATTAATATGTGATGAGTATCTTTGCAAGAATGGGCTTTGTTGGATGATGAGGAAAAGCTAGACTTTTGGGTTAATGGGCAAGGAAGGTCGAGAAAGAAAAGAAATAAGTTGTAAGAAAGAAATCTCCTTCAATTGCACGGATGAGGAATGTATTGATGAAAATTATTAAGAATTCGAGCATTCATGTTCACGATAATCTTAGTAAATGTTCATTTGAAAGAATTTTGAGATTTATGAGAGATGTATGAGGATTAATAAAGATGATTTCGTCCAATAAATTCTAAAAGGAAGAAGAATGGATTCAAAAGGCGAAGAGTGGATTCAAAGCAAAGAAAGAGAAAATCAAGTTCGAGACATCGATTCTAAAAGATTGAAAGTTGTTGAATATGTAAATCAAATTATTTCTTATGAGTTTAAGCTTAAAGATGGAAGTGAAGGAGTGTGGAAAATTCAAAGACTCAACAATGAAGTATATGAGTATAATAAATTTTCACAGATGCTTGATATTTTGAAAGAGATGATTTGATGAATCTTTGGATACTTTACAAGAATAAGTTTGGTGAAGTACATCCAAATGACTATCATGAGAGACGGTTTATCATCACTTGAAGATTCTATTTGAACCTACTCATGATGAACACGAATGGCAAGGACTCTACAATGGTCACGTTACAAGATGGTTTTATATCAAACTTGTGGAGTTCATGTTTTAACTGCTTCTAGAAAGGTTATTCATATGCTTGTAGAAGGTGATTATCCTCAACCGAATAAGCATCTAGGAATTATTGCTCGATGTTGAAGCTGGTATTATCAAGATGTTGTTACCCTATGATG
The DNA here is from genome assembly GCA_022545495.1 of Chrysanthemum lavandulifolium. Lineage (NCBI taxonomy): Eukaryota > Viridiplantae > Streptophyta > Magnoliopsida > Asterales > Asteraceae > Chrysanthemum > Chrysanthemum lavandulifolium. The sequence goes on along the minus strand of CM040243.1, from coordinate 107,815,085 downwards.
GTCAAGCTTACAATTTGTTGCTTGACGTATTAGAAACTTCTTTAATCTAGTAAGTGTTTGACTACATCCTCCAATTCAGATGCTTTGAGCTTAAAGGAAACTTGAAAATTCTATTGGAATGTATCAAGTTTAGGGGAGGATTGTTGGGTTTTAGGTTCCTTGGATCAAGAATTACTCTAAGTACTGGAACCACGGACATGTTTGATATAACCACAGACAGAAGGATGTAACCACGGATGAAGACAAACCGCGGCTAGTAGAAGAGTGTAACCATGGATAATGATATGTAACCACTGCTAGTCTTGTATAGTCGGTTTAGTTTATTGTATTAGATAAATATGGAAAAGATATTTATCTTGTAGGTTACGTATTGTATAACGTAAAGGACTCCTTAGCCTATAAAAGGAGGTCCTAGGTTAGATTAGATATACGTATGTTTTATATCTAAGGTCGATACACTTCAAGGTTGCAAAACCCTAATACTGTAAGAGTATTCGTATTAATAAATAATATTGAGGTGTTGAGTGTTTATCTGTTCTTCTTCTTAAGATTAAGTGTTAAATTCTGCGTAATACTTAATAAGCTTTTATTCTAAGTCAATTTCTATATTAGATCGTTTGCTCAACTGGGATCAACACTTACTGTAGCTGCTGGCAAGATAGCCTTAGGTGGTTTAGGTTGTCCAGAAATTTCTACAGGATCTTCAATAACTTCATTACCATTGACAATTACATTCCACATGCATATGGTCTCAGTAATAGCAATGTATTGCCTCATCTTCATGCTCCGAGATCATATTCTCCTTCTTGATGATAGGAATTCGAGTGAGGTGATGGATGGGGTGGTGCGACTTGATCGACATCTTTAGGGTTTGTTGTTAACTAGGTTTAAAGGGTTTCTTCTTAATCAGAGTTTCCACACAAGCTCTGAAACCACTTGTTAGATCGATATAATCTGACCAAATTAATTATGTAGCTTATAACATATTGGATTTCACATACACATCAAACCATTAACACAAGAGGCGTACAAGATGAGTTTTAGAGAGAGAAAGTTAGAGGTTGGGAACTTTAGTGAGAGAAAGAAAAATCTTATTATGAGGTCCAACTCTCTACCTTGGGAGGTAGAGAGTATTTATAGTTCTTACATAAATCGCCACCTACGGGCTGTGGATCAGGCATACAGTGGGTAAAGACCCGTCCGTCATCCACGGTGTTACAAACTAAATACTACTTAACTTGTAATAATCTATGACTATGAGCTTTCTAACGATTACATATACTTGGGGTGACCGACTCTTTAATAACTGGATTTACTAAATCCTAACAATCTCCCCCTAAAGGAGGTCACCTCAAACACACATTAAAAATTACATTAAATACAAACAGATATTACATTATAAATTGTTCTTGCATTCTTGATGTAGTACTTTGCTCTGAAGCTCGTAGTCATCGATTCTTCATTATTACATGTTTGGTTAATCCAAGTGGAGGTCTTTATCTGATCCACATGATAATGAGTTTTGAGCCAGCTTTGAGATCATCAGCAATCATAAATCTCTGACTCATCCATTGTGGTGTTGGTATTATGTGATGTTGTGACATTTGGACCGACATGCTCACATTCTGGATCATGATTTCTTCTCATCAGAGTAGCGGAAGCTTTCGTTGATTCATGATATTGGCGCAGCAGTAAGCGAAGCATGGAGTGAGAATATCGAGTCATTGATGCACTAATCATGATTTCTTTTAAAGTGAATGTGTTGTGTGAGCATGCGGCTATGGATTGACCGCTTCATTCGATCACCGCAAACGTCGGTGCACTGCATACAATAGTTAGCAATAAAGCGCGAAAGTGTCTTTGATCACTGCGTTGAATTGAGGTACACGACCCACGGTTCCCCATTGATCGGTACAAGTCTCGCTCGTGATCGTGTAAAATTCAAGAATTTCCTTGACGGGGTTTCGCAATGTTCTAGTTGTTCTCAAACCGAACGTCTCAAAGAAGACAACACGGAGTGAGTGAACCAAATAATTGAGATTCATTGATTGATAAAAGAGACTTGAAAAACAATCGAGTATCGCTCAATATAAATTGTTTTTGCAATACAACGAAGGTTTTATTGAAAATCAATTATCAATCATAAACACCTTTTATTTTGAAATATTAGTACACAATCGATGTGCTAAAGAAAAGAGTTTTTAAGCACAACTACCGTTTTTCAAAGGTATCCGTCAATCCATAACTCGAACTGTGATTGATTCAAAGATTGAATCGCCCATTGTTTCTCGTTCGGTTGTCACATGGTTGATCTATTGAATAGATCTCACATGCCACCCACCAGGAGCTTGTTTGATGTTGGCTCGAAGGCTTTCCATCTTCATTGTGAATATGTTTGCATATCACTCGGATGTTACGCAATACCACAAGGATAATGCGTGGGACTCAAGATATAATCTCTCTTTCCACATTGTGTGAAACAGAGAGTCTTCATTGAAAGTGTCCTAATGAGATTTATAGATGATCTCGTGGCTCTAGACTCAATTGTGCATATTTGGTTCCTATGCCGGAGACTAGGAGAGGGTCTCCTTCTTCAATATCAACAATCTTTAAGAGAAAGTCGGTCGATAATGTCGGTTCCCCGTGAGAATAAAACAAGTCCTTTTGAGAGGAACTTGAGTGGTTTGGGAAGTTGTAGTGCAGTGCGTCACTGGGTCCATGACGTCTTGTATTCAATACCGGTGTTACCTTGGTAATCACCAAGAGCATATGAATTGAACCCGGTATCGCCTAAAGGTTGAATTAATGGAGGCTAATTCTTTTCACCCTTTTTCTCATTTAATTTCTTTTCATTCTTCAACCCTTCAAGCTTACCAAGACTTCATAACTAGAACCTTGTTGGGTTTATTCAAGTACTAGCTCGGTCTCATCCGCACTCTTCCCATATATCACTTTTCTCCTTTTTCATCAAACCTAAGAACTTCTACACTATCTAGTGGATTGTCCTCGGTAGATCCCTTGATTCGGCGGATCATGGGAACAAATACCTAACCTTATCTTCCTTATATAACCATACATAAAGTAAATTTGGTCGGTCTATTTGGTATTGTTCATCTACCATTGGAACCAATTGAAAACCATTTGAAAATCAATCCGGATACTTGTGATATATTATCAAAGCATTTTGTACCGAATTGTTTTTGATAATTTTGAAACGAGCTCCCCTCAACATGTGCATCACGCATCATTTTGTAATAGAAATAATTTTCATCTTTGAGGGATTGGCTTGCATCTAAGAGTAGTTATATGAAGAATGTGGTTTTCAAAATAGTTGCTCCCCCTCAATATGTGCATGGATATTTGAAAAATATTTTGCACATATTAGGAAAAGACTGCACATTGAAATAAATTGATCACGTTTCAAATCTTTGTGGTTTAAGATAGATGCTCCCCCTCAACATGTGCATGGAAAACTTGAAATCGTTTGGCACATGTGGGAAGGAGAGCTTGTCCATCCTTATAAAACCATTTACCGAATTATCAGTTTAAATCCAATTTAAATCACAAATTCTCCCCCGATCACAATTATCAAATCATTTGAGATTTGTGATCTCTGTAGATTTAAATTGATTTTGAAAGCTTTTACGGAGAATTGCAACTTGATTATGAAAACGTTTTAACTGATAAGGATCGGATTTTGAGACTTTAAAATCCATTGATTAAACATGCATGATTATCTTTTGAAAACAATTGTATGACAAATAACCTTTTGATTTAATTGAAATCATTCTCCCCCTCAATCAATGACGTAAGTTGTTGATTGAGAGATAGATATTTTGACAAACGTTAAGTCCAGATGATTTTTAAAATATAGAGTCCGAGTTATTTTTTAAAGCAATTAGTTTTTATAAGATAGTAAGTAATTGTTTATAGAATCAGAGCATGAGATTTGAAAACCAAGATAAAACATGGCTCTGTTCTTTCTTTGAAAAATGGGTTACTGCCTGAAATGACAATAAACCATTGTTTCACTTTCTCCCAAAAATATTTTTTGATTTTTTTAAATTCTTTTATTTTTATTTATTTATTTTTTTGGAACGATCTTATGTACATTCAAGAACATCTAAAGACCCGTGACATTCTTTGAAAGTCAACACAAAGTCCGTAGATGATATCGAACAAGGAAAAACATGACAAAATAACAATATTTTTGGAATTTTTCAAGATTTTCTAATTTTTTTTTTATTTTATTTATTTTTTTTATGGGTTTTTGAAAATTTTATATTTTTCTCTTTGCTTTTTGAAGGTTTTGTAATTTTGTATTTTGCTTTTCGAATAGATATTTACAAGAGATAGATGAAGGAAAACCTTTTACTCCTCTTCTTCCACTTGAAGACGTTTGAGTGTTTCCGGTTGTAGGCTCTTAAGACCAAGTCGTGGAAGGATAAACTCAAAACGTTCTCTAGGAAGAGCTTTGGTGAAGATGTCTGCTAATTGGTATTCAGTCCTTACAAAATAAATTTCCACCACACCGTTTTCTATTTGCTCCCTGATGAAATGATGTCGTATGTCGATGTGCTTTGCTCTTGAGTGTTGTACGTTGTTGCATGAGAGAGCAATAGCACTTTTATTATCACGGTACATAGGGATTTTGTTGATTTCAAAGCCATAGTCGATAATTGGGATCTCATCCATAGGATTTGAGCACAACAAGATGACATGGCTATGTATTCGACCTCTGTAGAGGAAATAGAAGTACTCATTTGCTTCTTTGAAGACCACTCACAAGCTTATCACCCAAAACCGAGCACCTCGGATGTACTTGACGAGTATCTTGACATCCTGCATGATCGGCATCTGCATAGGTCGTTAGTGACATTCCGGTGTACTTGGTACCAAAGTCCCATATTGATGGTTCCTTGGAGATACCGAAGACCCGTTTAACCGCTTCAAGGTGCTTTTGGTAGGCTTAGCACATTATCTAGCACACAAGCAAACAACGAACAAGATGTCTAGTCTACTAGTCATGAGGTACATCAGGGATCCAATCATACTACGATATTTCGTTTGGTCTACCATGATCCCTGAGTGGTCCTCATCTAGTTTAGTATGCTCTATAATGGGAGTGTTAACAGGGTCACTAGAATCAAATCCAAATTTCTTTAAGATCTCATTTGCATATTTAGATTGATTTATAAAAATGCCTCCGGGACTTTGTGAAATTTGTAATCCTAAGAAAAATGACATTTGTCCCATCATTGACATTTGAAATTTAGAACCCATTTCATTAGAAAAACGGTCACACTCATTGGGGTCAGTCGAGGCAAAGATAATATCATCAACATATATTTGAACGTGAATTAAATGTTTGCGACTTCACGGTGAACAATGTCGGATCAATCTGCTCCTTTCTTTGAATCCGGTAGATAGAAGAAACTTTGATAGCGTATCATACCATGCCCTTGGAGCTTGCTTTAAACCGTAAAGAGCCTTCTTCAAACGATAGACGTGAGTATGATGCTCGGATTCACAAAGCCTTGAGTTGGGCGACATATCGACTTCTTTAAGATCTCCGTTAAAAACGCCGCCTTTACATCCATTTGATAGACTACCATGTTCTCACTTGCAAAGCATTAGCCAAGAAGATTCTGATTGCCTCGATACGAGCAACAGGAGCAAATGATTCTTCAAAGTCAATACCCTCCTCTTGACGGTATCGTTTTGCAACCAATCGAGCCTTGTTCTTTAAAACATCACCATGCTCATCAAGTTTAACTTTGAAGATCCATTTTAGAGCAATGATCATAGCACAATCTGGAGCAGGTACTAATTCCCATAAGTCAAGTCGATCAAACTCATGAATTTCTTCTTGCATGGCATTGAACCAGCTGTCTTCATTCATGGCGGTTTTAACATCTTTTAGTTTGATCTTAGAGAGTACGGAGTTGAAGAAGCACCATAAGGCATCGGTTGCAAGTTGTTTCCGTGTGGATACTGGACGAGAGAGGTTTCCAATGATGTTGTCTAATGGATGATCATGTGTCCATTTTCTGAGGTGTTCATGTTGCTGTTGTTGAGAAACCGAAGTAGCAGAGTCGATATCTCCGATGAGGATGGTTCGATGATGATTCGAGAGCAAATATGTTTTCAAATGGAGCATCTTGGGGTAGCAAAGGATTAACTTCATCATTGATGCGAAACAATTCGATGATTGATGATTTGTTGATGAGAAAGAGTTATCGGCGCAGCGCTTCTTGACTTAATGATATTGAGGCGAAGGGTTGACTTCATTCATAGGGATAGGAGCAGCCTCATTGATGGAATTGACATTTCATCGGCATTTGGCTCATAGTGTTCATCAAACATTGGATCAAACAATTTCTTTAAATCATCTTCTGATGGAGGTACATTAGGAGTTCTTTGGTGAGAGATTTGAAACAAGAGTAGAACTGATAGGACTACTTGATGAAAGTTGAGTTGCGGGTCCAGAATCGGTTTGTCCCGGAGCCATTTGACCGGACGACTCATCGAGCGTGGCGTGAATAGTTTCCATGATATCTCGAGTTCTTTTGTTGTAGATTCTGTAACCCTTCTTGTTTGATGCATAACCTACAAATACTCCAATGTCCGCCTTAGCTCTTAATTTACCTAAATCTTGACCATCATTTGTTGGATAACACAAAGCACCAAACACACGAAGATAGGATAAATCAGGTTTTCGCTTATGGACAAGTTCATATGGAGATTTTTCATGTGAGGTATGTATAAGGGAACGATTTTGGGTGTAGCAAGCAGTGGCAATGGCTTCAGCCCATAGAAACATTGGAACCTTTGAATAAATTAGCATTGTTCTTGCGGCTTCCACAAGAGTTCGATTTAGTCTTTCAACTACACCGTTACATTGAGGAGTTCGTGGAACACTTCTTTGATGACCGATTCCAACACTTTCATAAAAGCGAATTAAGTCTTTGTTAACGAACTCTCGCCATTGTCGGTTCGAACAATTCTTCTTGTATTGTTGAGTCGAACTTGAAGTCGCTTGATTAGTTTGATGATGAAATCGGAGTTTCATCCTTTCTCCTCAAAACTTTACCCAAGTAAATCGAGTAGTCATCAACAACTACTAGAATGTATTTCTTCCTATTTATTGTTTGCACTCTCATTGGTCCGCATGGATCCATATGAAGGGTATGAAGAACTTACATTCTTGAGTTTATGGGTTTTGGTTTGTGGGCATATTTCGTGCTTTTACCCAATTGGCGGTGAACAAAGATGATCTTTTCATATTTTAATCTGGGTAAGCCTCGACAAGATCCTTTCGGAAAGATTATTAATGGTGCCGAAGTTCAAGTGATTGAGACGACGATGCCATAACCATGACTTTGTTTTAGAAGCCTTTGACAGCAAGCAGATTGGAGAAGACTTCATCATGTCTTCGATAGAGATGGTGTATAGGTTAGAACCACGAGTACCTCTTAATAATTCCACACCATCAAGTTCTCTAATGAAGCAAGTTTGTTTTCTAAAGGCCACTTCTAGATCGGAATCACAGAATTGACCAACAAAGAACAAATTATGACCAAGACCTTCCACATAATATACCCTGGAAATTACACTTTTGCCAACTACATAATCACCATAACCCATAATTGCTCCAAAATGGTCGTTCCCTAATCTAACAGTCCCGATGAATTTACTCACAAAGTTCATGAGCCGCGACCGGTCTCCAGTCATATGCTTGGAACATCCTGAGTCCAGGTACCACAGAACGATTTTAACGATCTGCAGTTGAACACAGACAAGAATTGATAACTGGATAATTGGGATCCCTGTACAAGAATGGGTTACACTTGGTTAGTAACAGTGATTGGAACACCTACATCAGAGGTAGAAACAATGGACTCATTAGAAATAGATGCAGTGCTAGTGTCCATATTTGACCTATTCAAAGTATGTTCGCTTCTTAAGGGAATAGTTCTACCAGTAGGCATCCATTTTCTAGTGGGCATTGATTTAGCAACTTTAGGACAAAGCTCATTAATCTTATGGCCAGTAGGTATCCATTGATAACCTATATTACTAACTTTCTTTCGCCTTTGCCTTTTAGCCTTCTTAGCTTGAGTTCTAACATTAACAGTTTTATCAGGGCATTTGACAGGATTAGACAGAACATTTACACCACATTCATGATTAGTAACAGAAATCAAGCAGTCATCATTACATGGTTTGCGAATAGTAGCAGAATTCGAATTAATTACAATATGCTTATAGCTAATACTAGAATCAACACGATTCGTTTTATTCAACTCAAACTTAATATTCCTAGGGTGATCTTCTACTCTCTTCCAATGCACATTCTTAGCTTGTGAGGTCCTATCTTGCTTGGTATTGCCAGGAGGCTTTGACCCGCTTGCTTTAATGTCACTGATTACTCCTGTAGAGGGAATTATGGGAACATTAGTTGGTTGATCTACTTTTTGCATTCCTGAACTAGGCGCGGGGATCTGAACTACTTGAAGGCACATTAGTGTTCACTTTCTTAAAACTGGGCATAGAATGATTTGAATGCTTGGCACTAGGCATGGAACAAGGCATCATAGCTTTGCCTTTCGCACCTAAGGATTTAGGACATGTTGCAATTACACATTCTAGCAGCTCTTGAGATCGTTTGGCCTGAATGCACGCAAACCTAATTTCTCTATCAAGAGGTTTGTTAATGAAATCCTCTTCCACAATCTCACGGAGATATTCTAGGCAATCCTTAAGATGAGCACAATAGTTATGAAACACAGGTTCATTATTCCTAAGATGAGAAGGAATGTATTTAATATCGCGAGATATTTGCGATCGAGGATGACTTTGATGCAACATTCTCATTAAAACAAGTGGCGCTTCCCTCTTTCCGACTCCTAATATTCTCAATTTCTTTTGTAAAGACGTTATTTTTTCATTGTTTTTGTTACGTGTGACTTTCATTGAATCATATAACTCTTTTAAGTGTCGTTTAACTTTTTCATTTTCTTCTAGAAAACTCTCGTTTTCCTTTTGTAAAGCATTAACCAAGTTTTGAAGATGAAAAGTTTGAGAATACTGAGAATCTAATGGAGGAGGCATTTGGGAGCCAGTCACATTGTTCTTTTCACCCTTTAATTGAGAGATTTGGGCTTTCAACTTTCTGATCGTATTACAATGAGCTCGAATCTGTTCATCACGTTTGCTAATTTCAAAAACTGCATCAAATTCAGGAGCATCCAAGGATGTCTTGATATTTGAGGTTTTAACATTTTCTTTCGGATGTTGATATTTTAATTGCAAAGCAAGAGCTCAACTTCCAATTTAGAAAAGCTGTTTCACGAGTTATCATGATCATCTGCTCAACTTTATCATGCGCTTTAGAGTTAGTTTTTCAAGCTCAATGACACGATCATGGGAGACTTTCGAGCAACAGATAATTCATGAAATTGAGAAGCATTAATGGAACAATTTGTAGCGATGTAAAACACATCTTGAGCAATACATTTAGAAATAAGATTCTCATTCAAGGTTTGCAAGTTCTTCCTCTCAATTTCATTATATTTTAATTCTCGCTCATAGTCACTAACCTCAACAATCATCGCATCAAATTCCTTTTCCATTTCTTTAATATCTAAGTCCATCCCCTTTTTAAGACTCTCAAATTGACCTTTTAATTGTTTAAAGAAAGGCATGACCTCAGTTAAATAACATTATTTAGTTTGCTCAAAACCCCTTTCCCATTCAGTTATCCCTGTGGGTGTGATCCTTTTCTTGCAAGTTTTCTCAAAATCAACAAATAATTGAAAGATAACATATTGACTGATTAAGGTCTTGCTTTTAGTGGCAATAGTTCTAGGAACTAAATGCATTGGTGTATTTGGAGGATACACAGTCGATGAAACAAATCAAATTTAAATCACAAATTCTCCCCCGATCACAATTATCAAATCATTTGAGATTTGTGATCTCTGTAGATTTAAATTGATTTTGAAAGCTTTTAAGGAGAATTGCGACTTGATTATGAAAACGTTTTAACTGATAAGGATCGGATTTTGAGACTTTAAACTCCATTGATTAAACATGCATGATTATCTTTTGAAAACAATTGTATGACAAATAACCTTTTGATTTAATTGAAATCGTTCTCCCCCTCAATCAATGACGTAAGTTGTTGATTGAGAGATAGATATTTTGACAAACGTTAAGTCCAAATGATTTTCAAAATATAGAGTCCGAGTTATTTTTTAAAGCAATTAGTTTTCATCTAGTTTAGTACGCTCTATCATAGGAGTGTCAACAGGGTCACTAGAATCAAATCCAAATTTCGTTAAGATCTCATTTGCATATTTAGATTGATTTATAAAAATGCCTCCGGGACTTTGTGAAATTTGTAATCCTAAGAAAAATGACATTTGTCCCATCATTGACATTTGAAATTTAGAACCCATTTCATTAGAAAAACGGTCACACTCATTGGGGTCAGTCGAGGCAAAGATAATATCATCAACATATATTTGAACGTGAATTAAATGTTTGCCTGACTTCCTGGTGAACAATGTCGGATCAACTGCTCCTTTCTTTGAATCCAAGAGATAGAAGAAACTTTGATAGCGTATCATACCATGCCCTTGGAGCTTGCTTTAAATCGTAAAGAGCCTTCTTCAAACGATAGACGTGAGTATGATGCTCGGATTCACAAAGCCTTCAGTTGGGCGGCGATCGACTTCTTTAAGATCTCCGTTAAAAAACGCCGCCTTTACATCCATTTGATAGACTACCATGTTCTTACTTGCAGCATTAGCCAAGAAGATTTTGATTGCCTCGATACGAGCAACAGGAGCAAATGATTCTTCAAAGTCAATACCCTCCTCTTGACGGTATCCTTTTGCAACCAATCGAGCCTTGTTCTTTAAAACATCACCATGCTCATCAAGTTTAACTTTAAAGATCCATTTTAGAGCAATGATCATAGCACAATCTGGAGCAGGTACTAATTCCCATAAGTCAAGTCGATCAAACTCATGAATTTCTTCTTGCATGGCATTGAACCAGCTGTCTTCATTCATGGCGGTTTTAACATCTTTTGGTTTGATCTTAGAGAGTACGGAGTTGAAGAAGCACCATAAGGCATCGGTTGCAAGTTGTTTCCATGTGAATACTGGATGAGAGAGGTTTCTAATGATGTTGTCTAATGGATGATCATGTGTCCATTTTACGAGGTGTTCATGTTCTTTTGTTGAGGAACCAAGTAGCGGTCGATATCTCCGATGAGGATGGTTCGATGATGATTCGGAGCAAATATGTTTTCAAATGGAGCATCTTCGGGAGTAGCAAAGGATTAACTTCATCATTGATGCGAAACAATTCCATGATGTACATTCGATGATTGATGATTTGTTGATGAGACAGTGATCGGCAGCAGGCGCTTCTTGACTTAATGATATTGAGTCTGAAGGGTTGACTTCATTCATAGGGATAGGAGCAGCCTCTGTTGATGGAATGTACATTTCATCGACATTTGGCTCATAGTGTTCATTAAACATTGGATCAAACAATTTCTTTAAATCATCTTATGATGGAGGTACATTAGAAGTTGCTGGTGAGAGATTTGAAACAAGAGTAGAACTGATAGGACTACTTGATGAAAGTTGAGTTGGGGGTCCAGAACTGGTTTGTCCTGGAGCCATTTGACCGGACAGCTCATCGAACGTGACGTGAATAGTTTCCATGATATCTTGAGTTCTTTTGTTGTAGATTCGGTAACCCTTCTTGTTTGATGCATAACCTACAAAAACTCCAATGTCCGCCTTAGCTCTTAATTTACCTAAATCTTGACCATCATTTGTTGGATAGCACAAAGCACCAAACACACGAAGATAGGATAAATCAGGTTTTTGCTTATGGACAAGTTCATATGGAGTTTTTTCATGTGAGGTGTGTATAAGGGAACGATTTTGGGTGTAGCAAGCAGTGGCAATGGCTTCAGCCCATAGAAACATTCGAACCTTTGAATAAATTAGCATTGTTCTTGCGGCTTCCACAAGAGTTCGATTTAGTCTTTCAACTACACCGTTCGTTGAGGAGTTCGTGGAACACTTCTTTGATGACCGATTCCAACACTTTCATAAAAGCGAATTAAGTCTTTGTTAACGAACTCGTGCCATTGTCGGTTCAAACAATTACATTGTATTGTTGAGTCGAACTTGAAGTCGTTTGATTAGTTTGATGATGACATCGGGAGTTTCATCCTTTGTCCTCAAAACTTTACCCAAGTAAATCGAGTAGTCATCAACAACTACTAGAATGTATTTCTTCCCATTTAAATTTTGCACTCTCATTGGTCCGCACGCATCCATATGAAGGGTATAAAGAACTTCCATTATTGAGTTTGTGGGTTTTGGTTTGTGGGCATATTTTGTGCTTTTACCCAATTGGCGGTGAACAAAGATGATCTTTTCATATTTTAATGGGTAAGCCTCGACAAGATCCTTTCGGAAAGATTATTAATGGTGCCAAGTTCAAGTGATTGAGGCGAGCGATGCCATAACCATGACTTTGTTTTAGAAGCCTTTGACAAAGAAGCGATTGGAGAAGACTTCATCATGTCTTCGATAGAGATGGTGTATAGGTTAGAACCACGAGTACCTCTTAATAATTCCACACCATCAAGTTCTCTAACGAAGCAAGTATGTTTTCTAAAGGCCACTTCTAGATCGGAATCACATAATTGACCAACAGAGAACAAAATATGACCAAGACCTTCCACATAATATACCCTAGAAATTACACTTTTGCAAACTACATAATCACCATAACCCATAATTGCTCCAAAATGGTCGTTTCCGAATCTAACAGTCCTGATGAATTTACTCACAAAGTTCATGAGTCGCGACCGGTCTCCAGTCATATGCTTGGAACAACCTGAGTCCGGTACCACGAGCGATTTGAACGATCTGCAGTTGAACACAGACAAGAATGGATAACTGGATAATTGGGATCCCCATGCAAGAATGGGTTCCACTTGGTTAGTAACAGTGATTGGAACACCCACATCAGAGGTAGAAACAATGGACTCATTAGAAATAGATGCAGTGCTAGTGTCCGTATTTGACCTATTCAAAGTATGTTCGCTTCTTAAGGGAATAGTTCTACGAGTAGGCATCCATTTTCTAGTGGGCATTGATTTAGCAACTTTAGGGCAAAGCTCATTAATCTTACGGCCATTAGGTATCCATTGATAACCTATATTACTAAATTTCCTTCCTGTGGGTTTCCACTGTTTTCTATCTTTCTTTCGCCTTTGCCTTTTAGCCTTCTTAGCTTGAGTTCTAACATTAACAGTTTTATCGGGGCATTTGTGACATTAGGCAGAACATTTACACCACATTCATGATTAGTAATGTAAATCAAGCGATCATCATTACATGGTTTGCGAATAGTAGCGAATTGAATTAATTACAACACGCTTATAGCTAATACTAGAATCAACAAGATTCGTTTTATTCAACCCAAACTTAATATTCCTAGGGTGATCTTCTACTCTCTTCCAATGCACATTCTTAGCTTGCGAGGTCCTATCTTGCTTGGTATTGCCTGGAGGCTTTGACCCGCTTGCATTAATGTCACTGATTACTCCTGTAGAGGGAATTATGGGAACATTAGTTGGTTGATCTACTTTTTGCATTCCTGAACTAGATGTGCAGGGATCTGAACTACTTGAGGGCACATTAGTGTTCACTTTCTTTAAACTGGGCATAGAATGGTTTGTATGCTTGGTACTAGGCATAGAACAAGGCATCACAGCTTTACCTTTCGCACCTAAGGATTTAGGACATGTTGCAATTAAACATTCTAGCAGCTCTTAAGATCGTTTGGCCTGAATGCAAGCAAACATAATTTCTCTATCAAGAGGTTTGTTAATGAAATCCTCTTCTACAATCTCACGGAGACATTCTAGACTATCCTTAAAGTGAGCACAATAGTCATGAAAAACTGGTTCATTATTCCTAAGATGAGGAGGAATGTATTTACTTGATCACATGTATTTGCGATCGAGGATGACTTTGATGCAACATTCTCATTAAAAACAAGTGGCGGTTCCCATTTCGTGACTCTTGATTCTCAATTTCTTTTTGTAAAGACGTTATTTTTCATTGTTTTGGTCACGAGTGACTTTCATTGAATCATATAACTCTTTAAAGTGTCGTTTAACTTTTTCATTTTCTTCTAGAAAACTCTCGTTTTCCTTTTGTAAGGCATTAACTAAGTTTTGAAGATGAAAAGTTTGAGAATACTGAGAATCTAAAGGAGGAGGCATTTGGGATCCAGTCACATTGTTCATTTCACCCTTTAATTGAGAGATTTGGGCTTTCGACTTTCTGATCGTGTTACAATGAGCTCGAATCTGTTCATCACATTTTCTAATTTCAAAAACTGCATCAAATTCAGGAGCATCCAAGGATGTCTTGATATTTGAGGTTTTAACATTTTCTTTCAGATGTTGATATTTTAATTGCAAAGCAAGATGCTCAACATCCAATTTAGAAAACTGTTTCACCAGGTTATCATGATCATCCCGTTCAACTTTATCATGTATTTTAGAGTTAGTTTTTTCAAGCTCAATGACACGATCATGGGAGACTTTCAGGGCAACAGATAATTCATGAAATTGAGAAGCGTTAATAAAACAATTTGTAGCAGTGTAAAACACATCTTGAGCAATACATTCAGAAATAAGATTCTCATTTAAGGTATGCAAGTTCTTCCTCTCAATCTCATTATATTTTAATTCTCGCTCATAGTCACTAACCTCAACAATCATCGCATCAAATTCCTTTTCCATTTCTTTAATATCTAAGTCCATCCCCTTTTTAAGACTCTCAAATTGACCTTTTAATTGTTTAAAGAAAGGCATGATCTCGGTTAAATAGCATTCTTTAGTTTGCTCAAACCCATTTCCCTTGATTATCCCAGTGGGTGTGATCATTTTCTTACAAGTTTTCTCAAAATCAACAAATAATTGAAAGATTACATATTGACTGATTAAGGTCTTGCTTTTAGTGGCAATAGTTCTAGGAACTAAATGCATTGGTGTATTTGGAGGATACACAGTCGCTGAAGGCATTTGTTGATCCCAGTTGAGCAAACTATCTAATATAGAAACTGACTTAGAATAAAAGCTTATTAAGTATTACGCGGAATTTAACACTTAATCTTAAGAAGAAGAACAATAAACATTCAACACCTCAATATTATTTATTAATACGAATACTCTTACAGTATTAGGGTTTTGCAACCTTGAAGTGTATCGACCTTAGATATAAAACATTCGTATATCTAATCTAACATATGACCTCCTTTTATAGACTAAGGAGTCCTTTACATTATACAATACGTAACCTACAAGATAAATATCTTTTCCATATTAATCTAATACAATAAACTAAACTGACTATACAAGACTAGCGGTGTTTACATATCAATATCGGTGGTTACACAATACTACTAGCAGCGGTTTGTCTTCATCGTGGTTACATTCTTCATCCGTGGTTATATCGAACTCCGTCCGTGGTTCCAAGACTTAGAGTAATTCTTGATCCAAGGAACCTAAAACCCAACAATCCTCCCCTAAACTTGATACATTCCAACGAATTCTCAATTTTCCTTTAAGCTCAAAACATCGGATTGGAGGATGTAGCCAAACACTTACCATATTTAAGAATATTCTCATACTTGACAACAAATTGTAAGCTTGGCCATCATAGGGTAACAACATCTTGATTATACCAGGCTTCAACATCGAGCAATAATCTGCGGATACTTATTCGATTGAGGATAATCACCTTCTACAAGCATATGGATAACTTCTCGAAAAGCAGTTAAAACATGAACTCCACAAGTTTGATATACAAACCATCTTGTAACTTGACCATTGTAGAGTCCTTTCCATTCGGGTTCATCATGAGTAGGCTCAAATAAAATCTTCAAATGATAATAAACCGGTCTCATGATAATCATTTGGATATACTTCACCAAACTTATTCTTGTAAAGTATCCAAAGATTCATCAAATCATCTCTATCAAAATATTGAAGCATCTGTGAAAATTTATTATACTCATAAACTTCATTGTTGAGTCTTTGAATTTTCCAAACTCCTTCACTTCCAACTTTAAGCTTAAACTCATAAGAAATAATTTGATTAACATCTTCAACTACTTTCAGTCTTTTAGAATCAGATGTCTCCTGAACCTCAGATTTTCTCTTTCGTTTACTTTGAATCCACTCTTCATCCTTTTTAATCCACTCTTCTTCCTTTTTAGAATTCATTGGACATAAATCATCATTATTAATCCTCATACATCTCTCATAAAGCTCATAAATTCTTTCAAATGAACACCTATTAAGATTATCAGGAACATGTATGCCTGAATTCTTAATAATCTTCATCAATACATTCCTCATCTGTGCAATTGAAGGAGGTTTCTTTCTTATAACTTGCTTCCTTTCTTTACCAACCTTCCTTGCCCATTCACCCAAAAGTCTAGCTTTTCCTCATCATCCAACAAAGCCCATTCTTGTGCGATACTCATCACTTATTAATTGAACCTTGAAGATAATTTTGTGATTCATACCATGTAGCTAACCATCTCGACTAGCTTCCTCTTCATCTTGCTTTCTTTTCTCTAAAGTCGCTTGTTCATCGGCTATAATACTTTTGCATACTCTGCATCATAAGCTTCTTGTTCTGCTTTAGATTTAAACTTCAGCTCTGGTACTGCAACCCCTTTACCTTTTCCAACATCAGATTGAACCACTTTCTTCTTCAAAGGTTCACCAATAACTAAACTTTTTCCTTTGGGTTTAGTTGCAGTAGATTGAACAGATAAAACAGGTGCAATGATGGATGTAGAAATAGATGAGGTTTTGCTTAGATTTATCAATGTACTTGCAGCTTCTTTCTCAACTTCTTTAGATTTAGGTGGTGATACAGAGAGAGTTGTGACAACAGTGGAAGTGGTTATGATAGCAGTGGGTATGATAGTAGTGGGTATAATTGCCATGTATGAAACTGCAGCAGTGGTTACAAGAGTACTAACCGTGGTTTCAGACATACCATCAGTGTTTGTGTCCTGCACTACATCTTCTACAACATTCTTCACATTTTCAAGAACTGCCTCATTCCCATCTTTATCAGATACCAAAAATTCTTGATCTCCACTATCTTCTTCCATAGATCCATCAGCAGCCTCCCCTGAATTTATGCCTTCACTCTTCCCCTGTTTGGATACATCCTACATATTCACAGCTGGAGAGGAGTCCACCTTCTTTTTCTTTCTTCTCATAGCTTTCAAAACAGCAACCCCATGTCGTCTTAATTTTTCCAAAACCAACACTCTGTGCTTCAATCTCCTAATATCCTTACCCTGAAACACAGCCAACTCCTGTAGACCTGAAATTGTAGCCTCCATTTTAGCACATTTAACCGTCAATTTATTAAAAGTTCAAGAATATCCTCCCACTTCGACATGTGTTAAGCTGGTCCGAGAGGTGGTTCATTGGAAAAGTCATCATGTACCCGACTTAGGATCCGTCAATTCATGTTCATGTTCCAAACTATCCTCATCACTTGGTGTGTAACCCGCTCCCGAGAGGTGAATCCTGGATATAGTAAACATAGCATCGGACCTTGCCCGATCATCTATGTACCACATGACCCAGTTGGCTAGGATTCCTCCACTGTGTTAAGTTCAAGGAACTCTCCACATTAGGAGTTGCCAATGGTTGGGTCTTATTTATTTTTCCACTATCGACCAAAGATCTAAGCATGAATCGATGGTGGAAGCCCTTCCAATCATGTCACCTCCACTCCATGTGACAGACCTCATGAACAACACCACTAACACTAGCCCCGAGGTAGCTTAGTGCCCTTCCATCTCCTAGTCCATACAATTGGTGTATGATGGTTTGGGTTTGACTAGAAGTAGGTTGAGTTTCACTAACGATGGTTTGAGGTGTACTATCGGTGGGTTCGGATGTACTAGCGATGGGTTCGGTGTTGTAGGTTGGGATTCAAGACCTTCATCAAACTCGGGATCGATAGGCAAAATAAGCATATGAGGAAACAAAGGAACATCTCTTATCTCGCACATTTGGCTTCTAATTCCTCATATGTGCAAAACCTTAGGAAGCATATGATGTACTTCATACTCTAGAATGCTCAACGGGTTCATCAATTTGGCTTTCTACAATAAGTTGAACAAACCTAGGATACAAATAGTATTTACCCTTCTTCCTAATGTTTTGTACTAACCCCTCATAAATCATCCTAGACCAATTGAACTTTCTTCCATCAGACAAACAAATAACGGTAGCAATTTTGGAAGGAAAGTCATTAAACCCAGTGGTCTTATTACTCATACACATCAACAAAGTATGAATAAGAAACTTCCATCTTGGTGAAAACAAACTCTTAAAAATTGTACCTTTTCACCCCGTGTATATCCTAACCTTTCTAAACCAACCACAATCTCGAAGATCGGTGATTATCAATACCATCGACATCATCAAACTTTAAAACATCCCTAATGATCTCCTCGATAATGAAATAACATGCTCATCCACAATAGTGCTAAACACTTGACTCCATCAACCTCTTCAAAATCTTCCAGTTGCTCCCATCCCAAGTCATGTGCCCGAGCAACCACTATCAAAAACTCCTTTATCTTTTAGCTTAGTTTGTAGATTGCCTGCACATGAATTTAAACAAATTAGTTCCTTTTGTGGACCCAAGCCAATCTTGACTTGGGTGCCACTGCATCAAAATATTCAAATTTCTTTAGGTCCATTGATGCACAGTTGACATGTGGTAAAACCTTGGTCTTAGGCTTCCATTGCCAACTAGTCGAGGCCTTAATGCATAAAATGATTTCCAACCAACGTGTCGGTTATCACCTTTGGAATTTTAAAACTTCTTTTGTATCGGTGGTGATATTTTGCTTGATGGATTGATTACTTGCAGCGTTTACATTTTGCTTAGCGATGGTTGGAACCCATTTAGGTGCGGCGGATGACTATAGATTTTGTATTCCCATTCCTCATCAACACCGCTCTTGGAATCATGTTTTTGTTTGGATGAGGTTTGTTTTCTTTGAAAAGTTTTGATGATTTACCCTCTTCCAATGATTCCATACTTGTGGTTTGTTTTATAACAATTTCTCTGTAAGTGTTCAAAACTACCACATTTAAAACAAGCCTTTTAACACATTGAAACTCATCTCCTAACTTTGTTAGAAATTAGACCATTAAAGTTTCTCTGGTTTCCCTAGGTATGTATCTTTTCATTTGTTCCTAGGCACTTCCTTGTACTCAACTACTCTCTTAGCAATTTGAGCTCCAAATCTAGGTACAAGGTTGACTTCTTGAGAATCAACTTTCTTAACTTTCTCTATCTCTTCAGACTTAGTTGATTCAGTTCTATCTTCCTCATAATCTGATTCCCAATCTTCAATTGTGGGAGCATCGGATGACTTCTGAGAACTTATCTTAGGTGTTTCATCTTATTTATCCCTTCTACGGGTTTGTTAAACCGAATTCACTACTAAATGACAGTTCTTTAGCGGTGGTGCATGTTGCATAAGAGTGGGTGGTGGCTTATTATTGTATCCTATCCCATAACCCTTTTCATTAAATGACTCTCTATAGATTTATGAACCGATCGAAGCAAATTGTGTTTTAGCTACCCTAACAACATGTTTTCTTTTTCTTCTAGGGCCTTTTGTTTTACACTTTACGCCTCTGCTAGTTTATTTTTCACATCTTAATCTCTATCTTTAAGATCAATTTCACCACCTAATATATTGATCTTATCTACATACTCAAACTCACATTTAATACAAGATTTAAGCTTCTCTTCCACACTCTAGACCAACTCTATAACCTAAGTTGTCCATATTCGATCTTTCTACTTCTTTCCTCATACTCTCGGTGATAGCTTTTTGAGATTCTAAGTTATCATGACATGATTTAAAGAACAAGTAGATGTTTTAGAATCATTAGATACCTCGAATCTGAACCGTAAGATGAAGCATAGGCCATAAGAGCAAAGTTATGCTCTTTTGAAGCTTCACTAGCAAGAAAAGCGCATTGGGACCTTCTTCAATCGATCACTCGGTCATAATCACCAATCCCATCTTGAGCAACCAAGGTGAAAAAGCGGCGAGCTCTTACGTGGTCTTCTTAATGCCTTCAATTCTCTTAGGAGCTCGACATTCTCTAGCAAAGTGACCTTTCTTCTTGCGCTTAAAGCACTCCATCTTGCTTTTGTCAAATCCACTCTCCTTTGACCATCATACTTAACCTGTCTTCCGTTCTCCTTAGAAACTTCCTTGCTTGGAGAGTTAACATTGACATTTGCCATTGAAGATTAATCTCATCAAGATCATCGGGATCAATTTGATCTAGATCTTGATTCAAAACATTAACACCGGTAGTTAAATCGATAGAAAAGCACAAATTGCACCATCACCGATGCGATCACTAACGATGGTATTGTTTGCGATAGCCGTGGTTACTCCATATGCAGCGGTGGTTATATCTTGTGAATTCATGTGATTAGTGGAAACAAAAGCAATGTTTTGTTTAGTAGAGGATGCATTAGCAAAGTTACTCTCAGACTCATAAACCTTCAAGTTGTTGAAGAGATTGTCCAGAGTCATCTTATCAAAGTCCACCTTATTTCTCCACACAATTGTATGAATAGCCCAATCGGATGATAAACTTCTAATGAACTTCAAATTAATATCTTCTTGAAGAACCTTATAATCTCGACTTGGCTGGCTAATAAGTTTTGAAGTCTATTATATGTGCCATCAATCTTTTCTCCACTAAGAGCGTTGAAAGTTTCAAATTGATGCTTGAGCATATTCATCCTTGACTTCTTAGTAGCTTCATTACCAAAGAAACCTTATTTCAAGAGCATCCAATAAATCTTTAGCGACTCATATTGTTCAAAGTCCAAAGCATAGTCATTGGGTATTCCCATGGAGAGAATCTTGTGAGCTTTGATCTCCATTTTCCTTTTGCTTTATCAATTTCACTAACAATAGCTATCTCTTGACCATCCTCACCCTTCTTAGGAAGAGTGTCTCCTTTCAACGAAATCCCGAGAGCATAATCAATCATACGAATGTATTGCCTCATTCGCATTCTCCAGATTTGATACTCACCATGCTTGAGCATGGGTACCTTTGAAGCAGTCACCATGTGAGTTTCGTCAGACATCTTTACTTATTTGAATAAAGCTTAAAAGAACTTCTTCTTGGTTACAGTTTCTAGATCACAAGCTCTGATACCACTTGTTGATCCCAGTTGAGCAAACGATCTAATATAGAAACTGACTTAGAATAAAAGCTTATTAAGTATTACGCGGAATTTAACACTTAATCTTAAGAAGAAGAACAATAAACATTCAACACCTCAATATTATTTATTAATATGAATACTCTTACAGTATTAGGGTTTTGCAACCTTGAAGTGTATCGACCTTAGATATAAAACCTTCAGATATCTAATCTAACCTAGGACCTCCTTTTATAGACTAAGGAGTCCTTTACATTATACAACACGTAACCTACAAGATAAATATCTTTTCCATATTTATCTAATACAATAAACTAAACCGACTATACAAGACTAGCAGTGGTTACATATCAATATCAGTGGTTACACAATACTACTAGCCGCGGTTTGTCTTCATCAGCGGTTACATTCTTCTGTCCGTGGTTATATCGAACCTGTCCGTGGTTCCAGCACTTAGAGTAATTCTTGATCCAAGGAACCTAAAACCCAACAGCATTTTCCTAAGGGGAGGGTTTGTTACAACAAGATTCTCTGCTTTTTGCTTATCTAAATCCTTTTTCCAGAACACTTGTTCGGGTGTTAACAACGTTTGAGGCTTAAACCTGTTCAAGGAAATCTAATTTTCCTTCTTGTAATCATAGGGTTTGATCGTTGTGTTATTCTCTTTACATTCAGGATCTTCTAGCTTCTTATTCATTTTCTCCCTAGATGCATCATCTAATTTTCTATCTTCCTCAGTGCACTCAACGCAACTAGGTTTCTGTCTAGGTTTAAGAATCTCATTTCCATCATAGATCACATTATTAGCAGCTCTAGCCTTTTTAATGACCTCTGGATTTGGTTCCTCAACAAGGGGAATGCTATGCTTATCGCTTAAAACTCTATGTTTAGTGATCAAGTGAGCAGTTTTAATGATATTCCCTTGTACGTACAACTTATTTTCAAGCTTGTTTTTCAAAGTTTTTAGATTGGAAAAATCATTAAAAAGTTTTGATTCCTTAGCATTGAATTCTTGCTTAAGCATTTTAACATTTTCTTGAAGTTCTGTTTTGCTTAGCGGTTTTAGAAAGCTTTTCTTGTAAGAAGTTTAACTCTTGTTTTAAGACTTCTTCTAAAGTTACTTTTTCTAATAGCTGACGCATTTGGTCATCCATTTCACGCTCACGGGTGGTCAACTCAAACTTAGCACATTGTTCATAAATAGCAACTTGTTCTTTATAGGCATTCGATTCGAGATAACGGAATCATCGGGGCACATGCGGTGTATTCATCAAAGACATAGTCCTCATTGATCGGAAGATGCATTACTTGGTACAACCTCACTTTCACTTTGCTTCACATATTGATCATATGGGACAATATTGCTATTACCTCATCATCAATATTTGATTCATAAGTTTCAAGATTTTGTACTTTATTATGCATCTTTTGCCCATTAACATCATCATATAGTTTTAATACCTCAGAAATGATTTTGTCTTTGGATGGACCAGCATGTTGTGGTGGAGAGACCTTTGGAGAGACCATAGGTGAGATGCTAGCCATAAAGATTGTTTGGGAAGTAGGTTCATCATCGACATCAGAGTCAAATGCATCACAGTCAGCTACTTGAAATGCATTTTGATGATTATGACCTATCTCCTGAATTGGTCGCTCATCAACATCGATCATAGGTTCGGGCATTTCCTCGAAGAAGGAACAACAACTCCTCTTCATCCAAAGTCGCTCCATTATCCCGAGCTTGCACAAGCGACATCTTGTCTCGAAGTATTCACGATTCGTGGACGTTTTGGAGATGTGCGGTTCTAGCAATATGTCCTTACCACCATAGTTGTAGCATTTGATTGGCTTTTCTTGACCTTGATATACAATCCTTCCCCAATTTTGATTAGCATCATAACCTCTACCACTCCACCTCTTCCTGTTCATACCGCCTTTCTTGAACGGGTTGCACCATAACCTTCCCATCTCGGCGGTTGCTTGATTGTGTGGATTGGATCTTTGTTCGAGGTTATTGTTGGTGTGTGGAAGAGAGTTCATGTTTTGACTGACCATGAGAGACAGTTGATTGATGAAGTTTTCCATGAATATGTTTGGGTCCGGAGGCTTATATGTTGGATCAGGGATGAGTTTGTAATTACCATCACCCATGGGAATGACTTGAGAAGCTTTGGTAGTAATACCAACATTTGTGAAAAAGGTTGTTGAGTGATTTGAGGAACTTGTTTTTCCCTGGTTGGTTTTGAACTGTTCTAGAATCCTTTTCTCAAACATAGCATGTCTCTCATTCTGGAGAAGGAATGCATACAGTTGCTCATAGTTGGTGTTCTTCAACCATTTGGTTAGCTTCATAGAGGTGACAAACTTGTGCCATTCGGGATTCATGTTGTTCACAAACTTTGAGTTCAGCTGAATGTTTGGCATAGTCATTCTGATATTCCTCATATCATTTACAAGCTTGTGGAATCTCACGTAGTACTCATAGATACTCTCATCAGGTTTCATCTTGAAGTGCTCAAACTCATCATACAGTTGTGATTCTCTGTCTTCCTTGGTTAATTCAGAACCTGAGAGAAGCATCTTGACATTATCCTAAACTGCCTTGGCTTCGGTGTTGTGATTGATCGACTTGTAGATGTCTTTTGGAAGACCACAGTATGATGTTTGAAGCCACGATATTAGCATCGAATCTCTTTTCTCCTTATCACCGAGCTCATCATACATCTTAGGTCCATCCATTCCAAAGATCATTGTTCCATCTGCTGCGATGTCAATTATGTCTCTTGTAGTCTCAATCGATAAGGTCTTTCATCAATAGACTTGAGAATGTTGACTCCGTTTTCCTTTCCAAGACAGTATAATCGATTCGTTGTGCCCAAGAGTCGTAGTCGGTTCATCAAGCATGGGTGGGCAGTATCGACCCAACTACTTGAACATCCTCGGCAACAGTGGAGATAATTGTAAGTACGTTGGTAGACATATTTAAAGATTACACGGGATTTTATAACTCAATGATTAAACCGGGAAATAGATTCTTTCACGGGATTTTACTAAATCAAGAGAAAACCGTATTACAAACAAAACTTCAACCAAGTCGCTAAGAAACCTTGAACCAATTCGCTAAGTATCAAGTGGCTAAGTATTATGAGATCAAGTCGCTATAATGCCAAGTCGCTAAGACATAGTCAAGTTGCTAAAGAACAACTAGCTAAGATCCAAGTCGCTAACACCAAGTCGCTGAGAATTATGTCAACAAGTCGCTAAGCACCAAGTTGCTAAGTCGTCAAGTTGCTAAATAGC
This sequence comes from Chrysanthemum lavandulifolium, assembly GCA_022545495.1. Classification (NCBI taxonomy): domain Eukaryota; kingdom Viridiplantae; phylum Streptophyta; class Magnoliopsida; order Asterales; family Asteraceae; genus Chrysanthemum; species Chrysanthemum lavandulifolium. Next base: position 107,790,412 of record CM040243.1, on the reverse strand, counting down.
AACTCGCTAAGGTCCAAGTCGCTAACACCAAGTCGCTAAGAAACTTAAGTACAAGTCGCTAACAAAATTGAAAGCAAGTCGCTACCTTCACCAAGTCGCTACCCGTAGTGGAGAATCCACTAAGTGTACTGTTTGTCGGCTTGTCTCAAAAGACAAGTCGCTAGAACCAAGTCGCTACCAAAAAGCACTACAACTCGCTACTTTTTACTGAAGCAAGTCGCTAAGATGAAATTCACTACGAGAACCAAGTCGCTACAAAGAAAAACTTCAAAAACACACTTTTCAATCCAAAACAAGCTCAACCACAGTGATTCATGCTTACCAAATCAAAACCCAAGCACTTACAATGATTCTAAACACAAAAGTACACCCAAAATTCAAACTTTAACACTAGAAATGAACCAAACGATGCAAAAACCACTAAACCTTTTCAAACTCAAAAACCATCTAAAAACCACTAGAAATCCAAGGATATGCAAGAGATTATCTAACCAAGGCTCTTGATACCATTTGTAACATATTGGATTTCACATACACATCAAACCATTAACGCAAGAGGCGTACAAGATGAGGCGTACAGTGAGAGAAAGTTAGAGGTTGGGAACTTTAGTGAGAGAAAGAAAAATCTTATTATGAGCTCCAACTCTCTACCTTAGGAGGTAGAGAGTATTTATAGTTCTTACATAAATCGCCACCTACATGCTGTAGATCAGGTGTACAGTGGGTAAAGACCCGTCCGTCCTCCACGGTGTTACAAACTAAATACTACTTAACTTGTAATAATCTACGACTACGAGCTTTCTAACGATTACATATACTTGAGGTGACCGACTCTTTAATAACTGGATTTACTAAATCCTAACATAGCTTGTAAGGGCTTAGCAACCTCGGATAAATCCTAAGTCACTAACAATGAAACACTGATATAACTTTACTAAGTATGCGAAAACTACTTCAATAAAGCTAAGAAGAATAACTTTAACTTCAACGATTTTATTAATACTTTGAATCTGCTTGATACTTTGAATCTGTTTATTTATAGTTCTAATATCTTCTCTAACTTCGTACTTTGTAAATTCTAAATCACGTATCTCTAATGCCAATCTAGGGGTCCTTTTATAGGTATAAGGATAACCCTAGTCGGTTTACAACTCTAATCCTTGTACAACAAGTAATACTAAACTAAGAACATTCTAGATAAACATTACTTTCCATAAAACATTCTATTATAACCGTGTATAAACTTTGCAGTACTTTGATGTTGAGCAGTACTTTGACCTTCACATAAGCAATACTTTGACCATCTTCAGTACTTTCATATTCTTTAGTACTTTCATATTCTTTAGTACTTTCATATCCCAACACAGATGTTTGTTAAAGTACTGGATTTTAATATGGTGGGGTTGGTGGCTGCTAACTCTGCCTCTAAAATGATACCAAGAAGTGTTCCATTACCAACTAGAATTGAAGAATTATTTTCATTTGGGTGCCAAGTAAGGACATAATTACATTTTTTCTGCACAAACCGGTATTTGTGATATATGTTCTTTGACAAGTCATTTAGTTAAAGCTTTTGAGTATGAGCGATAATATTGACTCTATATTGTTGTGTTTGTAGCCTATGAAAGGAGCAGACGGAGACGAAAAAGATGGAAAGAAAATCAAGATATTGAACCAATGAAGTAACTTCACGCATTCGTATTTGTTTGAATGTCTAGCTGTTTTATTAGAAGTAGAAATTTTATTAAATTCGACTTATGTCAAATCGTTATATACATAATCCATGATGATATTGATTATGGTGATATTGTCACGACCTCTATGAGTCACGACCTCTGTCTCTAATTTCTAGTATGCTTTTAGTTCATTAAACGAAGAAAATATATAAGAGTTGTAATATCATTGATGGTCCCAGCTTCTTAAATGGGGTTCAATGATGTTGTATCTGGTAGTTTTAGGTTTAATTGTATTTAATTTTGTTGGATCTTTGGTGACGATTTATAACTTTTGGTTTGAATCTGTATTTGGATTGTCTGTGGTAAGGCTGTGAAATGAAAAAACATGAGCAATAGTAATTGTCTGGAATATCTGTAGGGATGGCGATTTACGGGTTTTTGGTTGCGGCTTTTTATACCTTTGTGGGGTTGTTTGTTGGGAGTAGAACAACCGTGATTGTTGTTAGTTCGGTCTATTCATTTACGGTAATTGAAAATTTATGAAATTTGAGTATATTTTGTATTTTGACTGTTTAGGATTGTTTGCGCGTGTGTTATTTATAGCTTATTGTCGGGCTTATGAGCTTATTTTTTTTGGCTCATTTTTTATGGTTGTTTTGTCCATCTTATGAGGTTATTATAATCACTTATAACTGGAAAATAAGTGTAAAAAAATGAGCTTATGAAAAATAAAGCATTAGAAATAAGTTCATAAGCAAGTAAATAAGATAAACAAACACCCCCTAAGTACTACATCATGATCAACATAACGAATTATATAGATTCCTTATTAGTATTCCAAAAACCTAAATCATGTTATCATACTTTAGCTTGTACGTAGAAGTTTTTAAGGCATATTCATCAACTCATTATCTACTTATCATCTTTAACTCTCGGTGAGTTCGTAGCCCCATTTTATATCATTTAACTGCTTTTTGTAAACTCTTTGGGGAGATACATGCTCAACTACTTTTATTAACAATCACGATTATTTGCAAATTATACGTTTATCTTAATCGAATGTTTATTTATACTAAGTAATAGTATTCTCATACTTACGGTTTCTATATCATGGACCATTAAGCACTATGCGTAGTGAGTACGAATATTATGGTTAGATTTATTGGGAATTTGGGATTAATGTAACCAATAAGTTAACTCGGTTAGAGCAAACAAACGCAACAAACATTTGAGAACACTAGGCATAATGGCAAGTCATGAACCATTTGTTGAACTAATGCAATTGGTATAATAACAATCTAATTGACTTGGTATGATCACAATCTAATGGACTTGGTATGATCACGTTCTAATAGACTTTGTATAATCTCGATCTAATAGACTTGGTATGATCTCGTACTAACGAACTAGGTACAGTTGTGAACAAACCAGAACCAGTAAACTTAAGGATTCGATGTCAGGAACTTAGTGCAACGGAAACACTACCTTTATGTGATATTTTATTTAGTAAAATAGTCATACACTCGAAATTTTTATAAACTACATTTAGTATTTACATATACTTGTCACGATAATTTTTACAAGGTTTTCACATTATTTCTACAAACTCTATGAACTCACCAACCTTTGTGTTGACACCTTTAGCATGTTTATCTCAGGTCGATAATGATCGAGGCTGGCATGGAGGAGCACGGATACTCAAGAATGCTAATTTTATTATCATTCGAAAACTTATTTAATGTAATTTGTAACCCGTGAAACTAACCTCATTTTGTAAACTCTGATATTTATATAATCGAATGATAAATATTTTAAAACGACTCAATTAGAGTTCGGTTTCTATTGTTATAACTGTTATACCGTTGAGAAACACACAGTTTGAATTTCGCCGCGTTCACGAAATTTGGGGTGTTACAGATTGGTATCAGAGCTATAGTTATAGAGAAAGGGTCTAATTGAGACCTAAAATATAACCACTTTTTCACAAAAACATTTTATAGCCTTTCGCTCTTTGTTCCTTCCATCCTCTAGACAATTATGGACTTTTAGATATTTTATGCTACGCAAATATATGAGTATATTGATATATACACACTTGGCTTATTTTGAGCACTTCCCGTAAGCACTTGAGTTATTTTGACATCATTTACCTTCGTGTTGACATTATGTCAGCACCCACTTCTCCCGATCATTTTTCGACCTACCTAATCATTTACCACTTCTTTCTGAGCATGCACCAAACCCTTGTCTTAGTGACAATGACTATCTTGATACTACCGTAAATCCTATTGTTGTACCATTTCTACGAGTTATGATTTTTACATCAAACGGATATTCATTATGTTGTACATTTGTGATATTTGATAGAATCATAAAACTACTTTACTAAACCGAATATCACATTATCGGTGCTCAATTATACATAGCATGATCACCTATGTCTAATTTAGGAGGGGTCATGTTATGTTGAGAGCAGTCACCTGCAAGTTTTATTAAAAACGACTTTTCACCTATGTTCCTAAGGCAAACTTTGTGTGAGTATAAGCAAGTTCACAAATATTCAAATCAAAATACATCATTAGTTATCCTATAAACAATTCACATAAGTAACCACATCTTTTCAACGACGTCGCTTCAACCTTTAACACTGGCTGGACTTGGGACGAAGTTCGTTATGAGTGGAGACTATAACCTTTCTCAAAATTCCGTTAACGGGTTTCTGAGTTGCATTTTGTTTTCATTTCTATGAAAACATTGTGCGATTATATTCCACGCAATCACGATCCTATAATTTAGGTTTTAACAACGTCATTGAGTTCAAGTAAGCGTATCTTTCATTTGATATACTAAGTTATAGTATATTGAAAAGTTTCGATATTTTCAAAATCTTATATTTTACCTTTACCGGTTTTCAAACTTTATAATTTAATTACTTAACGACAATAATACATGGAATCCAAAACTACGCTTAAATACTAGACAAGAAAACATTTAGTTTTCTTGTTTCCACCTCATCATTTTCCCCTCCTTCATATGTGGCGTTTACTTAAGAAAACACCAAGAAAATTTTGTCTTAATGATGAGTAACATAACACATGTCCTTATTACAAACCACCCTTAGTCCCCAAGTTATTAATTAATGATACTTACAACTCAACACTTAGGAGAAGAACTCAATTTGACTACTCTAGGGCACATGTATATGATCTTAATCATTCATTCTCAATCTTGCAACACATATGTATAACTTAGTATGTAAGAAAGTTTCCACATGCCAATATTTAGCTAGGAAGAAGGTGACTCATGTAAGTCTTAACCTCCTCATGAGGCTATATAAACCCTATTCCCCCTCTCCATTTGACACCACCCCTAAACACACTCAAACTCACTCAAATTTATTTCCTACATCAAATCACTAAAACCTTTGGTGATCCTATTAAGTTTAGATCCACTCAAGTCACCAAGGTTCCATCACAAGTATTACAAGATCACAAGAAGAGTTGAAGGATTCTAAAGGAGTGGAAAAGAGTTCTAGTCTTTGTCCTTGTTCTTGTTCCCTTGTTTAAAGGCCAAAAGTTGTAAGCCAAACCCCGTACTCATCACATACTCTTGCTTATTTTATTATAGGTTTATATGCATGCTTAGTATATTGATCATATTGGCACATGGCCAAAACTTATAAAGACACCCTAAATTAAAATCTACTTGTACAAACTAGTGCGACTACCTATTTGTGTAATAAAATTCAACCAAAATAAGTACATATAACCTTGGATAAACTTAGGTAATGATAGAGGAACTCACAAGGAACCTATAGAAATTTAAGTCACTCAAAATAGACACTCGAGTCAAAATTTGTGATCAAAAGAAATTAGCGAAACCAAAACACTGAAAAAACTGAATCTGTCACAAACCTACTGCACGTATTTTGAAAATTTTCGAGGCTGTTCTGGTTCGATTTATCAAAAAGTTAAAACACGAAAGTTGTCCGGAATGATGTTTTACATATACTGTGAGGAAACTCGGCCTGAAAACACCAAACAAGGGCAGCTTTTTGCCTCAAATGGTAAGGACAGTTTTCGACGTAAAAACAAATTTAGTTTTCACTTGACAAATAATTAAGAACCATGTTATTTTCAAACCTAATTACTCACTAAACATAATAAAATTTATAAAATAACAATCTTCATTCAAAATAAACTTTCCTAAGCTTATTTTACTCTCTGAATAGTGTATTAAAACTATGAAAATCAACTTTACGATTTCTAAGCTTATAAACTCTTTGTAATATTTCTTAGCGAAAACTTGTAATAACCATATGATTTCCTAATCATAACCAAACAACCTATGGACTTCACAACTTTCATTTTATTTTGAAAATGACAAAAGCTTAATTACGGAACACAACAAAACCTACTTTACAAACCATATAACTATTTTGACACTTATATCACGGATTCAAGCAAGCAAAAACATGATTTTCTATATTGAACACTACAAAACTCGGGAGCTTCATGTAAGGGGTTTCATTTAGGTAAATGTATTGACGAGTTGATAAATTTACGAATTAAAGTGTCCTAGCTCCTCGAATGTTTACTGCATGACCTCTGAATTATGATGGCCCGAACGGTAGTACGATATATATAAACTAAACGCGTTTTCCCAAACTAAAACCGTTTCTTTAAAATGACTCACGTGATCACAACAACTTATCGTGTACTATATCATGATCAACATAACGACTTGTATAGATTCCTTATCAGTATTCCAAAAACCAAAGTCACGTTATCATACTTTAGGTTGTACGTAGAAGTTTTCAAGGCATATTCATCAACTTCGTCATCTACTTATCATCTTTAGCTCACGGTGAGTTCGTAGCCCCATTTCTATTGTTTAACTGTTTTGTAAACTCTTTGGGGGATATACATGCTCAACTACTTTTATTAACAATCACGATTATTTGCAAACTATACGTTTATCTGAACTGAATGTTTATTTATACTAAGTAACAATATTGCCATACTTAGAGTTTCTATATCATGGACCATTAAGCACTATGAGTAGTAAGTACGAATATTATGGTTAGATTTATTGGGTTAATGTAACTATTAAGTTGAATCAGTTAGAGCAAACAAACGCAACAAACATTTGAGAACACTAGGCATAACGGCAAATCATGAATCATTTGTTGAACTAATGGACTTGGTACAATAACGATCTAATGGACTTGTTATGATCACAATCTAATGGACTTGGTATGATCATAATCTAATGGACTTGGTACAATCTCGATCTAATAGACTTGGTATGATCTCGAACTAACGAACTAGGTACTTAAACAATTTCTTTCAAGTTTGTATGGTTCTTTTTTTTAGATAAAAATTGGTGATTAACATGTTCTTTTTTTCTGTCAGCGTTGTTAATTGGTATCAACAAGCAAGTAAGTATAATCGGTGATTAAATGCCAAATTATTTCATAAAAAACATATGGATAATGATTTTGAATTAATTTGTTAATACTTTGTTTAATATGATTGATTATAGGCGGCAATTCCGGTTATGGTTGGTAAAAGTTTAATGATTTCATTGAATTCCCATTAATATGCAATGGAATATTTAAAATGAGTAACTTTTGACTTTAGCATCTGCCACAAATGTATTTTGATATCGTTTTTCGAAACCGAGCGTCTGGAATTGTTTCATGTTGAGATTCAAGGCCGTTGCACCTCTTTTACTAATTAGACCTTAATGGTGCGAAATTAAATTATTTACGCTATGTTTTTAGGAGCAAAAGACGTGTCTAATTGGTGAAATATTATTGTTTTGGATAATTGTAGGCGTGATCATAACTTTTATTTTCTTCACGTTTTTATTCAACGTGAAATTTATTCGGTATCATTTCTACTAATTTACGAGGCTTACTTACGATATTTACATTATCTTGGTTCGCTTATGGCGTGCTCGACCGCCATTCGAACAAGTTTGTTGCTTTTATGAATATGATGAAAATCGGGTATTGATCGGTGGTTGTGGTTTATGAAAGTGGTCCCAATATTTACTATGCAAGAATACTTTTTAGCGGTATGGTTTTCGTTTGCGACTATTTAACACCAAAAGAACTGATATATTTCGATATGTGCATTGTTATCTTGGTTCGATTATGATGTGCTCGGCCAACACCATTCGAACAAGTTGGCTCTTGTTATGGTTATGATGAAAAGCGGGCATCAATCAATGGTTTCGGTTTATGAAAGTGGCCCTAATATTTTCTGTGCGATAACACTTTTGGCAGGCATGGTTTTTGTTTGCAACTATTTAACACCAAAAGAACCTGATTAATTTTTTTGTAGAGAACTTAAGTGGTAAGAAAAAATCAAAGTAGGTTGGACATCATTTATAGCCATGGCCATATGGCAGTTTCTAATAGATATCTGAGTTAGATAAACGATGCGGATCACCTATTTCTGTAAAAATTTCTAGCTGCTTAAAAGCATATTTATGTCAATATAGTAGCAGCTTATAAGTTTTATCATCTTCTCGCATTTTCTATTCGTTCGGATCTGCACACCATTTTATGAGAATTGTTTATGGTATCGGCCGCCTCTTTTATGAGAATTGTGAGGAAAGACCATTGTCTTCATTTCGAATCATACTATTTAACTATACCCGTTAAAGGAGAGGTTTGTACTAAACTAGCAATTGATTTGACCCAATAGTAATTAGTGTTATAATAATGATGCAATTGTGATGATATACTTCAGCCTTGAATCTGTGACAAGGGATGATATATTTGAGGGTGTGGATCGAAGTAAAGGAGGTAAACGAGGAAGTTAAGACAATGTACTAGAGGCTAAACAATATCCGTTCATAACAACAACTAATTGGTGCGTTCTGTGGGTATTCAAAGTGATGTAATTGGATGCATATTTCTATATAATTATCAAGAATTCTACGTAGTAGAACTTTATGCTTTTTGACGTTTAAATTATGAATCTGAAAATGGATTGTTGCATTTAGAAGTCCATGCTTCAAATTATGAAAATAAGTCAAGTGATCCCTTGTGAGTTGTCTACTCACACGAAACCCATTCCACTTTTTACTTGATGCAATGACCAACAACGTAAATCAATGCCCGCCGCCCACCTTGTTTGAGTATAAAAGTGCTCAAGGTCAACGCAAATATCTATTTTAACCCGTTCTAATAATTACCGTTGTGAACCAATCATCCTTTGAATAATTTACTTTGAAGCTAAAAAATGTTCATATTTACTCTGGTAAAAGGATGTTTGAATAAGCTTACTTTGTGGGCTTTTGAAGCTATTTAAATGACCTCCTTCTCTCACGGTCAAGCTCATAAACAAATTTTTTATCGATTGTAAGCTTATCAAGTTGATATGCTCATATGCCCACCAAAAAAACAATAATTTTCGAATATACTTACCTAAATTGGTTTTGGTGTTGGTAATGGTGATGTTACAGTCTTAATTAATCCGACTATGTCGTGAGTAGTTATTTGTAGTATCACGACATCAACAACTTGTTTTGGTTTAACATGTGGTTCTACGTCTGGTTCTGCTTGATTTTATCGCATCATGCGAATCGTATGTATGCACTTGTGCCGCTGAATCGGCGATGCATCGCTTCTCGAATCATGCGTGGTTACGCATCTAGTTCCGTCAACTTCTCTTATGAATATGCATCTGTTTGTCTGAATATGCCTGTCTGAATCTGTCTATCACTCTATTCTACTTCCGCTCATCTCCGTATTTGTGTTTCTCTGTGCTCTGCACCTGTCTGCATCTGCACATGGTTCTTTTGGATTGCATCGGATTGAGACTTTGTTTTGCACCGACTTTGTACTCTGGGACACTCTACTTTCGTTTATTTTTCAGTTTTAGTTTATTTTCTGTTTTTCAAACTCTCAATGTTTACATTTGCAGCATTGTGAGTTATAGAGCAGGCGTTAGATAATAAAGGCTCACTTGCCCGTTGGGTTTTGCTCGTTTAGTTACTAGGGTTTGATTAGTTTGTAGTATATTTAAAATTTTGTAATCGTCATTATTTAGCAAATCTAATTAATATATTTTCAGTATTCCCTCTGATTTCTACATAAACAAGGTCAAGTTACAATGTATCAAAAGAGCTTTGGCATGTGGGTGAGTGGTCAATTGGTTACATGTTGTGGAAAAATAAAATGATGTTGTTTTTGGATGGAAGAAGACAACTGAGAGTAACAAGTTGTTTAAGGAAGTTCAGTTAAAATGTTTTGAGTGGATATGCATGAGGTCCTTCAAAGTTTGTCTCATATGAGATCAATGGGTTAGCATGCAGTTGTTTAGTGAGGTCTGTGACGCTTCTATATTGGTTTTTTTAGTTGGGTTTCGTGTGAACTTGGGTGGGTCAAAATGTATATAGGATCTGTATATTTGTTTGGTTTTATACAGGTTATGTTTTTAATAATATTATGCCTTTCTAAAAAAATAAATATAAAATTGTGACGTATCTTTCGCAATGCAGAAATTAACAAAAGCTTTTTATTATCTTAAAAAGCTTTTCAAAAATGTTTTTATGCATTGCATTAACAAAATTTTTGAAAAACTTTTTATAAAGATTTAATAAACCCCAAGCATTTATTAAATGCATTAAGTATTTTTAAAAACTTGATGCATTACTATACTCTTAACGATCAAATTTTCTCAAAAGTTAGTCACTTACAATGTCTTAAAAGCTGTCTACATCACTAATAATACGAGTGTCTCAAACGTTTTTGGCTAATATAATCGTATCGTAATCTATTGAGTTGACAATTACTATTAAAATATGAACTAAGGGCACGTTTGGTAGAGAGAATTTCAAAGAAATAAAATGAAGCGAGAGAATAGAATCTCGGATAATAGAAATCGATGAGAATTTTGTTCAATTCTAATGTTTGGTAACAAAGAGACTTGACCGAGAAATGAAATTTTTTTTTATTTTTCTAAATAACAATTCTTAAAAAATATTTAAAAATATATATATATCTTTTTTTTTAAATTTATTTTTTAAAAATTTATGTATTTTCTTTAAAAAAAATTATTTAAAAAAAATATTTTTTAAAAATGTATTTATTTAAAAAAAAAACTTGTTTTTTTTAAAAAAAATATTTTTTAAAAATGTATTTATTAAAAAAAAAATTAATATTTTTTTTTAAAATATTATTTTAAAAAATATTTTTAATTTTTTTCAAATGTATTTAAAAAACTTGTTTTCTAAAAAAATTGAAAATGTATTTATTTAAAAAACTTTTTTTTTAATATATATTTTTAAATTATTTTTTAAAATGTATTTATTAAAAAAAAAAAAAAAAAAAAAAAAAAAAAACAAAAACTCATTTCTCTAAATTCTCCACCAAAATGATGGAAATAGAGGTTAACCAAATTACACTACCATTTCTCTCCAATTCTCCACCAATTTCCCTTCAATTCTCCGCTTTTTTTATTTCTCTATACCAAACAAGGGAATTTAATCCAATTCCATTTCCCCTATTTCTTTTCTCTCTACCAAACACACCCTAAAGAGATGGACCGGAAAGTTAATTTTGGACACATTATTCAACCAAAAAGTTATTATGAATGAACTGATTTCTACATTAATGTATGTTTGATACTTTGATATGTCATTTAGGTGAAAGTCAAAATTACGCAATATATTTAATTATTTTAATTATTTTTTAAATCATGAATAACATATGTAAGATTATCACGAACTAACTAGCAGGTTACCCGGTTATTAACTTTAAAAAGTTAGAGTAATGGTTTTTGTGGCTTGCGTTGAATTTCATCGGTCATTACTTGACTTTTTTTTATTTAGAAAATTTACAGTAAAGGTTCTTATGGTTTGCATTGACTTTCATTTTTAGTCCATTGTCATTTTTTTCACTTATAACTTTTTTATTTTTATTTTTTTACTTTTTTTTCAATTATTTATATAACTTTTTGTTTTATCAAATTACAAACCAAATGTATGTAATATGATCAAGATGTGACATGTTTGATTAGTTACCACTTATAAATAGTATAATGTGATCCTTTTGGTTTATGTTGACTTTTACCTTTAATCCTTTGATTTTTTTTCACTTAATTTTTTTTTTACTTTTTTTTCCCCCAAATTTCAAACCAATGTACATAATATGATCGATATGTGACATGTTTGACCAATTACAACTTAGAAAAGTTATAGTAAAAATCATTTATTATACATATACTCTATAGTGATAATCTTGTTTCTTCACTTTTATTTATTATACACATACTTTAACGCAGTGTTTAGAGAAAAAAAAATCTTTTTACTTTTTTTCTCATTAATTCATCTTTATTCATATGAGTTTTGTGATAATTTGTTTCTTCACTTTTAAACTTATTACAAATATATTTTAACACAACGTTAAGAAAAAAGTTTAATTTACTTTTTTTTATATTAATCATTTATTCACACAAGTTTTTGTATTTTTTCTTCTTTTTTTTGTTTTCTAAACTGTTAATTTTGTTTCTTCACCTTTACATTTATTATAACGCAACGTTAAGAAAAAAGTTTTTTTTTTAAGAAATTAAGTCACATGAGTGGTGTAAAGTATAAGTATAAAAAAGCGTAACTTTTAGAAATTTTTCCTAAATGAATTTTTACGAAGTTGCATTAGAGTATAAGTATAATAAGTATCAATAAAAGATAGTGTCGGTCTCTAAGCGGTAAAAATAATAGTGTGTGAGTAAATGAAAAAACCACAAAAAAAATAATAATAAAAAAATGAAGGGGTAAAAATAAAAGTGTGATATATGTAAGAAAATAGTGTTTGAGTAAGTGCAAAAAATGTAATAAGTGTAAAAAAAATAGTGTATGAATAAATGAAAAAAAATAGTAAAAGAAAAATTAAATGAAAAAAAGCCAAAGGGCTAAAGGTGAAAGTCAACGCAAACTATAAGGACCGTCATACCGCTCATATTACGTACATTGGTTTGAAATTTGGGAAAAAAAAGAAAAAAACAAAAAGTTGTATGATTAATTGAAAACAAAGAGAAAGAAAAAAGGTTATAAGTGAGAAGAAAGACAATGGACTAAAACTGAAAGTTAATGCAAACCGTAAAGATCATTACTATAACTTTCTTAAGTGAAAAAAAAGGTCAATCAATGATCGGCTAAAGTCAACACAAGCCACAGGGACCATTACTTGTAACTTTTCAATAGCATGAGCTAGATCTCGAGGATTTGGTTAGCTCAATGCACATTCTAGTAGGTTTCAGTTCCCCCAATTCCAGACGCGAATAGAGAGAGAATGGCATAAGACTTATGCTTGCCCCAAGATTGGCAAGGGCTTTGTTGAACAAAATTCCCCCGATTGTGCAAGGTAAGGTGAAACTCCCTGGATCTTCTTCTTTGAGAGGCATATCTTTTAGAAGGCGCGTAACATTTAATTTAAAGTTATCTGCGTCCGATCAGAAAGTCTTCTATAGGTAAGGAGATCCTTCATGAATTTAGCATATTTGGGCATTTGCTCAAGGGCTTCAACGAGGGGAATATTAATGCTGAGTTGTTGTAATTTCTCCATGAATTTATGAAATAACACTCGTTCTTGTTCCTTCTTAATTCTTCCTGGAAATGGTATTGGTGGAATGTAGGGACGGACTTTCTCGACAGTAGGTTAAGCCTCCATGGTTTCTTTATTGTTGTCTTGAGGCGTTTCTTGAGTCAGATCATTTGAGTTTGAAGGGTAGGCTGGTTCCTTATAGTTTAATCCACTTCTGGTTGTAATAGCATGAGCTAGATCTCGAGGATTTGGTTCAGTTGTGCTAGGTAGTTCTCCTTCATCTCTGATTCTGATAGATTCTGCGAGCTTTCCGACTTGATTTTCAAGTCTTCTTATAGCAGCTGCTTGTGTTCTCAGCACATGGTCGTAATCTCGCTTGATATTCCAAACCAATTTTTCGTTCTCTTCTTGTTTTCTGCTGGATTCTTTGTTAGGATTTAGTAAATCCATGTATTAAAGAGTCGGTCACCTCAAGTATATGTAATCGTTGGTAAGCTCGTAGTCGTAGATTATTATAAGTTAAGTAGTATTTAGTTTAAGTAACACCGTGGAGGACTGACGGGTCTTTACCCACCGTATGCACGATCCACACCCGATGGGTGGCGTTTTATGTAATGACTATAAATACTCTACCTCCCAAGGTAGAGTTGGAGCTCATAATAAGATTTTTCTTTCTCTCACTAAAAGTTCCCAAACCTCTAACTTTCTCTCTAGAATCATCTTGTCGCCTTCTTGTGCTTATGGTTTAGTGTGTTTGTGAAATCCAATATGTTACAAATGGTATCAAGAGCCATGGTTTGATCATCTCTTACATATCTTTGGATTTTAGTGACTTTTAGGTGGTTTTAGAGTTTGAAAAAAGTTTAGTGGTTTTTGCATCATTTGGATCATTTCTAGTGTTAAAGTTTGAATCTTGGGTGTAGTTTTGTGTTTAGAATCATTGTATGTGCTTGGGTTTTGATTTGGTAAGCTTGAATCATCGTGGTTGGGTTGTTTTTGGATTGAAAAGTGGTCTTTGTTTGATTTTCTAGCTAGCGACTTGAGCTACGGATAATTTATCTTGGTAGCGACTTGCTTTGTAACTTGGTAGCGAGTTGTAGTAGAAGTTCTTAGCGAGTTGACCTTAGCAACTTGTCTATTGAGACAAGCCGACAAACAGTACACTTAGTGGATTCTCCACTACGGGTAGCGACTTGGTGAAAGATAGCGACTTGTTCTTAAGTTTGTTAGCGACTTGGTATTAGCGATTTGGTGCTTAGCGAGTTGCTATTTAGCGACTTGACATATTAGCGACTTGGTGCTTAGCGAGTTGCTATTTAGCGACTTGACATCTTAGCGACTTGGTTCAAGGTTTCTTAGCGAGTTGGCTGATTTTTTTTAATACGGTTTTCTCTTGATTTAGTAAAATCCCGTGAAAGAATCTATTTCCGGTTTAATCATAGAGTTATAAAATCCCGTTTAATACATTAACATGTCTACCAACGTACCTACAATCATCTCCATGTTGTCGAGGATGTTCAAGCAATGGTTCGGATACTAGATCCACCGTGCTTGATGAACCGACTACGACTCTTGGGCTCAAAGAATCAGTTGTCTTGTCTTGGAAAGGAAAATGGGGTCAACATTCTCAAATCCATTGATGAAGGACCGTGTCGGTTGAGACTACTAGAGACATAATTGATACAGCTGAAGATGGAACAATGATCTATGGAATAGACATACCAAAGACGTATGATGAGCTCAGTGATAAGGAGAAAAAGAGATTCGATGCTGATATCAGGGATTCTAACATCGTACTTCAAGGTCTTCCAAAAGATATCTACAAGCTTATCAATCACAACACTGAAGCAAAGGCTGTATGGGATAATGTCAAGATGCTTCTCTCAGGTTCTAAATTAACTATGGAAGACAGAGAATCACAACTCTATGATGAATTTGAGCACTTCAAGATGAAACCAGATGAGAGTGTCTATGAGTATTACATGATATTCCACAAGCTTGTGAATGACATGAGGAACATCAGAATGACCATGCCTAACATTCATCTGAACTCAAAGTTTGTAAACAACATGAATCGAGATGGCACAAGTTTGTCACTACATGAAGCTCACTAAAGGATTGAAGAATACAAACTATGAGCAATCAGATGCCTTCCTTCTCGAATGAGAGACATGCTATGTTTGAAAAAAGGATTCGGGCGGTTCAAAACCAATCGTGGAGAAACAAGCTCATCAAATGATTCAACTGCTTTCTACTCAAACATTGGAATTACCACCAAAGCATCTCAAGTTATACCCATGGGTAATGGTAATCACAAGCTCATTCCGATCCTATGTTCAAACAAGCGATCTTTGATGCACACGTGGGAAACTTCATTAATCAACCGGCTCTTCGATTAGTCAAAACATGAACTCTCTTCCACACACAACAACAATCTCGAATCGCATCCAATCCACACATCAAGCCACTGTCGAGATGGGAAAGTTATGGTGCACCAACTCAAGGAAGACAATATGAACAAAGAAGAGGTGGAGTAGGAGGAGGTATGTGGAAAATCGAATAGGGAAGGAATGGAAATCAAGGACAAGTAAAGCCGATCAAGTGTTACAAGCTGTGGTTGTGAGGACATATTGCAAGAAACGCACATCGCCAAAGCGCCCTCGAATTCCGAGTACTTGAGGATAAGATGTTGCTAGTACAAGCTCGGGACAATGGAGCGACTTTGGATGAAGAGGAGTTATTGTTTCTTCTTGAAGGAATGCCAAGATATATGATGTCGATGTTGATGAACAACCAATTCGGAGATAGGTCATAATCATCGAATGCCTTTCAAGTAGTCGATTGTGATGCATTTGACTCGATGTAGATGAAGAACCTCTTCGCTCAAACAATCTTCATGGCTAGCATCTCACCTATTGTTTCTCTAAAGGTCTCTCCTCCACAAGTCGGTCCATCCAAAGACAAAATCATTTCGAGGTATTAAAACTATACGATGATCTTGATGTGCAAAGATGCATGACAAAGTACAATCAATCGAAAGTATTGAGTCGATATTGAAAATATGGGTAATATCAATATTGTCCCATATGATCAATATGTGAAACAAAGTGAAAGTGAGGCTGTACCAAGTAATGCATCTTCTCGATCAATAATGACTATGTTTTGATGAATTCACCGCTTGTGCCCCGATGATTCTAGCTCTCGAGGCGAATGCCTATAAAGAACGTGTTGCTATTTATGAACAACGTGCTAAATTTGAACCCGACCACTCGTGAGCAAGAAATGGAAGACAAAATCGTACAATCATTAGAAAAAGTAATTTTAGAGAGAAGTATTAAAACAAGAGTTAAACTCCTTACAAGAAAAGCTTTCTAAAGCGCTAAGCAAAAACAAGAACTTCAAGAAAATGTGAAAATGCTTAAGCAAGAATTCAATGCTAAGGAATCAAAACTTTTGAATGATTTTCTAATCGAAACCTTGAAAAACAAGCTTGAAAATAAGTTGTACATACAAGGAACACCATTCGATTCTACTCACATGATCACTAAGCATAGAGTCTTAAGCGATAAGCATAGCATTCCCTAGTTGAGGAATCAAATCACGAGGTCATTAAAAGGCTAGAAGTTCTCATAAAGTACTTTATGATGGAAATGAAATCCTTAAGCCTAGATAGAAACCTAGTTCTTACTGAGTGCAATCGAGGAAGATAAGAAATCGATGAAGTCACTAGGAAAAGATGAACAAGAAACTAGATGATCCTAAATGTAAAGAGAAGAAAATAAATATCACACCCCATGATTACAAGAAGGAGAATTGGATTTCCTTGAACAAGTTTAAGCCTCGAGACATTGTTAACACCCGAACAAGTGTTCGGAAAAGGATTTTGATAAGCAAAAGCGAGAGAATCTTGTTGTAACAAACCCTCCCTTTAGTAAAATGCCTTCACGATTGTGTATCCTCCCAATACATCAATGCATTTAGTTCCTAGGACTATTGCCACTAAAAGCAAGACCTTAATCATCAATATGTTATTTTTCAACTATTTGTTGATTTTGAGAAAACTTGTAAGAAAAGGATCACACCCACCGGTATAATCAAGGGAAAGGGTTTTGAAAGTCTTAAAAGGAATGAATTTTGACATTAAAGAAATGGAAAAGGAATTTGATGCAATGATCGTTGAGGTTAGTGACTATGAGCGAGAATTAAAATATAATGAGATTGAGAGAAAGAACTTGCATACAATCGTATGAGAATCGATTTCGAATGTATTGCTCAAGATGTATTTTCATCGCTACAAATTATTCCATTAATGCTTCTCAATTTCATGAATTATCTGTTGCTTTGAAAGTCTCCCACGATCGTGTCATTGAGCTTGAAAAACTAAAATATCAACATCTTAAAGAAAATGTCAAAACCTCAAATATCAAGACATCCTCGGATGCTCGAGTTTGATGCGCTTTTCAAATAAACAAACGTGACGAATGATTCAAGCTCATTGTAACATGATCGAGAAAGTTGAAAGCCCAAATCTCTCAATTAAAGGGTGAAAAGAACAATGTGGTGGCTCCCAAATGCCTCCTCCTTTAGATTCTCGAATTTCAAACGTTTCATCTTCAAAACCTTGTAAATGCATTACAAAATTCTAGAAGAAAATGAAAAGGTTAAACGTCATTTCAATGAGTTATTTGAATCAATAAAGGTCACTCGTAACAAAAATAGCGAACAAATAGCTTCATTGCAAAAGGAAATTGAGAATCTGAAGAGCCAGGTAAAAGGGAAAATGCCAATGATCAATGGAGAGAATGATGGATCAAAGGTACATGTTTGTAATAAATATGCTATGTCTGTGAAATATGTTCCTCCTCATCTTAGGAACAATAAACTTGCAATTCAAACATATTTCTCATCCCTTAAGGATTGTCTAGAATGTCTCCGTGAGATTGTTGAAGAGGATAAGTTAGAGAAACCACTTGATAATGCAATTGGACATGCATGCTTATATGTCAAACGATCTCAAGAACTTCTAGAATGCTTAATCACAATATGCCCTAAGTCCTTAGGTGAGAGAGTTAATCCTTTGATTCCGTGTTCTATGCCTAGTGCCAAGTATGAAATCCATTCGATGCCCAATGTTATGAATGTGAACTGGAGTATACCTTCAAGTAGTTCAGATCCCAACACCTCTAGTGATAAAAGGGTGAACTTGAGTGTGCGGTGAAATAGTTCACATCCAAGCACATCTAAATGAAAATGCAAAAGTAGCAAAACCAACTAATGTTCCCATTCCTCTACAGAGTAATCGGTGACATTAAAGCGGCGGTCAAAGTCTCAAGACAATACAAGGAATGATAGGACCTCGCAAGCTAATAATGTGCATTGGAAGAGAGTTGAAGACCAACCTAGGAACTTTAAGCTTGAGTCGAATAAAACAAATCGTGTTGATTCTAGTATTAGCCATAGGCGTCAGAATTAATTTGAATTCGATACTAATTGCAAACCTTGTAATGATGTGCGCTTGAATTACGTTACTAATCATGAATGTGGTGTGAATGTTTTGTCTAATCTTGTCAAATCCCAATTAACATTGTTAATGCAAAATATCATGCTAAGAAGGAAAAAGGCAAAGGCGAAAGAAAGTTAGAAAACAAGGAAGTCCACAGGAAGAACATTTAGTAAGATAGGTTATCAACGGATACACGGTGGCCATAAGGTTAATTAGGCAATGCCCACTAGAAAATGGATGCCTCTGGTAGAACTATTCCTTAAGAAGTGAACATACTTTGAATAGGGCAAATATGGACACTAGTCTCGCATCTATTCATAATGATTCCATTGCCTCAATTTACGATATGAATGTTTCTATTTCGATGTGGGTGTTCCAATCACTATTACTAACCAAATGGAACCCATTCTGCATGGGGATCCCAAGTATCCATTTATCCATTCTTGTCGTGTTCAGCTGCGGATCGTTCAAATCGTTACGTGGTACACGGACTCGGTCGTTCTAAGCATATGATTGGAGACCGATCGCGGCTCATGAACTTCGTGAGTAAATTTATCGGAACTGTTAGATTCGAGAACGACCATTTTGGAGCAATTATGGGTTATGGTGACTATGTAGTAGGCTAAAGTGTAATCTCCAGGGTATATTATGTTGAAGGTCTTGGTCATAATTTGTTTTCTGTTGGTCAATTCTGTGATTCCGATCTAGAAGTGGCCTTTAGAAAACATACTTGCTTCGTTAGAGAACTTGATGGTGTGGAATTATTAAGAGGTACTCGTGGTTCTAATCTATACACCATCTCTATCGATGACATGATGAAATCTTCTCAATCGCTTCTTTGTCAAAGGCTTCCAAAACAAAGTCATGGTTATGGCATCGTCGTCTCAATCACACGAACTTGGTACCATTAATAACCTTTCCGAAAGGATCTTGTCGAGGCTTACCCAGTTAAAATATGAAAAGATAACCTTTGTTTAGCTTGCCAATTGGGTAAAAGCACGAAATATGCCCACAAACCAAAACCCACAAATTCAAGAATGGAAGTTCTTCATACCCTTCATATGGATGCATGCGGACCAATGAGAGTGCAAACGATAAATGGGAAAAAATACATTCTAGTAGTTGTTGATGACTACTCGATTTACTTGGGTAAAGTTTTTGAGGACAAAGGATGAAACTCTAGATGTCATCATCAAACTAATCAAACGACTTGAGTTCGACTCAACAATACGGTCAGAATTGTTCGAACTGACAATGGCACAGAGTTTGTTAACAAAGACTTAATTCAGTTTTATGAAAGTGTTGGAATCAGTCATCAAAGAAGTGTTCCACGAACTCCTCAACAGAACGGTGTAGTTGAAAGACGAAATTGAACTCTTGTGGAAGCCGCAAGAACAATGCTAATTTATTCGAAGGTTCCAATGTTTCTATGGGCTGAAGCCATTGCCACTGCTTGCTTCACCCAAAATCGTTCCCTTATTCATACCTCTCATGGAAAAACTCCATATGAACTTGTTCATAAACGAAAACCTGATCTCTCCTACCTTCGTGTGTTTGGTGCTTTGTGCTATCCAACGAATGACGGTCAAGACCTAGGTAAATTAAGAGCAAAGGCAGATATTGGAATTTTTGTTGGTTATGCACCAAACAAGAAGGGTTACCGAATCTACAATAAGAGAACTCGAAATATCATGGAAACAATTCACGTTATGTTCGATGAGCTGACCGGTCAAATGGCTCCTGGACAATCCAGTTCTGGACCCGCACTTCAAAACAGTCCCATTGGTTCATCCCTTGTACCAAACTCCTCTCCAGCTACTCCATATGTACCTCCAACTGAAAATGATTTGAAAAAATTGTTTGATCCGATGTTTGATGAACACTATGAGCCAAGTGCTAATGAACTATCAATTCCTACAACAGAGGTGCTCATATCCTCGTGAATGAAGTCAACCCTTCGCCTCAATGTCATTAAGTCAAGAAGCGCTGCTTCACTTGATCACTCTGCATCTCATCGAAAAATCATCAATCTTCAAATGTACATCATGGAACTGTTTACGCATCAATGATGAAGTTAATCCTTTGCTACTCCTCAAGATGCTCCATTTGAAAACATATTTGCTCCGAATCATCATCGTAACCATCTTCTTCAGAGACATCGACTCGCTACTTGGGCCCCTCAACAACCGCCACATGAACACCTCGAGAAAATGGACTCACGATCATCCATTAGACAACATCATTGAAATCCTCTCGTCCGGTATCCACACGGAAACAACTTGCAACCGATGCCTTATGGCGCTTCTTCAACTCCGTACTCTCTAAGATCGAACCAAAAGATGTTAAAACCGCCATGAATGAAGACAATTTGGTTCAATGCCATGCAAGAAGAAATTCATGAGTTTGATCGACTTGATGTATGGGAATTAGTACCGCTCCAGTTGTGCGATGATCATTGCTCTAAAATGGATCTTCAAAGTGAAAATTGATGAGCATGGTGATGTGTTAAAGAACAAGGCTCGATTGGTTGCTAAAGGATACCGTCAAGAGGAGGGTATTGACTTTGAAGAATCTTTGCTCCATTGCTCGTGTCGAGGCAATTAGAATCTTCTTGGCTAATGCTTGCTAGTAAGAACATGGTAGTCTATCGGATGGATGTAAAGACGGCATTTACGAGCGGAGATCTTAAAGAAGTCGCTCACGCCGACAACACGAAGGCTTTGTGAATCGAGCATCCTACTCACGTTTATCGTTTGAAGAAGGCTCTTCTGATTTAAAGCAAGCTCCAAGGGCATGGTATGATCGCTATCAAAGTTTCTTCTATCTACCGGATTCAAAAAGGACCGATTGATCCAACATTGTTCACCGGAAGTCAAGCAAACATTTAATTCATGTTCAAATTTATGTTGATGATATCATCTTTGCCTCGACTGACCCCAATGAGTATGACCGCTATTTGAAATGGGTTCTAAATTTCAAATGTCAATGATGGGACAAATGTCATTTTTCTTAGGATCACAAATTTCTCAAAGTCCCGGAGGCATTTTCATAAATCAATCTAAATATGCAAATGAGATTTTAAAGAAATTTGGATTTGATTCAAGTGACCTGCTGACACTCCCATGATGGAGCGTACTAAACTAGATGAGGACCACTCGGGGATCATGGTAGACCAAGCGAAATATCGTAGTATGATTGGATCCCGATGTACCTCACGACTAGTAGACCGGACATCTTGTTCATTGTTTGCATGTGTGCTAGATACCGGCTAAGCCTACTAAAAGCACTTTGAAGCGGTTAAGCGGGTCTTCGGTATCTCCAAGGAACCATCAATATGGGACTTTGGTACCAAGGACACGGTATGTCACTAACGACCTATGCGATCTTGATCATGCGGGATGTCAAGATACTCGTCGAGTACGCGTCGAGGTGCTCAATTTTGGGTGATAAGCTTGTGAGTGGTCTTCAAAGAAGCAAATGAGTACTTGTATTTCCTCTACAAAGGTGAATACATAGCCATGTCATCTTGTTGTGCTCAAATCCTATGGATGAGATCCCATTATCGACTATGGCTTTGAATTTAACAAAATCCTCTCAGATCTTGTGATAATAAAAGTGCTATTGCTCTCTAATGCAACAACGCACAACACTCAAGAGCAAAGCACATCGACATTCGACATCATTTCATCAGGGAACAAGTTGAAAACGGTGTGGTGGAACTTTACTTTGTGAGGACTGAATACCAGTTAGCAGACATCTTCACAAAAGCTCTTCCTAGAGAATGTTTTGAGTTTATTCTTCAACGACTGGGTCTTAAGAGCCTACAACCAGAAACACTCAAACGTATTCAAGAGGAAGAAGAGGAGTAAAAGGTTTCCTTCATCTATCTCTTGTAAATATCTATTCAAAAAACAAAATACAAAATTACAAAACCTTCAAAAAATCAAATAGAAAAATATAAAACTTTCAAAATCCATAAAAAAATTTGAAAAATTCGAAAAATCCTCAAAAATATTGTCATTCTGTCATGCTTTTCTCGATTCGATAATATCTACGGTCTTAATGCTGTCATTCAAAGAATGATATGGGACTTTAGATGTTGTTCGAATGTTCTTTAAAAAAAAATCAAAAAATATTTTTGGGAGAAAGAGAAACAATGGTTTATTGTCATTTCAGCAAGAACCGCTTTTCAAAGTAAAACGAGCCATACTTTATCTTGGTTTTCAAAACTCATGCTCTGATTCTTTAAACAAACTCTTACTATCTAATGAAAACTAATTGTTTTGAAAAATAACTCGGTCTCTATTTTTGATAATCATCTGGACTTAAAAAGTTTGTCAAAATATCTATCTCTCAATCAACAATCTATGTCATTGATTGAGAGGGAGAATGATTTCAATTAAATTAAAAGGTTATTTGTCATTCAATTGTTTTCAAAAGATAATCATGCATGTTTATTCAATGGAGTTTAAAGTCTCAAAATCCGATCCTTATCAGTTAAAACGCTTTAATAATCAAGTCACAATTCTCCTTAAAAGCTTTCAAAATCAATTTAAATCTACAGAGATCACAAATCTCAAATGATTTGATAATTGTGATCGGGGGAGAATTTGTGATTTAAATTGAATTTAATCTGATAATTCGGTAAATGGTTTTATAAGGACATAAAGCTCTCCATCCCACATGTGCCAAATGATTTCAAGAAATTCCATGCACATGTTGAGGGGGAGCATCTATCTTAAACCACAAAGATTTGAAACGTGATCAATATGCAGGTTCCCTCTTGTATGTGCAAAACTCTTTCAAACCTCAAGGCACATATTGAGGGGGAGCAAGCTTGTGAAAACCTCAT
The DNA here is from genome assembly GCA_022545495.1 of Chrysanthemum lavandulifolium. NCBI lineage: Eukaryota > Viridiplantae > Streptophyta > Magnoliopsida > Asterales > Asteraceae > Chrysanthemum > Chrysanthemum lavandulifolium. Next base: position 107,766,821 of record CM040243.1, on the reverse strand, counting down.
CCTTCCCTAAAATGCTTTATCTACTTGTTTTGATCAGGGAAGTGATGTTGATATATTTTAGAAAATGGTAATCAAAGAAGTTAATTCTTTCTCTTGCCTCCGTGTGCAAAACGATTTCAAACACTTGATGCACATGTTGAGGGGGAGCTCTTGTTCTAAAAATATCAAAAACAATTCAGGTACAAAATGCTTTGATAATATATCTTAAGTATCTGGATTGATTTTCAAATGGTTTTCAATTGGTTCCAATGGCAGATGTACAATACCAAATAGATCGACCAACTTTACTTTATGTATGGTGATATAAGGATGATAAGGTTAGGTATTTGTTCCCATGATCCGCCAGAACCGGAGGGATCTACCCAGGGACTATCCACTAGATAGTGTAGAAGTCCTTAGGAAAATTGAAAAAAGGAGAAAAATGAGATATGGGAAGAGTGCGGACTGAGACTGAGCTAGTACTGGAATAAACCCAACAAGGTTCTAGTTATGAAGTCTCGGTAAGCATCAAGAGGTTGATGAATGAAAAGAATTGAATGAGAAAAGGGTAAAACAAATAGCCTCCAATTATTCAACCTTAGGGCGATATCGGGTTCAATTCATATGCTCTTGGTGGTTACCATGGTAACATCGATATTGAAGACAAGGCGTCACGGACCCGGTGGACGCATTTGCACTTCAACTTCCCAAACCACTCAAGTTCCTCTTAAAGGACTTGTTTCATTCTCACAGGAACCGACATTATCTATCGGCTTTCTCTTGAGATTGTTGATATTGAAGAAGGAGACCCTCTCCCTAGTCTTCGATATAGGATCCAAATATGCACAAATTGAGTATAGAGCCACGAGATCATCAATAAATCTCCTTAGGACACTTTCAATGAAGACTCTCTGTTTCACACAATGTGGCATGTGAGATCTATTCAATAGATCAACCATGTGACAACTGAACAGAAACAATGGAGCGATTCAATCTTTTGAATCAATCCTGGTTCAGGTTATGGATTGACGGATACCTTTGAAAAACCGGTCGTTGTGCTTTAAAACTCTTTTCTTTATCACATCGACCGTGTACGAATATTTCAAATCAAAAGGTGTTTATGATTGATAATTGATTATCATTAAAACCTTCGTTGTATTGCAAAAACAATTTCTACTGAGCAATACACGATTGTTTTCAAATCTCTTTTCATCAATCGGTGAATCTCTATTCATTTGGTTCACTCACTCCGTGTTGTCTTCTTTGAGGCGTTCGGTTTGAGAACACCTAGAGCGATTCGCGAAACCACATCAAGGAAATTCTTCAAAATTATACCGATCACAGCGGTGCTTGTCTTGATCAATGGGGAACCGTGGGCCGTGTACCTCGATTCATCGAAAGTGATCAAAGACACTTTCGTGCTCTTTATTGCTAAGCTGTCTTATGCGGTACACCCGACGTTCTGGTGATCGAAATGGGCGGTCAATCCATAGCCGCATGCTCACTCAACACATTCATCTCAAAAGAAATCATGATTAGTGCATCAATGACTCGATATTTTCACTCCATGCTTCGCTACTGCTGCGCCAATATCATGAATCAACGAAGCTTCCACTACTCGATGAGAAGATATCATGATCCGAATGTGAGCATGCGGTCCGAAAGTCACAACATCACATTATGCCAACATCACAATGGATGAGTCGAGATTGATGTTTGTTGATGATCTCAGGCGGCTCAAAATTATTATCACGTGGATCAGTAAAAGACCTCCTCTTGGATTATCCAAACATGCAATGTGAAGAATCAATGACTACGAGCTTCGGAGCAAAGTACTACATCAAGAATACAAGAACAATTTTTTAATGTAATATCTGTTTGTATTCAGTGTATGTTTTAGTGTATGTTTGAGGTGACCTCCCTTAGGGGGAGATTGTTAGGATTTAGTAAATCCATGTATTAAAGAGTCGGTCACCTCAAGTATATGTAATCGTTAGTAAGCTCGTAGTCGTAGATTATTATAAGTTAAGTAGTATTTAGTTTAAGTAACACCGTGGAGGACGGACGGTCTTTACTCATTTGTATGCACGATCCATGCCCAATAGGTGGCGTTTATGTAATGACTATAAATACTCTCTACCTCCCAAGGTAGAGAGTTGGAGCTCATAATAAGATTTTTCTTTCTCTCACTAAAAGTTCCCAAACCTCTAACTTTCTCTCTCTAGAATCATCTTGTACGCCTTCTTGTGCTTATGGTTTAGTGTGTTTGTGAAATCCAATATGTTACATTCTTTGACAAGCATCTTCACAGCCCTTTCCAGATCTGTTACTCTCCCATCAATGGGTTTATCGAACTTGTGTTTAACCATCTTGACTTCTTCAGTAAGGGATTGCATATCTACTTCAAATTCCTCCAGATTCTTTATTACCGATTGTATCTCGATAGGATCTTCATTCCAAGATGACGAGTGGAGAGCTACTTCTTCAACTCTTGTCCATCCTTTATCAGCAATCATTAAAGGGAGAGGTTCTTTTGAGTCTAATAATTGCCGAGTTTTTATGTTCAACCCGTTGTAAAATATTTGTAGTTGCTCGTGCTTGTTTAGTTTATGCTCGGGGCACTTGAGGATGGCTTCGTTGAATCTTTCCCAAGCTGTAAAGAATGGCTCATCAATGAATTGGCTAAACCTCCTAATTTCATCAACTTGCTGGAGGATTTTTGCAGGGGTTCGATATTCCTTAAGAAAGGCCTTCTTAAATGCATTCCACGTTGTGATAGATCCAGATGGAAGCTTCTTTAACCAATCTCTAGCTCTTCCTTTTAGGGTAAAAGGAAATGCCCTCATCATAACATGATCTCTGGAGACCCCAGGCGCGTGGAATAAATCGGCGATCTCACATACTTTTGCGATGTGCTCGTGTGCTTCTTCATCTTTGGTTCCATAAAAGCAGCATCTTTTTAGTTCTTCAAGACAGAGTCCCCAGAATTCGAATTTTACATTTTCTTCAAGAGTGGAATGGTGATTCCTATTTACTTTTAGAGATGGTGAGATAATCATTCATAGTGAGAGACATAATATTAGAACAAAACTAAAGACTTTAATAAAAATCCTAATATAACTCTCCGTGGCGCCAAAAACTTGATCACGTGTTTCTTGACGACTGTGTTTTAATATTTATAAAGTCTCGTTATACCTATGGTCTACCCTAATGCACTAACAGGCGATGTACCCGGTCGTGTGTAGTGTAATGTCAGTAAAGCCGAGGTCGTCCCAAGAGCTATTGTGTTGGATTATTACTAAGTCTAGGTGTCACGGTGTTTAATAATGGTTTCGATAAGGAATTAATTAATTAAACTACTAAAGCGTAAAATAGCAAATAAAGGCAAAGGATAAATCAATAGAGGATAGTGGTGCTAACCTAGTTATTCCTCCTAGCTAGTTATGTCTATGTCTACTTACTTCCAATTACCTCGGTGGGGTAAAAGTCGAGAGAACAACATTTGGTCAATTAAGCTAACCTATCGACAAAGATGCCAACACAGGAGAAGTCGGTGTCCCACATAAGTCCTATTGTTCCCGGTCCCTAAGCCAAGTCATTAAGTACCGCTACATGCTAGATTTATAATAGTGAGTGCCGGACGTTAGCAACTTAAACACTCACCCCTAATTCTTAAGTTCATCCAAGCGGTAGGTGATCAATTAGTCAAATCGCACAAGTCGAAAGGGTGCGTCGGTTGGTCATATCTTACCTTTCCGTCTCGATCCGCTCACCTAGGGTCAGTTGGTCATATCTCCTAGGCAATTGGCCTCTACCGCCATTCAAAACTACCGAAACAAGGGTAGCTACTAATAAACTATGCATGCATAAACTTAGAAATAATTATACGGAAATAAAATAAATGCAAACAAAACAATTAAGGAATCATAACTAGGCCAATACCAAGAGGTGCTTAGCCGCTCATATTAACCATACAAATCAATTCAATATTCAATGGTATGAAATACATGAATCGAAAGTAAAGAAAAGATAAAATGCTAATGCTTATCGTAGGGGAGTGATTTCTCCTTGAGACACTCCGTATGCTCCTCTAGACTTGCCTTTAGCTTTTCCCACGTTCTCTAGTTGTTGTGTGTGCAATGGGATGATTAGAAATCTTTGAATTCGTGGGGTATTTATAGGCGGATCCGGGTTCTGGTAACTATAACAAGAGTTCTGTAACCTTCAAATTCTTCGTATTTTGCACTAGATCCGCTAGTTACGGGCGTAGTTATAAGCGGCGTGGAACCTCATTTGACCTAATATAGTTACGTCGTAGCCTTTGGGAAGAGTTACGCCGTAACCTTCTGATGAGTTGGTTTTCTGAGTCACGCTTTAGTTACGGCGTAATGTGAGAGATGAGTTACGCCGTAACTTCCTCAAAGTAGCATACTGTGATAAATCTTTTGATATTTCTCCAGTTCCGCGTCTCTATAGCTCCAATGCTCTTAATTTACCTGAAAGTGGAAAATAATAGAAAACAAGCGTAAATCCATATAAATGATATAAATTACAAGCATTATCGGGATAAATTGACACTTAATATTCAAGACTATTTGATGTTATCAAGATTTCTAAAAAGATATCTCCTAAAACCTGGAAAATATAAGTTTACAAATCCCTTATGCTAGAATAAAACAAAGCCGAACACCTCACAAAAGGGGAACAAAACACTCAAATCTGTCAACTTATTTAAGTGTCAATTTCGGGGTGATCACTCAATCGCACAGTCATAGCATGTATTCTATCATAAGCTTGGCGGTTACACAAATCTCCACCAGTAGAGTTAAGGGCTAAACAATTCTCGAAGGCAATATGGGTAGACACGACAAAGGTTAAGGGGTGACTCTTCATTACTAACATGTCACGGCGAATTGACAAAATCAATGATACATGACCAAATCCATGGCTAAGACACCAAAGATTGCTCGCTGCATCACCTAGACACGCTTCATGACTAAAGGGTAGGATAAGACATGGGATATATAAATGGTGTAAAATAAAAAACAAGCAGGTAGTCTAAATCTATAACCAAGTCATCACCACTTACCGTCCGCCCAAAGTTCAAGCTTTGAAGTCAAGAAACCGGATCATGAAATATTAGGTAGATGTGTCATTAGAGGACGTCGTGATGGGCACACTACCTTATCTCCAACTGTTGGCATAATTACCAACTCCAATCTTCAAATATGACCGAGGTGGCCTCCTCAATACTATATCTATAAAGCTCATAACATAGTGCTTATAACATCGCACTTTACAATAACTAAATCATAACAACTTTTTTTTTTTTTTCGAATCATCATTTTTTTTTATTTTTTTTTCAACATAACAATAATAACTAAATATAATATCCCCCACTTGAGATAAACAATGGGAATTTGGGGGGTTTTCAATGATCTTCAGGAATATGTCGTCGACGAAAGCGTGATTTCCGAACCTTTCCACTTGAACCTTGAACTAAGGCAAATAATGACTTCCCAATCACAAATAAAGACTACAGGGTAGGCTAAGGTGTATAGGTGTATCGAAACAATATATTGGGTGAAAAAAATGAAAGGAATGGCTCAGATGGGTGTATCTAGGGGTATCTTGCACTAAAGGAGAGTGCAACAAAAGGGTTTCACATGGGGGTCGAGAAGTCGCGGTGACTAATCGATAGACACACAATGGTAGGCTATTTGGGTGATAATCCTATAATATTTCCTTCTAAAACTGAAAAGTCCAAATACATCGAGCTAACTCAACATACCTCATCTATGGTCTCGAAATGATGCAAAGGCCAAGTTCTAAAGTTTACAAGCTACCCAGCACACTCATAATTTGGTGGATTGGGGTAAAATATTGGAAGCGGATAAGGCTAATCTCACCATATAGTATCAAGGGTTGTATGTGCTCGCTAAGGTCTAATCTAGTTAGGTTAAGAAAAACATGTCAAAATTTTAAAAATGGCATAATTTTTAAAATAAACTAGAAAAACGAGGGCAAAATAATGTTCAAGAGATAATTCTACTCCCGTCCCCCACTTGAATTGTACAAAGTCCCTTTGTACTAAGCATTAAATAAAGGTGAAGAGAAAAGTAGAATTAGAGCGTGAACTTCCTCGAAATTTGCTCCAAAAAGAAAGAAGGCCCATGAAAAGAGATGTGCCTTCATATAAGCATCATGAGCAAACTTCAATCCCTAAAATCACACTCTGACAAGCATAACTCTAAAAGAAAAATGAAAAATGAAAACAAACCTAACTCACTTTCGAGGAATCACGGTTGCATTTAGCATATGCAACAAGCCTTTTAAACCACTTGGTGTCCCAAGTGGACAAGTGAAGTCTCGTGAGGGTTTACAGGAACACACCACAAAGTTCATTTAAAATACTAATACAAGGTTATTGCGTTTTAAAATGAAAAAATTAAAGCAGAGGAAGGTTACAGTAACTCTTTTGAGGGAGTTACGCCGTAACTGGCAAAACCTGACATAAAGTGCAAAGCTAGAGGTTACTGTTAGCCTTGATTATTTTTATTAGAAGTGATGGTCATTCACGATTAGGAACTTTGTAATGTGTGATAGAATAGTCAACGGGCTCGTGGATTGGGCTAAGCTAATTGGGCATAAGTTATGTTAAGCTAGCCTTGTCTAGTTCGTGTAACCCAAGCCCAATCCAAGTCCATCTCAAGGCCCATGGCCAAGCCTTAGGGCATCATCCTCTCTTACTATATATACCCCTCAAGTATGTCATTTGAGGGGTGTGCTTGAGTGTGTGTGAGTGTGTGTTTTCCTTGAAGCAATATAACATCTTATTGTTTTCATCTTTCTTCTCTCTACCTCTCTAAACATACATACGAATTATACATCAAGTCACCAAGTTCTTTACTTTATCTTTCTATTCTATACGCATACTGTTTGTTTCACATGGTATTTGTGTTGGGTTTGCTTGGTATAGTGATAAGGTTGATATATCTAAGGTCCTACAATTGGTATCAGAGCCTAACAATGGTTTAGGAGTGTTTGTGTTTGTTTTGAAGTTTTGGTATTGTACACGTTAAGCTCACGTTTTACACTTTTGATACGCTTAAAGCTTTCATTTTTTCACCAAAAAATTCAAGATTCTTGTGGTTTAAGGTTTATTTGGTGCTAAAGTTTCAGTTTTGCAAAAGTTTGAAGCTTTACGTGTTTTCTTCATTTTAAGCCCGTTTTGGATCATTGGTCATTTCTACTCGTAACTTTTCTAGCCACTTTGGGTGAAAAAGGTCACCATTTTGGGTTATTCGAGTGTTTTAAGGCTTTACGTGCAAAAGAAATCATTTGAATCGTTGGAAATTTCTTACGAGTAGAAGTCAAAAGTCAAACCCTAGTTTTCTACTGTAACTTTTCTAAGCACTTTGGGTGAAAAGATCGACATTTTGGGTTATTCGAGTGTTTTAAGGATATCTTTGCAAGCGAAATTGTTTGAATCGTTGGAAATTTTTTACAGTAGGTCAAACCCTAGTTCTACTCGTAAGAAAGTCAACTACTCATAAGTTTTCTACTCGTAACTTTTTGGTGAAGAATCTTCGTGCTATATCTGTTACTCGGTGCTTCCTCACTTGGATAAGTGTGTGGAACACTTGACTTGTGGATATCCCTTACTGCCGTGATGACGTAAAGGATTTTGGTTCTTAACCATAGTTTACGCATAAGCTAAAAGCTTACGAGTAACTCTACGCATAACTTCACAATTACGCGTAAGGTTTACGAGTAACTTTTTCTACGCATAAGCTTAAGGTTACGCATAAGATCCTACGCCTAAGGAATCCTACGCCTAAGCTTCCTACGCATAACATCCTACTCGTAACTACATCATACTCGTAACCATATCCTACTCGTAACCATATCCTACTCGTAACTTCTTTGGTCTACGCCTAAGCTCTTTCTACGCCTAAGCTCTTGGCGGGAAAACTTGAGTAAAATTTAAATTTTTGAGGAGACTAAACGTTCAATTTTTACGCGAGATTTAAATTTTGGTTTAACTTGAAAATTTTTGGTCAAAATTCAAATTTTGGACCCAAATTCAAATTTTTCGGTCAAATTTTAAGTCAAAATTGTCATAACTCAAATTTTTCATACGACCTTAGAATTGATTTTATAGTGAATTTCAAATTTTGGGCGAAAATTTTTAAGAACCGAGTTTACGAGCACGACTTTCGCTGAATCGATCCTACATCAACTTTATCGATCATACCTTCATCAATGGCAACTCAACAAGACATTCATGCGGTAGGTGCGAAAACCGACCTCCTATGTTGGCAAAAGGTGGTTATCTTTAATGGACAAGTCGAATGCTACGCTACATAAAGACCAAACCTAATGGCAAACTCATGATTAAATCCATTCGGGATGGACCCTTCAAGCCTCGACAAGTTAATGTACCGGAAACTCGATGCAACACCTCCCATCCCACCATCCTCTCATCTTCAAACCGAATCGTAATACATCAAGAGGATCGAAACAAGTCGATGCGATGACATGGCAATTCATATTATCCAACCTGGTTTACCTATAGACATCTTTCTTTGCGGTGACGGTTGTGAAACTACTTCGATATGTGGGAACGTGTTAGACGATTATGTTTTGGAATGTAAATTGGTAAACAAGACATGGAGAACAAGTCGCTAATCGAATGGGAGAAGTTTACATCTACACCGGAGAATCCATTGAATCCTACTACGGAAGGTTTTGCACTTTGATGAATGAGCTTATCGAAACAAGTTGGCACCCGAACAATCGCTCAAAACATCAAGTTCTGAATAATCTTCCGGAAGAATGGGGACGATATGTCACTATTGTCAACCAAACAAAAGACCTTCATCGGTGAACTTTGATCAACTGAATGATTTTCTAAAACAAAACCAAGTCAAGCGAATGAAGTCAGGCAAGAAAGATTGGCAAAGAATCATGATCCATTGGCACTTATTGCAAAGACTCAACCTTCAGTTAATACACAACAACAAGCTTCATCATATTCCACCAACTTGTTGGATCGATATACTTTAATCAAACTAACTTAACTAGCTTGTTAAGGTTTAATAACCTCGGATAAATCCTAAGTTATTAACAAAGAAACACCGAGCAATCTTTATTAAGTACGCGAATTTACTTAACAAAGCTAAAAAGAAACTTTATTAATAAAACTCTAAATCGCTTATTATGCGTATACTCTAATACAATTCTAAGATATTCGAACTTTTCTAAACTCTTAATTCAGTAACTCTAAAACTCTTTTACGAAATCGTACATCTAATGTCAATCTAGGAATCCTTTTATAGGTTCAAGGATATCCTAGTCGGTTTACAATTGATAACCTTGTACGACAAGTAATCTAAACATGGAATACAATACATTCCATAAACGGATAAACAGTTTGTTTGTTCTAGCGATGCTGACTTCTTTATGCGATGCTTTGACTTTATCTTTAGCAAGACTTTGACTATTTGACTTCTTCCAAGATTTCTGACTTACAAGATTTCATATCTTCAAGATTTTGATATCTTCACACTTTCATATCCCAACAATCCTCCCTAACTTGAATTCTACTTGCTTGACTTCAAGTTCCTTTGTGAATATATCGTTAATGACTTCATCTTTAAAATGGATTGTTCTTTAGTCTTTAGATTATATCTCAGAGAATCGTGCTTTTGTCAAAGTAACTCTTAGAATTGTTTTCTTCACAAAGAAGATTCAAAGAATCTCCATCTTTTCAAAGAACACGACAACATATGACAATGTGTACAATAATTCAAGTTTAAGTTGCATACTATTCTCATCACATCTAAGTGAATCATTGAAAATTCAATGGATTTAGAACTCTTTACCAAAGCCATTATCTTTGGAGTAGCCAAATGTTTTGGTGTGTAAGACCATGGTACATTGATAACCATATGATTTTAGCAAACCACCGACTATCAATGATTTGTTTTGTCTTTACCAAAAGTCGTACCATACGGACTAGTTAGTTCTTTTATCTAATGGTGAACTAATTACCAATAATGGTTTTTCCATCGCCTTTACCACAAGCCATTTCTTGTGGACTAGCCAACTCTTCACATTCTCGATATGGTGAGTTGATAACCATCCAACTTATTAGCAAGTTGTCAACTAAAAGCGGATTTGATATATCTTTACCGAGCCGTTTGCTCATGGATTAGTCAATCCTTTTGTAACCATGGTGGATTGATAACCTATTGATGTTATCATCACAAAACCATTTATTCAACCTTTATTTGGAAAATATTTATTATTTAGCAAAGGTTTCTTCTAAAATTTATTTAATCGGTTTAATGCAACAACAAGATTACTTTGATGAAAGTCTTGTCGACTAGCATACTTTGAATAAAAGCATCGATATATCAAAAGTATTTATTCAAAAATCATACCGGTTATAGATCATTCTCAAAGAATGGTAGTCCAAATCTATAAGCAAATTGATAACCATGCAAGCAATTTCATCGACCTCTTCTACTTCCAATCCATGCTCTAGCATTCTTCTTATGAGCTCAACGGTAGAAGAGGATATCTTCTTTCGCAAACATGTGAATCATTGTTCCATTTTCCAGCCCAAGACATGAACTCCAGATTCTCCAAAGAATCTCCAAAAACTATCTCCCGCTTTTCTTGATCCTTCCAAATATCATCGATATCTTTTCATCGCCTTCCCACATGATTATGAGATCCCCTTGTAAAACCAATCCAATCCCTTCTAATGGATTATCTTCAAAATAAGTCTTCACAAAGATGATATAAGTAGAATAGATCTACTGCCTATGATATGCAAGAAAATCCATAGCCGCTTAAAAACTTTGAAACTTTCATCTTCTTTGTGAAAACCATGTAATCTCCATTCTTTGATTTCTCAACTTTGAAAGCACCGATCTTTGATCCGCTTATCTTCATGTCATTATCTTCATCTCAGTATAATCAAAATCTACCACTCGAGATAATTCTTCAACTCATCACTAGTCTCGGATCTTAATTCAACCTTCTTTTCTTTGAAAACCCAACATCGTAGCTTCAGTTTTTTTTTTTCTCTTTAAGTTTTTCTTCCTTTCACCTTCAAATCCAATAAGCTTCTTCTAAAGTCTTTGATGCCTCGCAACATCTTTCTTATAAGCTTCTCTCTCAAAGATCATATAATCTCTTCATATCCACATAATTTAGCTTCTCGCAATCCTTTAAATCCTCTCGCTTTTAGATATGCCATCATTGCATTCCTTTCTTTAGCTAAATTAGGTCTTCTTGACATGAATCTAACAGTGTTGGAGACCTGTAAGGTTCAACAGTTTCGACATCCAATTCATCTTGTACCTTTTGAGTCGCTTCTCTATTTAGAGCTTCTTGAGCTTCTTGTTCTTCTCTATCTTTAGCATTTATCTCTTCTTGAACTTTTCTAGTCGCAGCTTCATTCCTTGCAACTTCAAATGCTCTAAGTTCCGCCAAAGTAAGCTTCTTTTTCTTAACTTCAACCAAAATACCTTTTCCTTGTCTTTTGGATCAATTGCAGTTGATCGGTTCTTGGTTGTTCTTCTTCTTGTGCTTCTCTAATAGTAACACCACCTCTTGGTTGTGACGGATCAAGAATTGTAGCAACTAATTCATCATCACTTGGTGAATGAATGGGTTTAAATCTAGGTTCCTCCTCTTCCTCTATAACAACCGTAGAAGGACCGACTTTCTTCTTCAAAATTCAAACCCTTGAGTTATTACTTCTTGTCTCGAAAGTTTCATGAAAAGTAGTACTTTCATGTTCGGTACCTTGATCTTCAATAATTAGTTCTTCAAGACTTTGAGGTTCAATCTTTCTTGAACTTTCAATATGAACCAATTCTTCAAGCTTTGAGATCCACTCTCCTTGTTATCATCTTTCTTCTTATCATGTTCTTTCTCCTTATCATCTTCTTTCAATTTACTTCTTTTAATTTCCTCCCAAATGGATGTAAGAGGATTTAGGAACCTTCTTACGTTGTAATTCCTTACGAAGTGCTTTTCGACGCTTATTCTCCTCCTTAACCCATAAGTTAAAACCTTGAATATAGGGTTTAACAAAATTTCTCAACCGTAAGTAGTTACGCTTCAACTTAGAATAGTTTTAGCTTGACTTTCTCGCCTTGTTCAACCGAGCAAGCGCCTTTGTCAAAGCATAGTTATCCATAGTTAAACCTTCACGAGGAATTGTAGAAGCATCACCTTGAACTTGTGAATGTTCCTCCGAACCGAAACAAATGGTCGAGGAGATGGAGTAGGTGTTCTCTCAATCTCTGCTGAACCTCGGGACTTGGAGAAAAATCGATTTGCAGACGCATGCCTTGTGAGGCAACACTTTGTGAAGCAAGACCTTGTGCGAAGCGGTACCTTCACTTTCTTCATCCTCTTCAAGACGCATACTTGAACAACCTCCATCATGGAAGTAGTTAAGGGAATATCTCCACCTCTGAACAAATCACTGCGCCTAGCCATAAATGTATAGATTTTGGCTTGTTGCACAATAACAGGTAGTAAAGCCGTAGGTTTAGGAATATCAGCCAATTGCTTGTTTAGGAAAACCTGTATAAATCTTGGGTACATCAACCAAGGTGCTCCAGATGATATATGCGATAGCATCCCATCCAAAATAAGCCGTGAAAAGTTAAATACTGTCCGTAGCTAAACCAACCATCGCAGATGCAATATTTGAACCAAACTGCTCCCAAGAAGTACTTTTAGAACTTATGCGGTGGAGCAAGACATGGATCAAAACTTCCATTGAGGATGAATAAGGCCTTCTTAAAAGTTTGTTCACCAAAGAACCTTCATAACCAAGATTCCTAAAAGTATCCCAAATCGCTTGTTTATCAAATCTAATAGCCCCATCTTCATCACCAAATAATAAATCTTCACGAATGGAGGCTTCGTGATCTTGATAGTGCGTCCAAGAACGATGGATCTAATATAGTATTCATCCTCCTCCATATTGTCTCTAGCATTAGCCCAAAATTCTTGAATCCATGGTTCAATTATATCCGCTCCACTAAAGAGCATAACTAATAAGGCGACCAGTAAGATAATCAATGATATCATAAACGCCACATTAGCCGCAGCTTATCCAAATTAGCCACCATATTGTGCTTGAAGCAGTTAAACGATTCACCATTGTTGAAAGAGTGAGCACAATAGAAAGATTGTATCGAATATTAAAGAGATGGTAATTGGGAGATAAATATGGAAAGGATGTGAAGTAATAATATGAGAGGAAAATCGAAAGAAGTTATTTATAGGTGAGATTTGAAAATCACATTTAAATAACAAAGTTACCGTTACTACCAATTACCCTTCAATATTACCGTTGGAGCAAGATTTTATACGACAAACAAGACTTTCCACAAAAGCAATGCTTTCCCAAGCAAGATTTCCCAAGCAAGACTTTCAGAAATACAAGATTTTGCCAAAATCTTCAAATAATCTAAGTAAACACTAACATCCTCCCTCAAGCAATACATGACTATATCAAACATCTTATAGTCCTCCCTTAAACATAGCTTAGTAGTTAATCATTCCAATGCTCACGACCAAGTGATTGAATCGTGACACATCAAAACCTTTGGTGAGTAGATCACATTATCATCTCGTGTGAACTTTAACCACATTAATGAGCCTATGCTCATAACAGTCTCGATAAAATGATGCCTAATCAATATGCTTTGTCTTGGAATGATACACGTGATTCTTCACAATACAAATAGTACTCTCATTATCAATGTTGATAGGAGTATTCTTAAAGTTGAACCCATAATCCAAAAGTTGATTTTGCATCCATAAAACTTGACCACAACAACTTACGCGTGACTACATATTCAAGAGATGATGTTCTTTGCATTGTCCGCTTCTTGCATTGCCATGAAACTAACCTTCTTCCAAGATATTGGCATCCACCAGGTTGTGGATCGTCTATCATAGTTATCTCCCAGATAGTCACTATCTCAAAAGCTTCTAAGTGAAAAGGTGACTCTTTAGGATACCACAACCCCAACTTAGGTTGTTGTTTCAAATAATGTAATATTCTCTTGTGACATTCGATGAGAGATCTTTGGTGAGACTTGATATCTTGCACATAAACAAACGCAAACATGATATCGGGCCTTGATGCGAAGATACATAAGAGAGCCAATCATAGATCTCGTATAACTTGACTTCAACAGTCGACCATCTTCATCTTTTCCCAATGAATTGATAGATTTAATCGGTGTAGTAATGACCTTCATATCATCAAAATTAAACTTCTTAAGTATATCAAGAATATACTTGTCTTGGCTAATAAAAATTCCTTCCTTGGTAGCTTAACTCAAGTCCTAAAAGAATGTTAACTCTCCCATTGAACTCATTTGAAATTCCTTCGCATTAGTTGCTCAAACTCCTTAACCATGGACTGTTTGGTAGCCCCAAAGATAATATCATCAACATATACCGTACTAACATGATATCTTTCTTGTCTCTCTTAATAAACAAAGTCTTGTCTATGGCTCCCTTCCGTATCCATGTTGTAATAAGAATGTGAGAGCCTCTCATACCAAGCTCTAGGTGCCTCGATGAAGACCATATAAAGCCTTCACTACCTTATAGACTTTGTTAGGATGCTTAGGATCTTCAAACCACGGAGGTTGTTTCACATACACCTCTTCGGTAATAGTGCCATCTGTAAAGGCACTCTTGACATCCATCCGTATACTTGAAAACCCATATAAGAAGCAAAAGCAAGAAAGATTCTAATAGCTTCAATCCTAGCCACGTGAGCAAATACCTCATCATAATCTACCCTTCTTCTTCGCCTATAACCCCGAGCAACTAACCTTGCCTTGTTCTTGATAACATTGCCTCTTTCATCTCTTTTGACTCTAAAACCCATCCGGTTCCAATAACTTTCTTCCCATCCGGAAGATCACATAAAACCAAACCTCTTGAAGTTTAAATTGAAGAAGTTCTTCCCATAGCTTCAACCCGCCTTTCTTTAGTCAAAGCTTGAGCAATGTTCTTGGGTTCCTCTTGAGAGATGAAACAGGTGAATAAGGTGTTTGATGATCCTTATGATTTAGCCTTGTTTTGTTTATACACAAAGCTAAGTAAAGCATTATGAGGTTTTGTGAAACCCTTAGCTTTGTGTCTTGTCATAACTCCAGTAGAAGGACCAATGATTTGATCGGTTGGATGATTCTTATGAATTGTAAGATTGGAGCGTGGGCGCGCATATGCATCATCTAAGTTAGTATAATCGGCACCTTCATATGCATCCGCTTAGCTCGATACCACCTTCCCTTTTCATTGTCTTGATCCTCTAAAAACTCAACATGAAGACAATCTTGAATCTTCTTAGCGACTACATAGACTACGAATCCTTTATTGTTAGTGCAATATCCCAATAAGTAACCTTCTTCGGACTTGCCATCAAACTTCCCTAGATTATCAATGGTGTTCAAAATAGTAAGAGGGCATCCAAAAGGCTTCATAAACGAATGTTGGGTTTATTGCCCATCGACAATTCATAGGGTGTCTTCATCGTGGTTTTGTGACGAAACCCCGTTGAGTACATAACATGCGGTACTTACGACTTATGCCCAAAATTGAATAGGAGATGAGAATCACCAACATGGTCCTTGCGCTTCAATCAAATTTCTATTTTTCCTCTCTGCAACACCATTTTGTTTGTGGTGTTCTAGCAATACTAAACTCCTTTTATGCCTTTATTTGCACAAAAATCATCCATAGGCTTGTTCTTGAATTCGGTTCCATTATCGCATCTAATACCTCTAACCTTGAGTCTTAATTGGTTTCAAGTGCTATTATAAGTACTCAACCAAACAAAAGACCTTCATCAACTTTTCATCCACTAATACTTCTAAATCGTGAACTTTGATCAATCAATGATTTTCTCCCAAGTGATTCTTTCCTTTTAACCCATTCGGTTTTAAAGAGGTTCAAAACCAAGTCTTATTCCTAATTAAATGAGTAGGACTATAACACACAAAACACGGACCCATATGCGAATGAAGTCGGGCAAGAAAGATTGGCAAAGAATCATGATCCATTGGCACTTAAATTGAACTCAACCTTCGCTACACAACAACAAGCTTCATCATATTCCACCAACAACAACTTGCGCAATACATTCCATGGACCGTTTGTAGCCCCAAAGATAATATCATCAACATATACCGCATACTAACATGATATCTTTCTTGTCTCTCTTAATAAACAAAGTCTTGTCTATGGCTCCTACATGTCCATGTTGTAATAAGAATGTGAGAGCCTCTCATACCAAGCTCTAGTGTGCCTCGATGAAGACCATATAAAGCCTTCACTACCTTATAGACTTTGTTAGGATGCTTAGGATCTTCAAAACACGGAGGTTGTTTCACATACACCTCTTCGGTAATAGTGCCATCTGAAAGGCACTCTTGCATATAAGAAGCAAAAGCAAGAAAGATTCTAATAGCTTCAATCCTAACCACAGAAGACAAATACCTCATCATAATCTACCCCTTCTCTTCTATCATATAACGAGCAACTAACCTTGCCTTGTTCTTGATAACATTGCCTCTTTCATCTCTTGACTGACTCTAAAACCCATACGGTTCCAATAACTTTCTTCCCATCGGAAGATCACATAAAACCGAACCTCTTGAAGTTTAAATTGAAGAAGTTCTTCTGCGTAGCTTGAACCCGACTTTCTTTAGTCAAAGCTTGAGCAATGTTCTTGGGTTCCTCTTGAGAGATGAAAGCAATTGAATAAGCGAGGTTTGATGATCCTTATGATTCTTTGTTTTGTTTATCAAACCTTGATTAATACCAAGACTTTGTTCTCGAAAGCAAGACTTTGGAAAGTAATGTGAGATATCAAGTTCTTCTCTCGATGGGTATCTATTATCCGTGTGAAGTTTCGTGATTAACCCTATTTGAATTAGTCCACACGGTTCGCGCTCTAGGTCTCTCGATGTTAGACTTATTCCTTGAAACTTGCTTAGATATTCGAGTGTATGTCACAATCTTTGATTAAATGAGTAGGACTATAACACACAAAACACGCTTGACCCATATGACCAAAGTGATTTTTCTATGTTTATGCCCAAAATTGTTTTGCCTTCTCGAGGACCGATAAAATTTGTTTTGACCAAAATTATCCCAAAAGGTTTAGCAAGACTGCTTTGAAAAGGTTTTGCGTATGTATCGCTTGTTGAGCAAGACGATAATCCTGTTGTTCATACTTTTCTCGATCCCAAGCCATTTCATTATTTTCATGTGTTATGATTTTAGCTTCTATAGACTCTAAAGTGATTTGATAACACCGCTACCTCGGACCTAGCCCTAATACAATTATCTCTTTCAATCACATAAGCATTAAGCAATTTTGATAGAATTCATAACATTTGAGCATACCTCGTGAGATAGGAGGCGAGTTGGTGAAGTAGCCACCATAGCAAGAAGAACAGGATCATCTTCACTTTCTTTGCTCCAATCAAATCCTCCAAAGCCATCATCGATTCCAAAGCGGCATGTCTGATTCTTTATCAAAAGCAATTGCTCGGTCCAATGCTTCCACCGTGTCCTCAACCTGTATCTTCCATCGCTACCATACAAGAAGTCACCGGTTCATCATCAAACTCTTCACTCCGGTCTACTTACGATAACTTCTCTTGAGCAACCAAAGCCTTTGTTTCGATTATTGGAATCTCTTTGAGCTCAAGTTTAGGATTCTCGGATGCTCTGTTTGCTTGATACTTAGCAAACCCTGCACTCCTTGCAAAGTGACCATCTTTTGACAATTGAAGCATTCAATTTTAGATTTGTCAAAGTTATTCCTTGTTTTGGTTTGAAATCAATGTTTTGCCTGTCTTCTTCATGTACTTTTGATTCTTGCGTTGATCAAAGCAACTTGCACACGATATCAATTTCCTCAGTGCATCTTCTTCAATCTGTGCTAGATCCTCTTCATAAGTGGCGGTAAGCTTGCTTGTTGTGCAAAGAAGGAGCACACAACTTCATCCGAGTTTAAAGTAGTAGATGGTGGGTCTCTTGAGCATATGATGGGGATTGTAGAAGCAGTACTTTGAGAAACAGTGCTTTGAGGAAGCGGTGCTTTTGAAGCTTGCTCTTCTTTCGAATGATAGAAAAGCAATCGTGAGATTTAGAATTTGGTTGACCACTCATCTCATGTTCATACACCTTCAATTGATGATAAAGATCATCAAAGTCCATAACCTCCGAGTCCTTGTTGTCCTCGATCATAGTAGCAATCACATGCCATGTAGATGGCAAACTCTTAGAAACTTCAAATTAGCATCCTCAAGCGATACTTACGCTGTATAACTCCAACATGTTGAGGAGATTACGAAACCTATCATATGCGACATCAAGACTCTCTCTCTCCCACTGTGAATGTTTCAAATTCTTTGTTTGAAGAAGTTTACATGCATCTTCTTAGAGGCTTCATTCCTCCAAATCGGTCTTGAGAGCAGCCCGAGTCGCTTAGCATCTTTAGCATCGTGAAATTTAAGAAGATGACCATCCGGAATGGCGATAGGAGAATGTTAGAGCCTTCTCTTGATTCCTTAGGGTTGCTTGTGGTAAAAGCGCTTTTGGTGCCAAAGGTTGTCCGGGAACTTGAGCAGTTCTCGAACAACTTCATTCCATTGACAATTACATTCCACGAGCATGGTGCGTAATGGCAATATCTGCCTCATCTTCATGCACCGAGATCATATTCTCCTTTCTTAATGACCTGAATTCGAGTGAGGTGATTGAGGGTGGTGGAGCGACTTCGATCGTCATCTTGAATATTGTAGGTTTCTTCCTAGTCGAGTTTCCACACAAGCTCGATACCACTTGTTGGATCGATATACTTTAATCAAACTAACTTAACTAGCTTGTTAAGGTTTAATAACCTCGATAAATCCTAAGTTATTAACAAAGAAACACCGAGCAATCTTTATTAAGTACGCGAATTTACTTAACAAAGCTAAAAGAAACTTTATTAATAAAACTCTAAATCACTTATTATCGGATACTCAATACAATTCTAAGATATTGAACTTTCTCTAAACTCTTAATTAGTAAACTCTAAAACTCTTTTTAAAATCGTACATCTAATGTCAATCTAGGAATCCTTTTATCGGTTCAAACCTCAACAACAATTCTATCCACAAGAACAACAAGTCATTCAACAACCGTTCCACAATACCGGAACAAGGAATCAACGACCATCAAGTAAAGCGACCTTGCAATGTATTTTCTTTATTGGATAAAGCATTTAGCGATCGCATGGGTAATCGTCGATATGGGTCGATGTTGGAAATCGGATGGAAATGTTGGGAATAATGGGTGTCTGCAATGTTGCGATGACTTGGGAATTATGGAGATGGACATCAAGGGGTAATCGAATATGGGATATCAAAATGGGAATAAGCCATTGTAATGCTACCTCCGAACCTCAAAGACAAGATTCAGAACTAGTGTCATACCAATGACAAAGCTTGAAAAGATCCAAGACATGTTGATGTTAGCGAGAAAAAGAAGAGTTGGGAATTGAGTTGATCACGAGGAAATAAAATTCGGTACCCAAAATGGGAAGATAAAGCAAACGATCATCGCAACCTCCAATCACACAATCAATCAACAGCCACAACATCAACGTTACTTATGACACAACTCATGTCTCGACACGATTCACTTAATGAGGTACCACATTCGCTTACTCATGAGAAGCTACATTTTGTGTCTCCGAACCTTATTATGACACATATGTGGGAGAGCAAGTTAATAGCAATGTTAACTCGAAACTCCATATATGGATCCTAATGGAGGTCAAGTGATACGAATGGTGCTAATGATGAGGAAACTCGTGCTATTTTGAATCATTAATCAATCAATGTGGCATTGAAGTTGAGAAAGTAAGAACGGTCAATCGCGAGGTTAAGGCCGCGAATAAAAAATTGACCGAGCTTGAGAGTTACAAGGAGCACGCCAAAGCCTTTGAATTTCATACAAACAAACTTTCGTAATTAGAAATTGGTTATCGAGATTACTGCTTAAGAGAACAACAATTGCAACTCAAGTATGACACACTTGATGTGAATTTGAACTTGAAAATAAAATCTTTAAACAAGGAAATTTCGAACTAAACAACCAACTTTCTAAACAAAAAGCACGTGTTCGATCTTGAAAAGAGAAGAAACAGTTGATTGTCGATTTTCAAAACGAGAAGATTCTCTTCTTGATGAAATTCGATAAAATGAAACTATAAAGAAATTGGATAATTTGCTTCTTACAACGGGTCATTCCGCTAAATCAAACAAGATGCTTTCTAATCAAGTAAACCGATTTTCACACTTCACATAAAATGGCTCTCAGTAACTCACCTCCTTCGCTCCTCAAGAAAGCTCGGAAAGAACGGAATGTGTTGAACAATGGACAACCTTGCATGAACCCATAATTGTTCGTGATTCTCTTGAAACGTTGGAACTAGGCGAGGAGAGTAGATCAAAATGAAACAAAAGAATCCGGATCTTAAACCGATTGATTATAACAAATGGAACAAAATTAACGGGATTACTTTTGTTAATCAAAAAGAAACGTCAAAGTTTTCCATCAAACCAAGTGTTTCAAACAAAGTGTCAACACCAATTTCAAAACCAGTTTCAAAACCAGTTGTAGTTTCCAAATCTCTTTCAAAAATCGAACAAATGTCTTCAAACAATCCTTTTAACACAAGTGATACTAGAAGCATTTTAGACGATGTTAAAACTAGAATTGGGAGTCTTCAAGAGACTGTTAAAACTAAAACCACTATGACACCTAACAACTGGTTCTCTACTTTGATATCGAATGAGAAAGTTTTTGAAACTCAAATTGCCCTCACCGAATAACATCAACTCAAGGGTAATTCATGTTGAACAAGCACTTTTGAAAGAAACAATGACTTTGTCAAGGACCATAAATCCACAGTAAAGCAAGCTAATGAATGTTTTGAACACATCAAAGTTTTGGAAAATTTGAATGATTCTCTTCAAGATGTTATGACTACCGATATCATGTCCATTATCTTATAAACATATTACATTGAAGATCATGAAAGACTCGTGATGAGACCTCCAAATTGTTTCAAAATACTAAAAAGCTCTTATGAAACTTGAAAAGAAAACGTGTCCTATTTTAAACGACTTGATCGAAAAATGAGGAATGCAAGTATGACAAACTGTCGATGAGCGTGCCTACAAGGACATGCAAGAGCAAAATCATCTTTTGAGAGCTCACCGGGATGTCTAAAAGGAAAGGTCAGGGATACTAAGTTTGAAAACCATTGACCGAGGAGAATACAAATGTTCCAAAATCGGTTTTCAAACCAAAATGTCTATTTCTCGTCTCCTCCAAAAGTCAATGAGAAAATGATTTGTCAAAAAAATACCCACGGACTTTGCCTATTAAAAAGAGAATTATCAAAGGTTTTGAAAAACCTGTTTTTGATAAAGAAAATGCGATTAAACATGGCACTTCTAGGAATAGTACACGGAATGTGACCAAAAATCCAGTTAAAGAATATGTTGGTTCTAACGACATGGTCAACAATCACTATCTAGAAGAAGCTAGGAAAAAGGAACAGACTCGAAAAGATGGAATTCTAGGTGCAACATCTAGGGTGATGAATTCTACAAGATTTCAAAGCACTGCTAGTAGTAGTAAACCATTACCTAGGAACACTCTACAAAAGACTAGGGATTGGCTTGCATCTAAGAGTAGTTGCGCAAAAGAAAATGCTATGCCCTTAGATAACAACACTAGGAATTCTAAGTCTTTTTCGAACAAGAATCAATTTCCAAAAGACTGTAGTGACAAAGTTAAAGTCATTGCTTTTAAACAAGAATATTGAATTTGTCTCGTACTACATGTAAAAATGTATCTTTTCACTAATCATGATGCATGTGCCTTACAATATCTCAAGAAAGATAATTCTCGTGCCAAGGCACAATCCACTAAGACACCAAATAGAAACAAGCCTGTTGATAAAATGTCAAACAAAAAGAAACCTAAAAGGTGGATCTCTTCAGACGTAGTTTTTCTAAAATGAGTCTTCCAACAGATCGATAAGAAAACAACTCCTAGATCTTACCTTAGGTGGATACCCACGGAAAAGTTTTCAACGGTTGGTCTTAGATGGATCCCACAGAAAGATTTTTGATACTTGCTCCAACACGTATAATAGTGAAAATCATCGGGATAAGAGTGAGGAATCTTGTACTTCTAACATCGTTATTTGTGAAAACTCTTCTTCTTTGGTTGCGGTGAATCAAATATCTCCGAACCCACTCATCCGAGGGTTCCAATTCAGAAAATCTTCTTCTTCATCACTCTTTCTATCTTCTTTATTGATTTTCCATCTCTTTTATAAAACCAACAAAAGCAAAATATAAAAATATAAAACTTTCAAAAATACAAAAAATATAAAATCAAAAATCCAAAATATTCTTCTCACGACATGTCTCTCAGATAATCGATATTCAGACGTTTCTAGAAATGTCATTCAACAATGATACGGGCATGTATGATGCTTGAGCGAGAGTTCTTTAAATGTTTTCCAAAACATGTCGTTTCTCAAAATCTCTTCAATAATGGCTTTCAGATACTTGATGAAACCCGACTTCAACATAATGGCTTCGGACACATCGATTCAGGACCCGCTTCAAAGAAAGGAAAGTGCTTATCAAAATCAAAGGTTTTAAATATTTTTCAAGCGCTATTCCTAAAAACATGATGGCTTGTAAGTATTTCCGCTTGCAACCCGATCTTTAAAGAAAGGAAAGTGCTACGAAAATCGATTTTCATAAATATCGAGCACTTATCCTAAAACAAATGAAGATTATTCTTCTCGAATATCTTCAAAAGATTTTCAAAATCTTCTTCACATCTTATGTACCATTGACTCGAAATTTTCAAAAGATTTTCAAAATCTCCCACATTTGGTACCAAGATAACTCCTCTAAACCCTTAATTGATTCTAAATTTTACGTATGAAAAATATGCTTTCGTTAAGGGGAGTATTAAACAAAATTGTTCCAAAATTCATGCTAAATCGGTTTCTCCAAATGCTTTTCAAAACATATCTTTTAATCATTTTGTTTCAAAAACATCATGGATATGCTATTTTTGAGGGGGAGAAACGTGATTAAAATGTGATCAAAAAGTTTAATGATTGTTGTTTGAATCTCAAAAGAGCTCGACTCAGACGGAACCAATGAATTGACGAGAAATTAAAGTCAGAAAATGTACCATTTCGAGAAACTTTCTATGGACTTGACCAGGACGGGTAATAATTTCAAGCTAGTTCTCTAGTGATGTAAACGTGTCTCGAATCGGTCTTGTTCATTTAAAGTCGATCAATTCAAAAGTACGAACTCTACCCTCACTGTGAAGATTTAAGTTAAAACAATATAAGCACATGTGAAGGGGGAGTGTTTCTGAAAATATAAAACTCTCAAGGTGTTAACAAAATCATGTTTTATAATCATAAACACTTTGAGAGATTTTTAAGAAAAAGGTTTTCATGGCAACATAGGAATAGTCATGGAGTTATAAGGTGACTAAGGATAGGAAATCCGTCCTATGATCTGCCAGAGCCGGAGGGATCTACCCAAGGACATCACAAATAGTTTAGAATTAGAAGTCCTTAGGAATGATTGAAAAAAAGGAGTAATGTGAGAAAGGAGAAAGAAGGGGTTGAAGAATTAAAAAGAAAAGTAAATGAAAAGGGTGAAAAGAAATAGCCCTCCATATTCAACCTTAGGGCAGAAACCGGTTCAATCCATCTCACATTGGTTGTCACTTAGATGACACTTTATTGAAGACAAAGACGTCATGGACCCAAAGGACGCACCGCACTAAACCTTCTAGCCACTCAATTCCTCTTAAAAGGATTTGTTTCATTCTCACCGGGAACCCTACATAATCTATTGACTTTCTCTTAGAGATCGTTGGTATTGAAGAAGGAGACCCTCTCCTAGTCTCCGCTCGGGAAAACCAAAATGCACTTATTGAGTCTAGAGCCACGAGATTCATCAAAAGATCTCATAGGAACACTTGACATGACATCGCTTCTTGCTCATCATTGAGGCACAAGTGATATATTATAGAGTCCCACGCAGATCTTTGCAATCCGCCGAACATTTATGAGAGGTTTCACATTTGTGATCTTCGCGATTGAATGGAAACTCCCGCCAGGTCAACATCAAGCAGCCACGGCAAAGAGTCACTTGTAATTCTCCGTGGATTACGCTTAGTGTGTCTCAAACGGTCTACATCGTGGGGTGAGGCTTGGTGTACCTCGGCGACTCATCCGAATCAGATGTACTTGGTATATCGCGTTATCTCACTTGTGGGACTCCGCTTCGAGAACGGCCTTTGTAATAATTAGAGACGTGTTTTCCACACTATGTCGTTAACACCCTCGAAATTCAAACTTGTAAGTCTTAACCGCTTATTACTAACCTGCTTTTATGTTTTTTCTTATGGAAGCTCGGGCGGATTGATCGTGCAGACTAGACACATGCTCATACCAACAACACATGAAAGTTCTCATCAAAATCAAAGGCAACTCAAAGTTAAAGATGATTCTTCGTCAATGTCAAAGAATCTACAAAGTGTAAAGACTCGAGAACTTCATCATTGGAAACTCAAAGTCAAATAGAAGTGTGAGCATGGTGGAGAAAGACGTGGAGACACCTAACCAACGAAGTTGACAACGCGAACAACCACATTAACGATCACAAAGCATGAAGGAACAAAGAATTAAGACTATTCTATATCTACTCACAAAGTTCAAGCTCAAAAGATTAAAGACCTATTCAAGTGGAGCATCTTTTGAATGACCACCCTTATGGGAGATTGTTAGCCTTGATTATTTTTATTAGAAGTGATGGTCATTCACGATTAGGAACTTTGTAATGTGTGATAGAATAGTCAACGGGCTCGTGGATTGGGCTAAGCTAATTGGGCATAAGTTATGTTAAGCTAGCCTTGTCTAGTTCGTGTAACCCAAGCCCAATCCAAGTCCATCTCAAGGCCCATGGCCAAGCCTTAGGGCATCATCCTCTTACTATATATACCCCTCAAGTATGTCATTTGAGGGTGTGCTTGAGTGTGTGTGAGTGTGTGTTTTCCTTGAAGCAATATAACATCTTATTGTTTTCATCTTTCTTCTCTCTACCTCTCTAAACATACATACGAATTATACATCAAGTCACCATGTTCTTTACTTTATCTTTCTATTCTATACGCATACTGTTTGTTTCACGTGGTATTTGTGTTGGGTTTGCTTGGTATAGTGATAAGGTTGATATATCTAAGGTCCTACAGTTACGGTGTAACCACAGAGATGGTATTACGCCGTAATTAGTAATGCGTCAAGAATTACACGCAAAAGTTGGTTACGGTGTAATCACATAGATGAGTTACGTAGTAACTCGTCGATCAACAACCTGCAGAAGAATTACTTCCTCGTTTCTTGCAAAATGGTTAGAAAACACAAACCCTACGAAATGGAAATAAAATAAAAGAAAGGGATAATTTGGGTTGTCTCCTAAAGAGCACTTTTGTTGGGAATTATGTGAAGTCCGGATTATCTTGAAATTAATGCCAAGTGTTTCTCATCAAGATGAAGTAGATTCTCAGAAGATATAATCAAAGTATAATAGATAATAGTCTGCATTTATGGAAGTGTTTATTCCGTGTTTAGTTTATTTAGTGTGGATATACATGAGCTTTATTAGGAAGTGATTGTGTATATCTTATTTAGTTTTATGATTATCGTTTCTTGGGAAGCGGTTTAGCGATATTGTTTAGGGTTCCTTATCTATAAAAGGAACACATTAGAAAGAGTTAGGTACCGATTGGAAAATTCAGTTTTAGTTAATAAAAGATCCATAGAGGATCAAGAAGTTCTTAGTTATTTGTTACTTGTGTTTATATTCCACGATAAACATTAGTAGTAGAGATTGTCTTTTATTGTGCTTGTGATTACATAGGCATACATAACGATCCACGAGCTCAAGATCTATCAAGGTCTTTGTTTTGTTTCAACAAGTGGTATCGAGCCTCGTGAGAGTCTCTACGATACTAAGGACAAGCTTTTTCTAAACACCCATACAACCATAACAAAATCATCATGCACGGTTCGGATGTTGATCTTGAACTCACCAACAACCAAAACTCCACCCATCCGCAACAACTAAGTCTCTAATAGCAATGCTAAGTTTCCTTACCTTAAAAGGGAGCAATATGATCTTTGGGCTATGAAGATGCGTAACTGGATCTCCAACATTGATTGGAATCTATGGCGATAATTATGAAGGGAGCAGTTTGAAGAGAACTACCACGGATCTTCTTGGTAATATGATGAATGTTCCTCCCAAAGCTATTTCAAGAGTTCTTTGGCGATTCGAGAGAAACAAAGGTCGAACTATTCTTCGCAAGCTATTCACGAGGATCACTTGAGTGATTTTCACTTCATGCAAGATGCCAAGGATATATGGTTAGCAATTAAGGCGAAGTTCGGTGGGAATGAGGAGTCTAGGAGATCAAGAAGTCCATGCTTAGACAACAGTTTGGGACTTTCAAATCTCGAAGAGGAAGGAATTCACAAGGGCTATGATAAGTTTCACAAGATCTTAAGTCAGTTGAATCACCTACAGTGCAAAGCCGGATAATGATGATCAGAACTCTAAGTTTCGAGGTCATTACCTCCATCCCGGCTACATGTAAGCATAGCTTTAAAAGCTAAAGGTGGTTTGGACATGATGACTTTTGATGAGTCAGATAACAAACTTAAAGCTCTTGAACATGATGTAAAGCCCTTTTCGATCATCTTCTACTACTAGTCATATTGCATTTGTTGGAGCCTCTACTCCAAAGTCTAGCTATGGTCCAAGCCCATATCCATCATCATCTAATGCTGCTCCTTCATCAAGTCCTCACTCTAAATCAAGCAACATTATGGAAGATGTACTTGGATCCTTCTTTCTTGATTATGATCCTCGCAGAACCGGCTTATGAGGATTTTGATCAGTGGACCCGCTTGAGATGGAAGAGATGAAGGCGAGGTGGCAAGTGGCCATGCTTTCCATGGATATCAAGACCTTTGAGCGCAAAGTCGGCGTAAGGTTTGGATTCAAAGGACGCGATCCAAAGAAGGTTTGACAAAGGAAGGCTAAATGCTTCACATGTCAACAGATGGGTCACTTTTCTAGAGAATGCAAAGACAAGAAAGTCGGTGATGAGACAAGATACTCTACTTATCGCCAGACGGAAGGAGGCGGAACTTCAAAGGGATCAACCGCTTTGGTCACTCTTGATAGCAATGTGGACCGGAAGCAACATGAGGAGGCGATAATGATAGTCCCGATAATGTGGGGTTGATTGCAAGTCGTACTTGAGAGGATAGGCATGATCGATTGCCTTGATGGGCATCTCTCGTACAAAGCTGTGTGTTTGGTTGTAGTGAGCGTTATAATGAACTCAAACAAGCTTATGATATTATGGAACCTAAATATAATGAATGCTATGTGGAAGTAGAAGCTTATAAACAGGCTTTAAAAACACTAGAAAGACAAAAGGTTTGGTTTCGTAAGAATGAAATAGCTTATGATGAGAAAATAGGTGTTTTAGAAAGAGATCTCGAATGTGCTACAAATGAATTAAAATGGTCCGAGAAGTTAAGAGCGGATGTAGAGTCGAAAATCTAGAGCTTAAGGAGAAACTTAAGGAGGAAATTGCTAGGAATAATGAATGGATGATGAATGGTAAAGTTGGCTAGTCTCATTTATAGTAGTCAAGCTCCCAATTCTCAAAGGGCTTTAGGCTTTAAGAAATGTGTAGGCTTAGAAGCTAGGGATGACACACGTAAATCTACATCAAGAGCCTAGCTAATTTTGTGAAAGAAGGTGACCTACATGTCAGACGTGGACCAATTAGAGGTGAGCATATGCCCATTGACCTTTCCACTCTTAAAGACTTTGATGGCTCACACCATCTGTATGGCAAAAGTCAAGAGACATGCGAGACCCTAATACTTCTTCTAATGACTTTGTCTCTTGTGTTAACAAAGGACAAGTCCTCCAAGCAAGGGTCTACAGAGTGTGATTCAAATGACAAGTCCGACTTTCCCAAGTCTCGCCCTTCCCAAGTCTTCACCCCCGCCGCACCAAGACTACCAATAAGCATGTCGAGTTCTTTGCCAAGGAATCCATTTCCAAGACAGTTGCCTCAAGACTTGCATTTTAATTCTTTGCATAATAGTACTTGTTAAAACAATTCTTTTCATGGTTTTGGTTTGAATACTTACGCTTGTAAGAATACTTCTTTTGGTTTAAATAAATCTTCTAATCGGAAGAAATGTTTTGTGTGTGGAAGTAAATCTCATTTAATTAAGGATTGTGATTATCATGAGCAAAGGATGAGTAGGTGTGGTGATTCTAGGAAATCTAGACCAATGTGGACTAATGTGAATGAAATACCACCTTATGTTCCACAAAATACAAATTATAATACTCCTTTTCTTGGAGGAAACCAACAGAAACCATATGTTCAACCAACCAAGAATATTTTAAAATGGTTATTGGCCTAGATGTGTTAACCCAATGACGATGGGAGAGGTCTTGAGGCACTGCATCAAGACCTCAAAGAGTTGTTCTTGGAATAAACAGGGACCTAAGTTTCATTGGAAACCCAAGAACAATAGTGGATCTTATACTTCTACATGGTACAACTCATATGATCCACAAGGCGTGTTCAAGTCAAGAATGACTCGAGCCTCCATAGTGTACTAATTCTCAGATATTTTTGTTGTTGTTGTAGGATCATCCCTTAAGCATAAAGATGTTGGAATTGTTGGCGGTGGTTGTTCTAGAAGTATGTCGTGAAACAGGACATGATGCATAACTTTGTACCTATTGAAGGAGGAGGCAATGTAACCTTTGGAGGAAGTGATGGACCAATTCATCGAAAAGGGACCATCAAAACACCTCACCGGACTTTGAGAATGTTTATTATGTAAAGGAACTTCAACACTTTAATTTGTTTTCGCCTCACAAATCTGTGACACTAAGAACAAAGTACTCTTCACAGAGGATGAATGTCTTGTCTTGTCTAAAGACTTCAAACTCCCGAAGAAACTTCAATTCTCATCAAGGTTCCTCATGATCACAATCAGATACATTCAACTTAACTAATGTCCAACCAAGCGTGACTTAACATGTTTGGTGGCTAAAGCATCCGTGGATGAGTCCACCCAATGGCACGAAGGATGGCCCATGTCAATTTTAAGACCATTAACCGACTTTCAAAACGGGCCTTGTTCAAGGTCTTCCCGCCAAAGTATTCACCAATGATCATAAGCGTGTTGCAAGCAACAAAGGAAAGTAACACGAGCCTCATACAAAGGTGTTCTGTTCACAAAGAACCATTATTTCGAACCTCTTCACCGCTTCATATGGATCTGTTTGGTCCAACTAAAGTGAGAAGCATTGATCATAAATATTTTGTCCGGTGATCACCGATGGTTTTAGCAAATTTTGTTGGGTATTCTTTCTAAGGACCAAAGATGAAACATCCAAGTATTGAAAGACTTCATTACCCTTATTGAGAATCGCTTGAACAAAAGGTGAAAGGAATTAGGTGTGATAATGGCACGAGTTCAAAATGCCATTCTAATAGAACTCTGCAGTTAAAGGGAATCAAAAGGGACTATAGCACTCCAAGAACCCTCAACAAAATGGGGTGGCGAGAAAGAAAAATAGAACCTTAATAGAGGTCGCAAGATCAATGCTAGCGGACTCTAAACTTCCTACCATGTTTTGACTGAGGTCATTGAGTACGACTTGTTATGTACTAAATAGAGTGTCCATTACTAGACCACACCTTAAAACACCATATGAACTTCTTTTGGGAAAGTTCCCGTTATTCATTACCTTAAACCGTTTGGTCGCCAAGTGACAATTTTGAATACCAAGTGATCCTTTGGGCAAATTTGATGAGAAAGGCGATGATGGTTACATTGTGAGGTATTCGCTCATAGTAAGGCATCTGTGGTTTACAATGTATCCGCTAAGAAGATTGAGGAGACATTGAATCGAGGTATCTTGAAGACAAGCCTAATGTTCAAGGACGGTCATGTTTGGTCATTTGATCTTGATTACTTGACCGATTACTTGGGTTATGCTAGACATATGGCTTACCAAAATGCAGATTCAAGCATCTCCAAATACTAGTGCGAAACTTTGGAAGCTCATTACGAAAGTGGGTCCGATGATGATGAACAACCCATTGTAGTACCTTCCTTCTCTCCTAACAATTTTGTAGGTGACACTTCTAAAGATTATCTTGATGTGGGTGAAGATGAATTCTATTATGCCGAGGACCTTGCGATCAAGAAACAAGAGTATGCACCAATTTAGATCTTTGAGAGGAATGTTGTAAATAGTTCAAGTGAAGCAATCGGTGGAAAGTTCAATTCTTGAAGGTAGTTCTGCTTTCTCCTCACCTCTCCAATTCGGCCGAAAGACATGTTGACTCTACTCCTATTTCTACTAGAGTGTCAATGCACCTTGGAGAACCTTATACAACGTTTCCAAAACCTTCGATCTTGGTCATCATCAACCTAAAGCGCATCTTCAACACACCTTCCTATGATAATCGACTTTGAACCCACCGTGACTAATCTTGATTCCTCAATTGATGTCAACACCACCACTACTACAAGGATCAACAATTCATCCACAGTCTAATATAATTGGTGATCCTAATGCACTGTTAGAACAAGAGGTACCGTATGCGCGTTCAAAATATGGTCGGTGGCTTTTATCTTTATGTCTCCAATCAACAGAGACAATCACACGACTATCAACATTGTCTGCTTGCTTGTTTTCTCTCAAGTGGAACCAACCGGTGTTACTCGTGCTCTTGAAGACTCAAGTTGGCTTGAAGCAATGCAGATGAGATGCAACAATTTCAAAATCGCAGGGTTTGGATATTGGTACCACTACACGATGGTAAGTATGCTATTGGGACTAAATGGATTACAAGAATAAGAGATGCTCTCTGGGTGTTGTCATTAAGAACAAAGCTAGATTAGTTGCACAGGTATAGACAAGAGGAGGAATCGATTATGATGAAGTGTTTGCACCAAGGGCAAGAGTTGAGGCTATACGGATTTTCTTAGCTTATGCATCCTATATGGGCTTTATGGTATATCAAATGGATGTTAAAGGAGCCTTCTTGTATGGTGAAATTGAAGAGGAGGTGTATGTCACTCAACCTAAAGGATTTGAAGATCCGATCATCCTAATCATGTTTATAAGGTAGTCAAAGCTCTCTATGGACTACATCGGGCACCTAGGGCACGGTATGCTAGGTTTCTACATTTCTGTCAAGCATGGTTACGTAAGAGGTGCAATTGATAAGACTCTTTTCCTAAAGAAGAATTCCACCGACATAATTCTTGTGCAAGTGTATGTGGATGACATTATTTTGGATCCACAAAGGAAGCTTGGTGCGGGGAGTTTGAGGAGCTTATGAAGGAGAGTTTCGAGATGAGTGCAATGGGAGAGATGACTTTCTTTTAGGTCTTCAAGTTCGTGAGAACCCGATGGTATCTTTATCGGTCGGGACAAATATATGAGGACATCTTGAAGAAGTTTGGTATGGAGGGTGTAAGGATCTGACTACACCTTATGAAGCTCCAAAGACAAAGACCAACAATGAAGTCGATCCACCGTGAATGTTCATTTATGCAGTCTATGATTGGGTCTTTGATGTATTTAACGACTTCGGGCCCGATATTACATTTCTTTGTGAGTGTTTGTTCGCGACATCAAGTTACTCCACCGACTTCCCATCTCAATGTTTGTTAAGAAGATCTTTAAGTACCTCAAAGGCCAACCTTTTCTAGGTCTTTGGTACCCAAAAGAGTCTCCTTTAAGTTGGAAGCTTATAGTGATAGTGACTATCTTGGTGCTAATCTGGATAGGAGGTCCACCACCGAGGTTGCCAATTCCTTGAAAGAGATTGATTTCTTGGCAATGCAAGAAACAAACTATTGTGGCTATCTCATCTATCAAGCGAGTATGTGGTCGCTGCTAATTCTTTGTGGATGGTTCTTTGGATTCAAAATCGGTTGTTGGATTATGGGTATAATTTCATGAACACAACAACTTTTATTGATAATCAAAGTACCATATGCATTGTTAAAAATCCAGTTTTCACAATCGAACAAAACATATTGAAATCGTGCACCACTTTATAAGAGATGCATATGATAAAAATTTGATAAATGTGGTCAAAATTCATACCGATGATAATGTGGCGAGATCTATTAACAAAGGCTTTTGAAGGACCAAGGTTTCAACACCTTGTGGTCCATATTGGCATGCTTAACCCTTAACGCAAAGTTTAAGGGAGGCATAAACCTCGGGGAGGCATATGCCTCGGGGAGGATTTGTGTATAACTTTGCATTTTGCTATGTAATTTTGTATATTTGGTTGATTTTAACTAACTCTAACTCGCTAATGTAATCTTAGTGTGTTTCTCTGTTGGTTTGTGTGTTTCTCGTGTTTGTTTGTTTTGCGAGTGTATGTTCTGCTCGGTTGAGATTTGATGAGTATCTAAATACTCATCATTTTGTACAAAATAAACGCAAAATCATCCGAAAACACTCGAAACACATCAAAATGATCAAAATATCACAAATCGTTGTTTTATGTGTTTTAAAAGCAACAATATCAAAATCGGATGAAAAACATATCAAATTTGCAAAATTGCGCTTTAGTCCCCAAGTTTCAAAAGTTGTCAAAAAGCAGGTCCACGAGCACATAATTTCAAAAGTAAAGTCACCAAAGGTCCTTTTAAAATCATAAGTTGTCAAATTTAGTCCTTTGGTGAAAAATATCAAAAGTTTGAGAAAATTCCAAAATGGTCCTTTAAGTTTCAAAATTGGCGAAATGGCCCTGGAAAATTGCAAAATGGCAATTTTGGTCCTTATACTTTGAAAGTTGTCACTTGTGGTCCTTGGAATGACTTTTCTGAATTGGCGACTTAGGCCCTCAACTTTCGATTTTACAACATTAATCCTTGAGTTTTAAACCCTTAAACCCATTTTGACCTTGCACCATGTCGACCCCCGTCAAATTGAGTTTTGAACCCTTTTATTAATACTCGCCTAGTCAAATGGTTTGACCAAACCCTTGGCGCGCAAAAACCTTTCTTTCCCACTTGAGCTCGCACACTGCTACACACTACCACCCCATCCCTTATCTCTTCTATGTCTTCCCCACCTCAACTAACATCCAAGAGCATTTAATGCATATCCCCTCCTCACTCAACCCTATCTCAAAACTTCAATTTTGGCGCCAAAACTAATTCGATGGCCAAGATCAAATCAAAGCTATCCAATGGCTTAGAAACAGGTGGGATTTGATCAGAGATGAGAGAGAAGCTCTTTGGATATAAAAAGAATGCAAATGGAGCAAGCATGAGTAGTCTTCTAGTTTTTAATTTCTTTCTTATGTCGTTTTTTATGTCAAGTTGTTAATTCAGTATTAGACTTGTATCTTTTGGTTAAATTGTATCAAACTTATGTGTTCAAGTGTATTTCAATTATTCTCAAGCATCCAAATCAGTTTATGATCACAATTCAATAATCATGTTCACTGTTTCAAATTCTTAAGTCCAAATCTTGTTTACAAGCTTTCAATAGTCTCATTGTAAGCTCAAAAGGTTTATCTAAGCTTATTATAGCTTTGTATAAGCTTATATCACGAGTTTAAATGATTATGGTTCTTGGTCAACAAAAGTCAAACAAGGTCAAAAAAATGGGAATGCGAGAATGAAATGGGTTGATGCGGATATGGATGTGGGTTGCTTTATGTTCATTTGGGTTGATATTTAGTTAGTGGTTCTGGTTCATGGTTGCAAGCTATAGTAGCTTTGGACTTTTGTAAGTGTTTTCAATTCTTAATGCATAATCAGTAATTGTAGTTTAAACTGATAAATCTTGTCTAATTAGTTGTCTTTAGGAATTATATAATTAGTTTGATCATTAATACTAAGTTGTTCGGTGTCTAGTTTAGTTTTGAGTTCAAACAATCACAATCAAGGTGTTTGGGATTCTTTGAATTATCTGTCTCGATGGATTACTCAAGAGTTAAAATTTGTTGGATCATGTTTAATAAGTGTATTTGAGTTCATTTGAGTCATAACATTGGGTCCGCTAGCACCAAAGGTCAAAGTTTCCTTTAAACTGCTCTCACTTGCCCACCGTTGAGATTTTGGCTTAGCATTTATTATTTTGTGTTAAGATATCATCAATATTGTTTGCATTACACTTGTTACACCTTATAACATCCATCTCGATTAACTTAAAATCGTGGTAAAGTTCACCAAAGTCAAACTTGTATATTTGTCTTAAAAAGTCAAAAGTGAAATACATGCTGAGCCAACTACTAGGAATTTTCTTAAGCTCATTCTTTGGACTTATCAATTGAAATTTGGCATTTTAGAAACCTCTCCGGTACCATTTCTTATCTCGCATTTTGTAGATTTTAGTGATTTTCTACAAGCTTCATCCAAGCTTGTGAACTTGGATCCATTTCCCCCTCCATTGTCTCGGTTGAATCGAGATTTCCTCGATTTTGTGCGGCTTGCACAAGGCTCAAAAGAGCTCCCCATGGTCTGGTTTTGGGTTATAAACACCTACCCAGGTCTCCTTGAGGTTCTCATTTCTGGTTTTCCTTTTTAGCTTATCTTGCAGCTTATGCTTGAGCTCAAACTTGGAACCCCAAATCTGTTTTTAGTCAAAAGCTCAAAACATCAATTCTGTTCTAGATTGCTAATCAGAGGTTCAAGCCTGTTGATTCTCATTGCATATTGGTCATTGTAGCATATTTAGGCTTTTGTATCAGTTTGGTAGCTTTTGGTGAGCTTTTGGCTTATCAAGTGCTTATTTCAATAAGCACTTCCATAGCAGTTGCATATTTCTCCACATAAGCACCTATTTTCCATTTTCTTATATTCCTAATATTATTTTAGACTTTTCCTGAAATTTTCAGATTTTTCTAAGCTTATTTGCTATTTTTCTTAATTTAAACTAGTTTTTAAGCATTTTTAAATAGCATTTAATACAAATAATTAAGAAAAGCTTCAAAAAAATAAGTTTTCAATTTTCTTAGGTTTAGATAAATATAAAAAGTGAAAAAAGTATTTTTCCATATTTTTCTTAGTTAAATTTGCATTTTTAATTATTTTAATTAGTTTTTAATAGTTTAAAATTCATAAAAAATAGAAAAATAATCATAAAAATACAAAAATAGTTTTGAAAATTCTAGTTTGATATTTTAGACTTTTCCATTTCATAATTTTATTTTTCTAGCTTTGTTTCCTAATTTCTTGTATTTTGGTTAATTATTAAATAGTTAAAAATAGTTTTTAATTAATAATAATTAATTAATTAGTTATAAAAATAATTTTCTTTTTCCAAATATTTTCTTTTATCATTAGGATTGTAAAAATGTATTTTTCATATTTTTAGGATTTATATTGTATAAGTTTCACGTTTTATTTTGTACGTTAACGTAGTTTTTAATTTAAACGTAAGTTTTAGATTTTAAACGTTCTTCATTTTAAAAATAGTGATAGCATTTATTTAATAGATTTTATCTTTTTAACTTTCTTTAATTTGCATTTAAGCCGTTGTAATTTGTTGGCTTTTCCTGTAGTTATAATATCATCCAAATCTCCTTTTCCGTTCAAATCGCCCGATCACTAAACGTTTGATAATCCATTGCATAGCTCATTGGGACATAACGACCGGAAGACTCTATACTCCTCGATCTTCATTGCATTGGTTTTGAGCGCTTTTAAGTCTTTAAGTCCGTCATTCACAAGTGGCGGACTTGTGTGATTAACTTGGTTGTTTGGAGCAGATCAAATTTTTGGCGCCACGCCGGAGTCAGTCTTGATTATCTTTCGTCTAGCGATTAGTTGTTTGAATACTCACTCATTTGTTCATATCATCCATATCCATCTATATATATATCCATATTTTCTTATAAAAATCCAAAACCCAAAACATCCAAAACGTATAAAACACAAAAATATTTTTCCTTTTGTTTCTATATATGTATCAAATAATAAAAATACAAAAGATTCGCTGTTTTCTTTAATAATAATAACAACTTAAAAGATTACCACCGAAGAAACCAAGGCGTTGCACTACCTAGCTGGGGTGCGACCATAATAAGTTCGAACTAAAGATATAAAACTTGCCTTTGTGTCCTTGTGATTGGTGTACCTTTTTCAAAGAAGCCATTCATCTTGGATTATTGGTTAAGTTCATCGTTGTTTTGCCTCGATTTTGTGTTAATTGATTTTGTTGTGATATCGACGTTTGAAACCGAAAACCCATAAAGATTCTTCTCACCCAAGTTTTATAAAACGTCTTCATAATTCTCATTCTCATCGAAAGATTTTCATAATTCCCATTTCTCTCCTTAACTCGAGGTCTCTTAGAGTTACGTCTAGTGTATGCGACTCGCCGCAAGCTCGTGAGACGTATTCTTAACAAGGAAAACGCACCCGAGATACGTGCTGCTGAGCATCCCACCATGTGCGGAATCCAGGGGATGGACACGAAGTCGAACCCGATCCACAAAATCCACTCCGATCTCCGAACGATGGAGGAGCTTTGCCAACCCACGATGAATGGACGGGCGGTCCAATTGCCCCGTCAACATCGAGGCCACGGACTTTGGACTTAAACATCACATGATTCAACAAGTCCAAAGCTTTTGCCAATTCGCGGATCACGGGTGAAGATGCCAACAAGCATCTTGACAAATTTCTCATTGTCACCCAAAGTATGAAGCAAAATGGGGTCTCCGATGGCGCCTTCGCTTATACCTCTTTCCTTATTCCTTGACGCTTCATGCCACCGCATGGTTTGATCGTCTTCCCAAGAACTCAATCCATAGTTTCGATGAAATGATCTCCAAGTTCTTGGCGAAATATTTTCCACCGTCGATGGTGACGAAACTAAGGAATGAAATCGGCAATTTTAGGCGACTTCCGACGAGTCCTTATTCGAGGCATGGGAACGCTATAAGCTTTCAATTGACCGATGTCCGAACCACAACATGTTGCTTGTCACCCAAATAGATACATTCTATAACGGGTTAACATTGAGACATCGTGACACAATCAATCTTCTGCTTGGGTGGTACCTTTATGAAAAGGCGACCAAAGAGTGCTTTGATCTCATCGAAACATGACCGCCCACCACAATTATTGGGATTCCTCTGCCGAGAGGAGTGAGTCAACGAGATCCACCGCCTTCCATCTTGAATTCACCACTCTCAACAAAAGTTGGAAGAAATATCCGCGCCATGCTTAAAATGAATCACACAAATGCTAATCAACAAGTTAATGCCGTGAACAAGAGTTGTGAGACTTGTGGTGGTCCACACCCTTATTTCGAGTGTCCGACCTCGGTGGCTTCACTCAAGAGAGCGTATATGCGCTCAAGGTTCCTACAATTCGGGGTAACTCCTACCAACCGCAAGGGGACCGTAGCCTTCTAAGCTATCGTTCTAACAATTACCTTGGACCACAGGGTTTAATCAAAATCGTAACAATCAAAGCGAAATAATCGGTTTAATCGAATCGAATCGAATTTTCAAAATCAAGGTTCTCAAAATCAAGGAACTATAATCAAAACCGATTCCACGCTCCACAACAAACTGCTCAAGCTCCACCTCCTCAAGCTTCCATTGACATTGTTAGTTACATCAAAAACAATGAAGCTAAGATGGTGTCCATGCAAAATCGATTACCTCTATGAGGAATGATTTTACATCCGAGATTAGAACAACTAGTAGCAAGATTGATCGACAAAATAGCAAGATCGATAGCGTGCTTGCTCTTCTCATGAGTCAAAAAATCAAGCTTCAACTTGTGATCTCTTCCAAGTAACACCATTCCCAACCCTAAGGGTGAGTTGAATGCTATTACCACTCGTAGTGGTAAGGCGCACAATGGACCTATGACTCAATGCCCCTCCACCGTGGCAATGAGTCAAGTTACCAAGGATACAACGGACGAGGTGCATATCTCAAGCCCACGGCACCGCACAAGTCCAACCTTGATCGACTTACCTCCAATTCCGAACCCGTTGTTCGATGACCAATCCTAAGCCTTCACTTCCTTATCCTTCAAGGCTTAATGATCAAAAGGCCCGCGACAAAACTAATCAACAAATGGAGAAGCTTATGCAAATCTTTCAAGATTTGCACTTCGAATTAGTTTAGCGGACGCTCTTCTTCTCATGCCCAAATTCGGTCCAACAATCAAAAGTCGTTGACTAACAAAGAAAAGATTTCGAATTGGCTAAAACTTCTTTGAATGAGAATTGTTCGGGTTATCCTCAAAAGCTTCCCGAAAAGCTAGGAGACCCCGCAAATTCCTCATCCCATGTGATTTTCAAGGATTAGTTCAATGCTCCGCTTTGGCGATCTTGGTGCGAGCATTAACTTAATGCCAAACTCCCGTGGAAGAAGCTTTCATTACCTCCGCTTACACCTATGTGTATGGTCCTTGAGCTTGCCGACCGTCACGAGTTCTCATCCGTTAGGTATAGCCGAGGACGCCTGTAAAAGTTGGAGATTTCCATTTTCCTTGATTTTGTTGTTGTTGAATTTGATGCCGATCCCAGTACCCCTCATCCTTGGGAGGTGCTTCTTGAAAGCGGGTCGCATTAATCGACGTTGATAAGGGGAAATCACTTTGAGGTCAAACAAGGAAGCCGTTACCTTCAACCTCGATCAAGTTACGAGATATTCCCTAGTTATGAAGACACTTCCGTCAACATGATTGATGTCATTGACATTGTGTCGGGGAATATTCTCAAGAACTTCTTGGATTCTCGGTGGCAATCCCACTTCGGTTGATCCCATCGTTGCTCTCTCTTCCACATCCTCACTCCGTTTGAGGAAGTAACTCTATTTCGGAGGAGATTGAAGCATATTTGTCTAGTGATTCGGTTTCATGGGAAATTGATCACGCCCTATTGACATCGAGGAGATATTCTTCTCATCGAGAAGTTGCTCAATGATGATCCTCATCACTCCTTCCTCAAGAACTTCATAAAGAGGAAATCAAAACGATTGAAAAATCTGATGATCCTCCCGAGGTCGAACTTAAGGACTTACCACCTCATCTCGAGTATGCATTTTTGGAGGATGACAATAAATCACCCGTCATCATTGCTAAAGACTTGAGTGAGGATGAAAAAGCCGCTCTCATAAAGGTTTTGAAGTCACACAAGCGAGCCATCGCTTGGAAACTTTCCGACATCCAGGGGGTTGACCCGAAATTTTGTACTCACAAAATTCTCCTGGAAGATGACTCCAAACCAGCGGTTCAACACCAAAGAAGGGTGAATCCTAAAATTCATGAGGTCATCAAAGCGGAAGTCATAAAACTTCCGATGCTTGGACCGATTTACCCTATTTCGGATAGTCCTTGGGTGAGCCCGTTCATTGTGTGCCCAAGAAAGGTGGCATTACCGTCGTTGAAAATGATGAAAGCGAGTTGATTCCTACTCGATTGGTTACGGGATGGCGTGTTTGCATTGACTATCGAAGTTAAATGAAGCCACCCGTAAAGACCACTTTCCTTTGCCTTTCATGGATCAAATGCTTGAGAGATTAGCGGAAGCGAATACTATTGTTTTCTCGATGGTTTCTCGAGTTACTTCAGATACCCATTGACCCCAAGATCAAGAAAAGACCACATTCACATGTCCTTATGGAACATTTGCTTACCGACGCATGCCTTTCGACTTATGCAATGCTCCCAGACATTTCAAAGGTGTATGATGGCCATTTTCCATGATATGATCGAAAAGACTATGGAAGTCTTTATGGATGATTTTTCGGTCTTTGGGAATTCTTTCCAACATGTCTCTCCCATTTGGACAAGATGCTTGAGCGTTGTGAAAACACGAACCTTTGTCTAAATTGGGAGAAATGTCACTTATGGTCAAAGAAGGCATTGTCCTTGGCCATAAGATCTCTAAGAAAGGGATTGAGGTGGACAGAGCTAAAGTTGATGTTATTGCAAAGCTACCTCCTCCCACAACTGTCAAAGGAGTAAGAAGTTTCCTTGGTCATGCCGGTTTCTATCGTCGTTTCATTCAAGATTTCTCGAAAATATCCCGGCCTATGACCCGACTTCTTGAAAAAGACACTCCTTTCGTCTTCTCTAGTGAGTGCATTGAAGCTTTCCAAACTCTTAAGAGGAAGCTCACGGAAGCACCAATTCTAGTTGCCCCCGATTGGGACCTACCATTCGAGCTTATGTGCGATGCAAGTGATTTCGCCATAGGTGCAGTCTTGGGGCAACGCATAGGCTAAACATTTCCACCCTATACACTATGCTAGCAAAACTTTGAGCGAAGCTCAAGCACATTACACCACTACGGAGAAAGAATTACTAGCGGTGGTGTATGCTTTCGAAGTTTCGCCATACTTGATCTTGTCCAAAAGCATAGTGTATACGGATCACTCGCCCTCAAATATCTTCTTGCTAAGCAAGATGCAAACCGAGATTGATCCGATGGGTTCTCCTCCTACAAGAATTTGATATCACCATCCGTGATAAAAAAGGAGCAGAGAACCTAGCGGCTGACCATCTTTCCCGTCTTGAAAATCCTCATCAAGGTGTGCTCGAGAAAAAGGAGATATGCGAAACATTTCCTCTCGAGACACTTAATGTGGTATCTCATCGTAGAGATTCGAGTACCCCATGGTTTGCCGACTTTGCAAACTACCATGCGGGTAACTTTGTTGTGAAAGGGATGTCGTCCCAACAAAAGAACAAATTTTTCAAAGATGTTAAGCATTACTCGGGACGACCCTACTTGTTTAAAATCATGCGGATCAAGTCATCCGACGGTGTGTTCACGGGCAAGAAGCACCGAAATTCTCAAGGCTTGTCATCATGGACCCACGGGGACATAATGGCCCGAACTACACCGCCAAGAAGGTGTTTGATTCCGGTTTCTATTGGCCCACAATTTACAAAGATGCCCATGATCTCGTCAAATCTTGCGACTCTTGCCAACGTCATGGTAACATCTCTAAAGAGATGAAATGCCTCAAAATGCCATTCAAGTGTGCGAGATCTTTGACGTATGGGGCATTGACTTTATGGGGCCGTTCCGTCTTCTCGAGGAACAAGTATATACTAAATGGCGGTCGATTACTTGTCTAAATGGGTGGAGGCGAAAGCACTACCTACCAACGACGCCCGAGTAGTGGTGAAGTTTTAAAGTCTCTCTTTGCTCGTTTGGAACTCCTCGTGCCATCATTAGTGATCGCGGCACACACTTTTGCAATGACCAATTCGCAAAGTGATGCTTACACGGTGTCACCCACCGTCTCTCTATCGCGTATCACCCACAAACTAGTGGGCAAGTGGAAGTTTCAACCGTGGTTTGAAAAGAATCTTGGAGAGGACCGTAGGTGAAAATCGTGCCTCTTGGTCGGACAAACTTGAAGATGCACTTTGGGCCTTCCGTGCAGCTTACAAAACACCCATCGGGTGTACTCCTTACAAGCTCGTGTATGGAAAGGCATGTCATCTCCGATCGAGCTTGAGCACAAAGCCTATTGGGCCTTGAAGCGTGCAAATTTCGACCTCAAGTCTTGGTGATCACCGGAAAGTTCAACTCAATGAATTAAATGAACTCCGTAATCAAGCCTCGAGAACTCTTTAATCTACAAGGAAAAGACAAAGAAGATCCATGACTCAAAGATTAAGAACCGCGTTTTCAACGTTGGTGACCGAGTCCTTCTTTTCAATTCTAGATTGAAGATCTTCTCGGGGAAACTTAAGACCCGTTGGACTGGTCCATTCACC
Organism: Chrysanthemum lavandulifolium; assembly: GCA_022545495.1. Lineage (NCBI taxonomy): Eukaryota > Viridiplantae > Streptophyta > Magnoliopsida > Asterales > Asteraceae > Chrysanthemum > Chrysanthemum lavandulifolium. The sequence goes on along the minus strand of CM040243.1, from coordinate 107,724,799 downwards.
ATTGCCAAAGTTTTTCCATATGGCACCGTCGAATTATCTCAAACAAACGGGCCAAACTTCAAAGTGAATGGACATAGGTTGAAGCACTATTTTGGAGAGGACATTCCTCCTGTGGTTGTCCCCGATCTACAAACTTTCCCCATGAACCAATGAATGCGGGGATCGAGTCAAGCTAGCGACTCGGTAATCAAAAACAGTAGCATGCTATATGGGTTCTCACCCATATTTCTGTCTTCTTACCTCTTTCTACCACCCTAGTGTTGGGGGGTTGCCCACATGTTGTGTATATAAGTCACCAAAAAAAAAAAAAAAAAAAAAAAAGATCTTTCTAAATAATGGCCGTAGTATTTCCTTTTCGTTCTCGGTTTCGGCATAACCGCGGTACTTTGAATATTGAGGCAATATTCATTTCTAAGTGTGGGGAATTCTCACGAATTTCATATATTATCTACCCAATTCCCGTTTTTGGCCAAAATTTTTTTTTGGAGTAAGTGTTCTACACTTACTCATTTGGTTATCGATCCGCCATGTCTCGTAAGACAAAAGGATTAGCTAATCCAGAGCAAACGGCTCTTGGTAAAGATTTCTCAAATCCGTTTATATGGCTTGCAATTTGCCCAAAATTGTATGGTATTCAACTCACCATATCCTAAAAAGTGAAGAGTTGGCTAGCCCGCAAGGTTATGGCTTGTGGTAAAGGCGATGGAAAAACCATAATTGGTAATCACTCACCAAAGATAATATTGATAATTTATCTAAGAGTTGGCTAGTCCGTAAAGTGCGGCTTCGGTAAAGACAAAATCAAATCCGTTGAAAGTCGGTGGTTTGCTCAAAATCACATGGTTATCGGTGTACCATGGTTCTTGCTTGAACTAAAACATTTGGCTACTCGAAGTAATGGCTTTTGGTAAAGAGATTAAAATCCATTATGTTTTCTCAAATCATTGCTAGGGACTAGCAATATCTCGATGTGGGGATTGATGAGTATCTAAATACTCATCATTTTGTACAAAATAAACTGCAAAATCATCTCGAAAACACTCGAAACACATCAAAATGATCAAAATATCACAAATCGAGTTTTATGTGTTTTAAAAGCAACAATATCAAAATCGGATGAAAAACATATCAAATTTGCAAAATTGCGCTTTAGTCCCCAAGTTTCAAAAGTTGTCAAAAAGCAGTCCACGAGCACATAATTTCAAAAGTAAAGTCACCAAAGGTCCTTTTAAAATCATAAGTTGTCAAATTTAGTCCTTTGGTGAAAAATATCAAAAGTTTGAGAAAATTCCAAAAATGGTCCTTCAAGTTTCAAAATTGGCAGAAATGGCCCCTGGAAAATTGCAAAATGGCAATTTTGGTCCTTATACTTTTGAAAGTTGTCACTTGTGGTCCCTTGGAATGACTTTTCTGAATTGGCAGCTTAGGCCCCTCAACTTTCAGATTTTACAACATTAATCCCTTGAGTTTTAAACCCTTAAACCCAATTTTGACCCTTGCACCAATTCTGGACCCCCTGTCAAATTGAGTTTTGAACCCTTTTATTAATACTCTGCCTAGTCAAAATGGTTTGACCAAACAGAAAAACGCGCCAAAAACCTTTCTCCCCACTGAGCTGCTTGCACCTTTGCTGCACTACCACCCCATCCCTTATCTCTTCTATGTCTTCCCCACCTCAACTAACATCCAAGAGAGCATTTAATGCATATCCCCCCTCCTCACTCAACCCTATCTGTCAAAACTCCAATTTTGGCGCCAAAACTAATTCGATGGCCAAGATCAAATCAAAGCTATCCAATGGCTTAGAAACAGGTGGGATTTGATCAGAGATGAGAGAGAAGCTCTTTGGATATAAAAAGAATGCAAATGGAGCAAGCATGAGTAGTCTTCTAGTTTTTAATTTCTTTCTTATGTCGTTTTTTATGTCAAGTTGTTAATTCAGTATTAGACTTGTATCTTTTGGTTAAATTGTATCAAACTTATGTGTTCAAGTGTATTTCAATTATTCTCAAGCATCCAATCGGTTTATGATCACAATTCAATAATCATGTTCATCATCGTTCAAATTCTTAAGTCCAAATCTTGTTTACAAGCTTTCAATAGCTGAATTGTAAGCTCAAAAGGTTTATCTAAGCTTATTATAGCTTTGTATAAGCTTATATCACAGGTTTAAATGATTATGGTTCTTGGTCAACAAAAGTCAAACAAGGTCAAAAAATGGGAATGCGAGAATGAAATGGGTTGATGCGAGACATGGATGTGGGTTGCTTTATGTTCATTTGGGTTGATATTTAGTTAGTGGTTCTCTGGTTCATGGTTGCAAGCTATAGTAGCTTTGGACTTTTGTAAGTGTTTTTCAATTCTTAATGCATAATCAGTAATTGTAGTTTAAACCTGATAAATCTTGTCTAATTAGTTGTCTTTAGGAATTATATAATTAGTTTGATCATTAATACTAAGTTGTTCAGTGTCTAGTTTAGTTTTGAGTTCAAACAGTCACAATCAAGGGTGTTTGGGATTGCTGAATTATCTGTCTCAGTGGATTACTCAGTAGTTAAAATTTGTTGGATCATGTTTAATAAGTGTATTTGAGTTCATTTGAGTCATAACATTGGGTCTGCTAGCACCAAAGGTCAAAGTTTCCTTTGAAACTGTCTCACTTGCCCACTGTTGAGATTTTGGCTTAGCAGATTATTATTTTGTGTTAAGATATCATCAATATTGTTTGCATTACACTTGTTACACCTTATAACATCCATCTCGATTAACTTAAAATCAGTGGTAAAGTTCACCAAAGTCAAACTTGTATATTTGTCTTAAAAAGTCAAAAGTGAAATACATTTTTGAGCCAACTACTAGGAATTTTCTTAAGCTCATTCTTTGGACTTATCAATTGAAATTTGGCATTTTAGAAACCTCTCCTGGTACCATTTCTTATCTGCATTTTTGTAGATTTTAGTGATTTTTCTACAAGCTTCATCCAAGCTTGTGAACTTGGATCCATTTCCCCTGCTCACTGTCTCAGTTGAATCTGAGATTTCCTCAGATTTTGTGCAGCTTGCACAAGGCTCAAAAGAGCTCCCCATGGTCTGGTTTTTGGGTTATAAACACCTACCCAGGTCTCCTTGAGGTTCTCATTTCTGGTTTTCCTTTTTAGCTTATCTTGCAGCTTATGCTTGAGCTCAAACTTGGAACCCCAAATCTGTTTTTAGTCAAAAGCTCAAAACATCAATTCAGTTCTAGATTGCTAATCAGAGGTTCAAGCCTGTTGATTCTCATTGCATATTGGTCATTGTAGCATATTTAGGCTTTTGTATCAGTTTGGTAGCTTTTGGTGAGCTTTTGGCTTATCAAGTGCTTATTTCAATAAGCACTTCCATAGCAGTTGCATATTTCTCCACATAAGCACCTATTTTTCCATTTTTCTTATATTCCTAATATTATTTTAGACTTTTCCTGAAATTTTCAGATTTTTCTAAGCTTATTTGCTATTTTTCTTAATTTAAACTAGTTTTTAAGCATTTTTAAATAGCATTTAATACAAATAATTAAGAAAAGCTTCAAAAAAATAAGTTTTCAATTTTCTTAGGTTTAGATAAATATAAAAAGTGAAAAAAGTATTTTTCCATATTTTTCTTAGTTAAATTTGCATTTTTAATTATTTTAATTAGTTTTTAATAGTTTAAAATTCATAAAAAATAGAAAAATAATCATAAAAATACAAAAATAGTTTTGAAAATTCTAGTTTGATATTTTAGACTTTTCCATTTCATAATTTTATTTTTCTAGCTTTGTTTCCTAATTTCTTGTATTTTGGTTAATTATTAAATAGTTAAAAATAGTTTTTAATTAATAATAATTAATTAATTAGTTATAAAAATAATTTTCTTTTTCCAAATATTTTCTTTTATCATTAGGATTGTAAAATGTATTTTCATATTTTTAGGATTTATATTGTATAAGTTTCACGTTTTATTTTGTACGTTAACGTAGTTTTAATTTAAACGTAAGTTTTAGATTTTAAACGTTCTTCATTTTAAAAATAGTGATAGCATTTATTTAATAGATTTTATCTTTTAACTTTCTTTAATTTGCATTTAAGCCGTTGTAATTTGTTGGCTTTTCCCGTAGTTATAATATCATCCAATCTCCTTTTCCGCTCAAATCGCCCGATCACTAAACGTTTGATAATCCATTGCATAGCTCATTGGGACATAACGACCGGGAGACTCTATACTCCTCGATCTTCATTGCATCCGTGCTTAAGTCGCTTTTAAGTTTCTTGCTTGCGTGAGAAAACTTGGCGGTTTCTTGGCAGATCAAAACGCAAGTGAAGGCGATTGTGGTAGAGATGAGAAGGAAAGATTTTCATTTGTGCATCATCTACTCTTTCCATCATACAACAACACATCATTTTCCTTTTCCGTTCCTCGATCGATATGTGATGATGCACCAAAACATGATGCCAAGAGACCAAGCACCACCTTTCTACCCATAGGAAGTGGTGGATTCTGGCTCGAGACCGACATTGAGGCCGAGGTCTTTGGGGTTGGGAGTAAGATGTTCCCTCCTTATAGGGTCATCGAATCTTGACAGCAGAGATACACTTGGTTTCTCAACACTTTCATCTTCTGATGAGGAGAGAAAGGGTGACTTCTTTGGTAGTGGATATGGTTTTGGAAAGTAATGAAGCCATGGATTGGTATCTTCACTAGATGATGATGATGATGATGAGGATGTTGTTGTGAGATCTATGATCTCAGGTTTGGTACTCATGATGAATGATGGCTAATTTTGGGTTTTTGATGAAATTAGGGTTTGAAATAATATTTGGGGGTTTTTGATGAAGTAATATGTGTGCTTTGGGATTGCTTTATAGACGGGTTCAAGTGGTAAGAGAATTAATGCGTGTGGGTGAAACAGTTAAAAGATATTCTTTGAAGCTTCATGAGTAAGTCATCATTTCACTGATTGTTCTACTTGATGAGAATGGTTTCTATTTCCACCGGGTTAAAGTGAATACAATTAAAAGTAGAAATCCACGTCGACTTTGGTCAAGTTTGACCAAAATTGGGAAATTTCGATTTATTCTCTCCCAAGCATATATTCGCTCCATATTAAGTAATTTGATAATTACTCTCATTCAAAACACTTCCTTTTATGCAAATCGTAACCTAATCTTCAAAATCTCTAATGGCGCTTCAATTTAAACATGATCATAATAAGGTTGCTTTTCTTGGACCGCTCGAGGAGATGAGTCAGATAGGCCAATGATTTCATTCTTACAAAGATCAAAGATTCAAGATGCATTATCACATTCTCCAAATGCTATATATGAATCCTTGGTTACTCAATTCAGGCGTCGTGAAAAGAGGTGATCTTGAGATAGTTGCAAGTGTTGATGGACAAGAGTATGTGGTGTGAGAACCGATCGAAGACAACTTCGCTTGGATGATGAGAATGGAGTTTATCATTCGATTCTACGATGGTACTTGAAGGGCTTAGAACGATTGGATATCAAAGTACGAGGACGATATGTGGTTGAAAAATAAGCTTTGTCCTATGTGGAGGTTCTTGGTTCATACGTTGCTACGATGTATAGCAATAAGTCCGGAGGATGGGATCGAGCCAACACAAATGGGATGTGGTATTGTTTGTTTATCTAAGGGTTTGACATATAACTTTTCTAAGTTTATCTTTGATAATATGGTAGAAAATATAACTAGGAAAAGGGTAAGTTTCGATGTACCCTAGGTTCTTACAGATGATATTGAATGTTTCTACACAAACCCAAGCTTTTCATCCTATAAGTGTTTTGACTCCTAAGTTATTTGCTACAATGAGGACTAAATTTGAAGGACACATTTTCCTTTGTTAGGCGCCATGTTACCTCGGAGAATGAGGCGCTAATGAGATTAATGTTATTTTACCTTCTTCCAATCCTCTTGATGGAAATCTTTCAAGAGATGGTGATGAGGGTCCTTCTGTTGTTGCTGAGGCATCTATACCTTCACCTAGACCATGTCCTAGTTCAGCACTTATACAAGTTCCTATTGATGAAGTTCAGGATCACATTGATGAAGTTCAGGTTAATATTGATAAAGATCAGGTTGATATTGATAGATTGCCTACACCTAGTCCTGTTAGGACTCCATTTGGTGAAGGATGTTCTAATGTTAATCAGGTTAATGTTGCTCCTGAATAGTCTAATGAAGTTCCAATTTCAACTGAGCAATCACCTGATGCTGATGAGGATCCTATTTCACTTACCTCATTATATGCTCGATGCACAAGCTTACGGTGAGGTGGTGGTCTTAAGAAAGAACTTGCGAAACCAAGTCTATTCTTGGTAATAAGATTGTGGAATTGGAGACTAAAGTTGAGAACTTGGAGGAATTCTTTGAGTCGGAAGGGTAAAAGATAAGTTTGGTTTCTTCGAGGAGGAGGATGAAGAGAATCTTCATGAATCTCTTGAGATATTGGTGATGTGGCACTTACATCGATGTTTCTTCTCCTATTGCTAAATCTTCACGAAGCAAGGAGCCTAGCAAGGAGCACATTATATATACTAGCAAAGAAGAAGACAATATTTGAATAAGGTATCGATGTCAAGTCAAAGGAGCTAAATATGGTTGATGCATCTGCGATGTTCTAGTGGAGGAGGTTACTATCGATGGTCAAACTTCATCTATGCCGAACATTCAAATGTTTCGCCTTGATAGATGATGAAGAGTTTTTATTGTTGGGAGAATGTATAAGTTGAATGCTTCATCGAAGTTTTCTACACCGTTGAGGAAGTGTCTCAATCTATTTCCTCGATGTGGGTTTGATTGTTCCTTCAAGCTCACATTGGTTCTGCTAAAATTGGTTCTGTGAGACATCTTACGAGAAAGGACAGACCACGTGATTGATGATCTGCTTGAATTCGTGAATAGTGACTAAAGAACAAAATCAAGCTCGAGCTAGATTGTTTCTTGATTATGAGAATATGCGTAAGAGTCGTATTGTGGCTAAATTTCTTCAAGATCGGTATGCTTGATTTGTCTCTGAAAGGAAATTAGAGCTTGATGCATTACTTCCTCGATCATCGATGATCAATGGGATGGGTATATTTCTCAAGGTGCATCGATCCAAATCTTGCAAAACTTATCTTAGGAGAATCTTTTGATGATGATAATTTTGTGGATAAAATGGTGGCACTTGGTAATCAAAGGAAGCAAGAATCTGCAAAGAGAAGAGCTCTTATTGATCAAAGAAATAAAGCCAAAAGAGAAAACCTATGATTGTTGCTCGGAAGAGGAATTATATGAGAAGAGTTGTGAAGAATTACGCTATGTATAATTACGGTATGTCTATGAAGCAATCGTACTTTGTCGATGATGCTTTAATTAGACAATATAATTTGATTATGAAGTTTTCATCTTACGGTTCTACTTCTTCTTCTCAATTGGAAAGTATTGCTTCACATCTCGATGTTCCTACGGCTAAGAGACGAAAAACAGTTGAAATTGTGGATAATTTTGAAACTGTTTTGCTGTGGTGGTCTCTTGATTTGTTACTTGACATATCTTCGATGCTACTCATTCTCTCGATGTGATTGTTTCACTTTGAAACTTCTTTTGTTTCTTCTGATGTGTTATCTAGTGTGGGGTTAAGTGATTCTCTGAGTCAGGAACATAATCTACAGCTTGATAATGATAACATTGTTGATATGGGGGAGAAGAGTTTGGTTACAAGAAGTTCTGATAGATTGGCTCAGAAACATGCTTCAAGGAATACTGATTTAGATCTCAAGGATGATGAATCTACCTTTATTGAAGTTGGATCTGTTGAAGTTTTTCATGAAGGAACTCATGTGGTCTTGGTTGATTGGAAAGCTTGAAAGCTTAACACTGTTTATAGGCTGGATAATATTGTTCTTGAGTTTAATTTCTTGAAAGACATTCTTCATTTGGTGACTAGACATGATTTGCGAGATCTTTGTATGAACATGTCATTCAAGATTATAAGTTTCATTCAAAGAACTGGTCCGGTTTATATTTGTTGGGTGATCTTGAGTTATGTTTGATTCTCATTCTCCAAATGGTAAGGGGTATTCTATTTGGAAGAATTCTCATAAGTGGGAGATTGAGAGTTGGAGATTTTATCCTTTGCCTTGTGTTCATGTGGTTCGACTACATGTGGGATGATTTTGTGTATGCTCTCGGATAAGCTTTATCCTTTATTAGTTACTTTTATGGAAGGGTTCTTTGAGACACAAGTTGGAAGTGCCTCTAATCCAGGTTGGCAATGATGAACTTCATGCTACTCAATGTGTTGGTTTGATTAAGAATCGACTTCTATCACATAAAGGTTCATCTTGATTGTACTATTTTGTAATATTTGTTTTCTTTCTTTCTTTTCTTAGTTAAAAAAAAAAAAAAAAAAAAAAAAAAAAAAATTATCTAACTTTTCTTGCGGGTTTGTTGTATATTTTCTTGGTTATTGACTTACGATATACTTTGTGTATGTCAAAGAGTTAGCTAGTCCAAAGGGTGCAGCTTTGGTAAAGACACATCAAATCTGTTGATAGTCGTAATGATTTGCTAAAAATCATAGGGTATGCAACCACCTATGCTTCATTCTTTGAGTGTTGTATGGTTTTCAATTCACCATGGTCTATTCCTTTTGGAATCCAAGAATTGGCTAGCCCACATGTATATGGCTTGTGGTAAAGGCGTTGGCATTCCATATTTGGTTCTCAATTCACCAATTCTAAGAATTGACTAGTCCCGAGCAAGCGGCTACGGTAAAGACATTTCAAATCCGTTTATATGGTTCTTTGGTTTGCCAATAAATCGAGATGGTTATCGGTGTACCATAGTTTACTTAACTTAAACATATGGCTACTCCGGTAGTGATGGCTATTGGTAAAGAGACATCAAATCCATTTATTTTCAATGATTCACCTCTCACAGAGTTAACACACCTCGATGTGGAGTTTGAGTTTTTCTTGTCATCATAGAGATGTTCTTTGGATTCTTTGTTCTTTGTTGTTTGTGCCCAATCCAATCCTCGGTGTTTGTAAGATCTATCCGAGCTGGAACTTAACAAGTCAAATTCCGGTTTAGGATTATTATGTGAAGTCTTATGTCAAATTAATGCCAAGTGTTTCTATCGAAGATGAAGTGGATTACCCAAGACATAATCTGTTGAAGTATAATAGATAATAGTGCATTTACTGGAAGTGTTTATTCCGTGTTTAGTTTATTTAGTGTGGATATACATGAGCTTTATTAGGAAGTGATTGTGTATATCTTATTTAGTTTTATGATTATCGTTTCTTGGGAAGCGGTTTAGCGATATTGTTTAGGGTTCCTTATCTATAAAAGGAACACATTAGAAAGAGTTAGGTACCGATTGGAAAATTCAGTTTTAGTTAATAAAAAGATCCATAGAGGATCAAGAAGTTCTTAGTTATTTGTTACTTGTGTTTATATTCCGCTGATAAACATTAGTAGTAGAGATTGTCTTTTATTGTGCTTGTGATTACATAGGCATACATAACGATCCACGAGCTCAAGATCTATCAAGGTCTTTGTTTTGTTTCAACACTTTTCTTTATTTACGAGTCTTTAAGTTAGACTCATAGCCGCGGGGCTCTAGGCAGGGGCGAATAACTCATCTCCCGAAAGCTTGCTAACATCTTGCCCATAATAAATTTTTGCACGGTGTCCATTTACCTTGAAATATATTCCTTCCTTGTTATGAACCTCAATAGTCCCATAAGGAAACACCTTACTTACTGTGTAGGGGCCAACCCAACGAGATCTCATTTTTCCAGGGAATAATTTGAGTCTTGAGTTAAAAAAGAGAACCTCCTATCCTACTTCAAATCTTTTATCCTTAATTAATTTATCGTGCCATCTTTTGGTCATGTCTTTGTATGCTTTGGCATGATCGTATGCTTCGTCTCGTAATTAAGCTAAACGATTTATTTGGGAAAATCGGTGTTCCTTAAGCACATCAGTCTCTAAATTAGCATTCTTGAGAGCCCAATATGCTTTATGTTCCAACTCCACGGGAAGATGACATGCTTTTCCGTAAATAATCTTTAAAGGGGTGCTTCCGATAGGAGTTTTGAAAGCTGTTCTGAAAGCCCATAACGCTTCATCGAGTTTGTCTGACCAATATTTTCTGTTACTGCTGACGGATTTTTCTAAAATTCGCTTGAGTGCCCTATTGGTGTTTTCAGTTTGCCCATTAGTTTGTGAGTGATAAGGTGTAGACATTGGTGGAGTACCCCATATCTGTTGAGAAGTTTCTCCATAATAGCATTACAAAAGTGCATTCCTCGATCACTTATGATGGTCTTAGGGATCCCAAACCTGGAGAATAATCTTTTCAAAAAACGAATGACACTTCTGGCATCACATGTTTGCGAGCTTGACCGACCCACTTAGAAGCGTAATCGGCGGCTACGGGATATAACTTTTATTCTTTGACGGAGTGAAAGGTCCCATAAAATCTATCCCCAAACATCAAAACCTCACATACCATAATGTTGTTGAGTGGCATCGATTTCGAGAAGAGATGTTTCATGCCCACAAGCGTCAGATCCTTACATGTTTTGTGGCATCTTTGAAAATGCTAGGCCAAAAGAATCCGGCCTCATAAACCTTTCGAGCGATATTATCGGCCCCATAGTGTCCTCCTGCAGTCCGTTGTGACAATGTTCCGAATCTGTTTTGCTCATTTCCAAATCGCATCTTGAATAATACCATTAGGGCATGATTTAAAAGGAAAGGATCATCCCGAGTAATATTTTATATCCGAGAAGAACTTTTCTTTTGATCATAGGTTTTCTTGCTCGATAATACTCGCCGCGAGGTAATTAGCGAAATCTGCGTACCATGGTTGGGCCGGAATCCTTAATTCTTCTTGCCATGAGATGCTCGTCGGGAAGGAGTCCCGAATAGTTTCTTTGTCAAGTTCTTCAAGCTCAGGGTTTTCTAATTGTGAGAGGTGATCAGCTGCTAAGTTTTATGCCCCTTTGTTATCCTTGATTTCAATTTTAAATTCTCGCAGCAGCAGCACCCACCTTATCAATCTTGGTTTGGCATCATGTTTATTAAATAAGTAATTCAAAGCAGAATGGCCAGTGTAGACAATAGTTTTTGACATTACCAAATAAGATCTGAATTTATCAAAAGCGTAAACCACAGCCAGGAGTTCCTTTTCAGTGGTTGTGTAATGCTCTTGTGCCTCATTTAAGGTTTTACTAGCGTAATAAATGGGTTTAAATTTTTTATCCACCCTTTGTCCTAAAACAGCACCCACAACATAATTACTAGCATCGCACATAAGTTCAAAATCGTTCCCCCAATCAAGAGCAATAATAACAGGGGCAGTGGTCAGTTTTTCTTTTAAAATATCAAAATCTTTTTTGCAATCGTCGTTAAAATCAAATTTTGCATCTTTCATGAGGAATTGGCTCATAGGTTTGGCATTTTTGGAAAAGTCTTTATAAATCTTCTATAAAATCCAGCGTGCCCAAGAAAACTCCTAATTCCTTTTAGATTGGTTGGATAAGGAAGTCGAGAAATAACGTCAACCTTAGCTTTATCAACTTCGATCCCTGTTTGGGAAATCTTATGCCCCAAAACAATCCCTTCTTTTACCATAAAATGACATTTCTCCCAGTTAAGGACAAAGTTGGTTTCTTCACATCTGGCAAGCATTTTAGATAAATTATTAAGACAAGATGAGAAAGAGTTAGCAAAAACCGAGAAGTCGTCCATGAAGACTTCCATAAAATCTTGACACATATCCAAAAATATTGCAGTCATGCACCGTTGGAATGTGGCGGGAGCGTTGCATAGTCTGAAAGGCATCCTTCGGTAGGCGAATGTTTCGTAAGGGCAGGTGAAAGTAGTCTTTTCTTGATCCTCAGGGGCGATAGGAATTTGAAAGTATCCCAAGAATCCATCAAGAAAGCAGTAATATTCATGTCCAGAGAGTCTCTCTAGCATCGGATCGATAAATGGAAGGGGGAAGTGATCCTTTCGTGTTGCGTCATTTAATTTCCTATAATCGATGCACACCCTCCAGCCAGTGACTGTTCTAGTAGGTATCAACTCGTTATCTTCATTAGTGACTACTGTCATTCCTCCTTTCTTTGGCACAACATGAATGGGACTAACCCAAGGACTATCAGAAATAGCGTAAATTAGACCTGCATCCAGAAGCTTAATGATTTCGTCTTTTACCACGTCTTGGACTTTTGGGTTTAATCTCCTCTGTGGTTGTACTACAGGTTTGAAATCATCTTCTATAAGTATCTTGTGAGAGCAATATGAAGGGTTGATCCCTTTTATATCAGAAACTTTCCACGCAATTGCCCCCTTGTGCTTACTTAAAACCTGCAATAGCGACTCCTTTTCTTCGTTAGATAACAGAGAAGAAATCACAACAGGAAAATCACGATCCCCATTAATGAATGCATATTCTAAATGAGGAGGGAGATCCTTGAGTTTTGGGGTAGTATCAGCTTCTTCCGGGGTATTTGCTGAACATAATGTTTGATTGTTTACGGCCAGTTCTTCCATTTCGTTTTCTCCATCGCTAGATGTCCCATCATTATCTTTGAATTTCAATGATTTCAAAGGTTCAGACATAAAGCATTCCTGGGCATGTTTCTAAGTGTTAGCTTCGATAAGGTCGAGATCATCAAGGTTGTCGTCAGTAAAAGAAGCATATCTCATTGATTTTTCAAGATCGAAGGCAATCTTATTGCTCCAAATCTCCAACGAAATCTTTTTGTTAAAGACATCAATCATAGCATGTGCGGTGGCAGGAAAGGGTCTCCCAAGCAAAATTGGGATATCATCTTCCATTTCAAGGACTACGAAGTCGACTGGGAAGACAAATTTATCGATCTTAACGAGAACATTATCGGCGATTCCTTTAGAATATTGAGTAGTTTTATTGGCTAGCTCAATGCACATTCTAGTAGGTTTCAGTTCCCCTAATTCCATATGCGAATAGAGAGAGAATGGCAAAAGACTTATGCTTGCCCCAAGATCGGCAAGGGCCTTGTTGAACAAAATTCCCCCGATTGTGCAACGTAAGGTGAAACCCCCTGGATCTTCTTCTTTGAGAGGAATATCTTTTAGAAAGGCGGCAGAGCACCTTTGATTTAAAGTTATCTGCGTCCGATTAGAAAGTCTTCTATGGGTAAGGAGATCCTTCATGAATTTAGCATATTTGGGCATTTGCTCAAGGGCTTCAACGAGAGGAATATTAATGATGAGTTGTTGTAATTTCTCCATGAATTTGTGAAATAACACTCGTTCTTGTTCCTTCTTAATTCTTCCTGGAAATGGTATTGGTGGAATGTAGGGACGGACTTTCTCGACAGTAGGTTGAGCCTCCATGGTTTTTTTGTTGTTGTCTTGAGGCGTTTCTTGAGGCAGATCATTTGAGTTTGAAGGGTAGGTTGGTTCCTTATAGTTTAATCCACTTCTAGCTGTAATAGCATGAGCTAGATCTCGAGGATTTGGTTCAGTTATGCAAGGTAGTTCTCCTTCATCTCTTATTCTGATAGATTCTGCGAGCTTTCCGACTTGATTTTCAAGTCTTCTTATAGCAGCTGCTTGTGTTCTCAGCACATGGTCGTAATCTCGCTTGATATTCCAAACCAATTTTTCGTTCTCTTCTTGTTTTCTGCTGGATTCTTTGACAAGCATCTTCACAGCCCTTTCCAGATCTGTTACTCTCCCATCAATGGTTTTATCGAACTTGTGTTTAACCATCTTGACTTCTTCAGTAAGGGATTGCATATCTACTTCAAATTCCTCCAGTTCTTTATTACCGATTGTATCTCGATAGGATCTTCATTCCAATCTTCATTCCAAGATGACGGTGGAGAGCTACTTCTTGACTCTTGTCCATCCTTTATCGCAATCATTAACGGAGAGGTTCTTTTGAGTCTAATAATTGCCGAGTTTTTATGTTCAACCCGTTGTAAAATATTTGTAGTTGCTCGTGCTTGTTGAGTTTATGCTCGGGGCACTTGAGGATGGCTTCGTTGAATCTTTCCCAAGCTGTAAAGAGTGGCTCATCAATGAATTGGCTAAACCTCCTAATTTCATCAACTTGCTAGAGGAATTTTACAGGGGTTCGGTATTCCTTAAGAAAGGCCTTCTTAAATGCATTCCACGTTGTGATAGATCCAGATGGAAGCTTCTTTAACCAATCTCTAGCTCTTCCTTTTAGGGTAAAAGGAAATGCCCTCATCATAACATGATCTCTGGAGACCCCAGGCGCATGGAATAAATTGGCCATCTCACATACTTTTGCGATGTGCTCGTGTGCTTCTTCATCTTTGGTTCCATAAAAGCAGCATCTTTTTAGTTCTTCAAGACAGAGTCCCCAGAATTCGAATTTTACATTTTCTTCAAGAGCTGGAATGGTGATTCCCTGTTTACTTTTAGAGGTGGTGAGATAATCATTCATAGTGAGAGACATAATATTAGAACAAAACTAAAGACTTAAATAAAAATCCTAATATAACTCCCCGGCAGCGACGCCAAAAACTTGATGTAGGTTTTACTGACCAGGTTTTAATATTTATAAAGTCTCGTTATACCTATGGTCTACCCTAATGCACTAACGGGCAGTGTACCTGGTCGTGTGTAGTGTAGTGATCGGTAAAGCCGAGGTCGTCCCAAGAGCTATGTGTGTTGGATTATTACTAAGTCTAGGTGTCAAAGTGTTTAATAATGGTTTCAATAAGGAATTAATTAATTAAACTACTAAATCAGAAAATAGAAAATAAAGGCAAAGGATAAATCAATAGAGGATAGTGGTGCTAACCTAGTTATTCCTCCTAGCTAGTTATGTCTACGTCTACTTACTTCCAATTACTTCAGGTGGGGTCAAAGTCGAGAGGACAACATTTGGTCAATCCGCCTAACCTATCGACAAATAAGCCACCACAGAGAAGTCGGTGTCCCTCATTAGTCTGTTGTTCCCGGTCCCTAAGCCAAGTCATTAAGTACCGCTACATGCTAGATTTATAATAGTGAGTGCCGGGCATTAGCAACTTAAACACTCACCCCCTAATTCTTAAGTTCATCCAAACGGTAGGTGATCAGTTGGTCAAATCGCACAAGTAGAAAGGGTCGTCAGTTGGTCATATCTTACCCTTCCCGTCTCAGTCCGCTCACCTAGGGTCAGTTTGTCATATCTCCTAGGCAATTGGCCTCTACCGCCATCAAAACTACCGAAAAAGGATAGCTACCAATAAACTATGCATGCATACACTTAGAAATAATTATACGGAAGTAAAATAAACGCAAACAAAACAATTAAAGAATCATAACTAGGCCAGCACCAAGAGGTGCTTAGCCGCTCATATTAACCATACAAATCAATTCAATATTCAAAGGTACGAAATATATGAATCGAAAGTAAAGAAAAAATAAAATGCTAATGCTTATCGTAGGGGAGTGATTTCTCCCTTGGAGACAGCTCTGTATGCTCCTTTAGACATGCCTTTAGCTTTTTCCCACGTTCTAGGTTGTTGTGTGTGGAATGGGATGATTAGAAATGCTGGAATTCGTGGGGTATTTATAGGTCAGATCTACGGCGTAACTATAACAAGAGTTACGCCGTAACCTTCAATTTCTTCGTATTTTGCACTAGATCTGCTAGTGACGGCGTAGTTATCGGCGTGGAACCTCATTTGACATAATATAGTTACGTCGTAGCCTTTGGGAAGAGTTACGCCGTAACCTTCTGATGAGTTGGTTTTCTGAGTCACGCTTTAGTTACGGCGTAATGTGAGAGATGAGTTACGCCGTAACTTCTTCAAAGTAGCATACTGTGATAAATCTTTTGATATTTCTCCAGTTCCGCGTCTCTTTAGCTCCAATGCTCGTAATTTACCTGAAAGTGGAAAACAATGGAAAACAAGCGTAAATCCATATAAATGATATAAATTACAAGTATTATCGGTGGAAATTGACACTTAATATTCAGGACTATTTGATGTTATCAAAAGTTTTGAGCTCATACGACACCTTCGCCTAAAATTCCTCTCCGGATATTTAGGTGGATTGTTTTCGTCTAAAAAATAATCTTTCATCAACCGTTCTTCCTTCTCTTCTCGGTTACGTGGTATGTTTTTCATAGGTATAGGATTCAAACTCTCGGCTTATTGATCATTCAAAGCTTGAAATTGTTGATAATATTGAAAATATTAAGAGTAACGTTTTACATTTTCTTGAGAGTAAAGACCTAAAATACCATGTTGGGATCCATAAAGATTTTTGAAGTTAAAAATAAAAGTATTGTTGAGATGTGTATGTTTAAGTGTGTAAAAATCAGAAGATTAATGAGGTATTTATATAGTTTTTAAAAGGTAAAAATTAGGAAAATTGTTTGGCTTCAAATGGCTATATTTTCAAAAGCCGGGTATTTTTTGATTTTGTACCGCTGGCCAACTTGAAAAAAGAGAAAGAAAAAAATTGAAAAACGGGACCATTTGGGTTGGTCGTGACGACTCATGACACGAAAACACGAGCCACGATCGATGCGCGTGTCGTCTGAGCGCGTTCGGGGTCAAAGGAACTTCCTTTTAAATCGAGCAAGTTTTTCAACACCCTAGCGATGAACCTAATCGTTGTAGTGTAGTATTGGGTAAGCCTCGGGAGTTGATGTTGTTCTCTAGGGGAATAGGAATGCTAGCAAGAAGTGTACTACGCTAAGGTTGGGGTTGAGGATGATTCTTTTTTGTCTTTTATATGTTTTTTAGAAAGCTAAGGGTAAAATCTCGGGGCAATTGGTTTGGGGGTGGTACTTCTACCGATTACTTCTACTATTCTAATTATCTAATACTACGGGTAGCTATGTCTTTTTAATGTGTGCTCGTATGATGATTAAAAATGTGCTTACCTAGATACTATTACTCCCTAGTTATCTTTTATTGTTGGTTGAATTGTTACGTCCTTATTCTTAACGCGTTGTGTTTACTAAGGTCGTAGGGAATGCTTATGCCCTAACTCTTTGAGAATAACTTTAGGTTATTGTCTACGAAGTCCTCTAGATGATCCATAAACTAACTTTGTTATCTTTGGATGTTTAGACTACCAAATCCGCTAAATGATTCATAAACTAATGTTCACAAAGATTACTCAAGAATTTAAACACAACGATAGCCTAGTGCAATCCAAAGCCATTTACAATTAAGATAAAAGACTACCAATCAATAATTAACAACTAGGTTTCATAGATCTAAGCAAACACACAAGAAATTTAGCGGACATGTTAAACAAGCAAGCATACACACATTCAATGGAAGACATAATGATACTAATGGAATAAAACACTTATCTTGATGTGTAAAATAGGGTTTGGGACCCTAAGATACTGTTCAAGTCGGACTACAAACGTTTAGGGTTTTTACTCCACAAGTCTACCTCCTAAAATACTGAAAAATCAAATTCTATATATAGATTTACACTTGCGACGGCGTCGCCTTATAGGTGGGACGCCTTCAGATCACCGCTATTAGGGTTTTCGTCTTGGCCAAGTTATCGATGGGATGGCGTCACATTGTAGTTGTGACGCCGTCGGGCTTTAGCAAGGACGTTGTCTGATTGTGGATTTGGGCCGTCTGAGATGAAAAGTCTTAGTGACGCCCTTCCTCTTCAAAGCCTAACGCCGTCAGGTGTTATGAGCAAAAAGTCTACTGAGCCATCAGGTGCATAGTTTGCATCTGTTATCAAATCTGTAGAGGGAGACGGTGTCACCCTTTAGTTGGGACGCCGTCAGGTTCAATTTTAGCAGCTTGAGTGTCTTCGATCTTGACTTTGCCATTTTCTTCATGTTTTCACTCCTTTTCATCCAAATAAGCATCATTCCAGCATTTTCCTTCCAAGAGACCTAAAAAGTGAAAAGGAACGAAATTAAGCAATAACGGATATAAAAGTGGGCGACGATTAAGGGCTTAAATGACCCCTTAAAAGTGTACATTTTAAATCCTTATCAAATATCCCTACACTTGGTATTTGCTTGTCCTCAAGCAAATGTGCTTTTGGCCAATCGATTTATAAGTTAAGGGGTATGAAGCATAAGTTTAACATAATTCACAACAAGTAAAAGCAGTGCAATAGTCATAACAAGCACGAAAATTATATACTAGCACCTCACAAGGGGTGTTTGGATTCTCTCATCTCTCGGGTGTATATGAAATATAGTAAATGGAAATGGAAGATAAACACTCATTACCTGGCATAGTACATAGATTACCATAGGCTTGAGACTAGATCAAACCTACACCGCTTTGGCGTAAGCACCTAGGAACAACTATCTAAAGAGATCTTTAAAAAGGGTTATAACTTTAGGCTTACGGTAGGGAAACAAAGGGTTTGGTTGGATAGGCGATTTAGTGGTGGCAAGTCAAAAATCTTATGTTACAAGCATGAAAAGGATGGCGTTGCTAAGCCAAGACTTGACTCACAAAACTCTAGAGAACTTAATACAAACATACATAAATTGAAAAACATAAACATAAAGATAGATGTACGACGGTAGCCCGTATGTTTTTTTTTTTTTTTTTTTTTGAACACCTATATTTTTTTTATTTTTTTTTAGGCATACCCTTTTACTCTACCATCCTCTAAGATAACATCAAAATATAAGGGATTTATAGGAGCATCCATACATTTGAGTTTTTATTACTCTAACACTAATTGACCCGATTTGAAAAGATCAAAACACTTGGAGTATTTATTTACGTAAATAAAGGGAATTTGAATTTAACGTTCTTTCCCGTCACTCCATAAAATATTACTTTTGCCCATGAGTCTCAATCATCCCAAAACTGTGTACAAAAGATATGACTCGACTTAGCAACCATGCAAGTAACTAGATAATTGAACTAAGGGTTTAGTATGATAACAATAATGCACTAAAGGTGGGTGCGTACAAGGTAGGCTAAGGCGATTTGGGTGTACATTTGGGGGTGGATTGTAAACAATGCTCTTCATTGATATTTCAGAAAAAACCGAAACACCACGAAAATGCGTAAAGGATAGGCTCTGAGGGTTTAACTAGGGGTATCGTGTACTAAAGATGAGTACATCATAGGGGTGTGGGGTAATTACTCGACCGATGTAGAAGAAGTAATTTTAATATGGGTTTCAAACAAGGGTTATCCTAATTCCTCTTATCATTTAGTTATTCCTAACTACACAAGTGTAGTCTCACTAGCGATCTCGGAATGCATCACAAAACAAGTTCTAGAAACTATTATACTACCGGTACACTCTCTAAGCATTAAAGGTGAATGCGTTTATTCCTAAAGATCTAGGGGCGAACCTCACATTTTGGGGTGGAATGTGAGTGGTAAACGGTTTTTGTGCTACTCATATAACTCCTATCCATGAGACCCTTTATTAAGACTAAAGTTTTTGCTCATACATGTCATTAAAAATTTTAAATTTGGTGCTAAAATTGCCCTAACAAATATTTCTCATAGCTTATTACACAAATGAACTAGGACAAGACAAATAATCAAGGATAAGCATAGTTTCTAAGTTCTTATTTTATTCTCCCTCCCTACACTTAAACTGAACATTGTCCCCAATGTTAGGAATTAGAAATTCCAGGTATTCAAGAGTCGGTCACCTCAAGTATATGTAATCGTTAGAAAGCTCATAGTCGTAGTTCTTTTAGGTTTAGTAGTATTTAGTTAAGTAACACCGTGGAGGACGGACGGGTCTTTACCCATTGTATGCCTGGTCCACAGCCCGTTGTGTGGCGTGTTATTGTAAGACTATAAATACTCTCTACCTTCCAAGGTAGAGAGTTGGAGCTCATAATAAGATTTTTCTTTCTCTTACTAAAGTTCCTAAACCTCTAACTTTCTCTCTAAAAACTCTTGTCGCCTACTTTGTGTTATGGTTTGATGTGTATGTGAAATCCAATATCTTACAATTGGTATCAAGAGCCATGGTTAGATCATCTCTACATATCTTTGGATTTCTAGTGGTTTTAGGTGGTTTTGAGTTTGAAAAGTTTAGTGGTTTTTGCATCATTTGGTTGATTTCTAGGGTTAAAGTTTGGATTTTGATAGTACTTTTGTGTTTTGAATCATCACAAGTGTTTAGGTTTTGATTTAGAAGGCTTTAATCATCGTGGTTGGATTGTTTTTGGATTGAAAAGTGGTGTTTATGTGTTTTTCATGCTAGCGACTTGAGCCACGGAAACGTTTTCTTGGTAGCGACTTGCTTTGCAATTTGGTAGCGAGTTGTTGTTAAAGGAATTAGCGAGTTGGGTTAGCGACTTGTCTATTGAGACAAGCCGACAAAAAGTACACGTTGTGGATTCTCCACTACACGTAGCGACTTGGTATAAGTTAGCGACTTGTACTTTATATTGTTGGCGACTTGGTGTTAGCGAGTTGGTACCTAGCGAGTTGCTATTTAGCGACTTGTCAAATTAGCGACTTGGTGCTTAGCGAATTGCTGTCAAAATTTTGCTAGCGACTTGGATTGTAGCGAGTTGTTATATAGCGACTTGGGACTTTAGCGACTTGACATATAGCAACTTGGTTCAAGGTTTCCTAGCGACTTAGGTGATATCCTTTGAATACGGTTTTCTCTTGATTTAGTAAAATCCCGTGAAAGAATCTATTTCCCGATTTAATCATAGAGTTATAAAATCCCGTTTAATCTGTTATCATGTCTACCAACGTTCCTACAATCATCTCCATCGCTGTCGAGGATGTTCAAGCAATGGTTCGGATACTCGTCCACCCATGCTTGATGTAACCGACTACGACTCTTGGGCTCAACGAATCGATTGTATTGTCTTGGAAAGGAAAATGGAGTCAACATTCTCAAATCCATTGATGAAGGACCATATCGGGTTGAGACTACTAGAGACTTAATTGATACAAATGAAGATGGAACAATGATCTATGGAATTGACGGACCAAAGACATATGATGAGCTCGATGATAAGGAGAAAAGAGATTCGATCGTCGATATCGGGGCTTCTAACATCGTACTTCAAGGTCTTCCAAAAGATATCTACAAGTCGATCAATCACAACACGAAGCCAAGGCGGTGTGGGATAATGTCAAGATGCTTCTCTCGTGTTACGAATTAACTATGGAAGACAGAGAATCACAACTTTATGATGAATTTGAACACTTCAAGATGAAACCAAATGAGAGTGTTTATGATTACTATGTGAGATTCCACAAGCTTGTTAATGATATGAGGAACATCGAATGACTATGCCTAACATTCACCGAACTCAAAATTTGTGAACAACATGAATCCCGAATGGCACAAGTTTGTCATACGTGAAGCTCACTAAAGGATTGAAGAATACAAACTATGAGCAACTCTATGCCTTCCTCCTTCGAATGAGAGACATGGTATGTTTGAAAAAGGATTCTTAATCGGTTCAAAACCAACCGTGGAGAAACAAGCTCATCAAATGATTCAACCGCCTTCTACTCAAACATCGGTATCACAACCAAAGCCTCACAAGTCATACCCATGGGTAATGGTAATCACAAACTCATTCCCCGATCCTATGTTCAAACAAGTGATGTTGATGCACACGTGGAAACTTCATTAATCAACAAGCTCTCCGATTAGTCAAAACATGAACTCTCTTCCACACACCAACAACAATCTCGAATCGCTTCCAATCCACATAATCAAGCAACCGCGAGAGATGGGAAGGTTATGGTGCAAATGGGCTCAAGAACGACAATCTGAACAAGCAAGAGGTGGAGCCGGTAGAGGTTATCTTGCAAATCGAGAATAGGGAAGGAATGGTAATCGTGCTCAATCAAAGCCAATCAAATGTTACAATTGTGGAGGTGAGGGACACATTGCAAGGAACCGAACATCGCCAAAACGCACTCGTAATGCCGAGTACTTGAGGATAAGATGTTGCTTGTGCAAGCTCGGGATAATGGTGCGACTTTGGATGAAGAGGAGTTGTTGTTCTTGGTCGAGGAAATGCTAAGACATATGATGCGAGATGTGGATGAGCAACCAATTCAGAGATAGGTCATAATCATCGAATGCCTTTCAAGTAGCAAATTGTGATGCATCGACTCGATGTTGATGAAGAACCCACCGCACAAACCATCTTCATGGCTAGCATTTCTCCAATGGTCTCTCCTAAAGTTTCTTCATTACCACAAGCTGGTCCATCCAAAGACAAACTCATTTACGAGGTATTAAAATTATACGATGAAGTTGATGAGCAAAAGATACATAACGGTACAATCAAATGTATTTATGAGTTAGATATTGAAAATATGGGTAATATCAATGTTGTCCCATATGATCAATATGTGAAACAAAGTGAAAGTGAGATTGTACCAAGTGATGCATCTTCTGCGATCAATAATGATTATGTTTTGATGAATTCACTTGCATGTGCCTCGATGATTCTGTCATCTCGAATCGAATGCCTATAAAGAACATGTTGCTATTTATAAACAACGTGCAAAATTTGAGTTGAGCACCGTGAGGTGAAATGGATGACCAAATGCGTATAACTGTTAGAAAAAGTAGGTTTAGAGAAAAGTATTAAAACAAGAGTTAACTCCTTACAAGAAAAGCTCTCTAAAACGCTAAGCAAAACAAGAACTTCAAGAAAATGTTAAAATGCTTAAGCAAGAATTCGATGCTAAGGAATCAAAACTTTTGAATGATTTTCTAATCTAAAACCTTGAAAAACAAGCTTGAAAATAAGTTATGCGTACAAGGAAATACCATTCGATCGCTCACTTAATCACTAAGCATAGAGTTTTAAGCAATAAGCATAGTGTTCCCATTATAGATAAACCCAACCCTGAGTACGGGAAGATTGCAAAAGCAGCTCAAAGTGTAATCTATGATGGCAATGAGATTCTTAAACCTAGACAAAAACCTAGTTGCGTTAAGTACACAGAGGAAGATAAGAAATCAGATGAAGTCACTAGGGAAAAGAAGAATAAGAAACTAGATGATCCTAAATGTAAAGAGAAGAAAATAATTATCACACCCCATGACTACAAAAAGGAGAATTGGATCTCCTTGAACATGTTTAAGCCTCAAGCATTGTTGACTCCCGAACAAGTGTTCTGGAAAATGGACTTAGATAAGCAGAAAGCGGAAAATATTGTTGAAACAAACCCTCCCCTTAGGAAAATGCCTAAAGCGACCGTGTATCCTCCCAATACACCAATGCATCTAGTTCCTAGAACTATTGCCACTAAAATCAAGACCTTAATCAGTCAATACTTTATCTTTCAACTATTTGTTGATTTTGAGAAAACTTGCAAGAAAAGGATCACACCCACCGGTATTCTTGAAGGGAAAGGGGTTTGAGCAAACAAAGAATGTTATTTAATCAAGTCATTCCTTTCTTTAAACAACTAAAGATCATTTTGAAAGTCTTAAAAGGGAATGAATTTAGACATTGAAGAAATGGAAAAGGAATTTGATGCTATGATAGTTGAGGTTAGTGTTATGAGCGTGCACTAAAATATAATGAGATTGAGAGGAAGAACTTGCATACATTGAATGAGACTCTTATTATTGAATGTGTTGCTCAAGATGTGTTTTTCACTGCTACAAATTGTTCCATTAATGCTTCTCAATTTCATGAGTTATCTGTTGCCCTGAAAGTCTCCCATGATCGTGTCATTGAGCTTGAAAAAACTAACTCTAAACTAAATGAGAAAATTGAACTGGATGATCACTACAATTTGGTTAAACATTTTTCTAAACTAGAGGTTGAGCATTTTAATTTACAACTAAAATATCAACATCTTAAAGAAAATGTCAAAACTTCAAATATCAAGACATCCTCGGATGCTCCGAGTTTGATGCGATTTTTCAAATTAACAAGCGTGATGAATAGATTCAAGCTCATTGTAACACGATCGAGAAAGTTGAAAGCCCAAATCTCTCAATTAAAGGGTCAAAAGAACAATGTGTCGGGCTCCCAAATGCCTCCTCCTTTAGATTCTCGTAACTCTCAAACGTTTCATCTTCAAAACTTAGTAAATGCATTACAAAAGGAAAGCGAAAGTTTTCTAGAAGAAAATGAAAAGGTTAAACGTCATTTCAATGAGTTATTTGAATCAATAAAGGTCACTCGTAACAAAAATAACGAACAAATAGCTTCATTGCAAAAGGAAATTGAGAATCAAGAGTCGTAAAAGGAAAATGCCAATGACCAATGAGGAGAATGGTGTATCAAAGGTTCACTCTTGTAATAAATATGCTTTATGCGTGAAATATGTTCCCCTCATCTCGTGAATAACAAACTTGCTATTCAAACTTATTTCTCATCCCTTAAGGATTGTCTAGAATGTCTACGTGAGATTGTTGAAGAGGATAAATTAGAGAAACCACTTGACAATGCAATTGGGCATGCATGCTTATATGCCAAACGATCTCAAGAAATTCTAGAATGCTTAATTACAATATGCCCAAAGTCCTTAGGTGAGAGAGTTAATCCTTTGATTCCATGTTCGATGCCTAGTGCCAAGTATGATATTCATTCGATGCCCAATGTGAACCTTAGTGTGCCTTCAAGTAGTTCAGATTCCAGATCCGTTAATGCTAAGAAAGCGAACTCTTGTGTGCCTTCTAGAAGTACAAATCCCAGCATTTCTAGTGTTAAGAAAGTGAACCTTAGTGTGCCTGCATGTAACTCAGATCCCAACACATCTAAATAGGAGATGGAAAGAGTAGCAAAACCAACTAATGTTCCCATTCCCTCTACAGGAGTAATCAGTGACATTAAAGCGAGCATGTCAAAGTCTCAAGACAATACAAGGAATGATAGGACTACGTAAGCTAAGAATGTGCATTGGAAGAGAGTAGAAGACCAACCTAGGAACTTTAAGCTTGAGTCGAATAAAACGAATCGTGTTGATTCTAGTATTAGCCATAGGCGTCTTGTAATTAATTCAATTCGATACTATTTGCATTCCTTGTAATGATGTCTCGCTTGAATTACATTTCTAATCATGAATATGGTGTGAATGTTTTGTCTAATGTCACATACCCCGCTAACATTACTAATGAAAACAATCATGTTAAAAAGCTAAAAGGCAAAGGCGAAGAGAGTTAGAAAACGGTGGAAACCCACAGAAGAACATTTAGTAAGATAGGCTATCATTGGATACACGTTGGTCATAAGACTAATCGAGACAATGCCCACTAGAAAATGGATGCCCTCTTGGTAGAACTATTCCTTTAAGTGAGCACACTTTGAATAGGGCTATCTGAGACACTAATCTTGCATCTATTCATAATGATTCCATTGCCTTAATTTACGATAAGAATGCTTCTATTTCGATGTGGGTGCTCCAACCGTTGTTACTAACCAAATGGAACCCATTCTTGCATGGGGATCCCAATTATCCGATTATCCATTCTTGTCTCGTGTTCAACTGCAGATCGCTCAAATCGTTATGTGGTACCGGACTCAGTTGCTCCAAGCATATATTTGGCGACCGGTCGCGCTCATGAACTTCGTGAGTAAATTCATCGGGACGATTAGATTCGAACGACCATTTTGGAGCTATTATGGGTTATGGAGATTATGTGGTTGGTAAAGTGTAATTTCCAAGGTATATTATGTGGAAGGTCTTGGTCATAATTTGTTCTCTGTTGGTCAATTTTGTGATTCGATCTAGAAGTAGCTTTGAGAAAACATACTTGTTTCGTTAGAGAACTTGATGGTGTAGAATTGTTAAGAGGTACCCGAGGTTCAAACCTATACACCATATCTATCGATGACATAATGAAGTCCTCTCCAATCGCTTGTCAAAAGGCTTCTAAAACAAAGTCTTGGTTATGGCATCGTCGTCTCAATCACTTGAACTTTGGTACCATAAACAACCTTTCTAGAAAGGATCTAGTCGAGGCTTACCCAGTTAAAATATGAAAAGATCATCTTTGCTTAGCATGTCAATTGGGAAAAGCACGAAATATGCCCACAAACCAAAACCCACAAACTCAGTAATGGAAGTTCTTCATACCCTTCATATGGATCTGTGCGGTCCAATGAGAGTGCAAACTATTAATGGGAAGAGATATGTGTTAGTAGTGGTTGATGAATACTCCCGATTCACTTGGGTTAAGTTTTTGAGGACAAAGGACGAAACTCCAGATGTCATCATTAAACTCATTAAACAACTTCAGATCAGACTCAACAAAATAGTTCGAATCATCCGAACTGACAATGGAACTGAGTTTGTTAATAAAGTACTCAATGAATTTTATGAAAATATTGGAATTAGTCCTCAAAGAAGTGTTCCTCGTACTCCTCAACAGAACGGTGTAGTTGAAAGACGAAACCGAACTCTTGTAGAAGTCGCAAGGACAATGTTGATCTACTCAAAGGTTCCAATGTTTCTATGGATCAAGCTATTGCCACCGCTTGCTACACTCAAAATAGATCTCTAATTCACATCTCGGGGAAAGACTCCATACGAACTTGTCCACAATCGAAAACCCGATCTATCATACCTTCGTGTGTTTGGTGCTTTATGTTATCCAACTAATGATGGTCAAGATTTAGGAAAACCGAGAGCCAAAGCGAGACATTGGAGTATTTGTAGGCTATGCACCGAATGAAAAGGTTACCGAATCTACAATAAGAGAACCCGAGATATCATGGAAATAAATCACGTTACGTTTGATGAGTGACCGGTCAAATGGCTCTGGACAACCCAGCCTGACCCGCACTTCAAAACAGTCCCATTGGTTCATCCCTTGTACCAAATTCCTCTCCTGCTATTCCATATGTACCTCCTATCAAGATGATTTGAAGAAATTGTTTGATCCGATGTTTTATGAACTCTATGAGCCAAGTGCTAATGAACTGTCGATCCCACAATGAGATCGCCGGATCCACGAGAATGAAGTCAATCCTTCGGTCTCAATATCATTAAGTCAAGAAGCACCTCTGCGATAACTCGGTCTCATCAACAAATCATCAATCTTAGAATGTACATCATGGAACTGCTTCGCATCAATGATGAAGTTAATCCTTTGCTACTCCCAAGATGCTCCATTTGAAAACATATTTGCTCCTCGAATCATCATCGTAACCATCTTCTTCGGAGACATCGACTCTGCTACCTCGGTCCCTCAACAACCGCCACATGAACACCTTAGAAAATGGACTCATGATCATCCATTAGACAACATCATTGGAAATCCTCTCGTCCAAGATCCACACGAAAACAACTTGCAACCGATGCCTTATGGTGCTTCTT
Source organism: Chrysanthemum lavandulifolium (assembly GCA_022545495.1). Taxonomy (NCBI): domain Eukaryota; kingdom Viridiplantae; phylum Streptophyta; class Magnoliopsida; order Asterales; family Asteraceae; genus Chrysanthemum; species Chrysanthemum lavandulifolium. Next base: position 107,697,498 of record CM040243.1, on the reverse strand, counting down.
CAACTCCGTACTCTCTAAGATCGAACCAAAGGATGTTAAAACTGCCATGAATGAAGATAGTTGTTTCAATGCTATGCAAGATGAAATTCATGAGTTTGATCGACTCGATGTATGGGAGTTAGTACCTGCTCCAGATTGTGCTATGATCAATGCTCTAAAATGGATCTTCAAAGTGAAATTTGATGAGCATGGTGATGTGTTGAAGAACAAGGCTCGATTAGTTACTAAAGGATACCATCAAGAGGAGGGTATTGACTTTGAAGAATCTTTTGCTCCAGTTGCTCGAATCGAAGCAATCAGAATCTTTTTGGCTAATGCAGCTAGTAAGAACATGGCAGTCTATCAGATGGATGTAAAGACGGCATTTCTAAATGGAGATCTTAAAGAAGTAGTCTACGTCAGCCAACCGGAAGGATTTGTGAATCAAGAGCATCCTACTCATGTTTATCAATTGAAGAAGGCTCTTTACGGTTTAAAGCAAGCTCCAAGGGCATGGTATGATACGCTATCAAAGTTCCTTCTATCTACCGGATTTAGCAAAGGAGCAGTTGATCCAACGTTGTTCACCAGGAAGTCAGGCAAACATTTAATTCATGTTCAAATTTATGTTGATGATATCATCTTTGCCTCGATGACCCCAATGAGTGTGACCGTTTTCAAATGAAATGGGTTCTAAATTTCAAATGTCAATGATGGGACAAATGTCATTTTCTTAGGACTACAAATTTCACAAAGTCCCGGAGGCATTTTCATAAATCAATCTAAATATGCAAATGAGATTTTAAAGAAATTTGGATTTGATTCAAGTGACCTGCTGACACTCCCATGATTGAACGTACCAAAGTAGATGAGGACCACTCGTGGATCATGGTAGACCAAACGAAATATCGTAGTATGATTGGATCCACGATGTACCTCACGCCTAGTAGACCGGACATCTTGTTCTCTGTTTGCATGTGTGCTAGATACCGTGCTAAGCCTACTAAAAATCACCTTGAAGCGGTTAAGCGGGTCTTCGGTATCTCCAAGGAACCATCAATATGGGACTTTGGTACCAAGGACACCGTATGTCACTAACGAGACTATGCGGATCTTGATCATGCGGGATGTCAAGATACTCGTCAAATACGTGCGAGGTGCACAGTTTTTGGGTGATAAGCTTGTGAGTGGTCTTCAAAGAAGCAAATTAGTACTTCTATTTCTCTACAGGGTGAATACATAGCCATGTCATCTTGTTGTGCTCAAATCCTATAGATGAGATCTCAATTATCGACTATGGCTTTGAAATTAACAAAATCCTCTGTCTTGTGATAATAAAGTGTTATTGCTCTCTCATGCAACAACGCACAACACTCAAGAGCAAAGCACATCGACATTCGACATCATTTCATCGAGGAACAAGTGGAAAATGGTGTGGTGGAAATTTACTTTGTGAGGACCGAATACCGCTTAGCGACATCTTCACCAAAGCTCTTCCTAGAGAACGTTTTGATTTTATTCTTCCACGACTTGGCCTTAAAAGCCTTCAACCTGAAACACTCAAACGTCTTCAAGAGGAAGAAGAGGAGTAAAAGGTTTCCTTCATCTATCTCTTGTAAATATCTTTTCGAAAAGCAAAATACAAAATTACAAAACCTTCAAAAAGCAAATAGAAAAATATAAAACTTTCAAAAATCCATTAAAAAAATTGAAAAATCTTGAAAAAATTCCAAAAATATTGTCTTTTTGTCTTGTTTTCCTCGATTCGATAATATCTACGATCTTTGTGATGTCATTCAAAGAATGACACGGGACTTTAGATGTTGTTCGAATGTTTAAAAAAAATTTGAGAGAAAGAAAACAATGGTTTATTGTCATCTCGAGCAAGAACCCGCTTTTAAAGAAAGAACGAGCTACACTTTATTATGTTTTCAAAATTCCATGCTCTAATTCTATAAAACATTTATCTGCTGAAAACTAACTGCTTTGAAAAATAACTTGTACTCTATTTTTGATAATCATCTCGAATTATTTGTCAAAATATCTATCTCTCAATCAACAACCTCTGTCATTGATTGAGGGGGAGAATGATTTCAATTAAATTAAAAAAGTTATTTGTCATTCAATTGTTTTCAAAAGATATTCATGCATGTTTAATCAATGGAGTTTAAAGTCTTAAAATCCGATCCTTAAAAAGCTTTCAAAATCAATTTAAATCTACAAGAGATCACAAATCTCAAAGGATTTGATAATTGTGATCGGGGGAGAGAATTTGTGATTTAAATTGGATTTAAACTGATAATTCGGTAAATGGTGTTATAAGGTTGTACGAGCTCTCCTTCCCACATGTGCCAAACGATTTCAAATTTTCCATGCACATGTTGAGGGGGAGCATCTATCTTAAACCACAATGATTTGAAACATGATCATTTATCTCAATGTGCAGGTTCCCTCTAGTATGTGCAAAACTCTTTTCAAACCTCGAGGCACATATTGAGGGGGAGCAAAATTATGAAAACCTCATCCTTCCCCAAAATGCTTTATCTACCTGATTTGATCAGGGAAGTGAGGTTGATATCTTTTAGAAAATAGTAATCAAAGAAGTTAATTCTTCCTCTTGCCTCCATGTGCAAAACGATTTCAAACATTTGATGCACATGTTGAGGGGGAGCACTTGTTCTAAAAATATCAAAAACAATTCATGTACAAAATGCTTTGATAATATCACAAGTACCTGGATTGATTTTCAAATGGTTTTTCAATTGGTTCCAAATAGACCGACCTACTTTACTTTATGTATGGTGATATAAGGATGATAAGGTTAGGTATTTGTTCCCATGATCCGCTGTAATCGGAGGGATCTACCGGGGACAATCCACTAGTTAGTGTAGAAGTCCTTAGGTATGATGATAAAAGGATAAAAATGAGATATGGGAAGAGTGCGGATCGAGATGAGCTAGTCTTGGAATAAACCCAACAAGGTTCTAGCTATGAAGTCTCGGTAAGCATTGAAGGGTTGAAGAATGAAAAGGAATTGAATGAGAAAAGGGTGAAAAGAAATAGCCTCCATTTTTTCAACCATAGGCGTAAACCGGTACAAATTCATATGCTCTTGATGGTAACATCGGTATTGAAGACAAGACATCATGGACCCAAAGGCGCCTCGCACTACAACTTCTCAAACCACTCAAGTTCCTCTTAATAGGACTTGTTTCATTCTCACGGGAACCTACATAACCTATCGACTTTCTCTTAGAGATTGTTGATATTGAAGAAGGAGACCTCTCCCTAGTCTCCCACAGAACCAAATATGCACAAATTGAGTCTAGAGCCACGAGATCATCTATAAATCTCATTAGGACACTTTCAATGAAGACTTTCTGCTTCACACAATGTGGAAAGAGAGATTATATCTTGAGTCCCACGCATTATCCTTGTGGTATTGCGGAACATCCGGCGATATGCTAACATATTCACAATGAAGATGGAAAGCCTTGAGCCAACATCTTACAAGCTCTGGTAGGTGGCATGAGAGATCTATTCAATAGATCAACCATGTGACAACCGAGCGAAACAATGGAGCGATTCAATTTTTTAATCAATCTCGGTTCGGTTATGGATTGACGGATACCTTTGAAAACCGGTCATTGTACTTAAAAACTCTTTTCTTTAGCACATCGACCGTGTACGAATATTTCAAATCAAAAGGTGTTTTATGATTGATAATTGATGTTCATTAAAACCTTCGTTGTATTGCAAAAACAATTTCTATTGAGCAATACACGATTGTTTTCAAATATATTTTCATCAATCGGTAATTTCTATTTGTTGGTTCACTCACTCCGTGTTGTCTTCTTTGAGACGTTCGGTTTGAGAACGACTAGAGCATTGCGAAACCACATCAAGGAAATTCTTGAATTATACTTGATCACGAGCGATACTTGTCTCGATCAGCGGGAACCGTGGGCGTGTACCTCAATTCAACGAAAGTGATCAAAGACACTTTCGTGCGCTTTATTGCTAACTGTTTTATCCAAGTACACCCGACGTTTGCGGTGATCGAATGAAGCGGTCAATCCATAGCCGCATGCTCACACACTACATTCTTTTCTCAAGAAATCATGATTAATGCATCAATGACTCGATATTTTCACCCCATGCTTCGCTACTGCTGCGCCAATATCATGAATCAACAAAGCTTCCGCTACTCGATGAGAAGTTATCATGATCCGAAATGTGAGCATGTCGGTCCGAAAGTCACAACATCACATAATACCAACCTCACAATGGATGTCTCGAGATTTTGTTAGCTAATGATCTCAAAAGTGGATCAAAATTATTATCACGTGGATCGTAAAAGACCTCCACTTGAATTATCCAAACATGCAATGAGAAGAATCAATGACTACGAGCTTGAACAAAGTGCTACATCAAGAATGCAAGAACAATTGTTAATGTAATATCTGTTTGTATTCAATGTAATTTTAGTATATGTTTGAGGTGACCTCCTTAGGGAGATTGTTAGGAATTAGAAATTCCGGTATTAAAGAGTCGGTCACCTCAAGTATATGTAATCGTTAGAAAGCTCGTAGTCGTAGTTCTTTTAGGTTTAGTAGTATTTAGTTAAGTAACACCATGGAGGACGGACGGGTCTTTACCCACTGTATGCCTGATCCACAGCCCGTTGTGTGGCGTGTTATTGTAAGACTATAAATACTCTCTACCTTCCAAGGTAGAGAGTTGGAGCTCATAATAAGATTTTTCTTTCTCTCACTAAAGTTCCCTAAACCTCTAACTTTCTCTCTCTAAAAACTCTTGTACGCCTACTTTGTGTTATGGTTTGATGTGTTTGTGAAATCCAATATCTTACACCCAATGTTCCCCGAAAGTATCAAAGTTATGATAAAGGGAAGGTAAGTAAAAGAGAAAGAAACTAGTACTCCCCTGATTAGCTTGGTAGGATCCGTGTGAAGTAGTGGTTAAATTCTTTCCCAAGAAGAATGTGTACTTGATAAGCTCCATCCAATGTTGAGTTTCTTCTTCTTGCCAAATATAACCTGCACACTTTAAGAAAATAGACGAAACCTTCGCGTAAAATCGGCGGTAAAACTATATATGACACGACTAAACTAGGATATAATGCTTGTGGAATAGATGTTTGCAGATTTTCTGGAAAATTAAGACATGAGAATTTCCAAAAATTTATAAATAGCACAGAAAACGAGAAAATTTGATAAGCTTTTTCTGCTTGACCTGACGTCGTCAGGTTCTAATCCTGACGCCATCAGGTTGTCATGACAGAAACTGTTCTGTTGCGTTTTCCTGGAAAAATTAAATCTTTAAAACCTGGAAAAATTCTTGCAAAATATCCATTATGACTCGATACAAGCATTTGACTCTAACAAATACACATATACATCAATTTAAATAGTTGTAATTCTCATGGTCACGTTCTTTTTTTAAAAACGTGTGTAATCCTCCCTACACTTATCTTTTTGTAAAATACCTTTATATGTAATTAAGACGAGGTTAAAGACAAAATAAAACATTTTCACAAATTCAAACATGAGAATAAACAACAATGAAAAAGATATATGACACACAAACAAGCAAACAATTAAGCATGGGTTGCCTCCCACGAAGCGATTTTCTTTATTTATGAGTCTTGTAGTTAGACTCGAAGTCGTGCTCCTACGTTGTTTCATGCACACTTACGTGCTCATATCTAAGCCATTCCAATGTTCTCTCACTTTTCTTGTATTCATCTCCTAACTCTAGGCATTTTTTATAGTACCTTTCATTTTTTTCATAAGTATGCCTAAGTCCCGTTGTTTGTCTCTTTCACAAAGTATCGGAATAGGAGCCATCCTATTGAATGCATCTATATCTTTGTGCTTAAACCTAGGGTGCGTACGAGGCATTTGATAGACAAAATCCTCAACTTCATTAGAGAATGTGACTAAACCATCAATCATCCGCTCATTCAACTTAGTCATTCTCTTAAAGGATGTTCCAAATATTACTTGAGTGAGGCTTCCATCAATGAATTCTCCTAAATCTTCTAAGACCATGAATTCAACCAAATAGGCAAAACTTCCAACAAACATATCCCAGTAAGTGACCGCATCAACAACATTGTCCCCTTGATTGGCTAATTCATTCACCTTAATTTTATTATATACATTCCTTGAGATTAATTTTAAAGGTAAGAATGAATGCAAGTGAGCATCAAAACTTTCAAATCCTATTTTACAAGAGAATTGCATGTTAAAGGGGCCATCAACCTCGATTTTACACCTAGGGTCAAAACATTGGGAGAGGTCTTCTTCCATTTCAAAACTAACTTCATGGATGACCTCCCCGTTATCAAGTGCCTATCTATAGTCAAATTCTTCATCGGAATCCGAATCATAGAAAGGACTATGTTATTGTCAATTTATTTCATTATGCCCTAGGTGATTTCCAAAGTGGTGAACGGGTGAAAGGTTATGTGGGATTGGGTTTTCTAATGCGGGATTGGGAGCGGGTAGTGTAAAGTTTCTCTGGCGAAAGATGCGAATCATGGTGAGTGATGGGATTACTAACAAAGTCACGAAGAAGGGGGATAGGCTACGAGGAAGCTAAAAATGGGAAAAAAAATCTTACTTGATAGGAATCAAGCAAGGGAACCTAAACGAGATAAAAATCTAACTAGCTATTCTATTCCCCGGCAGCGGCGCCAAAAACTTGATGAGCGTACGAAGCGCGTTCGAGGTCAACGGAACTTCCTTTTCGTCGAGCAAGTTTTTCAACACCCTAGGCAGTGAACCTAATCATTGTAGTGTAGTATTGGGTAAGCCTCGGGAGTTGACATCGTTCTCTATGAGAATAGGAATGCTAGAAAGAAGTGTACTACGCTAAGGTTTGGGTTGAGGATGATTCTTTTTTATCTTTTATATGTTTTTTAGAAAGCTATGGGTAAAATCTCGGGGCAATTGATTTGGGGGTGGTACTTCTACCGATTACTTCTACTATTCTAATTATCTAATACTACGGTTAGCTATGTCTTTTTTATGTGTGCTCGTATGATGATTAAAAATGTGCTTACCTAGATACTATTACTCCCTAGTTATCTTTTATTGTTGGTTGAATTTTCACGTCCTTATTCTTAATGCGTTGTGTTTTCTAAGGTCGTAGGGAATGCTTATGCCCTAACTCTTTGAGAATAACTTTAGGTTATTATCTACGAAGTCTTCTAGATGATTCATAAACTGACTTTAAGGTTATCTTTGGATGTTTAGACTACGAAATCCGCTAAATGATTCATAAACTAATGTTCACAAAGATTACTCAAGCATTTAAACACAACGATAGCCTAGTGCAATCCTAAGCCATTGACAATTAAGATAAGAGACAACCATTAACAACTAGGTTTCGTAGATCTAAGCAAACACAAAAGAAATTTAGCCGGACATGTTAAACAAGCAAGCATACACACATTCAATGGAGGACATAATGATACTAATTGAATAAAACACTTATCTTGATGTGTAAAATAGAGTTTGGGACCCTAAGATACTGTCCAAGTCGGACTACAAATATTTAGGGTTTTTACTCGACAAGTCTACCTCCTAAAATACTGAAAAATTGAATTCTATATATAGATTTACACTTTTGACGGCTTCTCCTTATAGTTGGGAAGCCGTCATATCGCCGTCATTAGGGTTTTTGTCTTGGCTAAGTTATCGATGGGACGGCGTCACGTTGTAGTTGTGACGCTGCCGGGGCTTCAGCAGGGGCGTCGTCGATTACGGATCCGGGCCGTGCGAGATGAAAAGTCTTAGTGACGCTCTTCTCTTCAAAGCTGGACGTCGGTGTTATGAGCAAAAAGTCTACTAAGCCGTCAGGTGCATCTATTATCAAATTTGTAGCGGGAGACGACGTCGCCCTTTAGTTGGGACGCCGTCAGGTTCAATTTTAGCAGCTTGAGTGTCTTCGATCTTGACTTTGCCATTTTTTCGTGTTTTCACTCCTTTTCGTCCAAATATGCATCATTCCAACATTTTGCTTCCAAGAGACCTAAAAAGTGAAAATGAATTTAATTAAGCAGTAACGGATCTAAAAGTGGGCGATTAAGGGCTTGAATGACCCCTTAAAGTGTACGTTTTAAATCCTTTTCAGGTACCGTAATCACATCGTCATGTGGCGTTAGGGGTGGCAGTCGATTTGTGTTCGGGTTGACCTATTTGTGTTTCCGGGTTAGTATAACCTCTACCCAAACATGACCCATCTATTAATCGTGTAAAGAAAAACTCAACCCTAACTCATACATGTATAACACGTGTAACTCGTTTGTGACCCGTTTAACCTGTTTAAGTAAAAAGGTCAAGCAGTGAATAAGGTTGGTGGTTTGTCGATTTTAGCTAGCTTAAATGCAAAAATGATATAAGGATCTAAAAACTAATAAAAATAACATAAAATAGCTATATGACAATTTCAATGATATCTGGCTTATTATCGTAATTTTCTAATATTAAATATATAACAAAATACATTTAATTCAAATTCAACATAAAAACTAAGTTATATATTTTATTTATTTAGGTTTATATACTTAAAAGGGTTCACGTGTTAACCTGTTTAATAGTTACTCGACCTAAACAGGACCCATTTTTAGACGGGTTGACCTTTTTTATTTACCTAAACATGTTTAACTTCGTGACAGGCATGTCGTTTATCATGTCGTGTCTAGAATTGACACCCATAGGTGGCGTTAAGCAGGAAAACACCAGCCTTGGCGCTGGGTTCCTGATGCTCCAAGGATGTGTTTGGTTTGAGGGGTTAGGGGTAGGTCTCATAAATGTGAATAAGTATTAGATATTTGCTTTGTGCTAAGCCTTCCAAGCTTGTTTTGTTATATTTTCATTTTTAGGTGGGTCTATCTTTTACATCAACCACCACTCGTATTTTGTTTTATTTTTAATTTTACAATAATAACATTTTAAAGCTTATGAATTTTATTCACGTATAACATATATATAATATATTATTTTATTCTCTTCTCGTTTAATTCAAAATTTATACTAAATTCAAATCAAATTCTAAATCCAAATCCTAATACTAAACACGTCTACATATCAAACGGGCCATAATTTTCTAGCTCATTTTCATGGACGCTCACTAATTGCATGTTGGTTCTATGAAAACTTGTATTAGTTGTTTCATGCTAATATTTTCATAATCTATTTGTGTGAAAAAAAATTTAAGGCTTATCAATTTGCCTAAATCTGTGTAAGGCGACCCTAATAATGCATGGTCTTCAACTCGGCCGTTGGTGTGGTCTATGTGTAAACCCAAACCCAATTGCTAAAAATGCGACTGTTGGGTAACTTTATTAAATAAAAATCTTAAAAGATTTTAATAACTTACCATATAAATACTCCACTACAGCGCCATTTTTATACACACTATCAGAGCAAATCTTTATATACGTACTCTAATCTTCTCAACTCAAAGATATTGATTCCGATCAATTATTCTTTTACTAAATCAAATGAGGAAGAAGAAGTTATTAGAATCCATCTAGAGTTTTTAAAAGATACCGCTATGCTTATTGAAGTTTTCACTCCTCAAATCTCAAAAATCCCACGTAACACGATAAATAGAGATCGTGCTCATGATCGTCTAGCATCCGCTTACTCCTCTGAAAACCCAATGTATGACAAAGAAATATTTTGTTCGCGGTTCCGAATGAGACGATCACTAGTCACACCCATTTTTCGAGAATTAACTGACAATGTGTCGTGTTTTCAACATAGTAGTGATGCTTTTGGAAAACTTGGCATTTCCCAATTAATGAAGTGTACCTCTGCAATTCGTCAATTGGCATACAATACCGTTCTTGATGCTCTAAACGAATATATGCAAATGGGTGAGAAACCTTTCGCGATTCTCTCCGAGCTTTCTGTAAGGATATTATAGAGTTATATGGAGAGGATTTTTTAAGGAGGCCTACTTACTGATGTCGAAAACTTTATGCTTTTCATGAGCAGAAATATGGGTTTACTGAGATGTTAGGAAACATTAATTGTACGGGTTGGCCATGGGCTAATGCACAAATGCATATTGTGCTCAATAGTGTAGGGTGATCATGGGCCACATCCATTCATTTTGTTAGAAGCGGTTGCCTCACAATACTTTTGGATTTAACATGCGTTCTTTGGTGTTTTCCGCGAGCAATGACGTCAACGTTATACGAAAATCGCCTATTTTCAATGATATCAAAGATGGAAAAGCAGCAAAGGTCCCATTTGTGGCTAAGCGTGACTTATAAATAGTGATATTATCTTACTGACGGGATATATACGGAATAGTTGTTCTTATTAAGTCTGTTTGAAACCAAGGCTCGAATGATACGAAGCGAATAAGATATATGCATGAAATAATTAGGAGATATAGCAAATAGATGTCAAAATTGCATTTCAGATGTTTCCACAAACAAACAAATAAAAATAAAGTATATGTCAATAATCAATTGCAAGTTTTTACATGTTTGAATTTTTTGTTCTTAAAAACGGATAAACATTTTTCCTACATTTATTTTACGCAAAGCACATTTATATGTCATTAAGATGAAGTTAAAAAAAAAAAAATAAAGCATTTTTTCACAATATTCAAAACATTCAAAAGCAAACAATTTATAATCAAGCATATATGACACACCTAAAAATAAAAATAAAACAATAAACTTGGTTGCCTCCCACATAGCGCTTTTATTTATATACGAGTCTTGTACCTAAACTAAAATTCCATCGTAGGTCATTTCGTGCATGCTCACATGTCCATCCATGAGCATTCTAATTGTTTCCTCATCTCTCTTACATCCAAAACCTAACTTCAAACAATATTTATAAAATGTTTTGATATTTTCATAAGTATATACTTGAGTCCATTTTCCCTATCTTGATCACTTAATAAAAGAACAGGGGGACAATCTACCACATTCCTCATTTGACAAATGTGTAAACCTAGATATCGTACGAGACATATGATAAATAAAAGCATTTATCCATCTGAAAATGAAGTTAAACCTATGATTCTTTTTTCTTCCACCATATTTAATTATCTATTGATGATGATTTAATCCACACGATCTTAGAAAAACCTTTTAGTGGATTTGAAATCATCATCAAATAGAGAGAATCAATTACAAGAAGAATCCTCTAAAGGAAAACAAATTCCATTGTTTGATACAACCAAAGAATCGACCAAGGAAATCTGTTAAAAGATTGATTATCTTGTTTGGTACGACAAGAGAATGGAAATAATATAACAAAAATAAACACAAATAACTACCGGAATAACAACGTAACTAATAATTTAATTACCATTTGCTTTCATCAATTTATTATTTTTCTAACACAGTTTCTTATACTATCATTTTCCAAGGCTTTCATCAATATAATTGAATCTGCAAATGCCTGCAATGTGAAGAACAAGATGTTAAGCAACCAGAATCCAAAAGCAAAGATCATTACTGTATGTACAAAAACACAGATTACAATGGCAAGAACTATCAACTAAGAGTTCCACTCCATCAACAATATTTACTTTGTTTTAAAAAAGAAGTCCAACATTTTCAAGATAATGATAACAAAATCTACAGTTCAGTTATGCTCCATCCAAAAAAAAAGCAACAAACATCATTGACCATCCTGTTTTTGCTTAAAAATTAATTTGACACTAACAAACCATGTCGACATTGCAGTGTTAATTTTCACCTTTTTTCAATTCATGAAGCCTAAATATATGAGCACGATCATGTATGAAAATATTACCAGTTGACTATCATGACATATTACCAGTTGACTACCTTAGTTATGCACATCACAATCTATCAATTTGTTGCATAAAATTAGAATTAAGAGCATCATGGCCATTAAAATATAATTGTCGTAACTCACAAACAACAAAATATTGAGAATATTTAGAAACTGAAATTCAATATAGTTTTGTATATATGTTCATATGAACATTGAGATGTACAAATCCTACCTAAAAAATTAAACGAGTAACCATAGATGACAGTGATGTTACACCGACATAAAAGAGCAACTAAAAGTGACAGAACCAATGATGAAAGTCAGTTAAAGAAGATGACTAGAGGAGTTTCAATCTCTAAAGAGGAAAAACTTTTTAGGGCTTCGTTAGTTTCCCCAATTGAGAGAGCATGTGGCATGCACATGTGTTTCTATTTTATAGCCCCACCTTTTTCAATAGGCTCTCTGATTCTCGGTTAGAATGAAACGTGTGAATGACTTGTGCCTAATTTCTCCATTCTTAGTATTCTCCGCTTTTTTAAAAGAATGAAAGAGGTGGAAAGAGAATCACAATTTAATTCTCTAATTCCATTCCTGGTACCAACAAACAAAGGAATGGGTTCTCATTTCCTTTCCAGGCTTTCCTTTCCATCGTACCAAACATGCCCTAAGATCACAAAATCAGTCAAGTATGTGAAAATTCCCACAAAAACGTGCACATCCTTAATGATAGTCGCAAGATTATTTTCCTTATAAACGAATTCCTCTACCATAACTGTATTTTATTGAGCACGTGAAATCACATTAATAGGTAAAAATGAATCTAAATAGACGTTGAAGTCCCTAAAACCAATCATGCATGAGAATTGTAAATTGTAAGGGTTGTCCTTTTGTCTTTTTGTCTTTATCTACCAAATTCAAAATAACGAGGAAAGTTTGGTATAAAGGCCACACTTTTATATGGTAACTCGGGTCCTATAGGAAATTGATCATGGGAATTATAGAGTCATAAGGAATTCCATCCTCATCATCTACTTCATCAGTCACTTCACCATCATCAAATTCTTCATCCAAATCATCATCGAGTTGATGATCAGGTGAGACGTTTGGTGAATTCGCGTTTTCTATCATGGAAACGAAAGAGTCAATGAAAAGATTACGAATAAAAGAAACAAAGAAAGATAGACTAAAAATACCTAAAAAAAATGTTCAATAAATAGGAATATTCTTAGGCGCGGGTACTTTGAGCTTTTTGATTGAGGGATGATTTGCACATTCTACATTGACTCGGACACTTCATTTTGTGTTTTAAAAAGTTGTGTTAATACAAATAAGCCGTAAAATGTTTATTTATATTTTACGATCTTCTTATGTTTTGTCGATAACAAACGTAAAATCATTTTAACGAAACAAATAAAATACGTAAATAGTTTGAGCCAATAGTTTACTAACACACTTACATTTTGATATAAAACACTAAACAAGTAATAGTTTTTACATTTTATAGAAACATATATGTATAACAACTAGTGTTTATATAATATGCATATGTACTTATATATATACTTAGTATAAATTGTAATGGGTAAAAATATAAGTACTTGACCCATTAACTAGATACATTGAATGTAGTTGGGTAAAACCCAAAGTCCATGACTCATACCCATGGAGTTTGATCCATAACCCATGACCCATTGCATGACATCATGCATGAAGTCATGTTGGGTATTATCCATGACCCATGGACCTTAACCATGACCTATGATCTAATGTCTAGATACATTGTATCTATTTGGGTACCCATGACCCAAAGTCCATAACCCATGACCCATGATCCATGACCCATAACCCAAATATGGAGGAGCGTCCACGGATCCCTCAGATTACACTGGACGGATCCATCAAGTAAGGGATCCATGGGATCCGGGGAACAGTAGATGTTTTTGCGTATAAATAGTGAGTCATTTCTTCATTGTAACTCACCCCTTTTACACATACTTTATCTTAGTTTTGTAAACTCTCTAACCTCAGATCCAAAGGATCTTTCTATTTAGTTTTGTGTTTGTGTGATTCTCTAAGTTCCTCTTAAAGGCGAGATCACCACCTCTTGAAGTCGAGCAAGCTCAAGTCCATGAGTTGCCAAGCATCGTCATCATCAAGACTACTAAAGTTCTCTTGTTGATAGTTCTTTCTTCCTCCTTAGAAGTGTTGTGTTGAAGGCATAAGTAAAAGATGTCAAACGGATCAAGTCGAAGGCATTAGTGAAAGGTGCCGAAGGGTTGGGTCAAAGGCATTAGTGAAAGGTGCCAAAGGGTCGTGTCGAAGGCATTAGTGAAAGGTGCCAAGGGTGTACAATCGATATGGTGCATCGATGTACAAGATAGTTAGTTTGGGTTAAAGGATATTGATATCCTTGATGTTGTTGTAATAAGGAGTGGGTCTCCTTTGGGATAGGTGTTGTGTAGTGTTAGGTAGTAGTTCCTCCTTTGTAATGGAACTCGGTATCTAGCCTTGTACCGGATAAAGTGTAGGAGACGTTGTGATAGGTTTGGTTCTACCTCATGGAAGAACCCGGTGTCTAGCCTTGCACCGGATAAAGAGTAGGCGACGTTGTGAAGGCTTCTCCGCCACAAGGAGTTTGTGTTGTGTAGTGCTTACGAACTCTCGAGTAGGTGACTCGGGGAGTGGAGTAGGGCAAGGAAGGTGTCCTTGTAGCCGAACCACTATAAACACTCGTGTGGTGGTTTTGTGTTTCTTACTCTTTACCTTTGCATTACTTATTTATATACTTATTGACATAAGTTGATCTAAATAGTTTAAAACGAAGTCTTAATCGGTAAAACTATTCTACCCCCCGCTCTAGTTTCCTACAATTGGTACCAGAGCTTGGTTACCAAATTTCTTAGAGTATGTTCTACTTTAAAAACTTGATACGATCCGTGTATGATTGAAAACTACAAAGAAGGTTTTTATAAAAACAAACACCATGTCATAAAAACACTTTTGTAGGATGTTGATTGGATGACAAAATCAATTATTTTTTTTTTTTTTTTTCTTATCTTACAAAATGCACTAACCTTTCTTGTCATTTTGTTTAGTTAAGCTCATTTTAATCAAGCCATAAGAATCCCTTGGTAACAAGATTACCCTTTCTAAGAAGGTATCTTAAACTACCAACTAGATCTCGAAGGAACCGGAGTTGTCTATTGATATTTTATTTCAAACGTAAGGGACACTCAAATTTGCATTAAAGGTATGATTCTCTTAAAACTTATCTCTAAACAACAATAGCTTAGAGTAAGTATGCTTGCATAAGAACCTATATGGTTATATTATATTTTATTTTCTTATTTTTAACATATGCTTTAGTGATATACGTCTTCATTAGGAAACCCTCTTGCATACGTGTTTCTTTTCCGTCTAAGTCTAGGTATATAAATATGTGTTATCTTAACCTAAAAATCAAACCTTTCTAATCATAAAACAAAACACAAATCTCAAAAATTCCTCCTTTCCCATAAAATCTACTCCGATCATTCCAACACCACCAAACCCCATTTTTCAAATCTTCCACTTTCAAAATACCTCTCATTCAAACTTTATCTTCATCCTCATCTCATTTTGAAAAATCAAAACCAAGGAAGAATTTCATCATCATAGTTTACATCGCCTTCGTGATCATCATCTTGACACTCATCGCTCTCGTGTATCCCATGATCAAGTTTTCTCATGGAGACATGTACTTTATGTTATTAATCTACATTTGTATCATATATCCATTCCTTTGTATTGCTCTTAGCATTGAAATGAAATATTACTAATGTCTTAGTTTATCTCGTTTATTTCTCATAATATGTTTGTCATATTTTTCGTTCGTATCTTTAAAAAACCTTGGCATATTTTTGAAATCTACAATGCATGCTTAAGAAGTAAATATTGGCTAAAACACACTTGCTTTTATAAAAGTTGCAAAAATCAATTTTACGTCAAGATCAGTTTTCTGTCACACTGCAGATCCACGGATCCCTAACGTTTAACTAGCCGGATCCCTTTTAAAAGGGATTCGGGAGAACTGTGGAACTGGGAAACAGAAACTCATGCAACATAAAAATCACTTCATAAAAACTTACCATAAAAGGAAAAACTCTACTAGAATGTTAGAACAAAGTGAGCTAATTGTCAATGTTAATAAAAATAAGGGTAATCAATAAAACATTAGGAGATTATTTTCACCTATTAGATGTCCTATCTTTTTGATGCATCACTATATCCTAAATTGCTCATGTAAATTATCCATTTCACTTCCATAGGTCTCATCATGACTCATGAGTATGAATTCGACTTTCAACTCACTTGTGTTTACATTCCTAATATCTCCCTTGAGCCTAACACACCTGGCAATCATGTCTGTGGGTTCAATAATCTCGAAACTCGTTGCTTTCATGAAAGACGTGTTGTTGACTCACCTCTACTATACCAAGAAGGTATCAATACCTCATTCTGAACCATAGGACTAGAAGGCCTTCTCGGAATTAACGAGAACATCTGTCACGGTTTGTTTTGGAATTCTTCCGTCAAGTTGAACTCGTTCGTAACGAGGATCGATCTCTATCACTATGGTTTTGGATCAAAAACCAAAAGTTTGTCTTAACTCTTGGGCAATTTGCTCACATTCTCCGAATTCCAAATCATGGAAAATGTGCCTTCACTGAAGATTGGTCTCTTGATTCTCTCTTCAATTATCGTGAAGAAAACAGTCCATATTGTTCACACATACCTTCCCCTCAAGAATTAACTCGCATGTTATGCAGTCCTCGATCCAATTACTCAAATCCAAACATAATCATACATGTGATATTCGAGATGATCTTAAACCTCTCGCTGTCATTCTACGTGAAAATGTTTGGAGTCTTAGGGGAAATCGAGAGATTCTTCCCGCTTGTTGTGCTCACATAATGTATTGTCTCCTAACCCAACAACCATGCAATCTCGTCTATTTCTTCTCAAGACGAATTGTAAACCTTCAAGGCAACAAGAACAAATTAATTCCATATGGAATGTTCCTAACACGCCTTTATCATCATATCATGTACTTTCATCCTCAATTTTAAAGTCCTTTATATGTACTTGTGAACAAAATGATGGAACCTTTGAACACATCTCACATCACGACATTCTTCGTCCCTGAATCCTCAAATACTCACCATCCATTTGACGATCCATCAAACGAAAATGCACAAGAAACCTAGTTTCTTCTCCAAATAGATTCAATCCTTAGGATTCATCTTTTATCGTTGTAATATGATCATTCCCATGAAATAAAACGTTTATTGATCATTTGATATCCCGCTTATATAGATTTTTGATTTCTTTAGAAAACATTGGTCTTAATGTACGACACATAGTGCAAATTTTGCACATTTGCTGTGAAGCTACTGGTCAGCAGTAGCCGGATCCCCAAGATATAACTAGTCGGATCCCTCAGATGAGGGAACCGTGGGATCCGGTTAAACAGACTTAGGATTTTCACACTTTCACTTCAATCCAATCCTCCAGACCTTATCATACCAGCTAAACATGATACTTTAGGATCACTTAAGTCTTCCTCAAGCTCAGTAGGTCTCACACTCACTCATAGATAAATTAAGATCACATTCAAGATGTTTTTTTTATTTATCAATTCACCAAAAAATCACGATATTTCCGATTCAATACTCACACATTGCTCCTCACATCTCAAAACATATAGTTGGATATTTCTCTCAATTTTAGAAAATTGATTTTAGTCATCCTTAACTCCAAATGGGCCAAAAACTAGTCTTTTCATTTATCATGATTTTTAAAGAATTTTCCAAAATTCTTTTAAACTACTATCTGATCTCTAGGATCATTTGAATCCACTTGACACTCTCAGATTTCTTAGTGTCATCTTTGATTACCCATTGGTGCTCATAAAACCCCATCTCTTTCCATAAAAGGCAATCATTAGCTACCATCAATCATTTCTCTTGATTATTTAAGTCCCTCTTCATTTAAGAAACCTAAGAAGAGTGAAACACTCAAGATGTATAGGTACTAGACCTTACAAAACATCATTTTCCTTTTTCTTGGCTGCTAAGAGCCAAATCCCTAGGTTTAGCCTAGACGGATCCCTCATTTGAGGGAACCGTGGGAACCGGCTGCACAGATTCAGCTAATCCTAGCTAAAACAATCATTTCAACCTTTTCTTGCTAACTTGAACACTCCATCTTGTCTTAATTGACTTCCTTGATCAGTGCAACTCTGAAGTTGACTCTTGTGCATGCAAATCATTGCATTTTGAAGGATTTTGGTGGTTTAAGCTTTGAATTCACTTACCAATTCCTTTCCTTTATAAACTCCTTTTGTTAGTACTTCTAAGTCACCATTCATAACATCATTCTAAGCAACTAAAAGCCTCTATTTCACTATCCATTTATCATTTCATCATGAGGAAAGCTCCTAGTGCTAACTCATCCACCAAAGGACCACCCAAGAAACTTGCTCGGATTGTTCACGAAATCTCTTCAACCGAATCATCACCGTTAAAACCACAAATGCTAGAATTCCCTCTCAACCAACTCAACCAATCAAACCAATCCCTAAAAGGATTGTTCCCACAAAACTACCTTTGCCAAACAATACTATACCTCCTAAACCCAACACCCCTATTTCCACTAAACCATCACCCTTAGTGCCTGGAGCCATATCATTCACCACTCCACTTTCATCTTCACACGTCTACAATTTCGAGGACTTGCCTTCTAGGCCATCTCATCCTCCATCATTGCCAACATTCTCCTCAATAGAGAGAATAGCGCAACAACAAAACCATGTTGTTGAAACAACACTAGCACCGGTATCCTTTTCTCCATCACCCTCAAATAGTCCATTTTGGATTATGAGGAACCAGCAACTGGATCACATGGAAGTAGACACCTATCTACCACCACAAGCATCCTTAGTTAAATCACCTCCAACTTCATCAAACATACCTCCAAAACATCCTTCTCCTTTTGTGGAACCTCAAACCAACCTTCCATCTCAAGCTACTCCTTTCCTACTACCACCATTCCATAGCCATAACAAAGATTGTTATCATTGTCAACATGTTAAAGTTTTGATACATGAAGTACGTGATGAGCTACGTTTCATGTTCTATCACCTCCTTGAACGTTTTGATGAGGTCAACAAACCTAAACTTCCTTGAGCTTAGGGATTCAAGTGTGTGTTCTAGTCTTAAGCTTAGCTTAGAATGATTAGGAATCATACTTCATGTTTTTATCATTCTCTTAGTTCTAGAGATATGTATATCATTTCTCGTATTTTTATTGAATGAAATTACATGTTATATGTCATATGGTCTTGAGAATATGTTTGGAGCCTTAATACATAACTCAATTTTGATGTTGACACCACATTTTACATCTATATTGTTGTCATAAGTATGCAGGCTGACGGATCCCTGACTTTTGCCTACACGGATCCCTCGCAAGAAGGAACCGTGGGATCCGTGCAACAGAAGACTTTTTTATTACTAATTTGAGTCTCATTTGTAGGAAATTATGCATCATATACTTGTTTTCTAACCTTTGTTTTGTAGATTTTCAATATACACATGAAGACTTTGACACCCTAAACTAGGGGAGCTTCTTGTCAAAGCAAAACATTGCAAAAACACTCGCAATATTTTCATAGAGGATTACATTACTACTTGACGTCCTCCTCACAAAGGAGCACTCGTCAAGGGGGAGCATCTTCGTCAAAAAGACGAAACCATTTGCAAACGAAAATTGCAAAACACTCGCTTAGTCTTCCTAATAAATTGACGCCCTCACAAAGGGAAGCACCCGTCAAGGGGGAGCTAAGACCAGAATTCTTCTCTTCTCTTACTCTCTATTTTTCATTTTATTACTTTATACACGTTTTTCTTAAAACAATGTGTTAGTTTCTTTTCGACGCTCTTTTTGTTTAGACAAAAAGGGGGAGAAGAGAGTAAAAACTCCAATTCAAACTTTTACGAATTTTAGTCACAAAAAGGGGGAGATTGTTAATACAAATACGCCGTAAAAAACGTTTATTTACATTTTACGATCTTCTAATGTTTTGTCGATAACAAACGTAAAATCATTTTAACAAAACAAATAAAATACGTAAATAGTTTGAGCCAATAGTTTACTAACACCCTTACATTTTCATATAAAACACTAAACAAGTAATAGTGTTTTCATTTTATAGAAATACATATGTATAACGACTAGTGTTTACATAATATGGATATGTACTTATATATATACTTAGTATATATTGTAATGGGTAAAAATCTAAGTACTTGACCCATTGAATAGATACAATGAATGTAGTTGGGTAAAACGCAAAGTCCATGACCCATGCCCATGGAGTTTGATCCATAACCCATGACCCCATTGCATGACATCATGCATGAAGTCATGTTGGGTATTATCCATGACCCATGGACCTTAACCATGACCCATGATTCAATGTCTAGATACATTGTATCTATTTGGGTACCCATGACCCAAAGTTCATAACCCATGACCCATGATCCATGACCCATAACCCAAATATGGAGGAGCGTCCACGGATCCCTTAGATTACACTAGACGGATCCCTCAAGTAAGGGATCCGTGGGATCCGGGGAACAGTAGATTTTTTTGCCTATAAATAGTGAGCCATTTCTTCATTGTAACTCACCCCTTTTACACATACTTTCTCTTAGTATTGCAAACTCTCTAACTTCAGATCCAAAGGATCTTTCTATGTAGTTTTGTGTTTGTGTGATTCTTTAGGTTCCTCTTAAATTCGAGCAAGCTCAAGTCCATGAGTTGCCAAGCTTCGTCATCATCAAGACAACTGAAGTTCTCTTGTTGATAGTTCTTTCTTCCTCCTTAGAAGTGTTGTGTTGAAGGCATAAGTGAAAGATGTCAAACGGATCAAGTCGAATGCATTAGTGAAAGGTGCCAAATGTCCGTGTCAAAGGCATTAGTGAAAGGTGCTAAATGTTCGTGTCAAAGGCATTAGTGATGGTGCCTAAGGGTTGTGTCAAAGGCATTGGTGAAAGGTGCCAAAGGGTCGTATCGAATGCATTAGTGAATGGTGCCAAGGGTGTACAATCGATATGGTACATCCATGTATAAGATAATTAGTTTGGGTTAAAGGATATTGATATCCTTGATGATGTTGTAATAAGGAGTGGGTCTTCTTTGGTATAGGTGTTGTGTAGTGTTAGGTAGTAGTTCATCCTTTGTAAGGGAACTCGGTATCTAGCCTTGTACCGGATAAAGTGTAGTCGGCGTTGTGATAGGTTTGGTTCTACCTCGTGGAAGAACCCGGTGTCTAGCCTTGTACCGGATAAAGAGTAGGCGATGTTGTGAAGGCTTCTCCGCCATAAGGAGTTTGTGTTGTGTAGTGCTTACGAACTCTCGAGTAGGTGACTAGGGGAGTGGAGTAGGGCAAGGAAGGTGTCCTTGTAGCCGAACCAATATAAACACTCGTGTGGTGGTTTTATGTTTCTCACTCTTTACCTTTGCATTACTTATTTATATACTTATCTATCAACATCCAACATACACATCAACTAGATTGACATAAGTTGATCTAAATAGTTTAAAACGAAGTCTTAACTGGTAAAACTGTTCAACCCCCCTTCTAGTTTCCCACAAGTTGTACATATATGACAAAATGCTCTACTTATATTTTTTAGAGTGTCACTCAATAGTTGTAGCGTGCAAATTATCATTCATAATTCTCGTATTTTGATTTCCGTTAGTTCCTTTAGCTATTGGCTAATAATATCTTTCTTTAAAAAAAATAATTGTACTGATTTTTTGTTTAACAAGAGTCTAAGACTAGATGGAGTGATCGTGAAGTCCCTCCGCGACACACCACTCACGCGCGACATGCCCAAAGCACTAGCCCCATGTCACGACCAGTTTGCTATACTTTGGTGACTCACTAACCATTGTGTTTGGCTGACAATCTTCAATCAACTATTCGTTAGGTATTTAAAAAAAGTACAACACCTCATTTTTCAAATATAAATACCCCAAAAGTTCACTATTTCATACACATCTTTATATATTCACTTTCACACAAAAAAAATATTTAATTCCTGCAAACAATCTGTTATGACTTGTTCGGTTTCACATGCCATCATTGAAATCATGGCTTTAGTTTAAACTAATTGCAGGAGGATAAAGCTCGTCAGCAAGCGTTATGCGACTTAGCTATGCAATTTGACAAGGCATGCCAGGCTAAAGATGATCTGAGAAAGGCATACGAGAAATGCAATGATATTCCTCTTGAAAACTGTGCTCAAATAGAGATCTTTTTAAACAAAGAATCTACGAAAGATTACGAGATGCATAATGCTCTGTCTTGAAAGGCGGGAAAAATAAAAGAACAAATCAATGCTAAGTTTATTTGGCTACATGAAAAATACACTTATAACGATTATGTTTTAGTTTACCTTGTTTTTTAAATTTCGTATCGTAACTTGTATTTTTATTTTAATATACGAGTTTTTTGGAGGATATTTATATGAAGCGAAATGAAATGAGGGAGGAAATGATCTTCGTCCTCCATTTCATTTCAGTTCGTTATAAATATTATCCAACAATAACCCGTATGTGTTTAGTTTTCGTGTACTTTTTTTTAATATTCGAGGTTTTGTTTTAGGATATTTATATGAAGCCAAATGAAATGAGGGAGAAATGATCTCCGTCCTTTATTTCATTCGCCCTCATTATAAATATCCTTCAAAAAAACCCTATGTGTGTTTTAGTTTTCGTGTATTGTTTTTACAACTCTAACAATCTATGTAATGTTTTAATTTATGAATAAAGTTTTATAATTTTGTATGTGTACATTTTTAATTTCGTACGTTTAAGTTCACATTTATGTTTTAGTTTATAAATATAAAGTATTTAATTAAAAAAAATATTGGTATGAAAGGTGAGAGATGGCGATCAAAATAGATGTATGATGAGAGGGAGTAAAAAAAAAGAGAAGAGAAAGAAAGCTGATGTGATATCGAGATGACGGTAAATGGCTCTCCCAGCAACTCTCTTTAGCCTAAGGCATTAATGCACTTTGGCTTTATGTCCTTTAATCAAGTGGGCAGACTTCTAGCTATAGATGTTCTTTTTTTCATGTTAATCCACATTGCACCTATGGTCAACGAATGCTTATTGTCCTATGTCTAATTATGATTTCATTTGCCCCCCCACAATTTTAGAGGTTAATCCGTTAATGTCACAAAATATACTCCGTACGTTATTGAAATTTTTTTCAGAATAATATTCTATGGTTGTCTGTTCAGTAAATTATTAGAAAATATTCAACAATAGGATAAAAACTTATATATACTTCAACTTGTTTTTTGATGAAAATATGAATTGAACGGTATAGTACCTTTGGACCCGTCGATGTCAATTGCTTTCATCTAAAATGCGCACGTCCTATCATGACAAATGAAAACATTGTTTCTTTTCAATAAGTTCTACTAGAAGTGTACACCGCGAACGCCATGCATGAAGACCACGACTATTTCAGAATGAACAAACGTTTTGAGGTGGTGATGTGATGAGATGGTGGTGACAATGGCGATAAATATAGTTATATGTGTTTCTAATTCGCTTTAGTGAATTCGTTTCACAACACTTCGAATGTATATGTTTTAGTTGTAAGTGTTTGTTTGGGTTCTGTAACTTTCACGCGACATCATTATTCCCGCGTATAAAATACCCCATGATCTCTTACGCCAAACACTCCCCAAAAGATATGATTTTGACGAATCAAGATTATATCGATTGGAATAAATGAAATAAAGGTTAAAGTTGTAAAATTTGAATTAAAATAAAATAAACTCACTAAAAATATAAAAACTAAAACTAATAAAAATATATTAAAATGGATGTTGAATTAAAGAAAGATAAAATTTTAGAAAATATGGTGAAATTAGATTATAATATAAATAAGTAGATAAAAGATATTTTAATTTGAAAATAAAGATTAATTTTAGTTGAGTCGATATACGTCATTTTATAATTAGAGCTCCTTATCTTAATTTTTGGTGGTTAGGAGTTAGAACGAGTTTGTTAGAAGTTAGCCTTGGATTTGTTAAGTTGTGCACGAATCTCACGATCGAGCTCCTTATCTTAATTTTACATGCATTATAATATATCTTTCCATAATAAGCAAGTAAAAAAGTCTGAATTTTTAAGCCTTCTAATTTTAGAAGGCCTAAATGCATTATAAATTTCAATAAGTTCTATTTCATGCATAGTTTTCAAGAGTTCGAATGCAACCATTGTTGCTTGCAACAAATCAATCGTGTGTTGGTTTTTTGGGCTATACGTAAGATCAAAAACATCATTGTCATATCAGATTTTTTTTTACAATAATTTAATGACCAACTAACCGCGATGAAATGACTAAAAGACACATTTTTTTCATTTTTAATTTTTTAAACAATAAAGTTAAACTTTCATTAATAATTAACCAATGTTGCAAAAATCGTGAATCGGTGAATGGGCGGTCGACCACCCCGCAATGATGTCGGTCAAGTCGGGATTAATCGGTGATTAATCGGATTGGCATTTCTTGCAATTTTTTTGTATTTTCGGAGACCAAACTAAAAATCTTAACCGATTCCATACCTGCTATGTTCTCAAACCTCAATAAAAGGCTCCAATTATAATTATAATGCTCATTGTGCGTTATAAGTGCAATATACGATCCCCAAATTAAGTAGAATACCTAAATTATTATATTTTTTAAAATGACCGATTTACTCGATTCGGCCAATTTTTTACCGATTCGGCCGATTCAGCCGATTTTTTGACTGCTTAATGTCGATTTTTTTTCTAGGCCGATTTTTTGACCGATTTTTAAAAATCGACAAGGTACTCGGCCGATTAACGATTAATCGGCCGAGTTGACCGATTTTTGCAACATTGTAATTAACAGCATTACATTAATATTCAAATAAAATAAAATATATTACAATAAAAATTCAAATAAAATGAGACAACATATTAGTGTTCATTTGTTCAATACCGAATTTGTTCCACTAAATCGGCTTTAAAGCTTAGATAAGTTGTTTCGTTGTGTACATCTCTAATAACATGTAACGTTTCTTCATGCGTTCTTATGAGATTATTATCACGATGTTTCCCTTTTAGATAAAAGTCGAGAGAGGTTGTCAGCTCTTTGTCTTTTAAAATTTTATATGTAATATGATGCATGTGCACATCATAGCAACATCGGCAATGTGAGAGTTTTTAGTATAACCCACATTTTCTTTATCACGCCAAACACTCATTCAATATCTTTTCTGTTGCTTCACGTGCTTGCTTATATGGCCATCATAATCTTTATTTAGATCGTTAATAAACTCGCCTATAACGCAAATGAATAACGTAATACATATGTTTAATCTTTAAAATATCCTAGTGTAATCAAGCTTTCTATATAAAGCTTATGATTGAGCTCGATTACTAAATGAGCCACAAATTACGCTTGAGCTCGGGCTAAAGTTCGTTTATGCTCAGCTTGTTCAAGCTTTTTTTTCCAATTCGATATTAAACATTTCAAGAGCGACTCTTCTCATTATTATAACCAGTCTAACTTTAACATTAATTTATGGGAATTGATTTGCAAACTTTTACTTTTAATTGGGACACTCTAGTTACTACATCAAACATGTGTAGCATATTTACATCCTATTTTGATTACTTGTACACTCAATGTATAAATAAGAAATAGAAATGTACAAATCATCTTCCTTAATTTATGGAAGTGATTTGAATACTTTATATTTATATTAGAACACTCTAATATACAATCAGTTAAAACATGTTATACTTAAAATACAACTGTCTAATGCATATATTAATATGTATCACTTAAAATTGAAAATGTGCAAACAAGTTCTCTTAATTTATTGGATAAATCAAATTGATGACATCAAATAATGACTAAATATATGCGTCATTTATCTCATATATATTGCTTCTTTTATGTTATTTATGTAAGAGTTGATACTAAATTGCTTCCTTTTGTTAATTACAGTAAATAACGGAGCAATTAATGAAAGGTAAGGAAATGGACGTGATTTGGAGCTAAAACAAAGAAATCAAGCTAAGTCTAATTTACAGAGGTTCAATACACCGTATTCATCATCTAGAATACGGCGTATGCAATTCAAGACTTCATCAAATCCACAAGTCGCGAAGGACACCAATACGGCATATCCAGAATGGCTAATACGTGTATCCACAAGCGGTTCGTACGGATTCTAAAATATTATAATCGTGGGGCCTACGGTTATAGTGCCCGATACGCCATATTGAGGGACTTCAATACGCCGTATCGACCTAAAATCAGAGATTATATAAAGAAAAACATTATTACGAATTCTCGCAACTTTATACCACAATATTCGGTTCCCAGACAATTTTAGAAGTTAAGAAGGTTCTGCAAACTCAATCAGTGATTAAGAGAACTCTTTGTAACCTAGTTTCATCATATAATCATTCTGTTAGCGTATCATATTTACTATGTTTCATACATTTTAGGTTGTGATTATGTTATCTTACTTTGTTACCGAGATTATGTGCTAACACCCTTAAGTGTTAGCCAAGTTTATGAAGATTACGTGTTTTTGATATGTTTTACATCGATTACTAGTTTACCTCGTTGGGTATTATTTATATTTATCGCCTATTCTCGTTTATTTACTTGTTCTTGGTTGTCTTATAACTAGATCTAGGGATTATGCTTAAATTCTGTAACTTAACTACGACATATAGTGGTTATTGAATTATAAACTTTAGATCCTAATTATGATAATTGAATGAAGGATACCAACTGAATTGGTCCTAGCTTAGGAGCACAAGTCGGGAAGGTTCCCTAAGTAGGTTCTTTTATTGTGACTAGTGCGTGTAATACTGCTAGGTAGATGATTACAAGAATGAGTCTTATAAGTTAGTAAAACGCGTTCGAAGTTTAGGCTGCATTTATATCACCTAGATAGATTATAAATAATAGTTGAAGTACTTTATGCGGGCTTCGTTAATGGTGACAGCATTAACCCTCCCTCAGATCCTTGGATTAAGGGAGAAGACCCACCTTGTTTCCATTAGCAAATCACAAATGAGTGACGGTACCTAACTAGAATCATTGCACTAGTAAAACAAATTAAATAAATGCTTAATCAAACTATACTTGGGTAGCACGTACTTCCTATCTTGATTAAATGCCATTTTTACTTCTATCATTTGTCTTGTTTTATTTAGTTTATTTGATTGCTTTATTAGTTTAACTAGAAAACAAAACTCGTGATAGTCTCTCAGGTTAAATCCCCACTTTGCTACTTTAAGTTAATTAGATAGTTAGAATACCGCAGAATTAGTATATTTGTAGATCACTCCTAACTACCACTCGTACTTACCCCACTAGCTATATTTATCGTGTACACTCCCCGTTAGTGTTAAGTCTATTGGTTAGTTCAACAAAAATATAAATAATAAAACTTGGTAATATTAATATAGACAACAAATAACACATCTCAAATTTCATCATTAATGTCTCCTAAATTTGTAGATAATACACCAAAAAAATTTGCAAATTTGCCACCGAAACTAATATGGCGTGCAAAATAGCCACAAAGAACTAACGATCGTTAGCACCCCTCGTTAAGTGGACCAAGCCGATAGGTAATATTTTCATTTCAATGTTCCAACTTAAAAAAACACGTGTTCGATACGTCAATAGCTTAAATTGCATAGCACATCCCAGTAAACCCTTTATTCAAATGGCTAAATTTGCATCTAACGTTTTGTCTATTTATTTGCTTTTTTCTCATCACACTTTCCCGTCAAAACTTTTTCTACATATTTTTTAGTCAAACATATAGTGGTCATTTGTAAATGTGGCAAAACCGCAACAATCAAAACATCTTAGACAAACAGAACCCCATGCCGATGGTTCTACTGTTGTCCTGCATGTGGTTTTATTGGTTGGACAGATCCCCTAGTGTGTTACCGACCGGTCGATGTTATTCCTGGCCTTTTGAGGGCGAGGAATGAGCTTAAAAAAGAGCTGGATGAGCAGATGATGTTGATGAGGAGAGATTGATGCGCAGGTAAATAAGCTCAAGAAGTATCTTGTTTTAAGTTTGGTCTTTGTTTTCGATGTCTTTAAGTTTTTTTAGTTTGATATGAAGGTCTTGTGTTTTCTTTTGGGTATGCTTGATTGCAGGAAATAAGGTCATCATTGGTTTGTATTGACCTTCTTATGTTAATAAAAATTTGATGCTTATGGTATAATAGTGGGATCATTGTTCTTGGTTTTGTTACTTACAAAAGACAATATAGTTGTTATGGATTGTTGCTGATGTTGTTTTTTTGGTTGATTGAAAACATTAAACTGGTATTGAACTCTAATTTATGTAAATGAGTACGATGTTGTCAACTTGAATCAACTTTAACTTACGATAGTCAACAATTGGCCTTTTGATTGCTGAATCTTTATGCAGTAAATTGGCCTTTTGGTTGCTCAACAACTTTGACTTATAATAGTCAATAATTCTTTGTTTGATTGAAAATGTTAAACTGGTATGTAACTATGATTTCCGTAAATGAGTACATGATGTTGTCAAAGAAAAACAACTTTGACTTATAATAGTCAATAATTGGCCTTTTGGTTGCTGAATCATTATACAGCAAATTGACCATTTGATTACTCAACAACTTTTACTTATAATAATCAATAATTGCGGCAAATCTGCATAAACTGAACAACAACCATTTTAAACTCGAATGAAAACTAATGATTACA
This sequence comes from Chrysanthemum lavandulifolium, assembly GCA_022545495.1. Lineage (NCBI taxonomy): Eukaryota > Viridiplantae > Streptophyta > Magnoliopsida > Asterales > Asteraceae > Chrysanthemum > Chrysanthemum lavandulifolium. Next base: position 107,668,839 of record CM040243.1, on the reverse strand, counting down.
AATACCATTCCAAATCAAACTGTCTTAATACCATAAATGTATTGTCTACAACACACAAAGTCACAAATAGACATAATCATTAAATAGTCTTAAAACACAAAAATAGAAAACCATAAAATAAAAGTCAAACATTGTTTTATTTTATTGCACCATCATACTGGTGTTAACTCACTTGGCCTACTTTCCTATTTTGCTTGCTCTCTTGATCCTTTCCTTCTTTTGGCCGCCACCATTCAATGTTGCTTGTGATCCCACTAGTTGACTTGTGCTTCTTAATACCTCAGTTGCTTGTGATCACAATGGATGACTTATCCCTGCTGATATCTCAGTTGCTTGTGATCCCATTGACTGACTAGTAGTTTCTAATGGCTCATCTGGTACACCTTCATTTTTTGATCCATTACCCTTTTTATTTTTTCCATTGACTTGGTTGTCTCTTGTACCTGTACAAGCTCTCCTATTATGGCCCTTTCCAACACACTTACCAAAAGAGATTGTAGTGCCATTCTTTGACATCTTGCCATTTTTCACCAAATTCTTCACAGCTTGTTCAACAATCTTATCCTTTTGCATTCTTCTCTTCTTTCTTAGTCTAAATATGAGAACATGGTGTTGAGGAGGCAGTAACACGCTAGGGATCCTGCATTTTGGCTAAAAGGTGGGACCATTAAATCCTTCAACCTTATACTGATACATCTTTAGCCACGTGTTTAACCAATAACATTGTTCCACCTATTTCTATAGTATCCCAACCTCTTTGCCATGAGATTTCATGTTGTAGATTGCGGCAACAATATGTTTACATGAAATACCAGTTAGATCCTATCTCATACATGTACATTTCCTAATACTTATATTCACAGTACATTGGTCACTCAAAGGTCCCTAACACTGTTATGTGTCCTCCCATTTCATACAACATTATACTCATTTGTTTCTCGCTTAATGTTACTAAAAGTTGCATTTGCAGGTGGGGTTAAGGGACCTTCCCACCTATCTGGCACCTGTTGTACACTAACAATTCTCTTCATAAGACACTCCTTGATGTAATCCAAACAACCAATGATTGGTTGATTTATGTCTTCCACCAGCTTGTTATTAAAAGCTTCACATAAGTTGTTTAGTAGGGTGTCACATTTAGTTCTGCATGTATATTACATAATTTACCAGCATCAGTTTTCAGCATTCAAATAATATTGTTGGAAAAACATGCTGGGATTATATTATACTTGAAAAACATGACCTAGACCATGATGATCGTGGTATCTTTTGTAACCAATCATGAGCTTTAGGGTCCACTGCTTTGAGCTCCTTCATTATTCAATTAAACTAAACAACTCTTGATGATGTTGTACACTTCCAAAGAAGATCCTTGTAAATTCTTCCCTTGAATAACTGTTTCATGTTGTCATATATGTGTCTGACACATAATCTGTGTTCAGGAGTAGAAAACAGTTATGCAATGGGTGGTAATATCTCATGTAACAATAAACATAAGATATGAATGTGGGGTGTATAATGTACAAAATAAATAAGAAAACCATGATTATGCGTTTTGTCTATTTGAGATGAAGGTGTAGTTTGAATTGGGTTGCAAATCAAGGTCATATCTTAGATTGGAAAGGAACAATAATCATGAACTCTTATACTCTTCTTCAACAATTTCATAAGCAAGTGAATAGAACCCATTATTGTTATCCACACAAACAACGATTAAGATTTAACCAGTATATGGTCCTTTGATAAAAGCTTCATCCAAACCCGGTATTTCCCTTCTTCCTGCTCTGTAACCTGTGATGGATCTAAACACACACCTTGTGTTAGTGATACTTTGAGTTATATTAGTAAGTACGCGGAATATACTTAGTAATACTTAGAAGATGGATTGTATGATGTAATGTAAATGAGAACAGTATAACACAAAGCTTCAATATTATTAATAATAATACGAGTGATCTTGCTTATCACTAGGGTTACACCTTGAAGCTCTCTAGGGTTTTATTCGTACCTAGAACAATGACCTAGGACCTCCTTTTATAGTACAAGGAGTCCTTTACAAGATAAGTATAATGCTATCTATAGAGAATATACACAAGATCTTTTCTATACTTATCTATACACGAATACATAACAATTATCCTAATAGCAGTGGTAATAATATGTACTAGCAGGTGGTAATGTGTTTCCACCGCTAGTGCATTCTTCAAGATGTCTTCCACAAGCTTATCGCTGGTAATCATAGCATTATTCCCAACAATCCTCCCCTAAACTTATGATTTCTCTGCAAATCAATAAGTTTCTTCAATCTGCATCATCTGAAGGATTTGGGGAATTCTTCAAAACACTTCACTTTCTTGTTAAAGCATGAATAGCTCTTGAACATTGATCTTGAATCCTATGTATCAAAGATCTGACCTTCTCAGTATCTTCATGAACTCTTATTGTTGAAGACAACATCACGTGGAGAGTTCCACTCGAGTGGGTATTCTTTCTCAAAGAAACATAAATGCATCCACTCCACTTTTGTAGAAACATGATGAACTTCACATGAATCATAGTAAGTCCATGTAGTACCAACACATGAAGCTTCAAACTTCCAGAAATTATTATTAGCATCTGGTTCATAGAGCCTTCTTAGATCAACCCATAACTGCATTTCCTTCATATCTTTAAGATTGTCAGCATCAAACCTTTCTTGAACTAATCTCCACAATGTATCAAGATCATCTCTGTCACATACTTTGATGAGTTCTTCAAACTGAATGAATGATGAAGTTTCACCACCTAGCCATATAATCTTCCATGTTGAAGCAAAATTGCTAGCAGTATACACTTCCCAATCAACAATAGGGTGTCTGACTTCCAGTGGGTCAGGATAAAAATCTTCTTCTTCAATCAAAATCATGCCAGTCAGCCGTTCTTCTGTGAGTTTCTCAGATTGAACTTCTGGTTCTTTAGCAAATCTTATTTTCTTAAGAGTCTGAGGTTCACTATCTTTGGCTTTTATCTTCAGATGAGGATATCTTTTTTCTTCTTCTTCAGAGTTCATAGGAATAAAGTCATTATCTTGCCTCTTAACTTTGTAGTAGACACCTTTAATCTGATCATCAATCATCCCTTTGAATTGATTCTTTTTCCAGCCACCAACACTGCAACAATAAGCTTTCATCATTGAGATAACTTGTGCCTTGGTTGGTTGTCTTGGTTTCTTTTGACCCTTTCTGACTGAACCAATTGCATCTTGAAGTGCTTGTCTATTCTTCATTTAAATGAAGTCCTTCAACTGTGCTGTTCTTTGTTCTTCAGTTAAAGATTTATCTGCAACTAGGTCAATTGCTTTCTTCTTGACTACTGGATCATTAGCAATCAAGAACTTAATCTCTTGTTCTGTAGGTACACATGTAAACTCTGGAGTCTTTTCTCTGAATAATGTGGGTAGAACAGTGGAAATTGGATTTACATCAGTGGAAATTGGATTTACATCCATTGAAGCAGTGGTTTCCATTCTGTCCAGCCGTTTAGCTTCCATGAAGTCTGCAATCTCTATTTCATCTAGCCTTTTCTTGTTTGCAACTTCATCTTCTCCAAGCTTTCTAGCAACTTCTGCATCATAATCAACTTGAGCTTGTATTCTCTTTGAAACCTTCCTTCTTGGTTGCTCTTCACTCTGCACAACTGCTTTACCTTTTCCCTTCTTTTCAAGTTCTTCCTCTGCAGTGGTAATATTTTGTCCAGCAGTGGGAACCATTTGCTCTGCAGTGGAAATGGTATCAGTGGAAATATTTGCAGCAGTGGAAGATGCTTGCTCTGGTTGACTTGTATCAAGTTGCTGTTGAGGAACTTCTTCTTGAGTATCAACTTCCTCAGTACCTTTGCTTTCACCTGTTGGCTCATCAAATGCCAAATCAGTAACTCCAAAATCAAAATCTGCATCTGAATCACCTTTATCTCTAAAATCAATTTTCCTCCCCTTGGTTTCAGCATCTGTTTTTCTCCCCTGTTTGGGAGAATTTCCAAAGTCTTCACTGAATGAGTCACCATCATGAGGTGAGGATGGAGATGAAATCACTATCTTTGCAGTTCTCCTTTTCTTTTTCAACCCCGCAACTCTTTCTTCAAAGTCTAAATCCCGTCTTGCAGTTTTGTAACATCCTTGGCATGTTGCTCCTTTACATGTGCCAAATCTTTCTCTAGAGATTCAACCTGCTTAGTTAACTTGATACATAGTTCCATCAATTCCATAGGTTGCCCATTACCCTCAACACTTCCAACTGTGTGACCTGTTGGGAGAGGTGAATCATAGGGCATTGGCTCAGATTCCATCCTAGTTGGACTAGGTTGAAGCCTGAAACCACCAACGCTTGTTCCTAAACCAAAAGGATCGTGGACATGTTGTGTTGTAATGGGAGGAGTTGGTTGTTTTGCCTCCTCTCATAGGTGTGAGTAATCGTGGAATGTAGTTAATGGTTGGAACTGTGATTGTGGGTGTGTTTTGGGATACAACCGGGATTGTTGCATCTTCACCCTGCACTGCAATTCTTGCAAGCATTTGAGGAAAAGTGGTTTAACAACCCCATTACCATTCTTATCCATGTTTTGAAAAATTTGGGCTTAAGGCAACGGATTTTATAAACTCTTGTATGGGGTTGCGGTGGAAATTCATTTAACATCGCTTGCACAAACCTTGGATACATCAAAATTTTTGTTGAACTCTTTACATTGCCTTGCATACTTGTAAAATATATTTAGACCAATTAAAATCCTATCTCGTGGCTAGACAAACCAAAGGGTAAGCCATTGTTGAACCGAATTGTTCATAAGATGTTTTCTTAGGACTTAGGCAATGTAAGAGAGTATGTATTAAAATCTCCAATGAGGACAAAACCACTCTTTTGAAAGTAGCCTTTTGTCGCTGGTATCATACCCCATGGATGAAAGATGTTCATGAATTTTGGCATGGATAATGTGATGATACCATTGAGATCATCCAATTTGAGAATTCTCCTCAAGGATGACTCAAGAACATCAATAGTTACCCCATCCATCGTGGCTCTAAGAGCATCCACAGTTTCATGTGTATCTCCATCTTCAATAGTGATGGACTTAACAGAGTTCCAAAACTGCTTGATTTGAGAGATATAGATTGTGGGATTAAGAAGTAAAGCATACCTTACATGAGTAGTGTTTAGAAAATCCACAATCTGATGAAAAACTGGGCCACTCTTGTCGTTTGACTTTTCCAAATAAGCCACTTGGTTGTGCTCATCTAAAAAAGTTATTTGTACCATAGTATCTTTTAATGAAAAATATGTTGTGTGAGTATGAATTGAATGAAGAACTCGCCAATTGAGAGAAAAAGATATATACTCTTAGGGTTTGAGAGTTTTGCGCAAGAAAGATTATCTAAGGAAAAGATTTATCTTAAGAGAATAAATTGCAATTAGGAAAGTAGATAATCTTCTAAAAATTTTACCCTATTAATATGGAAAGCAGTTACTCTCAACGGCTAGTAAATTTTTTATCGACACAACAACAGTAACGGCTAGTTCAACAATGGTAAAATAACACCGGCAAGTGGAAACCGTGAACTAGCAAAGGGTAATTTTTCACAAAATTTTCAAGATCGGTGGTAAGTAAAACATATGAAAATTGGATCGCTTTTATTATAGTTTTTAGCAAACTACCAGCTATCAACGGATTTGATATGTCTTTACCATGAGCCGTTTGCTATGGACTAGCCAACTCTTAATCATAAAGAATATGGTGAGTTCATAACCATATAGTTTTTGGTAAACTAGCAACCATAAACGGATTTGTTAAGTCTTTACCAGTAGCCGTTTGCTCTGGACTAGTTGATTCTTATGTGGATTAGACAAAAAACCATTTGTTGTGTGTCTCAGTTACACACCTTTTATGAACAACTCCCAGCAAAGATTGGTTATGTACCTGCAAGTGTTAGTATAGTACAAAGAATATTCATATCCAACTTGTTTTAACCAAAGTTACTTTTAACCAAGCCACTATTCACAAATATCTTCCCAAAGTCAACCCGATAATATCTATATTTACTTTTCAACCTACCAAAATAGGTAAAAATAAATATCTCCTTGAATGAAACCTTTTGATTGACTTTGCCTATATAAAGGGGCTCGGCTCTTCATAATCTTTATCAAAACACATTCTAACTTGCACAAGATCCCTAAAAATCACCATGAGCAATCTTACAAACATTATTGACATCTCTTCTGATTCCTCCTCTGACACAGAGATTTTGATTTGTTCTGAGTCATCTTCAGAGGCATCAGGGTGGGCAGGTTACTTTCCACCCTGTGCTACAAGCTCTTCATCCAAGAAGCCAACTAAGAAGACTGCCAAGCCTGTTGCCAAGCCTGCACCTTCTCTTGAGTTCTACTCCAGCTCATCAGAAGATGATGATGAGACCTATTCCTTGTCCAAGGAGTTGCCAAGGGCTCTAACAAAGGCTTTGGGAGCAGCTCTCTCCAACATGAAGCAGATCTCCATACCAGAGAAGCATGCAAGTCTACCAAGGCCTCTTCCACAAGTTCTTGGTCTTGCTTGTCTAAAAATGCAGTCAACCTTTGAGAACAAAAGGAAGAGTGCACAGAAGGCCAAGCACAACTATCAGAGCAAGGGCAAGAAGCCAATGGAGTAGCTTGTGTAGGGTGTAGGTTGTTTTAGGTTTTTAACTTTGTGTTTTGATGGTGGTTGTTAGTACTCTCAGTTGAATGTAATGAACTTCTTCTTTTGTTTAAATGCAATGAAGTTTCTCTGTTTTACTTTTTCTACTGTCAGAGTAACTTTTACCACTGCTTGCATTTTAGTTTCCACTGTTATCCTTATTCTCTGCATAAAAGTTAGTGGACAAGCAAAAATACAAGCAAACATATACAAACTTATACAAATTCATACAACAATTTTAGTACCAAAACCTCCCTCAACACCAAAGACCATTAGACACAAAATTTTATGGATTAAGCATTCCAATACCTGTTACCAAGTAATCAAATCTACCCACATCAAGTCCTTTTATTAATAAATCAAAGATAGTTATCATCAAGATGGATTTTGACAACTTGAATTAGCCTTTTCTCATAACAATCTCTTATAAAATGGTGTCTAATTTCAATATGTTTAGTCTTTGTGTGTTGAATCGATTCTTAATTATGCAAATGGTACTACTATTGTCAATATAAATGATGGTATTCATAAAATTGTACCCATAGTCCAAAAGTTGATTTTGAAGCCATTGAACTTGAGCACAAAGACTCGCAAAGCACCACATACTCGCCTCGCTTGATGAATTTGCCACCATTGTTTGTTTCTTGAACTGCCATGACACCAATCTATTTCCAAGAAATTGGCATCCACCTATTGTAGATTTTCTATCCAAACTAGCTCCAACATAGTCACTATCTCGAGTAAGTAACCAATTCTAGAGGTGATTCTCTAGGTACCATAATCCCAGATTAGGAAATGCTTTAAGATATCTCGAAAATCTTTTTCACAAAGCCAAGTGTGAGAACTCGGAGTGACTCAAACCTTGCACAAGCACATACCGCAAACATAATGTCCGCCTAGATGATGTAAGATACATCAAAGAACCAATCATAGATCCGTACATGTGCACATCAACCGCTTCACCACTATTCTCCTTCAAAAGTTGATGTGTAGTCTTGTCTCAGGGTGCCGGATGACTTTGCATAAGTGAACTTGAACTTCCTTAGTATCTCACCACATATTTATCTTGATTGATGAAAATACCATCCGCCTTTGTTGTACTTGAAGTCCCAAAAGAATGTGAGTTCACCCATAGAACTCATCTTGAACTCATCCTTCATTAGCTTCTCAAACTCTTTGCACATCTCTGCCTTTGTAGAGCCAAAATAATATCATCAACATATACTTGAACCAAAGAAGATATCATTTTGTCTTTCTTGATGAACAAAGTCGATCCACTCGCCTCTATGAAACCCATTATCAAGAAGATAAATAGTTAAGGTCTCATACCATTTTCTTGGTGCCTGATGCAAGCCATACAAAGCTTTAACCACCCTGTACAGTTTGTTTGGATAGTCAGGGTATTCAAAGCCTGGAGGTTGTGAAACATATACCTCCTCATCAATTTTCCCATATAGAAAAGCACTCTTTACATCCATTTGATAGACTTTAAAGCCCATAAAAGATGCATAGGCTAAGAACAGCTTAATTGCTTCAATTCTTGCAACTGGGGCAAACACTTCTTCATAGTCAATACCCTCCTCCTGAGTGTATCCTTGAGCCACAAGCCTAGCCTTGTTTCTTATAACAATTCCTCTTTCATCCTTTTGTTTCGAACACCCATTGTGTACCTATTACCTTCTTGCCATGAGGTAAATTGCAAAGCACCCAAACCTTTTGAATCTTGAACTGAGCAACTCTTCTTGCATTGCTTCCACCCAACTTTCATCTTCAAGTGCCTTGTATACATTCTTTGGCTCCATTTATGACAGAAACACATGAAAAGACATTCATTCTTGCCTTCATGATTCTTAGATTCATAGATTTCACTAATAAATCCATGAATATCAGGCAATTTTGATTATCTTCTAGTCTTCACTGGTGAATTTACATCCCAATCACATTTTCAAGAGGATGTGATTTATGAATCGAGGTATGAGGAGTTTGAGGAACCGCAATCTCATTTGACATATTTGAGATTTCAACATCATTGGCTTGAGCTTCCTCTCAGAATCGAGTTGTATTTTCCACTTCGTGTTGCGTTGGAAACTTCGCATAGCAAAGGAATCAATTTCCACTACTTTTAGGATTTTCGTGTTCATATTGCTATCTCCTTCTTTCCGTAATCATTAGAAGGTTGAGAATCTCCATCCTTGGAATATCATCATTATCTCGCATAGTCCCAAAGTGGCAAAATGAATTCATCTTGATCATCTGCTTGATCCTTGCTTGGTTCATCATCATCAAGAAACTCTTCGAACTCGCAAAATCATAAGTAGATGTACCAGAGAGATAGGTACATAGTTCATGGTATGGGTTAGAGTATCAAGATCAAACAACCTTTCTCGACCGCCCTTTGATATTCACTTTGTTTTCTAGGAACTCAACATGCAGATTCTCTTCAATCTTTTGGGTTCTTAAGTTGAATACTCTAAAAGCTTTACTAACCATGGAATACCCAACAAAATACCCTTCATCAGATTTTTCTTCAAATTTGCCTAGATGATCTATGGTATTGAGAATAGTGACATGACATCCAAATGGTCTCATGAAGTCTAGGATAGGGGGTCTACCTCTAAATAACTCATAAGGTGTCTTGTTCTTTGTTTTCACTACTAAATCCCTGTTTTGCACATAACAAGCAGTGTTAACTGCTTCAGCCTAGAAAGTGATTGGCAATTTTGAATCTGCCAACATGGTTCTAGAAGCCTCTATTAGTGTCCTATTTCTCCTCTCAGCAACACCGTTTTGTTGAGGAGTTCTAGCTACACTAAATTCCCTTTTAATACCTTTATCTCTGCAAAAATCATCCATAACTCTATTCTTAAACTCTGTCCCATTGTCACACCTAATGATTTTAACTTTCATAACATATTGGTTTTCTACGTCTATAATGAAGGTCTTAAGGATGCCAGTTGTTTCATCCTTAGTTCTAAGAAAGAAAACCCATGTAAACCTACTAAAATCATCAGTCACAACAAGACAATACTTAAAGATTTAAGCTACTCACGATGTAGGACCAAACAAGTCCATATGTAACATATGAAGAGGGTGAGAAATAGAGTTAACCAATTTTGACCTGCAAGAAGCTCTGTGTTGTTTGCCTTTAAGACAAGCAACACATGTTTGATCATTTTCAAATCTAGTCTGAGGCAAGCCTCTTACCAAGCCATCTTTAACAATCTTATTTATGGTTTTGAAATTAATATGACCAAGTCTTCTATGCCATAACATGGATTCATTCACTGTGGCCTTAACAAGCAAGCAAGCATAATCATCTTTAGCAACAATGTAATTCATATCAAAGCTATATAAGTTGCTTTTTCTAGGAATCTTAAGAAGAATCTGACTTTCATCAGGCATCTTAAAATCTTTAGAGAGAACAAAACACATATCTTTAGTAAAAAGAACATTGTTTTTCTTGTCACACATTTTTGACACACTAAAAAGATTATACTTAAGCTCTTTTACATAGTACACAGGTTCAAAATCCAAGTTACTAGTTTGATGACCCTTTACCAAGAACTTTTCCATTAACTCCACCTCCAAAGTCGATAAACCGTCCATCATAGTATTCAAAATTTGAGAGATAGGACTTGTTGCCAATCATGTGCCTGGAACATCCACTATCTGTAGCCTTGATCCGATCTCTTTGTCCTTGGATGTTCCTACACATATAAGAAAGGAGTTAGTTTCCTTTGAGACCCAAGCCATGATTGACTTGGATCCGCCTCGTATCAATATAGTTAAATCTATCAAAGGTCATTGATACACCATTGGGATTGGTTGTTGAGGTAATTCCTTTAGGTTTCCATTCCCAACGTGCTAAGGCCTTCACAAGATTTCCCATGTTACCCTCGTTTTGTTTACAACCCTTGCGCTGAACTTTTGACCGCAGCAGGGTAGTCACGGTTTAGTTTTTGGTACCCACTGTTGGTTATATTGAACCCTTTTATTATTAAAAGACCTTTTCCTGTTTGTGCAGATTTCACAAAAGTTGTTTTGGATTTTGCACTTGCAATGTGTGTTTTAGGGTGAGCAAGTGTTACAGCTTTAGCAAGGGTCAAAAGTTTTAAGTCTACTTTTAGTTGAATCGCTTGGGATCATGTTGTTTGTGTGAATTAGGGTGTATTTTGTTTTGAAACCTGTTTGACTCCACCCTTTTATTCCCATAAACTTCCCTTCTCCCAACATGATAGTCACAATTAGCATGTAAATGTTCAAAGCTACCACAGATATAACATGCTTTATTGTTCATCACAAACTCGCTACCTAGTTGTTGAGATTTTACATGATTCCAACTCCTCTGGTTACCCTTAGGAGTTGATGACTTGTTTGTATACATCTCAGCATACCTTACAGTTGATCTAGGTTTATTAACTTGTTTCCTAGATTCCTCTATAATAGTATTTACAACTTGTGGGATAGAAGCCTCTACATTCTTTTTAACATTTTCATCTACAACAGATGAGTCACTTGCACTTTCAAAAACATCATATTCATGCTTAACCTCTTCCTCACTTGTCACAAATTTGCGAGGACCATATTAAAGATTAGGTTCCTAAAATTCTTCTAGGCCTGTATGAGCTAAATCTATGTCAGGAGGTGATGGAACACCCCTTAGTGGTGGAGGAACTGTATTGTATCCCATACCAGACTTAACTTTACTAGTAATTTGAGCATTCCAAATTTTATCAATTGACTTAGACTGATAATATAAGGTGTCAACAGATAAATTGACATTCTCATTTATCTTTTGAAGTCTTTCAAGCTCTTCTTTTAGTGCCTCATTCACTGCTATATTATGATCTAACTCTCTTCTTAGAACAACCATATCATCATTATATTTTGTCTCATTTTCTCTATAATGCTCTAGTTGTTTTTCTAATACAGATATGCCTCTTCTAAGGTTTGACACATTATATTAGCAGCAAACAACTCTGTTCTTTGGTTGTCATATAATTCATTAAGCCTTTCACATTCTCTAGAAGCCCTACATGTTTTAGAACAACTTTCAAAGTTTTGTACCTCAGAGTCAGAGAAGGCCATGAGAGCATGTTCTGTAGCAATAAAAGTAGCATCTGAAGTTTGTTCCTCTTGTCCATCAGCCATGAAACTCCAATCATAGCTCACACCATCAATTGCCAGCATTGCCTTTGGTTCCTCCACAATTGGTTCTTTCTTTTGCTTGTACCAAGTAGACCTATTGTCCCGCTTCCTTGGTCTTCTCAGATTCTCTAGCAAAATGCCCCAACTTGTGACAGTTGAAACACTCTACTTTCTTTTTATCAAACCCTGCAGTTTCATTACCATTGATGTGAATTGGCTTGTCAGTCTTCTTGTAGAATTTCCTAGCCCTCATGCTAAGAAGAGCTATTTGCAACTTTATGTTCATCTCCTCCAAGTCACCATCATCAATTTGCTCTATGTCTTCATGAGTTAATATAGAGCCATTAACTTGAGTGGAGATAAAGGCATAAAAGGTAGGATCTCCAATGCCAGCAACCTTCTTCTTTGAACCTGCAGTGGTAACAATAGCATTACCAGTGGAAACTGTAGAACCAGCAGTGGCAATGTCATCATCTTCAGAATCATCACTGTCAACAGAGGTTAACATCAATGCCAAGCTGCTATAGCTTGTACCAAGTTTCCCTGCCTTCTTCAACCTTTGTTCAATGAGTTTGAAGTTGTTGAAAAGATCATTGAGCTTCATAGTTTCAATCTCTAGTTTATTTTCCCAGACTGTAACATTAGTATGAAACTCAGCAGGCAAACTTCTTAGAAACTTCAAATTGAGGTCTTCCTTTTCTACCTCAATTCCAAACACAGTTAATTGTGTGACAATCTTCTGGAGTTTGGTGAAGATGATGTCAAGTGATTCATTGCTTGAGCAGAGAAGTTTTCATAACTTTGCTTCAACAATGTCTTTTGAGTCTTCTTAGTAGCATCATTGCCACTAAACACTGAGCAAATCTCTTCAAAAAGTTCTTTTGCTGTCTTGAATTTGCTGAAAGCAATGATATAGTCTTTAGGAAGAGTTATTAGTAACAAACTTCTTGCCTTCATGTCATTCTTCTTCTGAGTTCTTTCATCAGTAGTAGAAGGTGCAGAAACTATTACAACTTCTTTGTCACCAACTTTCTCAGTCTTCTTCTCAGGCTTGAAGGAGTCACCAGATAAGATGATCTCTCACAGAGCATAGTCTTGTATGAGAAAGTATTGCTCAATCATTAACCTCCACATCTCAAACTCATTGAGTTTGAGCTTAGGAAGCCTTGGAGCAGAGTTGGACTGGTTTTCCATCTCCATTGATTTGAGTGAGTCGGTTAAGCTTATTCATTGGATCTTCTGAATCAAAGTATCAGAACCTTTTTCTGATACCACTTGATGGGTCTAAACACACACCTCGTGTTAGTGATACTTTGAGTTATATTAGTAAGTACGCGGAATATACTTAGTAATACTTAGAAGAGGGATTGTATGATGTAATGTAAATGAGAACAGTATAACACAAAACTTCAATATTATTAAGAATAATACGAGTGATCTTGCTTATCACTAGGGTTACACCTTGAAGCTCTCTAGGGTTTTATTCGTACCTAGAACAATGACCTAGGACCTCCTTTTATAGCACAAGGAGTCCTTTACAAGATAAGTATAATGCTATCTATAGAGAATATACACAAGATCTTTTCTATACTTATCTATACACGAATACATAACAATTATCCTAATAGCAGTAGTAATAATATGTACTAGCAGTGGTAATGTGTTTCCACTGCTAGTGCATTCTTCAGCAGTGTCTTCCACAAGCTTATCAGTGGTAACTGTTAGCATTATTCCCAACAACCTGCTTTCAGGGCACCTATACAAATATGAATCCGCTTGAAAACCCTTGAATTCAGGGTTAAATAAGTGTTTGTTTCAACTTGAATCTTACAGCTGTATCCCTATTTCTTTCCTTCAACTCCAGCGTATAATCCTTAAGCATGGCATATTTTTCTTCATAGTCACCCAATATCTGTTTCATTGCTATTTCTTTTGCTCTAAATACCTTTATTCTAGAGATGTTGATTTGAAATATTTAATAATTGATCTTGGAGTGCAAGGATCGGGATGTTAGGGTTTGTAATAAGCATTTTACCAACCTCTGTTGATATGAATCTTGCAGTTTCAATTTTAATATCTATTGTTTGGAGGCATTTATGTTCACCAGTCAATGTTTTGACACTCCAAGAAACTTCATCCCCAACTTTGAGACGTGTAGGGACCACGAGCGTATGGGTTTGTCACTATGCACTTTAAAACATTTTTTGTCCTTAAAGGTTTTGGATGTCCTAATCTTACCCTTTGACTGTGAAGAAGAAGGATTATTTTGACAACCTCCTTTCTTTAAGCTGTCATCATTATCTGCATGTTTTCCCTTAGCATAACCCACAACAAGCCCATTACAGTACACTCTTACCTTTTCGTTATCACACTTCTGTACTTTTACATCTCTTCTAGTCTCTAAAGCATATATTTTTATCCTCTCTGTTAATTTCTTCCTTGTTGCAAACACTTGTCTTACAAATAAGCCACCCATTTTAAGGTTTTATTTCCCATGTACTCCTTTCTAATTTGTTAAAACCTTTTCTTTCTCGCTTTCACAATGGTGGGAGCAAGATGATCTTCAAAACTATCAAATTCATAAAAGTAAAAAAGCATGCTTATCCCTATCCTCCGCCATATTAGCAGCCAAGCTTGTAACATGTTCAATGTGGACATCAAGTTCAAACTGAAACCTTTCATGTCCACTGTGATCATTTGAGGGTATCTTATCTTGCTCAAAATCACTTGCATCAGTCTGATCCACATTGTGTGGTTCTTGAGTTGCCTCTTCAACATGCTCTTCCCTGTCAACAACCTCTTCATCCACATCTTGATCATTAAATCCAAAAACAACATCCTCATTTTCTTGATCAATGTTGGCAAACAGTACATCTACATTTCCATGTTGAAGTTCATCTACCATGTCTGTATAGTCTTCTTCATCATCAGCATCTTCATCAGCAACATTGTCTTGTTGAAACAAGTCATCATCTAAATCAATGAATGTTTGTTTCTCAGCTTCTACAACACCATTAGCAAGGGCTTATGTATGACGTCTTTCATATTGTTAGCTTGACTACACTTATCCATTTGACTATCTATATCATTCAACATTCTGGTAAAATTGATTCCATCAGGTTTGTTTGTTGAAGCTTGACTTTTAATCTGAAAAGAATCAACAACTTCATTGAAATCATACCATCCCAACAACAACATTTTCCCTTCCTATTTTTCATCAAGCTTTTCAACAGAATTCTCCTCGAATATTTTCTCAATAACCAATCCTTTACCTTTAGGCTTTAGCCTCAATGTAAACCTCTATTTCTATATATGTAGGAACATATTTCAACATCTTAACTACATATTTCTTATACATTAAAGGTAACATTCCATCATCCAATGATTCACCAGGTATCCTAAAATGAGGGAATAAAATCCTACCATCCTTGAAACATAGGTCATTTAACAATGCATTATACTCATCAAGCGAAAAACGGTCATAATCAACCAAATCATACCAATATATATCTGGAAAAACTATAAATCCTTCCAGGTGGTGAGGTAAATTCTCCATTGTGAATGAATTTAAGCGTAAACAAGTTGCGGTATGATTCTGTGTAAAACGAATAAACATCAACAAACACCATAAGAAAAAAAATAGTCATATATATAAGTAAAACGTAAACTAATTTTTACTCATATTATGCATGCTGTTAACATGATATTGAACTAAATAATCATAACAATTAACGGGAACCAAACTTACAATAAACAAAAGCTAGATCAGAGAACTTCGTGCGCGATTTTGCCCAAACGGACCAGCCACCATTTTAAAGATATTGTTGATTTTGGATCGTGTTTAAGAACTTTAGAGAATAAAATGAAACTAAGTTTAGATCAAAATAAGGTTTAAGGGTTTATCGGGTTATGTGAAATTTGGTAGGTGGGTGTAGTACAAGTGGGAATCGACTAATGACGAGAATACCCTTAAGGACATAGGTTGAGTCCATTTAACGAGGGGTACTAACGACAGTTAGCTTTCAGTGGCTATTTTGCACGCCACATCAGTTTCGGTGACAAACTTGTAATTTTTTTTCATGTATTTTTAGCAATTTTAAAAAACATTCGAAATTTGCAATCTACCCTAATTTATTAGTGGTACTAGTATCTTAACTCTTATTGAACGTAAACAACGACAACCCATAATAGAAGAAGCATTAAAGTTGAAAACACAGTACCCAACAAAGTGGAATAAGCACACACATGTATAAATGTATAAAGAAACAAGTAATGCTCCCTACAATAGGGGCTTGTTTTTCTTTTTGTAGTAAAAAGAAATCTTGGCGCAAGTATCTAGGGATGAAGTTCTAGATACACCCATATCACATGCTCTTATTTAATGTCCAAAACCAGTTCTTTAGATTGACTCACACGTGTCCATTCACACCCCTCAATTATGGGATCACCCTATTTATAGATATCTTAGCGATGTTTACTATTGGATTTTAACATCTGGCACACCACCTCATCGCTATTATTTCCTTTTGCACATGCAATATGTCTTCTCGAGTAAATGTCTTCTCTTTTTTTATTTGAGTAATAATATTACTATGCTTTAAAATTATAGTCTATATTTATTTCTTATTTGAGTAATAATATTACTTTTAGTTTTAAAATTATTATTTATATTTATTTTTTAAAATGTTTTTAAATAATTATTTATTTTTTCATTAAATAAAAACTAAAGAATTTAATTAACAAAATATTTTATTTAAATAGTTAAAGTTTCACTTTATTAAACTATGTAATTTTTTTCTTTTGACAATAAATTTGAGATGAAAAAAGTATTTATTAAAAAATAATAGATCTTTCTACTACGTAATTTTATTTATCCTTTTACATTTAAGATGATGACAATAGTGAAAAACAATGAAGAGATCAAAAGTGATAGAACATTGCTCTTACTTATTAGAGTTACTTTCACATCAGTAAATGTTATTATGTTGTTAACTCAGAATTTTTTTGCTATAACAGTTATAAATGCATGTGGGTTATCATAAAAATACCTTACTCAAAAAAAAAAAAAAAAAAAAAAAAAAAAAAAAAAAAAGGCCAACACTTGTTAATTGACGACGAGGATACCAATGGTGCGCGAATAGCACCATTAATTTATGGTGCAGAATGGCGGGGCCGGTTGGAAAAAAGTCAATGGCGTGCTGTTTGGATGTTGCGTCGTGCACTCTTACTCATTTGGTCTTAAAATAATTATTCCTAAAAAAAAAATATACGGTAAAAATATAATTGTAGTTGATTTTTCTTTTTTACTACAAAAGGATGGTTTTACTCTTGCTAATTAACTAATTTTGCTTTAAAGTTTGTAATACTAATTTTAATTAATGGTAATGTGGATCAAATCTTATTATTTATTTTTAGTAATAAACAATTAAATTGAGACATTAAAAAAAAAAAAAAAAAAAAAAGGTAAAACCTAGACTTTGGGACAAAGTAAGTACTCTCTCAATCTCACCACTTAAATAGAATATTTCGAACTAAATTTTCTAGTTTTTACTTTAAAAAATTGACAATTATTTTGAAACATCTAAAAAATGACTATAATTTTAAGACGAAAGAAATAACGTTTTTTAAGTAGAATTAATAGTTTTGTGTACAATGTGGCGGCGTGTACATGCTCTTTTTTCCCAATACTCCGTGTATAAGATGGGCTAGACTCTAAGTTTGTTGATGAAGCATGGAGAATTTACAGAGGGTTGATTTTATGAATGTTTTTAGAATTTAGGTGGAATTTATAGTGATAAAATTTAAAAACAAAAATTCAAAGTATAAACTCATATATAAGAGCATTTCGCACCCTAATTTTTTTTTATTATTTTTTTTTTGAGAACAACAATTTTTTTTGTATCTGTACCACTTATCTTATAATATATTTCACAACAATGAGACTTAAACCCATAAGTTTTAGATTGGTGAAGAACTCACATGCCAATAAACAAAAGACCTTGGGTTTTGTAACTAAGATCTTAGATTAGGCCCTGCTAGAAACTATCTTTCTTGAGTTTCTAGTTTAAAAGTTTATGAAGGCTTATCATGAGCTTCATAATCATCCAAAAATAAACAGCATACTTATAAGAGTTTAGACTAGTCGTTATAGTGATCGATCTTGTGGTCGGTCTAGGCAAAAGGGACGCGTCCTTCCCCTTACGTGAGTCTCATAGCAACGTGGCCCCCTTTCTTATGTAGTTCGATCGCCTAGCTGATCGATGTTGTGCATTTAGTTTGTGTTTGTGTTTTATTTTTTTATTATTTTTGTGTGATAATTTTTTTGTTTTGACTGAGGTCACCTTACCACAAGCTAGAATCATTTGTTTAGTCTTAGAAAGAGAATATAATATGATAAAATCTGATAGAATGTCCTGGTCAAGGTTGCGATTGCTACTAGTCATAACTCATATGTCATATGTTATAGCTTAGACTCTCGTAAAGTTTAGGTTCGCGCTAAAAATACCTACTAGTTATTACTCCGTTAGTATATTTATATAATTACACTCAAAGATTAAACCGAATAACCAGATCTATAAACATCACAAAACATCAACTAATATTTATGCAATTGCTAATATCATTTTGTATTATATGTTTAGTTATATGGGTTTTTCTAACTTGTCTTTAGACAATGAGTTAAGACATATAACATCACACGGGACCATCGAAAAGACACATGTATTCATATAAAAGTACAGACAAGTGTATTTTTATGTGGATCCATGCGTATTTTTTGTGTACTTTTGTTGTGCTTAACTTGTGCCCTTAGGGCACAAGTTAGAAAAACCATAGTTATGTATATGTTGTGTTGAAATATTTATCGTTCTAGCTTAATATTTACCAGTGTTGCAAAAAAAAGTCAACAAGGCTGATTAATCACCGATTAGGTGCTACTGGGCCACCGAGCTTTCCGATTTATGTAAATCTTTCAAACAAATCGGTCAACCATGGTCAACGACGGTTAAAGATAGTCAAACTTGCCAAATAACATGGAAATCTTACTGGAAATACCATAAATTCGCCATAAATTAGTTTTAGTCACTTATAGTCATTGTTTATATATATTACAAGATTTTTTTCAAGGAAAATCTTGCCGAAAATACCATCATTTGCCGTAAATACCCAAAACATGCCAAAAATGCCAATACGATTAATCATCGATTCGCTATTTTTACAACCCTGAACAAATGTAATCACTTATAGTCACTGTTTAGATCTATTAAAAGATGTTTTTAAAGAAAATATTTCTGTAAATACCCAAAACTACCCGAAAATACCCAAAACTTGCCAAAAATGCTAATCCGATTAATCACTGATTAATCCCGCCTACACCGATTACAAACTACAAGAGAATCGATCGCCTCACTATCGATTCGCGATTTTTGCAACCTTCATATTTACTGTAATAGTTAACCACATCAATAAAAATTAAATTATTTACCTGTATTTTCAAGTAACATGACAACACATGCTAAATTTTAAGTAACATGCATGTGATGATCATCTAATTCGTTTTGTTAACTATTCTGATGAGTGTAAATCGTCTTTTACAATACACGAGGTAATGCGAAACCTTGAGGGTTTCTAAGAAAGGAAGTGTCACAATATTCTGTATACACGTGCACGTTAAACAAATTTATCCTATCTATGACTCTTAGATTTAGTATGGGATAGTATTATATATAAATTAAATATTTTCTTTTTTGCTATACGATAATCACAATTCTTTGAACGAAAAAAGAAAAGCATTTCGTTTGACGTAGAGTATAATGCAATTTCTTTTTCAATTTTCTCCTTTTTTTCTGTATGATAAGGATTTATCTTTGTAAAGTGTTAGCCATTATCTATACCATCATCTAATACCTTTATACGATGCTTAGACAATTTAATGATACATTTTCCACAAAACGTGTGGGAACAATCTGATCTCGGGTGTTTTGGCGTCGCCATTGCTCATCCCACAAGAAATAAACCAAGAACTTTCCCAAATTAAGAGGGCACTAATCGAGTGAAAGCACGAAAGACTTGAATTTCTTAGGCTTTTATTCCACAAAGTCTCTACAGCAGTGTATTGCATGGGTTTTGGTGGGTACCTAAATGCCAAATATGAGACTTGAACCGGATTCCATCGACTCAAGATAAACGCTTCAACCATTAGATTAACGCTTCATTGGTTTAATGCTATGTTTTATTGACATTTATTCTAGTGATGCTAAATGTCGCGGTATTTTTTATCGTGTAAGTTTTGTGTAACACCCCAACCCGACAAGGGTAGAAGTGTCACATTCTGGTGTCATATCGTAACATACAAATAAAATTTTACAAGCGAAAGCCTTAAATAATAAAGTACCAAGTCATATAGACGAATGACTTACAAGGAAAATACAAAATCCAATATGTCTAAAATAAAATGAAATCTCCAACAATAGCCCAACAAAATAATTCCAAATAATAAGGTATCTAGTGTTGGTCCACTCAAATAATCCAACTCTCACCCATCAAAGCCCATCTTCGAACCTAACACCGCAGCAGAAAAGAAATGCTGGTGAGCTTAAAAAGCCAAAGGAATGATATAACAAAGCTAAAGCTAAATAAAATCAAATGCGAAAATGAAACAAAGGAAACGGATAACAAAGTCGCAATGAAATAAGAACAATGAGTCAATAAGGATCTTACCGAACACGAGTAAATGATATCCAAACGAACAAATAATGTGGAGAACGAAGCAAAGCAAAGCATCGATAACATTTAAATAAGCACATACAACATGCATACAAGAAATCATGAAAACGGACAACTTATAAGCCAAACAGAGATCTAAAAGTTAGCGGAAGCAAGAAATTAGAAAGTGAGCATGGCGAATACAAAAGTCAAGTATCCCACAACAAAACATAACCAAGATTACAACAAACGGTAGTACTAGCGGTAGTCAAAACATGGCAGTCACACGTAACAAGTAGGAAATACAGTATTAACATTATAATTAAATGTATTAAAGACATAGCAGAGCAACTAAACAAATTATCAATCCAGACGTCACGAGTTGAACCATTTACCCAGTCAAAACGTAGCATAGACAGAAATGTAAACATGGCAGGTCAACAATAAGCCGATAAGGACACAACGAATAGTCATAGTCCACGAGATTAACTTAATGAAGTACACATAATAAATAGACAAAACTATCGATTACACCTTAGCATGGTCACCAAACAAATTCAGAGGTTCACATCACAGTGAGATCACATATCATCAGACGAAAACAGGTAACTCAGATAACCGCATGTTAATCACATCATAGCACGATAATCAGTAGTCACATAAAACATAAATAGCATAAACAAATCCAATAAACATATAATAACCCGGTACGTGAATGGAACGATAGTCTGAAATAACGGAATGAGAGTGTGACAGATCAAAGAAATGGAATATATATATATCTTGGTAGTAGAGTGAGTCATATAAGGGTACACAGGATATGGTGCGTTGGGGAATGTAGAAGGTACAATATAGGTATATCAAAGGTGTAAGGTCTGTCAGAAATCCATCTCGAGCCAACAAAACAAACCAATATCAATAGTGGCAATAGTCGCCAATAGTATCCAATAGTAGCCATTGTATTCGGAGGGGTGACCTCGGAATACCAAACCAAATAGAGGGAGACCTCGGTAACCAATGGAGTAGCTAGCTCCCAAAATGTGAGGGGTGTATTGCACACACGCACCACATCACCAAAACAATATATCAATATCAATACAATACAAATCTAGGATGCATCCATACCCCAAAAACAATAGTGGCCATACAATATATCCGAAGCGCGCATAATCAATACAAAATGGGACGATGTGGAACATCACTCATCCACACTGAGTCATGCCATTGGTGCATCAATGACACGGACATGGAACCCCATGCCTAGTTAATGGCTCGGTATCAATCAAGGGTCAAACAAAGGTTCAAAGTGTAGCAATATATAAGTCTTCACAATTAAAGATTCAATATCAATGGTTCACAATTCAGAGGTTCATAGCAATAGTTCAATATCAAAGATTCAGTAACAATAGTTCAATATCAAAGGTTCAATAGCACAGATTCAATAGCACATATTCAATCGCAACAATTCAGTAGCAAAGGTTCAGTAGCAATGGGTTTAATAACGGAAGTTCAATAATAGAAGGGTCAATAGCAAAACAAATATTCAATAGCAATGGTATAGCAATGGTCAATAGCAAAGGGATCGATATCAAAGGTTCAATAACAGAGGATCAATAGCAAAAGGGATCATAGCAATGAAATATCATAAGCGAAATAAAGTCGAGGAATCAGAAAGTCATGAGAAACCCCTACTGAAAAGGGATAGAATAT
This sequence comes from Chrysanthemum lavandulifolium, assembly GCA_022545495.1. Lineage (NCBI taxonomy): Eukaryota > Viridiplantae > Streptophyta > Magnoliopsida > Asterales > Asteraceae > Chrysanthemum > Chrysanthemum lavandulifolium. The sequence continues at coordinate 107,646,579 of CM040243.1, read as the reverse complement.
CTGTACCTTAGCAATGAAAGCCAATGGAAATGTGATCACGAAGAAATAACGTCACGTCTTCTTCAACGAATCTACACAGATTACGGTTCGTATAATACTTATTAGTTCATTTAAGTCATAACATATTTATTGCTGATATAAACCGTATTTATATTTAGAGTTATTAAGCGTATTCTCATTTTTAGTAATGGACCGAAATAAATACTTAATTATTAATTAGCCAAACTTAGGGGTTTAATATAACTAACATCATAGCTTAGGATTTAATATGCCATCTTAACATAGTTGAGGGTTACATATGACACTTATCAAAGTTTAGGTTTAAAGTGCAAAATTTAGTTTTTAATAACATCCATGTACGTGAATTAAGGTGATTCAAAAGCAATCCTCAAGCCCTCCGGAGTTGCTAGCGAGTTGAAGAGAAAGACGTAAACACCTATTCGGCACATACGCCCCGTATCATAGATTCATGCACACATAAATATCACCTTACATTTATTCCATGCAACTTATGTATTTTCATGCGACATAGATTTTCTTTTAACAAACTGGAGGTTCGACTAGGATAGAACGACATGGTCGATTTACCTTTTCATTTAGCAAGTCGTATCAATTTCAACTAAGACTATAACGACCCTCTTCATTTTGATAAAAAAAACAACTCTTTTAGAGACCCTAATTTAGTTGACACCCAAATATTATTTTTAGCCCGTCGAGACCAAACCCCGACCAAGGATTTTCACGACCCCATTAGTATGCCATTTAGTCGAGACTTAACACTTACCAATTCAAATCATTTGACAATAAGAAATCAGCCCGAGACTCGTTACATCTCATATTAGTTTACATGAAGTTCACATGCATATGACATCCACATATCATTCCATACGTACACACTCAGATCTTGAGTTTTAAGAAGATTTAATTTATAAAATTACCATATGACCTATTGACTTAATTTATAAATCACCATACATGACACCCATAAAACGCTTGCAACACAACAGTTACAATACACTTCTTAGGACTTTTAATATTAGCGTGATACCAGATTTAACGAGGCATGCAATGTGTATTTAAAATCAGACCATGGACAAGGATTTAATGATTTTCATTTGTCAATACACATATCACTATTTATGTGGCAAAATTAATGTTCATGCGCCAAGATTTAATGTTGCATTTAGGTGTGATGTTTATTCGTGTTATCATGCGTTCGAGTGGAGACATCACGACACAAATCAAAAAGAAATATTAAGGAAGAAAATGAAACAAGATGAACGATAAACCCTTGTTGCTTGACCAAGAGAGGAACGTAAAACCCAGACCAACCCGCGACAAAGCTGATCAAAGCGGTCACCTTCGAGCCTATAACCCACGACCACGCCTTGAACCACCCACAATTACAAAGAGCCTTCCTTCGCCCTTGCCTTGTCTTGTAGCAGCCTTGATGTCGAATGAAAAGGAGAGAACACTTTTTGTGCCGTCATTTTTTTTTCTAGGGTTTTGTAGGTGATTGAATGTGAATTGGTAAGTTGATAAATGAGAGTAAATGGGATTTATTTGGGAGGTATAAGGGGCGTCAGTTTTGGGACGAAAATAAAGGGAAGAATTAATGACCAAAACACTTTTCCAATTATAAGCAAAATGGCTAGATTTAATTTGCAATGTAATGTATTTTAGAGAGAAAATTCGGTCCATGTGTATAACTAACATAAGTGTAAGTTTTATTTTATTGTTCTTGTACATTAGGTTTGATCATCATTTACAAGTTAGCTTAGAAATGTAATTAATGAGCTCGAAGTATTTTACGTATTCTATAAATGTCAAATTAGAGGGGTAAAATAGTCTTTTAACACGTTTACGATTTTTAGGGTTTTACAACTCTTCCCCTCTAAAAGAAAATTTTCGTCCTCGAAAATTGAAGTCGCATAAGTACACGGAGATGTGCAAGTTCAAGGCAGATGTAATAATCCATAATCTCACACATATCGTAACGATTCCGGCTCCAAAGCGTACAAAACTTATACGTAATGTATGTCGATGAGAATCTCACAAAGGGCACAGAATTTCAAATGAACATGAGGAGTGACAAATAACGGTTATAAGTCTTAGTCCATTCACGTATAACCCTGTGAATTTCCCAAACGTCAGATGATTCCAATAAGTTCAAATTATATGATCTCGGTATTATCACGTTGATCAAAGCGCCATAATACTTGCATCACATAACAAGCCCTTATTGTCACCATATTCTCATCCCGGACATGACAAACCACATAGCCAATATCACACAAAACATATCACATACAAATAACAAGTAACATACCAAAGTAGACCAGATTCATATGCACAACATAAACTGCATCAAACAACTTACTATATCACAATGAAAGGATGCCACCAACTTGCATAAAACGGTTCCTCATGACTCATTACTGACGATCCAAAAGAAAAGCTGAGATATTAACAAAATACCAAACGATAAAGCTTCACGATTCAAACCGAGTTCCGAACAAACCAAGAAAAGTAATGTCGATCAAAATCACGTAGCAAGATATCAAACCGCCTCAAAACGCGTGACAAACGAATCAGAGTAACATAAGTCGCGCCCAAATCATATGAAGTAGATGAACCTTCTCACCACCGGTTGAATCTTGTCTCCGTCTCTTGCGTCTTTGGTTGGCCTGTCCCAGCTTCCTTCAAGAAGATCCCGATGCCCCAGAAGACGGCGATCGGGTGGCTTCGCTTCACGAACCTCTCCACTCGTAGATCAAGCAAAGAACACAGTGTTCAAGACCATCATCTTCGCTCCACGGGCGGTCTCCATCTAACGATCGACAAACGGATGCGCGAAGACAAAATAATAAAATCGAATGTGAAGAGAAGAAGACCAAAACAGTTGAAGACAAACGATTATCGGGTTAAATCGAATGACAAACCAAGAAGAATCGGAATATATCATAACAGATGGAAGCCTAGTGTTCACCCAAGTCCTCACAAAGTCAATCCTAAGGTCAACAAGACGAAACTCAGAGCTCGATACCATAATTGTAACACCCCAACCCGACAAGGGTAGAAGTGTCATATTAGTGTCATATCGTAACATACAAATAAAATTTTAGAGCAAAGCCTTAAAGAATAAAGTACCAAGTCATATGACGATTTGACTTACAAGGAAAATAATTAAAATCCATATGTCTAAAATAAATGAAATATACCCAACAAAATAATTCCAAATAATAAGGTATCTACCAAGTAATCCAACATAAGCCCATCTTCGAAAACACCGCCGAGAAAGAAATGTCAAAGGATAATACCGATATCCGATTACAAATACCAAAAGATCCTATGTTAACTATGGGAGGGGGTGTGCTGGTCTTCAAAGCATTGTTGTGTTTTGGAACTTCTTAAGCGTCTCTTTCCATTTACAACGATCCTTGTCTTGTTGGTCCTCAAATTCAGTCCTTACAAAGAGTTCATGACGAACTTGCTCTTCTTTGTGTTGCTCCAATTTTTCATCCAACCAAAGCACCTAATTTTTAAATACCTCAAAACGTTATACATTCAATGTAACAAATCAAAAAATATAAAAGGTCACAAGTATTATGATAACTACAACAGGTACAAAAACAAACTTAGCCACATATGCCTGGTATAAGCAATGTTATACATTGCTGTAACAAATCAAACAAGAAGAATGTGCATCTAAATCCTTACCTACATGTACAACATCATACATACATAGACATGATAGCAATATGCACCAAGTAGAGTTAAGAGTTGCTTACAACAACATATAAAATGAATAATCAAAGGCATAGAAAATTACAACATGAATACATACATAAGTAGTAAACATTATGGGTGTAATGCTGTAGATATATATGGTGATCACAAAAATTGAGCTAGAAAAAAATCAAGCATAACTTGCAAGTCTAACTTGCACTAAACTATATTCAAATATAGCCAATTTCAACTCAACAAAAATCAAGCATAATCAACCCATTTCAACTCAAACAAACAACCCATTTTATTATAGTCTAACATATCGATCGGTTTCAACCCAAAGCGGCTAATTTTAACTAGCACTTATAATATATAATAAAGACTAATATAAACACATTTGCACTAGTGTGCTACCTGAACATTTTTTTAACAAGTACCTCTGTTCCCCAAAGTGCTCTTCATCTTCACTACAAAATAAATGAAACAAATACATTAGTTACCGGTCTAAATAATCGCATATCCAAAAAGGCTATACAACAACAACAATACCCAATATTGTATGAACATATCCAAAAAGGCTATAAGTGCATCAAATCAATAGCCTAAATAAGAGAAACTTGATCCGGTATCAATCTTTGTCCTTTAATTCTAAAATATCAAAAGATTATTGCGTCAAGCTTGTCCAAACAAACACAAAAATTCGGTTCATATATTGCTATTACTTTTATACTCAATAGGTGCACTTTGAACAGATGTGTGAACCACTTCCTGACATAAAATTTCATAATTCCCAAATTCAGAAAACTAAAAAGCACTTACTCTCATACAATTTCATATAAACAATCAAATCATGTTATTTCAGCTCTTATTCTAAAACTCGGCAAACTATGCACATTTAAAATTTAACAAACCAATCTATCACAATCTCAATTACAAATACCTTTGATACTGTAAATTAAACATGAATGAACATTTATTACATGTTATTAACATGTAAAGAACTTCAATAGCAACAAATACCTTTGATACTATGGATACATGAACTTTAAATTGGATTCCATGGTCCGACCGAAGACTGTTGGATGTGACTTGTGATGATTTGTTGACGGCAGAGATAAAGATGTGAAGAAAATTAGTTTGGGGAGAAAGTATTATGAAGAAGAGGATGTTAGATCTGAGATAAGAGATAAAGATGAGTGGAGGGATAGTTTGGTTTTAGGGAAAAACTTAGCGGGCTAATGAAAAGTTGAAAGGGAAATTTCAATTTTGGGCAAAAGTTAGTGCGGGATTTGAAAAAAAACTTACAAATACATTTAACAAATGAAATAGTTAGTCTTTTTTGTTTTAATAAAAACAATGAATCCTAAAATAGTTAGTGTAAGGTGCGGCGGGTGCGAATAACCATTATCGGTGTGCCATCTGAGCATTATTCAATGACATCATTATAACTAATTATTTTCTCCAGCTATAACTGTTATAGGCGCAAGTAAGTCTTATAACATACCAACAAAAATACACCACCCACTCATAAAACAAAATTAAAATAAAATAGGGGAAAGTAGAACGGGTCTCGTTGATCGACCCACGGGACCCAATGATGTTGGTATGGTGTGTGATGTAGTGCGATTCTGACGTCACCGTAGGTGTCAAAACACCCAACAACGGGTTGCATCGTTGCCCTCTTAGTGTCATGTAAGCGTGATTAATGGGTGGTTGTGTTTACTTGTATTAGACACTTATTAGAGAGGGGGTGGTCACTACAATACCCTAGGTGCCACCCTCACTTCCATCCAATAACCACATTACACATCAAAAGTACCCAATTTTACCCTAACCATACCCTAAGTGGAGGGTGGTCACCAATTTGTGCAGATTTTTTTTTTTTTTTTTTTTTCATACATAAAATCACATACAATATTTAAAATAAAACATACCATTTCATTAAATAAAATAAAACATTACATAATACTTAAAAAAAAAAGATAACATAATACTTAAAAACATTACATAATTTGAAATTAAAACAAGTTGAAACTACAACTTAAAATTGCAAGCCCATCCGTGTTTGGTATGAGTTGGCGTTTTTGGTTGAGCGAATTCCAACATAGCGGGATCATGAATGTGATCATCGGCTCCAAAAATACTTCATCTCCGTTGTTCATTCTTGAACTTAGCCCCTCGATTTGTGTAGCCAACAATTGTTTTGCCAACGCATCCTTCCGCGTTTTTCTGCCAAATATTCCGTCTTCTTTTGGTTTTAAAGAGGATTTTTTTTTTTTTTTTAATTTTCGGCCAAATATAGCCGTTGTCACATGCAACGTCCCTTTTTTTTCAAAAATACGCTGCTACAAACACACGGGTTACCAAGCCGATTTTGATAGCCGAATTTGATACCCTAGGTACCGGCGGCGGTGTTACCGCTCGGGTACCCCTACCCGAATTGGTACCCGATGCCCACTCCCTCCCCTCTTAGCATATTTAAAATAAATAAATTTATTGTATTGTTTCAAAAAATTTATAAGCTTAGGCTTATAAATACGGCTATGACTAAGCGATCTCTTTGTACGTGTTCATTTGTTCAGAAAAGTGAGATTATATGTCTTAACAAATCATGGCACAAAATGATAATAAACGAGCTAAAGTGAACAAACAAACATAAATGTAATGGAATTTGTTTTAGTTATGAATGTGGTTGTGTTTGGTTCAGATGAAACAAGCTAAGTTATTCCTAAACCTACACATACACATGTGATACTCACATAAATAGTTACATTAATAAACAAATACATATAATATGAAACTACAAACACATATGAAGACATACTAAGTAAAGCTTGAATGTGTAAGTATACATAAACATAAAGACGACATTTTTTGTGGGAAATTTGTGGGTATTTACACACATATTTCCCACAAAATTATCAAATCCGTAGGTAATCTGTGGGAAATTACCGGCGAACTTAACAAAAACATGATTGTTTTCTTTTAATTTTTTGATATAGTTACATCGCTCACGAATATGCACATCCGTGAGCGTACATACAAAACATTTATAGATACAATGAATGTCATAAATGGACATCTGAAACATATCGTGTAGGTATCCATACATATACAATGGTTTGTTCCACTAAAGGTTATACATAAACCTACACATACACTTATGATACTCAAATAATAGTTACATTAATAAACAAACACATATGAAGTGCGAATTAACTTACACCACATATATACAAATGTTCATGTATATGCTGATGGTTCTTGTGGCGTGTTTACATAAATCGCATTAGATATATACACACACATTTGTAATACCTACACAAATAATTACATCAATGAAAAAGCACATATAGTATGAAGTTACAAACATATGAAGACATACATAGTAATGTGGGAAATTATATAAAAAAGAAACACAAAACAATATATTTGTGGGAAATCGGTGGGTAAACTACCCACGAATTTCCTATGGATTTATAAAATCGGTGGGTAAACCGTTGGAAAATTTTGTAAACAATATTAAGCGGTAAAACAGTAGCTAATCGGTGGGAAATTTGCGACACATTTCTCACAAAAAACTTGGTCAACAAATTGGTGTATAACTCGTAGCTAATCCGTGGGAAAATAGCAACCGATTTCCCACGGAAAATTGGTCAAGCAATTGGTGTGTAAATTGTTGCTTATCCGTGGGAAATTTCCCACGACCTTTTTCCTGTGGGAAAATTCGGTGGGAAAAGACAGTTTTTGTAGTAGTGTTTCTGTATGATAAGGATTTATCTTTGTAAAGTGTTAGCCATTATCTATACCATCATCTAATACCTTTATACGATGCTTAGACAATTTAATGATACATTTTCCACAAAACGTGTGGGAACAATCTGATCTCGGGTGTTTTTTGGCATCAGTTATTGTCTATCCCACAAGAAATAGCTCCGGCAACTTTCCTAGCCTAGTAGGGCACTAATTGGAGTGAGCACGAGCAAAGACTCGGACCCCTTAGCTTTTATTCCACAAAGTCTCTACAGTGTGCACATAGGTTTTGCGGAGGTGGGTACCTAAATGCCAAATATGAGACTTGAACCGGATTCCATTGACTCAAGTATAAATGCTTCAACCATTAGATTAATGCTTCATTGGTTTAATGCTATGTTTTTATTGACATTTATTCTAGTGATGCTAAAATGTCGCGGTATTTTTTATCGTGTAAGTTTTGAATTTATAATAGTGAAGTGATACAAATTTGTATGTTTCGAATTTATGATAGTGAATCAAAACGTGTAGTTGTACGTTGTCATATTTATGATATAGTATGTATGTTGGAATATGTGTATATTTATAAAACCGTGAATGTCCGGATTCGAACTCGTGACCACGGGATTGCACACATTAGCGAATGAGAATTAAAGTTAATAACTAATGTTAATGATTACGATTAATTATTACACATAAAGTCCGTCTAACGATTGTTAAGTATTTAACGGAAATGACTTACGACCGTTAAATGTAAAATGAGAGAATATATGGTGAATATCTTAAGTTTGTAAAAGATTCGGGTTCCCTTTGTTCTCCTCTATCATGGCCGGCCAAGGGGGAAATTCCAAGCCCAAAACCCTAACTTTTCCTTCAAGATATTAGTTCACTATATATACAAAGGCTAGGGTTAAGGTTTTTCATAACTTTGTGCATTGAATTAACCCTAGATCTTTCCCTCTCCTCTCTTGCTTACATTCGGCCGAAACCCCCTCCAAAAGGGTGTTTTGGTTTTGTTTTTCATTAAACAAAGGCTTGTGTTAGATCTAGCAATCGCTTTGATTCGCGGTTAATTCGTGTGTACAAAACTGTGGTAGTATGACACTATTATTACACCAATTGGTTTGAGTTGTAAAATGGTAAGGGACAACTCTTTAAACCACTTCATTACATTCAATAAAGAGATCTAACCATTTGCAAGAGGTACGTTACGCATTCTTTCAGTTAATTAATTATTGTTATGATTCTAAGTCTTCCGCTGTGTATTCTGTGATGTCTATATGTTTTATTGTATATCATATATCATAAACTCAACAGTGGCATCACGAGCCTTGTATAACAAGTAATTAATTACTGAAACACATAAAATAAATAAACATGATTGTGTTATTAATTGTATGCGTAGATCTAGGGTTTGCAAAACCTAAACCTTAATTTTGGGGGTTTTTGGGTGCCCTAGTTAGGTTTTTGTAAACTTCTGTTTTAATTGGATTAGAAACCTTAGGTCGCATGCAATTTTATGTGTATTGCGTAACTCTGTTTAATTGCATTAATTGTTAAGTGTGATTTACATCCATGATAAATACATGCATGTTTTGTCATGGATCTGCTTTTATTGTATGCTTTACTTTGTTAAGTGATATACACTAATATTATGATAGATCTAAAATTGGGGAAGACCTCAATCATTATTATTTAATCAATTATGTGCTATGTGGTATGTGTTTAATTTTGACTTACGTAATCGATGAATCGATGCATGTGGCTCACTTTGTACATTGCTGAAAATGGGTGAGAGTCTTAATTAAACATATACATATTGACAGATCTAGAATTGATTATTAATAGGATTTATCAAAAGGTTTGCATGTAGCTATTTGATATGCATGACTTATTATTAGGTTATTCATTCATTGTTTATTTGTTTATTTTTAAATACTTGCTTGTTATGTTATGTGTAACAAGGGTATTTTGATAAGAAAAATAAACTGACCTAAACAATGGTGAAACATGTAATTTTAAGCATAATAATCATAATCGTTTAATTGATTGACTTTTTGCACAAAATAGTTAGAACGGCTCACCCATTAATGACAAACTGTGTGATGGGTACAAGGAAGGTACACATTAAATTGTGACCTTAAAGAAGAGGGTTTTTAATATGCTTCGCGCTGACCTGATTCTCCGCTCGTTTGTGCGTCTTAATGGAGCTACCAAGTATTCCTATATATATGTGCATAAAATCGTAAGGGTGAATTTACTTTAAATTCTACACGCCACTTTTGTGGTAATTATCCGAATAACTTGGGTCTTATGACTCATGTAGCAATAGGATATAGTGGTAATTAAAGGTAATTCTTTAATTAGTTTACCAATACCTCGATTAAAGTTTGATGATGAAAAGCTTAAACATTAAAACATGGATATAACTGTTTTAATAAAAACTTATGCTACGAAGATGAATGCATGACATCTTTGTACATATTTGATTTGACACCAAAAATCAAATTTATTACCCTTAATTTAAGTTGTATGCCATCCAACGAAATGGAAACACCTGAGATTACCTTTTATTTGCGTGAGAACGTGATTTAGATCGAAATCAAAGGGTAAAATATCCACGTGGCGTGAGCGGGCATGGATGATTTTGCGGTTTCTTAAGTTGGACAACTTAATTGAGCTTTGTAGTGAGCCCGACAACTCAAGGCATAAGATGGGAATAAAACATGTTTACATGGCAATTAAAATTGGCTAAATGTAAATCCCATAAATCTAGGAATTGCAATTTGAAAATTGGCAATTGAGGTTCGACTCGTACCATCTTGAATAATTTCATTACTAGCAGATTAACTGATGTGATGAAACTATGTCAATTTTGATACTAGTTTTTCAGTGAAAATTAAATGGTTATATGCTTATGAACCATGGGTAATTAATTTTCTTAAAAGGTTAATTATCGAAAATACTAAAATTAAATTTTGTAATTCTTTTGTATGTATAAATGCAACATTTAGCCGTAAACGAGGTTTAGTCTTTGATCAGTAAATTGATCCATTCTGCTTTCAAACAAATGTTTGATCGAGAATAATTTGCCGAAAAGACAAACGAAGTCTCTTTTCCATGGAAGAAGCATGAGACTCAATCCTATTCCTTTTCATGAATGAGAAAGGTATAATAGGAACGTCATAAATTGTCTAAATTCTAATGTAACTCATAGCAATGAATTGCACATCATATTTTCCATAAAGATTTCATTACCCTCATTTGGTGAATGAATCCTTTTTGTAACAAACATGAATGTTGGTTAACTGGAAAACATGTATATGAGTTACAAAATTAGAAGCTAGACAAATTACCGCGAAAATTGGTAAAAGGCAAACTAGAATATTTTATCTAGTTGTTTTGCTTTAGCCTTTAAAGGTGCTACATACCAGTATGGGCATGGTAGCCTATTAAGGAAGAAATTGCATACCCAATTTTTCAAGTTAATAACATTGATGGATAACCCATCATTCATAGAGTAGAATACACCTTTTAGTACCTTAGTAATGATTACGTATGGTTCTTTAAAAGTGTAGGAAAGTAAAAAGCAAGCAAGTTGTTTTCACTGATTATGAAACACTTACAATGTTGTCAAAATTCAGTGGAAGCATTTGTGTTGCATTACTGAATAAGAAGTTGTTATAATGATTTCTAATTCAGTGGGAGCTACAAGTTTTGTTTCCTGTGTAGTACCCAGATTATCTTCAAAGATAATTACTTTCCAATTGTAGGCACTTATGTTTTTAAGGATAGTCATGTGCGTTTCCTTACTAATCAAATATAGTCCTACATCTACTGGTTATATCTGTGACACAAATCATATTAATCAAATAAGCGAACGCGTATCGTGTTGTTTATATGCTACAAGATGTTGTTCCATGCACAAGTGGGAGAAATCTTTATTGTGTGCAAGGTACAACACATATAAATATGATTTAAATGGATTCTCTTAACCGCAAGGTAAGAGAGTAACGTTCCAATAGGAATTATACATTTCAATGTGTATGATTGCCCCATTAAGAACATGTGTCAAGATGATAAAAAATACTACTTTAAATATTTATGTCATTCAATATTTAAGAAACACTTGTAGTTACAATTTATGTTACGTGAACTAGATTGTAGCCCAAGCTAAAATATCCACGTGTCGTGAGAACGAGCATGGATGATTTTGCAGTTTCTTACGTTGAACTTTTCATGGAACGACATAATTAAATGAAGTAATCTAATACTACTTTGAATTTAAGTATTCGTTGAATGACTTAAATATATGTAGTAAATATTAACTTGAAATATTAATTGAAACCCGAGGTGGTGTTCATAATTACTTTAATTATAAATGTTTATGATTTTGTAAAGTCACAAACATGAAGTCTTTTAATACAAGACTTACAATATAAAGTAAGACGTTAACTTGCTATGTTTTAAGACATATGCATGAAGTCAATGAGTTGATCAATGACTTATAACGTATAGTGGAATTATAACTGATATGTATTTTGACTTGGTTAAGAATACTTGTGTTATAATGCATGCAATTGACTTGGTAATTTTATTGTACCATTAAGTTTTGTTGGTAAATAGGTAAGCCAAAGAGTAGATGGTTATCTTAAAATATTGTTAGATTATCTTACAATATTAATTCTAATGAAATACCATAGTTTTATGGTATGTTCAGTTAGAAGAATCAAAATCTATTGGCATATTTGATTCAAGATAACTATAGTTTCTTCCACATGTTATCAAGGTTAGAAGATTGAGTATTGCTTGAATATACTCAATAAGACTCCAACCTAGAAGATTGATAAGACACCATTTATTTATGGAATATGATGAATCACATTAAGTCTTATAATGAAGTTCTGAATTTGTTAAACTACTTGTAAAGTGGGTTGTAACAAACTAAAGTCAGGAACTGTCAATGTTTTGTAATATCCCAAAAGAGAACAATGTATTGTTGCTGTACTTGCTAAACCATTTAAAGGTAATCTTTAAATTGTTAAAGGCAAGTGAGAGTTTTTGTTTAGATCTTGAAAGATTAAAGTTACAAAATACATAATCTTCTAAAATACACTTGCAAATATCATGACGAGGCTAAACATGTAAATGATAGACCTCAATATGATGGAATTGTCATTCATAGATCCGTAAGGATATCTCGGATATTTAATATCTTTGAGGATTATGAGTTCTGAGGATCATGGTAAGCTTTGTTAATCATGATGATGAATTTACCAAATGTTGAATTGTGGTAAATCAATCATACTATGAATGTTGAGAGGCTGTCCATAAAGATAATCAATTTTAGATACTTGGTTTATCTAAATGAAGATGATTTTCTTCAAAGGATGAAAACCCTAGTGGTTTAAATTTTTGTGTAGAAATCATATGGACAATATTGTACACGTATTTAATGTATGTCTAGTGATAATTGTATTAATCATACTTAAGCAATTAACTATGATTGAATATTCTTTCCTAGATACATTAAATAGAATTATAAAGATTATAATCGTCATACTTAGTTTCATTGATATGAAAGTTTGACAATGAATATCAAAACTCTTTGTTTTGGAATTACTTTTGCGAGGACGATAAGTAATGCAAAGGAGTTTTATGAATTCAAATAATCTTTGAATATGTACAGACTGCAAGAATCCATGAATGGATATATGCATGCATCTAGGAGATGATTCTTATGTTTAATATTAAATCCATGTTTGATTTAATAATTAAAATAAGATAGCTCATAAGTATTCACGAAGCTAGTGGGAGTATTATTTTTAAATCTTATATGTTGTATGGGCAACTACATTCCACCAAAATTAAGTTTTAGTTGGGAATGAAACTTCGTTTGTAAGATTTGAAAATAAGACATACAACCTTGGAATATATGTTTATTACTATAAACATATGCGGTAAATAAACGAGTCTAATAAAACATGATAAATACATATCTTTGACAAGATAGAATATGAATGAGATCTTAAAGTCTAACTTGAAGATTCATCATGTACATCATGTTGTGTATAAGATTGTTGTGTCATGCTTGGTTACAAGATGATTTAACAACATTGAAAGTTGTTAGTGTAATAAATATTTTAAAAGAAATATGTTTGGATCTAGAATCACATTCCACAGTCTGAAAATGCTCCTAGATTCTATGGATGAAAATATGACAAGTGTTTCATAATTGCCATTGCCAACAAACTTGAGTTTTGGTAGGCACCAATATTACACTATAACTGTTCAAAGTTTACGGATGTTTAAAGAGCATATTGTTGTACACAATGATGCTAGTATAATTGAGATGACACTCAATTCTAGTCATGGTATCCTTGATGATGACCATGTTAACTAATTATGTTCCGCTAAGGGCATAGTTGTATTATACATTAAAGAATAAAGAATACTTTAAACTTTAAGTTTTGGAAGATGATTGTCATAAAAGGGTGGTTCAGGTTATCACGCATCTTAAGGAATGATATGACAATATCAAGATATGTGTAAACACATACAAGAAGTTCACTTATTGAATTCTTGAAATAAGTATTCTCAAAATTCCTATAGATCAAAGTTAGTTGAAATTATGCCCTGTCAACAAGTATAATTATCATGACTTGAGGCAAAATTCATTAACTAAGAATTATCATGCATTGATCTGTTTAGTATTTGGATAAAGGATATTGTAAACATTATTATTCAAATGAAATAAAGTATTTTGTTATATTTATTATTCATTTATTATAATGTTATCATGTATTTGCATGTTTAAATCCTTGAATAACTTAAGTTATTCTAAAAAGTCCGTTGTCGATCAATAACATGGGAATGATATTGAATTAAGACAAATCTGAGTATTAGTTAGAATATACTTGAAAGTATATTGATGCGCAGCATGACTAATTTCAGATGATATTTAATGGATTGAGTATAAGACTTATCCTACCCACATGATGGTACTTTATGGATCTTAGTCATTAAGTACATCATGAATATTTATCCTCTGACTTGAGATACAGAGAACTGTCATGGATGTAGTGCATTCACGTGAAGCAATCTAACGCTATCGTGGCTGGTAGTTATAAGGGTTGTTTTCGAAGTGTTGCGAAACTTATGAATTACGCTCGTAGTCGAAATAGGATTTGTTTCCTTCAAATTTATTTTGAAGTATAATACTGCTGGGCCCCTCGTAGGGTTGTCAAGATGTTTGCATGGCCATGCCCAACGTCTTCTGGAATATGTTCAGAAGAATTGGTAATCTTGATAAATCATATAAAGCGAGAAACATAATAGTTAATTAAGAAATGAGTGAGACCCATATTCTTATTAACATGGTATTAGAAACAAAAGGATGAATATGATGATGAATCATCAAAATTAGTTTTTCTCCAGAAAACTATACACGAGTTGTACCGAGGGCATTGGCGGGTTGCTAGACACTAACCAATGTCATTACACGTTTTGTAAACATATCCAAGTGGGAGCTGTTGGAATATGTATATATTTATAAAACCGTGAATGTCCGGATTCGAACTCGTGACCACGGGATTGCACACATTAGCAAATGAGAATTAAAGTTAATATTTAATGATAATGATTACGATTAATTATTACACATAAAGTCCGTCTAACGATCGTTAAGTATTTAACGAAAATGACTAACGACAGTTAAATGTAAAATGAGAGAATATATGGTGAATATCTTAAGTTTGGAAAAGATTCGGGTTCCTTTGTTCTCCTCTATCATGGCCGGCCAGGGGGCAATTCAAGCCCAAACCCTAACTTTTCCTTCAAGATATTAGTTCACTATATATCTGGCTAGGGTTAAGGTTTTTCGTAACATGCGTTGAATTAACACTAGATCTTTCTCTCTCTCTCTTGCTTACATTCGGCGAAACCCCTCCAAAAGGGTGTTTTGGTTTTGTTTTCATTAAACAAAGGCTTGTGTTAGATCTAACAATCGCTTTGATTCATGGTTAATTCGTGTGTACAAAGCGTGGTAGTAAGACACTATTCTTACACCAATTGGTTTGAGTTGTAAAATGGTAAGGACAACTCTTTAAACCACTTCATTACATTCAATGAAGAGATCTAACCATTTGCAAGAGAGTGCGTTCGCATTCTTTCGGTTAATTAATTATTGTTATGATTACTAAGTCTTGTTGTGTCTTTCTGTGGTGTCATATGTTTTAGATTTAAGATCGTTTGAGGACAAAGATTATTTACATCTGGGGATCAATCTCCACCATCCATTTTTATTTGATCTAATGGATGAGATTAATCCCAACAATTTAAAAAGCCACTTTCATCATTTTTTAAATATTAATATCTTTCAAACCGTTAATCGTTAAGCGAAAAAAATATATCATTCGACGAGCGTTTAATTATCTTTCATAGATAAGCACTTTGAAATAGTTTCGACAAAATTTTTTTCCGTATTTTTCACGTTTTTAGTTTTTTCGTTCTTGAAATTTGCGTTAAAAATCGTATATGATAAAGCACTAATTTGAATATCACATGTGATATTAGTGTAATATCATATATGATATGTAATATCACGTGTGATATTAGTGTAATATCACATATGATATATTACATGTGATATTACATATCATATATGATATTACACTAATATCACGTGTGATATTCAATTTAGTGTTTTATCGTATATGATATTTTAATGCAAATTTCGATGGCGTAAAAATCAAAAAAAATCTGAAAACGTGAAAAAAGAATATTTTTCTTTTTCGAAAGTATATCAAAGTCTTGTCTATGAAAGATAATTAAACTTCGTCATGACGATAAATATTTTCACTTAACGATTAGCGGTTTAAGATATTTAAATTATAAAAATATGTGAAATAATAAAATCTTTTAATCCATTGATTTCTTTTTAAATGGATGGTGGAGATGAAGTCGCTTCTGGTATGTGAGAAAAGTTTGGTATGTAAAATAAGCTCTCTACATGTTTTATTGTATATCATATATCATAAACTAAACAATGTATACAAAGAGTTATGATATATAGTATGTATACATATTTGTGAACATTAATATCAAACATTTCATTATTTCTTCAGGTTTGAAAAAACATGACATACACTTTGACATTTTCTGTTATAACTTATAATTGAATCTAATTTATCTGAGTCATAGTGGACACGTAATTTTGAATCATGTTGCGATATTCCTAATTATGGACTATATATGGAGTAGTTAATATAACGTAGTGATAAAAAGCAGTAGTTAAAGTGACAACCCATGTTACTTATAATAAAAAAAGGTATTTATCATCTTTACACGTACGCTATTTCAATCTAAACAATATTAACAAGTACAAGGAAGTCGTTAACATGGTTCATTTAATTCCATTTCGGTCTTTGAAGAAATCTGAATATGATATTTTATGATTAATATAGAAGATACAGAAGATCACTCGAGTTAAAATAAATTACTTGACCAGACAATCTCACAGAAAATCCACGACTAATCGTTATGGATTTTATTTAACTTTGCGGATCTTCCTTCCTCCTCTATTGTATTTAGATCATAAGGTCCACTAGGTGTCATGGGTCTCGTGCCATGAGTAAAAGTGTTGCTACTTCAATATATTTTTTAACAACACTTTAGTCTATAACACCAAAACTTATAATTTAGCACAAAATACCCTCTTTCCAATTCTAGTGTTAGAAGAAAGTTCCTAATCCACATATAACCCAATAAAATACAACTACAACATCCAAAAATGTCAAAGTAAAGGAGGTCAAGGGTAGCAAACTACCAAAAGTAAAGGGACTCATAATGACAACTTTGTAAACTCTAAGTAGCTTAGTGTTTCTTTTCTGTTTTCAGTTAAGGGCAGGCCCGCACGCCTTATTTGAGACTACTAAGGCAGGCGGTTGACTATTTTATTCTCTGTATATAAGGACTTGATCCTTCATTTCATTTTGATCATTGAAACATAACAGAATTATGTTAACTGTGTGTTTCGTGTGTGTTTCCACTGTGTGAAATCTATCTGTTCACCATTCAACACATGCTAGTTTTAGAATAGGGAAAAACATGTTCATAAAAGGTCACATCTCTTGAGACAAATCTAGTATGAGTAAGCAGATTCAACAAAGTGTAAACTTTTTGATGTTGTGGGTAACCAAGAAACAAGCATGAAACTCCTCTGGTTGCATTTTATCAGTTGTTCTAGCAGGATTAGCTGCAACAACTAAACATCCAAACACCCTTAGAGTAGTATAGACTGGCTTTTTGTTCATAAGCATTTCATAGGATGTCTTGTGGCCCAACACAGCTGAAGGAAATCTATTAATAAGATAAGTGGCAGTGATCACACAATCTCCCCAATAGGACAAAGGAAGGTGAACATGGAATCTTAAAGCCCTTGCAATTTCTAAAACATTTATGTGTTTCCTTTCAACTCTCCCATTATGTTGTGGTCTATCCACACATGAGGTTTGATGTTCAATCCCTTGCTCAACCATGTAAGGACCCATAGAACCTTTAAGAAATTATAAGGCATTATATGATCTAACTACTTTCACATGCTTCTCAAATTGGGTATGGACAAACTTAACAAAGGACTTCAATACAAAATATGCATCTGACTTCTGCACTAGTAGGTATGTCCAAACAGCTCTACTAAAATCATCTACTATTGTAAGAAAGTACCTCTTATGACCAAGAGTAGGGACTTTGTAAGGTCCCCATGTATCAATATGAATCATATGAAAAGCAGTTTGACAATGAGAATCACTATTAGGAAAAGGAAGTTTAGCAAACTTTGCCATTAGGCATGACAAACAGACATTAAAGTCAGACTTAGAACCAGTAGGGATACAAGGAATGTGTTTTAGTGTTGAATCAGATACATGGCCTAGTCTATGATGCCACAAACTGTAGGAATCATTGAATACACTAAAAGCAGACTTATTAGGCATAGAGTTTGAAAAAAAGGAATACAAACTACTATCTTCAAGAGCAGAAACAACCATAGCAGACAATTGTTCATGAATTTGATCAAGAGGAATATTGAGCAAGTGGTAGAGTCCAACTTTCCTTTTACCCAATCCCAACACCTTCCTGGTGACCAAGTCCTGAATGACACAGAATTGAGCATAAAAGGTGACAAAACAGTTAGAATCCTTTGTCAATTTTGAGACTGACAACAAACTATATTTGAAAGAAGGCACAACTAAAACATCTTTTAGAAACAAATTGTTTTGAAGTTTGAGATTGCCAGTTTGGGAAATAGTTGAGGTGTGACCATTTGGAAAATGGATTAGCTGTTGATATTCCACGAGTCTTAAGTCCAACAACTTATTAGTCACATGTGTCATATGATCAGTGCATACAATGTCTGAAATCCAAATTACTCCATTTACACTAGAGAAGCAATATATACCTGCTGCAAAATGATGATCCAGTTCTTCATCTGAGTCACCACCCTTATTAACATTCCGAGGATTAAAGTGAGGAAGGCTCTTCATCAACTGTTCAAATTTCTTTGATGTGAACACCACATTACCAGTTTCTGCAGCAGCTACAAATTTCTTAACAGAAGCAGTTGTATTGGTGATCTTGGCTTTCCCTTTTTGTTGGTCTTGCTTTGACGTATGGCGCCAAGAAGGATAACCTACCTTCTCCCAACACTTGTCTGCAGGATGCATTTATAACCACAAATTGAACACTTCTCCTTATTTTCCACCCTGCTATACAAAGCTGTAGTTTCAACCCAGAGTAACTGCCATTGCCAAACACCCCTCTTTGTGACTCTTCTTGTTGAAGGAGAGCACAAGCTGATTCTACACTATGTAATGGTGACATAAGAAACAATTGACTCCTTTGAGAAGCAAAATTCTCATCAAGACCATTCAAGAACTGAAATAGTCAATGTTCTTCTTTTTGAGTATTCAATACAGCCAAGAACACACTTACCTCAGTAGTAATATTAACAATGCTTGGTAATTGATTCATTGAATCCAACTCTTCCCGAACACACTTCATATTAGTATAGTACTCACTCACAGGCCTTCCTAAATGCACAATATCATAACATTGCCTATTCAACTTATACTTATGAGATCCATTGCTTAAAGCAAACCTTGTTTCCAACTGATTCCATATAGCTTGAGTAGTGCCAACAAACATAATAGATTTTGCAATAGATTTACTAACTGAACTCATTAACCAACTAATGACTATATTGTTACAAGTATCCCATTGTTCTTTCAACAGATCATCATCAAGAGAGCGAAGAACAGTACCTTTGATGAATCCAAGCTTTCTTTTGGTAGAAAGAGCAATTTCAATGGATCTCCTCCATGATCGATAATTCTGTGCTCCAGTGAGTTTTTCTTGAATACACAACGAACCTGGTCCATCAGAAGGATGCAAGAACAATGGATTTTGAAAAGCAGATGATTGGATGACATTAACTGAATCAGTTGAAGAAGATGAAGGCATCATGAATACGAATGTTGCGGAAGCTTATTGAAGAAACGATCTTGATGCAAATTAATACTTCAATTGACGATTTCCAAATTCAATTAGATTCAAATAACACAATCAAGAATCGATTGATCTGAAAATTTGAGTGAATTTGTAAGATAGCATACAGAGTTCACCACTGTAGCTCTGATACCATGTTGACAATGGTGAATGTTGAAGCATAATCACAGCGCAGATGGATTCACGACTCTCCTTGGCCGTTAGTCGTCTTCTCGAGCCCTAGTAGACTGTCAACAAAGAGAACCGTTAGGAGTGGACCGGGCCGTAGCCGGGGTCCGCCTCAAACAATCAGTTAATGTCGGCGTAGTGTAGCGATATATCTTAGGGTTAGAGATAACTTTGTCATGTATATATAGGCATGGATTAGGGTTTAGGTGTAGAGTGGGCCAGCGATGGGGCTGACCCATTCACAGCCCAGTCCGGACCATCGTCCATGAGCCCCCAAGTCTAGTATGAGATAGCACATGGCTATGTTATGCTAGACTTAAGTTCTTCATGGCAGCGTGGGTGAAAGTGGAACCCGCGTCTTGCATCACGGGTGAGGCACCGCTGTACCGATGGCGGCGCGGCATGGTGCGACAAAGGCGTTACATGGCGAAGTGCGCGGCTGTCTTGCGACAAAGTGCGCGAAGGCGTGTACAACGCGTAAGTGCGTCTTGTCGCAACAAAGAGGTGCGACGAAGGCGTGCTTCTGCGCATAAGTCGCGCTAAAGATGTGCTGACGAAGGCGTGCCTGCGCGGTGCTGCGCTAAAGATGTGCTGACGAAGGCGTGCTTCTACGTTGTGGCGTCTTCACAACCGACGAGGACGTCTCCCTGCGGCAAGTTGGTGCGAATATTTAAATTCGTCTTGATCCGCTTCCAAATACACTGCGTCACGAAAGCGGTGGTAGCGTATACCACAGTATCCCCAAGTTTGATGGTGCTACTCGTGTAGGAGCATTAAACTTATTTAATCTGAAAACACTCAATGCAAAGATTAAAGTATATGCATGAATCGCGACATATAAAACCTAATAAAATTAAGCAATATATAGCACATAGCATAAAAATAGATATAGCACATAGCTTATAAGAAAATTAGCAATGCGCACCCGTCGTGGGATGCGTCTGGATGAAATAATAAACGTGTTGTTTTTTTTTCTTTTCTTTAACAGATGGACGTACCGTGACCGCGACGAATAGACACAGATGGATTTATCTTAACGCATAGACTCGAGCGTTTACGGATGATCGCGAGATGTTTATACCACGGCTTTTGGTCCGGTGCGCATCATGGCGATTGACTAGCATCGTGGTATTCGCGCGTCTGCGTTCTCTGCGAAGATGTGCGAACGCATGCGGTCTAGCGGGTAGATTTATCGCGATTGCGTTAGTCGGCATGACGGCGTCGCCCGTAAAAGCGATGTCTGCGCGAATTAATTCGCGGCTAAAAATAAAATAGCTCGATCGTGCGGATATTTTCTTAGGTCCGATCATGCGGACTAAAATATAAAATAGGTTCGATCATGCGGAATAAAGTTAAAAAATAGGTCCGTGCGGACTTGATGCACGGCCTATCGCGGATAAAAAAGTGCATGATAAATTTATTTTGTTACACAGTACGAACAGTGCACAGTTGCAATATGACACTGTTGATAATCGGATGTAGACAAACTTAGTTAAATAATTCAAATAACAAACTTTTATAATTTATCAAGTACGTAAGTCCATCAAATAATCATATCATGCATCCCATATATGTCAAACGTTGTGGTAAGTTTAGTCGTCTTCTCGAGCCTAGTAGACCATCAACAAAGAGAACCGTTAGGAGTGGACCGGGCCGTGGCCGGGGTCCACCTCCGACAGTCAGTTAATGTCGGCGTAGTGTAGCCATATATCTTAGGGTTAGAGATAACCCGTCATGTATATATAGGCATGGATTAGGGTTTAGGTGTAGAGTGGGCGCGATCTGGGCTGACCCATTCCTGGCCCAGTCCGGACCATACGTCCACAGTGAACATATAGATTTCACACAGTGGAAACATACACGAAACACACAGATAACAGAATTCTGTTATGTTTCAATGATCAAAATGAAATGAAGGATTAAGTCCTTATATATAGAGTTTAATTGAAAACAGAAAAGAAACACTAAGCTACTTAGAGTTTACAAAGTTGTCATTATGAGTCCCTCTACTTTTGGTAGTTTGCTACCCTTGACCTCCTTTACTTTGACAAAAAAAATTAAGATACTCAGGGCGTGAGCTGGTGAGTATGGCATCATACCTTATGGCATGAGGTTTTGTGTCATGGAAGTGTTATAAGTCGGGATGATGGGTTGGCATCATGGCTACCAGCCATGAGTACTCTAGTCTCTTAGAGCCTCTCCAGCACAAATTAAAATTAGAAAATACATGCAAATGACTCAAAAAAAAAATATTTATTTCACTGAACCAAAGAGTTATAAAAATGTTATTAGAAAAACATACCTAAAAAGATTAAGTTGTTGAAAGTTTAATATTATGTGAGTAAATAAATTTTAATGATAGGTTGAAAATATTTTTATTCATTTGAGATAATGAATTAATTATAAGTCAAAAGTTTTACGCATTTAAAAAGC
The DNA here is from genome assembly GCA_022545495.1 of Chrysanthemum lavandulifolium. Lineage (NCBI taxonomy): Eukaryota > Viridiplantae > Streptophyta > Magnoliopsida > Asterales > Asteraceae > Chrysanthemum > Chrysanthemum lavandulifolium. The sequence goes on along the minus strand of CM040243.1, from coordinate 107,623,932 downwards.
ATTAATGATGCTTTAGGGTGTGTTTTACGCGTGCGTTTTATGAGCATGAAGAGCGATAAGCGTTGAGCGTTGTGTTTAGTTTTAGGAGCATGAAAAGCGTTAAGCATTCATGAGCATCTTTACACAATATAATTACATATACATTTATGTTACCAAGCTTTTAAAAAAAACAATAATGTTTATTGTTTACTACTCACTTCCACTGCTACTTTTACTAAATATACCTTTAGTATACTGCTTCACGCATATTGACAAGAATCGCAAAACACATATGAAAACCACAACCTGGTAAGTCCAAGAATAATCTGAAATTGAAAAAAGCCCACAATGTTAAATATCTAATACTCTGCATTACTACCTTTCAACGACGACCAAAAGTATCAAAAGAAATGATACAACCCATTCAGTTTTTGTTAGAGCACTAGGCATGGTAGCGGCGGTGTCCGCGCTATGCCGACGTCAACCGCGTTATAGTGACACCACCGCACCGCTACCCACTTGTATTATAAGTTGGGTTGGCGCCATGGCTACCAGCCAAGGATACCCTATGCTATAAGAGCCTCTCCAATACAAATTAAGATTAGTAAATACCTAAAAATGACTTAAAAAATAGTTATTGCAATGAATCAAATAGTTATAATAATGTTATTAGAAAGACATACTGAAAATGATTAAGTTGTTGAGAATAGGGTAAAGCTAAAGATTATCTATGTTCTTACTGATATGATCCTTTATGAATAACCAACCCACAAACCACCCATTAATATTATCGAAATCGTTCGGTAACAAGTTATATTCACAAGTTTTGTCCTTGTGGTTGTATAAACTGTGTACAATTAGTCCTTTACCGCCAATAATTTCGTCATTCGTCTTTTTTCCTTTTTTTTTGCCAATATATGTCAATGGATCAAGATCACTAGTTCAGGAGGTCAGAGAAGCTCAAAGTAAGAGAAAGACATGGTATTGTAGTGAGAGAGTAGAAAGAGTAGAGAGAGAAAAGATATGTGTTTACACACTTATTATTGAAGTTACAAATAGAGCTTCACATTCCTAATTGTGACTAGGAGGGGTACTAATACTATTATATACACTTATCTATACATATTGTCATTATTAGTCCTACGTATAAGTAAAAAAGTATACTATTGCAATTCCAGAATATTGCTTCATTTTTAAGGCTAACTAATGCGTGGGTTCGGGGTCAAGAAAACCTCCTTTTCTATGAGAAAGCTTTTCAACCCTCTAGGCAGTGAACCTAATCGTTGTAGTGTAGTATGGGGTAAGCCTCGGGGATTGGTTTTGTTCTCTAGGGGAATAGGAATGCTAGAAAGAGATTTATGACAAGAAGGTGGGCTTGAGGATGATTCTTTTTGTAAGATATTGATTATTGTAACACACTAACACACAATTATATGGTTCGAATCATTCAAGAGTTTTAGAGAGAGGAGGAAGTGGGATGCTTTCTAGAGAGAGAAAGTGATGAGAGAAAATAAGAAAGGTTAGATTGAAAGCTCCACCTCTTCCCATGGATGGGAAGAGGCTTTTATAGTCTTACAATATACGCCACCTACGGGCTGTGGATCAGGCATACAGTGGGTAAAGACCCGTCCGTCCTCCACGGTGATACTTTAACTAACTACTAACTAATAAATAATGATAAGTCTACGAGCTAACTTATGCTAGTATATGGTTGGGGTGACCGACACTTCAATATGGATTTTCTAAATCCTAACAATCTCCCCCTAAGGGAGGTCACCCCATGAATTACATTTTGTATCCTAGCATTCTATCGTTAACTTAATGCTCGAGCTCGTAGACTTTAATTCTTCAATTTTCTCAATCTTTGTGCTTTAGTAGTGATTCTTCAAAGTCTGAATACTTTGTACTTTCAGTGGAGGTCTTTGAATGTTCCATGACTCGGTTATCTTTGAGCTTTCTTTGAGATCATCAGCCATAACAAATCTCTGGATCATCCATTGTTGTATCGCCTTCATGTGATGTTGTGACTTTTGACCGACATGCTCACACTTTCTGGATCATGACATCTTTTCATCAGAGGAGTGGAAGAATTGTTGTACATTTTGATTGTCATGATTTTCTTCAATTATGAGTGTGTGCTGTGAGCATGTGGTTATGAATTGACTTCTCAATATCGATCAGCTGCAACTGTCAAATGTTCTTGCAAAAAACAGTTAGCAATAAAACACACGGAAGTGTCTTTGTTTACTTTCATTGAATACGGTTGCAAGAACCACGGTTCCCGTTGATCGATATAAATCTTTCTGTGATCAGGTAGAATTCCTAAGAATCTCCTTGACAGGGTTTCGCAGCTTGATCTAGCCGTTCTCAAACCGGAGCGTCCCAAAGTAGACAACACGGAGTAAGTGAACCAGCGAATTGAGACTCGCTGATTGATGAAAAATTAATTTGAAAAACAATCGTGTATTGTTTAAGAGAAAGAGTTTTGCAATACGACGAAGGTTTTATGAGAAAGATCAATTTTCAATCATAAATACTTTTGTTTGAGAAATCAACGCGCAGTCGATGTGCTAAGAGAAAATAATTTTAGAGCACATCGAAAGGTTTTTCAAATGCATTCATCAATTCATTTCCTGGACCAAGGTTGATTCAAGAGTGAATCACCCCATTGTTTCTATCCAGTTGTCACAAGCTTGATCTTTTGAAAGATCTCACATGTCACCCACCAAGAGCTTGTTTGATGTTGGCTCTAGAAGGATTTCCATCTTCATCGTGAATATTTAACATATCACTCGGATATTCTGGAAAATACTACAAGGATAATGCGTAAGAATCTCAATATTTAATCTTACTTTCCACATTGTGTGAAACAGCAAGTCTTCATGAATTTTTTGTCCTAATGAGATTTTTTGGATGATCTCTTGGCTCTAGACTCAATTGTGCACTTTGGTTTCCTATTCGGAGACAAGAGAGAGGGTCTCCTTCTTCAATATCAACCATCTCTAAGAGAAAAGTCGATACATTATGTAGGTTCCCCGTGAGAATGAAACAAGTCATTTTAAGAGAACTTGAGTAGCTTGGGAAGTTTAGTGCAGTGCGTCACTGGGTCCATGACGTCTTGTATTTAATACCGGCGTTACCTAAGTAACCACCAATAGCATATGTATTAAACCCGGTTTCTGCCTAAGGTTGAATTATTGAAGGGCTATTTCTTTTCACCCTTTTCACATTTCATTTCTTTTTCATTCTTCAACCCCTTCAGTGCTTATCGAGAATTTATTACTAGAACCTTGTTGGGTTTATTCCAGTTCTAGCTCTATCTCAGTCAACACTCTTCCCTTATTCTCACCTTTCTCCTTTTTTTTTCCATCATACCTAAGGACTTCTACACTATCTAGTGGATGGTCCCTGGGTAGATCCCTCCGGTTCTGGCGGGATCGTGGGAACTAATACCTAACCTTACCATTCTTATAACTCCAATGCATAAAGTAAAATGGTTGGTCTTGTGGTATAGTTCTTTCCTCCTTGAAACCAATCGAAAAATCATTAGGAAAATCAATCAAGGTACTTGTGATATAATATCAAAGCATTTTGTACCTTAATTGTTTTGATCAATTTTATAAATGCTCCCCCTCAACATGTGCGATGTGATTTTGAAATTGTTTAGCACATGGAGAAAAGAGGACTTTGAAGTATTTTCTTGATCACAATTTCCATAGAAAAGCCATTTAATTTTTTGTAAATGCTCCCCCTCAATATGTGCGTTGTTTATTTGAAATCATTTAGCACATAGAGGAAGGAGGTCTTAGAAGTACTTGCACGATCAGACTTGCCATAGAGAAACCATTTCAAAATCAATCAAGGTACTTATGTTAAAACATTTAAGCCTTTGTACCTCGATAGTTTATTATCTTTTGAAATGCTCCCCGTCAATATGTGCATCAATTAATGAAAACGTTTAGCACATATGGGAGAGCAGCCTGTACTTTGAGTCGTAAAAGATCACCTTTTATCAGATTTTATATTTAAATCACATTCTCTCCCCCAATCAAAAATATAAAACCCTTTAAGATTTTGGATCCGAAGTGATTTAAATAGGTTTAGAAAACATGGGAGAAAATGTGGACTGATTTAAATGCTCTTCTGGTTTTTGGATAAATGCTCCCCCTCAACATGTGCATCATGTATTTGAAATCGTTTAGCACATGAAGGAGGCAGTGACTTTCAAACAATCACCATTTAAACAGATTTGAGATTTAAATCACGATCTCTCCCCCGATCAAAAATTTCAAACCTTTTGAGATTTGAGATCGCAATTGATTTAAATCATTTAGAAAATTTTGGGAAAAGACATGCCTTGATTTTGAAATTAACTGATAAGGAACATTTTTTGTTATTTAAGATTGTTAGTGTCAAGTATGATAATTTTAAGAGATCTTTAAGTAAAAGGAAATTTTCATTTTGAATGATCTTTGTGTTTAACGAAAAATCATACTCTGACACATAACATCAAAACATTAGATCACCACTTATTTAGTACAAATGGACTCATTAGATTATATAATGTTTGAAAATATTTAATTTGAAATCACTTTCCCCCTCAATCGATGACCGTAGTCGTTGATTGAGTGACATATGTTTTAACAAAATGGAGTCCGGTTGATTTTCAAAATTTTGAGTCTGATTTATTTTCAAAAAATATTTTTCTACCATGAGAAATACAAACATGGTTTCATCCACTACTTGTCCTGCACAAAGATACGTTAGGTGGTGGAAACACGTAAGCTGCTTCAGTTGTTGTTGTAGGAATGGAAGAAACCATTTGCTGATGGAGTAAGATCTCTGAAGTTGTATAAATCATGCAAAGAGATCTGATTAAGTTCCGTTTCTTCTTTTGTCGACCCAATATATAGTTTCCCTTTCCTCTTCTTCTTTTGTAGAAGCAGGAATGGGAACATTCTTATGAACCATCTTATCTGCATACGTTAGTCAACACAAACAGACGTACATACAGATATATGATGGTCGACAACACCCAAACAGCAATCGACTAATAAAAGTCAATCCAACATAGAAAACATTCAATCAGATCATACAAAGGCATGAGGATTTTGTGTGAACATCAAACTTAAATTATCTAATCTTAACAATCATATCCTAGATTCCTAGCCATAAAAAGTTGGCAAACACCTTTTTCAGTTAAGTATAGGATGATTAAATAAGCCCGTTAGATGATATAAATTTGAAACATTCTCCCCCTCAATCAATGACTCTTTTCATAAAAAGTTTAAAAACGCTGAAGTCATTGATTGAGTTTCCAAATTTATGAAAGCTTCAAGTCTGATTGATTTTTCAAACAACTCATTTTCCACCATTTTGAAACACAACAAATATTTTTCTGAAGAATTTTAGAAAGAAAAACATTTGTGTAGGAACAGCCGTCTTTTTGTCGACGTGCTTTCCTCATTTTGTTTTAGGATAAGTGCACGGTATTTACGAAAACCAGTTTAGCGTAGCACTTTCCCTTTTTGAAAAAACAGGATCCATATCTGAAATAATAGCAAACCATGTTTAATCGCGGGTTACAGTCTGAAATAACTGCAAGCCATAGTTTAAGACGTGTTTTGAAAATATTTACACATTATGCTCGAACTTCATCTAAAGTCCCGTGCCATTATTGAATGACATTTCTAAGACCGTAGATGTTATCAATACCAGAAGACATGTCTTGAGAAAACAATATTTTTGGTATTTTCCAAATTTTCTGATTTTTATGAATTTTTATTGGTTTTATATTTTTTAATTTTCTTTTTGTTGGTTTAATATTTTTGTATTTTTGTTTTTGAAAAATAATTACAAAAAGATGAAATAGTTTAAGAATATGATGATACAAGTACCGAGATAAGGATATCGTTCAGCACGTTGTAGAAGATAGAAACCATCATCTCTTAAACTTTCACCACCAAAGCTTTCGAAGCTCCTGAATCGTCGTCAAAACTTGAACCTTCAGAAAGTGATACTTTGGTAGCTTCCCCCCAAATCAAAAATCTTCTTGTTGAGCAGTTTTAAAGCTTTCTTTCAAGCTTGCCTTAGCCAGGTGCACAATGGAGCACACCATCTCATTGATCTTGCTGCTCCTTTTAAGAATGATCATCATGATTCTCCGTTCGGGGTTTCATCAACTAGAACAACAATGTATCATCCCACACTTGGATAACTCTTCTCATATTTCTTTCCACTGAAGTCTGAAGTGATGCATACCCAAAAGTGTCAAGAGACCACTTCCCCAAGTAGTTGAAGTGATGCAGTCAATCTCATTGAATAAAGCTCAAGAACTCGAATACATATATACCGAAAGAAAGAATAACCACTAACATCGAGGTAGCAGATTGAATCACTGATCATCTCTGCGGATATCAACTCCTGAATACATGATAAATTCCGATCACGTGAATCTGTTGAACGTCCCCGATGTACACATTTCTCTCACTGATGATAGTGTATGAAGCTCAAGAACCTAAAGTACACAAATACCCTCACATACTTGTGTACCTCTTTTATCATCAGATCCTGTCTCTAACATCTCTTCCCCCACGTAGTTGGAATAAGAACACTAAAAGCCACGTGTTAAGCACTGAGTTTCTTTGCGGTTATGACATTTGTATTCTCGCAATAACTTCAATCAAGCAGAAGTATTAAGTTCATCACGTGTACTCGATGTGCTTTTAGATGTATGTTTTCTTCCCCCTTGTTGGTTTTGATACTTCAGAATCCGCAACACATTATAAACCCATATACTTGAAATCTTTTAAGAAGAACACTTGAAATCTTGTGAGAATCAACTTGCTGAAGAACAATGTGAGCAAATCTAATTAGGGATTAAATCGATTTTCACTCTCCCCCAATTAGTGCTCTCCCTAATACTGACAATCTTTCTGATGAATGGCCGAAATAAAAAGAAGTCTTTAGATAATTAAATGCAAGTCGTCTTTAGTTTTCTAACACGAAGCGGAAAATGTAGAATAGACTGTAGACTCGACCTTCTTCAAGATTTTCCGTTTGGGGAACAGAATGTCAACATCTTCATCTCACCAAATGCATTCCAATTAACTTACATATTGCAAATCCCCTTAACTAAACATCCCTCACATCAAACAAGAACAAAAAGATGTTTATCAAGGAAATCGACCCGGAACGAACACATGAAATGGTAACACCAAACTAACAAGTTGGAATACTGATAATCTTGAATTTGTTTCCCGAGATAGGTGAAGGTAGATAAGATAGAAGTACGGAGAATAAGACACGAAGAGATACATAATCAACCAAACTTTGACACAAATCGTTTCATAAGTCCTTAAACCCAATCACGTGAACTTGTTGTGAGTCATTGGTGTACATATTCTCTCTCCCCTGATGATTCTGATTGGTCGGAATCGTCATGATGATGTGTACGTGAACCATTAACTGGAAGCACTTTATTGTTAATCATATCAACCCGTGAGAAGATGTCAACCAACGGCTCTTAGTAGAAACTACATGTGAAGATGTCCCGATAAGAAGAAGCTCGGTTCTTACATGAGTTTGGAGCCGTATGACCATTTATTCTCAGATGTCAATCAACATGCAATATTTTCACACTTCTCCCCCTCAAGAATTGCATACGAAGTTGCCATTCTTGATTGAACAAGTGAAATCATCACGATGTAGTTTAGTCACACTTCTCCCCCGCAAAATTGCATATGATATCGCCATTGCCGATTTTGATTGAGCAAGTGAAACAAGAATACAATCAATGGTAAATAGATCCACTTGATGACTGAGCGAGCATGGAAAAAGCATGAAGTTTGTTGATGAGAATGGTCATAAACAAGAAGATTTCTCTTCTTCCGAAGATAAAGCGCACCGAATCATACACTTTTCTTTTCTTTAAGGAAGGAGGCTTGAACTAAAGTGTTCAAACGTCATAGACGTTGAATATCAAGGTTGAGTTACTTGAACCCATGAATTATGAGATACCACTCCTTTTGTCATCCATACTTTGAGCCATCCTGTGAAGTTAAAGATCGATGTATCTGCAACTGAGAGGGAACCGTGTCTACAAAACAGCTTGTGATCAGCTTTTCTTCCGAATTCAAACCCTCTTTGGTAATCTAAACACTTTTGCTTACCATTTAATGATTCCCTAGATTAGAAAAATACCATAGTTGACCTTGGTGCATGCCAAATTTTCTTAGTGGTCATGAATTTAATTCATTAAACTCATATTCATCCTTTATAAACCAAACACTCTTAAGAGCTTAAGTCACCATTCTTACCACAATCCTAAAATTAGTAGTTAAAGACTTCTACTACACACTCTCCTTCACTACGACTAAAGCATCTAGTAGGAACTCTTCAACCAAAAGTTCATCCAAAAAGAATGCTCATATGGTTCATGAGATATCATCCACCGAGTCATCACCCGTAAGAAGTTCAAATGCTAGAATTCCTCCTCAACTAACTAAATCAACAATAGCTAAAAGAACTGCTACAATTAGCATTCGACCTTTTGAGTTGGAAAAAGGTTCATCAAGCACTAAACCAAACACACCTAGTTCTAGTAAAGCACCAAAGCCTTCATTTCTAGAACCTAGACTACATTCCTTTACCAAACCTCTTTCCCATCCAAAACTCTACTCATTAGAGCACTCACCACCAAGGACTTCCCAATCACCAACCTTCTCGCTAAATAGGGAACCACCTACATCACCAAATAGTCCATCTTTGGAGATAGGGAATCACCAAAAATCTAACCACATAGAGAACATTCCATTACCACCACCAACTCATGTATCATCACCTTTACTCTTAATGGAAGCACATCCTACATTGCTCAACGCACCTCCATCACCCTCTTTGGAGCCTCCTCAAAACATCCAACCTCCTCCGGTTCCTAGTCATGACAATAATTGTTCTAATTGTTAAATCACCCAAGGACTTGTTCAAGAAGTACGAAATGAGTTGCATTTCATGTTTAATCATCTCCTTGAACGATTGGACCAAATCAACAAGTCTACTCATCCTTAGATTCAAGCACATTGATGCGCTTTAGGTTTCCGTCACTTATTAGAATTAGTAGAAAATGTATTACATGTTTAAATCATTCTCTTAAGTTTTAAAGATATGTAGATCATATCTCTTATTTTTATTGAATGAAATTACATGTTATATGCCATATTGTCTTGAGAATATGTTTGGTGCCTTAATACATGTTAGGATTTAGAAAATCCATACTGAAGTGTCGGTCACCCCAACGTATGTTTAGCATATTATAGCTCGTAGACATAATAGTTTATTAGTTAGATTAGTAGTAGGATAAGTAACACCGTGGAAGAAGGACGGGTCTTTACCCACTGTATGCCTGATCCACAGGCCGAAGGAGGGCGTAGTCATTTGTATAAATAGCCCTCTCCCCATAAGGGAGAGGGTTGGATGTTGATTTGGTAATCTAACCTTCCATTTGTTTTATCTCTCTAGAACCTTTCACTTTCTCTCTCTAAACTATACGCCCATATTGAGTTTACTTGTGTGATTGTGAAAACTAATATGTTACAAATGGTATCAGAGAGCCATGGTTTGATCACTCATCTTTCATGTTCTTGGATTTCTAGTGGTTTTCATAAGGTTTTTGGGTTTGAATGAGTTTAGAGTAGTTTGCATCATTTGGATCATCTCTAGTGTTAAAGTTTGGATTTTGATAGTACTTTTGTAATTAGAATCATTATAAGTGTTTAGGTTTTGATTTGGAAGGCTTGAATCAGTGTGGTTGGAGTGTTTTTGGATTGAAAAGTGGTATTTTAGAAAGTTTCCTGTAAGCGATTTGTGTCTCGGATAAGTTTTCTTGTATGCGATTTGTCCCTGTTTTTATGCGATTTGTCTCTCAAAGGATTACTTATTGAAGCGATTTGTATATTTTTGGGAAGCGATTTGTACACTATGCGATTTGTCTATTGAGACAAAACGACAAGAAAGGACAAAGTAGTGGTTGTACTTGTGTGATTTGTATGGTTAAGCAATTTGTCTGTTTAAGCGACTTGTCAGTTTAAGCGAGTTGTCTGTTTAAAGCGATTTGTCTAGTTTGAGCGATTTGTCTGCAAAGCGACTTGTCCTGAGCGCGTTTTGCCTGAAGCGATTTGTACTTAAGTGGGTTGTCTGAAGCGATTTGTGTTTAACTGCCTGACTCCTTGTTGATAATTAAGACTCGTCATCTATTATTAACGCCATGTCTTACACCACTGATCCCTTAATCTCCAATGTACTCAAACTATATGATACCGTGCAGAACAAAGAAAGTATTTACTACTCAGAAAGTTTAACCATGATTAATTCAGCCAATGACGATCAAAACACTTCATACCCTGAGTTCAATGCTAAGGAATTACACCTGTTAATGCTACAAAATGCCATGCAAATGGAATGCAGCATTGAGCTCTATCAGCTACTTCACTCTCACCTCGTACTGCTTTTATCCATGATTATGGATCGAACATGTAGTGCCCTCTTCCGTCAGGATTTATCTACATTGACTAGAACCTTGCTGTTGAACTTAGAACAATTGAAGCTACAACTTACTAATAAAAGGTTCAAAAGGATGGTTCCAGTCGACTCTTCAAGTAATCTACAAACAATTTCACCATTCATCGGTGGGAATATTCGAGATTATGATCAACACTTGACTGGAACTTCTTTCAAAAAACATACTGGAATGGAAATCCATGAGTTCATTGATACATTCATCCACCTTATGGACAATGTGAAGAAGTACATTGAAGAAGTACATAACAGTGATCACATGAATGAACATGGGATGCAATCAATGGAGAAGAGTGGAGAGTTGAGTAATCTATCGGGTAGTGCTGAAACCAGTAATACAGACACATCAACAATGGAAGCAACAAGCAGTTCAGAAACTTTTGCCTCACAAAAGAAGGATATTGAGTGGAAAATATTCAACGAACAAACTTTGGGCGCAGAATCTTCGTTGAGTGCAGAATCTTCGGTAACACTTATTGATAATCAATATGTGCTTAATTCTGTTCATACTAATGATATCACAGAACATGTGGCTGAGAAATGGCCTGTAACTGAGGCTGAGTCGCTGATAAATCATATCACGACTAACAATGTGGTTGATAAGAAAATTTTCGATGAACTTTCAAACAAATACTCAATTCTTAAAAAACATTGCATTTCTCTAGAAATTGCAATACAACAAAAGGAAGAAAATTTTCTTGCTACAAAACCTTGCATAAATCCGGAATTCCCAGAATTTCGAGAATTTTTTGAAATTAACCAGTTAAAAACCCAGCTTCAAGACAAAGACTCAACCATATGTAACCAGAAAAAACAAATCTCAGAATTACATATGGAAATTAATATGGGTACGAACAAGCATAATATTGAGATTAATGATTCGGTCAAAGCTAGGAATGATGAATTAGCATTATGTGTAGCCAATTTATTAAGGGAAAATGTGTCTCTAAGGAAGATACAATTAAAACAATGTGTCCCTACTAAAGAGGATCTGAACAAGCCCTTAGATCATACATATTCTTTGATAGCTGACATTGATGTCCTCAAAGCAAAACTTTAGGACAAGAGCTTCACGATAGTTGCCTTAAAAAATGAGATTAGAAAAATTATTGGAAATGGAGTGAACACTAAGTTTGCAAAACCATCAACCTTGGGGAAGCCAATTTCACAAATTAAAAAAGAACGATCTGTAATTAGGCAGGCTAATGCATTTAAGTCAGAAAGATTTAAACCCTCAAAATCAAGGTTTGCCTCCCAAGTTGATGAGAACACAGTTTTGCCAAAATCAGTCACTTATCTAATCCATTCCGATAAAATGAAAGACAATTCTCAGTTTAATGCTCGAAGCTCTAAGATCAGGAATGTAAGAAGAATATCTAATGCACTGATGTGCTACGTGTGTACAAGTTTTAAATTTATAAAAGGTGAATTACCAATATTACCAATAACACATACGAGCAAGTATACTTGTCCGTTATAGCAAGATTATGAAAGTAAGTCGGGATCGTTCGCAGGGATTTGAGTGATTCTAAACACAAGTTTGAATTAACAGAGTCTATCCAAAACATATAATAAAGCAAACAGATATAATGAAATTCAGATGATTAAAAACTACACTTGCTTAAACTAGTTTCATATCATAGATTAATGTGATTGTGTTAACCTCTTAACATGTTGGTTATGATAATTAGTTGGAAGACTAATCTATTGTTCTTACAAGTTAAACCTTCGTCAAGATTTTAGTTCATAAAAACAAGCATTACGTTTAACCAATCAATTCAAGTTTCATAAGTCTACATATATAAACTTAAACACAAAAACATCCATTTGTTCATCAAATTGCTTAAGAAATGGTCAATACAAAAGGTAACCGATCATAGACAAAAGGCTACAATTGATTCTCAACAACTAATCTTACGACCTTTTAGATGTTTCCAACCAATCCAATTTGATAATCAAAAGCGTTTCTATTACAACCATACCTTAGTTCCTTTGTATAATCAAGAATAATGGGTAAAACAATCATCCATAGACAAAATGATTATGACTAGTTGAATAACAATAAGTTCTTTCGACCTCAACGATTACTATCAATTAGCCAAACTTGATTAACAAATGTCACTATGAAACTTTAGCACAATTGGATCTTAGAATCAACTTGAAATTGAATTAAAACATGTTAACACAATCACTAACTAATCATATGATAATCAACATCATTTAAGCAAGTGTATAAAGAAACTAGCTACTCATAGCAAACATGAACATAAACTCAGAACTTTGAACATTAGAAAACATGATTAAGAGTCTTACAATGCTTGGAATAAGATTACAAATGGTGAAGTAATGATTCCCAAAGTATTGGGGTAGACTTCTTGGCGATTTGGCCTCCAAATGTGGAACTTCGGAACTCAAACTTCCTGGACTTCTAAGGACAAATTTTGAGAGCTTAAAGCTTTGTTTGATGAGTAGAGATTTGTATTTGAGGTGTGTCTCATATGCTCACAAATGGCCTCTATTTATACTAATTCCAAAGCCTAGGGTATTAATTCTTGAACTTGGCCTCCAAGGAGTAAGGAAGGACTAGAATACACCAAGAGAAGGACCTAGAATCGTTTGGATGCAAAGGAGAAACATAGTGATGAAGATTTGGCGATCGACTTCTCCAACCGGATCGGTCATATGACCAACCGATCCGGTTGGTCTTCTAAAGGGGCCAACCGTTTCGGTTGGGGAGGCGACGAGCGGTTGGTGATGGTCAAAATGCGTTTACGGTCATATTCCACCCGATCCGGTTCTGCTTGTAACCGATCCGGTTGATTTCTGAGTTAAGGAAACTTGATCTTTCTTCTCTTTATCTTGTAGAACTTGGTTCTTCAATCACTATGGTCTTCAAAGGTCCTTGAGATCTTGATTTGGAAACTTCTTGAAGCGGGAATCTTCTATTTCTTGAACATTTCTTTATTTTCCTTCCGTTTCCACGCACTTGGTTATAAACACTAGACAAACATTTTTGATGCGTTTAAGTACTATAATCACGCAATTATAACCAAATAACAAATATAAAAGCACACATAACGCTACTAAAAACATGCACAACTGAAGCGTTATCAAATTCCCCACACTTAAACTTTGCTTGCCCTCAAGCAAATCTAGGAAAAACATCCTTTGGTACAAGATCGTGATTTTGAAAATGTGATGCAAATCAACCAAGTATAAATACGAGAGGATTAATCAATTATGCTTTAAAAGGTGAAACATCAAGATGTTTGACAATATCCAATGATTGCATGATTAACATTTCAAAACACCTCACGAAAAAGGAACGAAATATAATTCACTCAATCACTCATTTTAGCGGAGTAACAAGATAAATCACACTCATTGCTCAGTCATGATTAGATTATTACCATAAGCTTGTACAAGAAACAAAACTCCACCGACGTGGCGTGAGCACCAAGTAAAAACATCTAAAGAGGGCTTTTATTCGGGTTATAATGATATGGCTTAGGGTTAAGGGTATGGATAAGGCATGGAGATGTTTATGAAATTGGTGTTAAAATAAAAATGAAATCAAGTCTAATACCCGTGTTGCTAGCTACCAAACATTCCACTAACCAAATAACTGATTATAGCTTCAATTTCTTCTTCTCCACTTTCCACAACTTTTTGCTTTGCCATGACAATTGTTATTCGATCATAGCACATTGGCTAGTATTTTCATACTTTCAACACAAATTATTATTTATTTTTTATTTTTTTTTAAATTTTTTTTGAACATAACATAATGCATGGCTCAATAAATCTTACGGAATGTGGTACTCATAATCATTTGATCAATCTTCACTTTCCAGGTGACTAGCAACCAACCGTTTAGACATTGATATGGGATAGGCTAAGGTTTAAAGTGTAAAATCTTTTTGGATTTTTTGGGTGAAGCAAAAATGAAAAGGATGGCTCAGAGGGTGTAACTAGGGGTATCTAGTGCTAAAAATGAGCACTACAAATGGGTCCATGTGGGTGGTTAACTAACCAATGTGGTTAGCTAATATATCATTAGATGTAAAATGGAAGGCCATTTGGGCTAAATCCTAAGGTGCCTCTTTATCACACGGATTCACTTATATCGCACGAATGCAATCTCACTGCGGTCTGGTAATGATTTACAAGCACAAGTTCTAGAATAAATAAAATCACCGGCACACTCATAGCAAAAGATCCAAGCATAAAAGATGTACGCTGTTTATGAAATAGGCTCAAATCCTCCCAGTTTAGTGGAAAGGGTATAATATGTGCTAGAAAATGTTTATCGATCCCAGAATGGATTGCAATAGTAATCGGAACACATCTCGAGTTTCAAATATTACCAGTTTTACCAGTGGAATGATCCAATTATTCTAATAGATAATCCTAAAACTGTGAAAACAACTAGATCACAAGGGCAAACAAAATTTTAAATTTAAGCATGAAAACTCAAATTTTCCGATTCACCCCCCACACTTAAATTAGACATTTTCCTCAATGAAAACGAACTTCAAAGTATAGAAATAGGAAAATAGAGATGAAACCATATATGTCAACGAGTTTATCGACTTAAAATTCTTTCTTCATTCCTAGCGTCCATTGGAGAAATCATCACCGCACACAATCTTATAAACAAACAAAGGTTTTATTAAAGGTGGCACCCCACACTTAAGTTCAACCAAAGGTTTAAAATTTGGGAGTGACCACATAAAAATCAAAACACACGGGTTGCCTCCCGAGAAGCGCTTGTTTATTAATGAGTCATCGGCTGACTCGAATCTTCCCGAATTTACTTGGCATAAGGGCGACTTTGAACATTTTGAAAAGTTTGGGGATGTACATGAATTCTTCACCAAGAGCTTCAATATCATCCCGATTTAACTCAACAGATGGTTTCCATGGAACAATTTGTGGATTCTTCACGGAAATGGTGCTACAAAGGTGATAGTTTGAATTCATTTTGGGAAAGCTGTTGCAACCTGAAACTTCGTTCGTTTGCTCCTTGTCG
Source organism: Chrysanthemum lavandulifolium (assembly GCA_022545495.1). Lineage (NCBI taxonomy): Eukaryota > Viridiplantae > Streptophyta > Magnoliopsida > Asterales > Asteraceae > Chrysanthemum > Chrysanthemum lavandulifolium. The sequence continues at coordinate 107,608,346 of CM040243.1, read as the reverse complement.
TAATATAACTTGATTCGGTGCCCATTAACAATGAAACTTCCACCCTATTTGTCATAGAGTTCGACATACCGATGGATATCCATGTTTAACGATATATGGTCCAAACCATTTTGGTTGTAATTTAGGAGCTTTGAACTTGAATTTCATGTTAAAAGCGTAACTTTATCTCCGGCTTTGAATTCTTTTCGAATTCGTAGCTTTTATCGTGATAAGCTTTTGTTCTAGCTTTATACGGTTTGGAATTTTCAAGAGCTCGAGTCTTAATTCATCGAGTTCGTGCAATTGAAGGAATCTCTTTTCTCCAGCTATTTTGAGATCGGTGTTACAGGTTTCTAAGAGCCCAATAAGCACGATGTTCAATTTGAGCGGCAAATGACAAGTCTTTCCATACAAGAGTCTGTATGAGTTGTGCCAATTGGAGTTTTATAAGTCAGACGAAATGCCCACGAGCATCGTCAGTTTCTTTACCCACATCAAGGATTGTCCTTCACCGTTTTCTAGTATTCTTTTGAGAGCTCATTGGTATTTTCAACTTGACCACTTTGGTTTGTGGATGATAGGCCGTCATGAATCGATGATGAACTCCATATCTTTTCATGGTTTTCTCCATTTGTTTGTTACGAAATGGGTTCCTCGATCGCTTATTAATGCCTTGGGAATTCCATAATGAGCGAAAATCTTTTGAGGAAATTAACGACGACACGATCATCGTTTGTTGGTAAAGCTTCACACGCCCATTTGGACACGTAATCTATAGCGAGAATGTATTCGAATTTGTGGGATTTAGGAAAGGTCCCATGAAATCTATTCCCCAAATATCGAATATCTCACACACTTGAATGCTTGTTAATGGCATTTCATTTATTCGAGAGATTGGTGGTTTTGGCAAGCGTCACGATTTTGAACAAGTGTGTGTGCTTCTTTGAATATTGTTGGCCAATAGAATCCGAAACAAAATTTTTTTAGCTGTGGTGGAAGGACCATAATGTCCCCTAGTTGGGCCATGATGACATTCGTCAAGAATTTTGCGGGTTTCGGAACCAGAAACACATCTTCGGATCATCCCGTCAGGACACATTTTGAAAAGATATGGCTCTTCCCAAAAATAGTATTTAAGTTCCGAAAAGAATTTGCTTCTTTGAGCATGAGATAGACCTTTTTCAGAGAATTCCTCCTGCGAGGTAGTTCGCAAAGTCAGCAAACCAAGGATCGTCAATTCCATCGATGGTCATGAGAATTTCATCGGGAAAATAATCATCGATTTCCTCTTCTTTTAACTCCTCAAGATTGGGATTTTCAAGATGAGATAAGTGATCAGCGGCAAGATTCTCTGCTCCTTTCTTATCTTTGATTTCGATGTCAAATTCTTGGAGTAGCAAAATCCATCGAATAAGACGTGGTTTAGCATCTTGCTTGGTGAATGATACTTGAGCTGAATGATCGTTAAAAGCATGATATTTTTGAGAGCACGAGGTATGACCGAATTTGTCGAATCGAAAACGACGGCCGATAATTCTTTTTCGGTGATTGGTATAATTTTCTTGAGCACTATTCGGTGTCTTGCTAGCAAAATATATAGGCGAAAGTGTTTTCCTTCACGTTGGCCTAATACGGCTCCAACAAAGAAAATCGCTTGCGTCGCACATAAGTTTGAAGGGTAGTGACCAATTAGGTGAAACCATGATCGAGCACTAGTAAGTTGAGATTTCAAGTGTTTGAAAGCTTTTATGCAATCTGCATTGAAGTCAAAGATAGATTCTTTCTCAAGAAGTTTTGTCATCGGACGAGATATTTTGAAAAATCTTTGATGAATCGGCGGTAAAACCAAAGATGTCCTAAAAACTTCTAACGGCTTTGACGTTAGTTGGTGGTGGAAGTTTTAAGATGAAATCAACCTTTGCTTTGTCTACTTCCATTCCCTTTGGAGATTTTGTGGCCAAGCACAATTCCTTCGGTTACCATAAAGTGACATTTTCCCGATTAAGGACAAGATGTGCGACCGCATCTTTCAAGCATTTTGTCGAGATTAGAAAGACAAGCTTCAAACGAGTCTCAAAGATCGAAAAGTCGTCCATGAAAACTTCCATGGAGGTTTCTAGCTTGTCTTGGAATATGGCGATCATACACCTTTGAAAAGTCGCGGTGCATTGCAAAGACCAAAAGGCATACGCCGATATGCGTGGTTCCAAAAGGACAAGTAAAGTGGTCTTTTCTTGATCGTTAGGATCAATAGGAATTTGAAATATCACGAAAATCCGTCGAGGAAACAAAAGAATTTATTTCCGCCGGTCTTTCAAGCATTTGATCCATGAGCGGAGTGGAAAGTGATCTTTCCGGTGGCTTTGTTTAACTTACGATAGTCAATACACACGCCAACCAAAGGATGTTCTAGTTGGAACTAGTTCATTTCACTCATTAGTCACAACCGTCATTCCTCCTTTCTTGGGAACACGGTGAGCATGGGCTTACCAAGGGCTATCCTCAATTGGGTAAATGATTCAAGCATCGAGAAGTTTTATGATTTCCTTTTTAACAACTTCTTTCATGTTGGGATTGAGTCGACATTGACGTTCTACCACATGTTTAATCCCTTCTTCCAAATTGATTTTGTGTTTGCAGAAATTGGGACTAATTCCTGGTATGTCGGATGTTTTCCAAGCGAAAGCTTGTTTGTGATTTTTGAGGACAGAAACTAAACTTTCTTTCTCACTATCCTCGAGCAATAAAGATATGACTACTTGAAGAAGAGTTTTCCTCCAAGTAAGCATATTCAAGATGATCCGGGAGAGGTTGGAGTTCGAGATCGTGGGTGGTTCTTGATAGAGGATTTAATTCCCATCTCGTCATTGAAAGTTATTTCTTCAAAATTTTCTTCCTCCATTTCTTCTTCTTCGAGTTATCTCCTTGAATTCTACTTTCATGAAATCATCAAACTCTTTGTCAAAATCTGTTTCATTGATTTTTTGAAGTAGTCATGAATGGATCGGATTCGTTAAGTAATGCGTCTAATTCTTCATCGGTGACTTCATCAATAATATCGATGTTAAAACAAGTGTCATCAACGGAATATGGGTAGCGCATTGCTTTATCGATTAGAAAAGTGATTCGATCTTCCCAACTCAAGGTTGAGTTCTTTTCCTTTCACTTTGATGATTGCATCGGTATTTAGGAAAGGTCTTCCTAAGATGAGTGGAACTTTACTATCTTCTTCCATTTCCAAGATTACAAAGTCCACGGAAAAATGAATTCTTGACTTGAACAAGCATATTCTCGGTGATTCCATAGGATATTGGTAGGAATGATTTGCTAATCGGATGCTCATTTTTGTTGGTTTCAGTTTGTTGTTGCACAACTTGGAATCAATGAATAAGGCATCAAATTGATACTGCGCCAAGATCGACCAAAGCATCACATTTAACATTATTCCCAAAAGTACATGGAATAAGAAAGCTCCCAGGATCTCCGAGCTTTGGTGGGATCTTGTTTTGGACAATAGCTGAGCATTCTTCGTTAAGGAAAGTTGCTGATATTTGCTCAAGCTTGCTTTTGTTATTAAGAAGTTCTTTCAAAACTTTCCCGTAATTGGGCATTCCGGCTAAGACATCAACGAGAGGAACATTGAGTCTAACCTCTTTGATTATTTCAATGAACTTCTTATAACGCTCTTCCATCTTTTCTTTCTTTAGACGGATGGAATATTTTTCTTTTTGGTGGTTTGAGTTGTGTTTGGTTCCTCGGTTTCATCCTCACTATCAATGGCAACAGGAGTATTAGGATTTGGTGGTGGATCATCGAGACCACTTCTTGTGAAGACGACATTGATATGCTCATTTCTTGTTTGTGGTGGGCAGATGCGTCTTATCATTTGATGGTTTTGGGTTGGATTGGGTATTACTTGGCAATGAACCGGATGGTCTAGAGGAATGTTGGTCGAAAAGTCGCTAAACTTGTTTTCAAGATCTTGGATAGATTCTTGATGATTTTTCATCCTTGCTCAACTTTGGCTTTGAGATTGAAAAGCGATTTTGATAAAATCATTTACGGATTTTGACCGACCACGAATTCTCTCATGGTTTTCTCGAATTTGGTTTCTTCCATCTTTCATTCAAGTCAAGCTTGACAAGTGATTCGTTTGGGTTTTGGTTGAAAGCACGAATTTCTCCCATTAATCGATCAAACATGGCGGTGGAAAGAATCGACTTACAAAGCTTGCCTCATCTCCTCCCAAGTATTGATGATTCATGGGGTTAATTCATTATACCATACTTTAGCATCTCCGGAGTGATGATGGGAAAAGTTTGTGTTTGATGGCATTGACATCGGTGTTGCCATAACGGAACATGCATAAATTTTGATGAATTCGGCAATGTGCTTGTGCGGATCGGCCACGCATCGGCCATCGAATTGACGGTCTTTGATCATAGAAAGGTGATGTCCCTTCACGGTGAAGTTTTCACCAAGATTGACGACAACAATAGCACTTTCGGGGGGTTGGTGCTACGGCTCGGTTGGTTCTCCACATGGGTTGATCGTCCGCCATGGGAAAAGGTAAATTGGTGAAAGAGTTGTAAACAACTTTGGCTTCTACGAGGTTATCAAATGGTGGGTTTTCTACTCTTGGTACACGATTTTCCAATGGTATGAAAAGTGTTCTTCTTCTTCTTCGAATCAAACGCTCGGGATTGGTAAGAGGTGTAATTGGTTCTATTCCCGCTGCTCGAGTGTTCATACAATGTCCTAGAGAATCCAGGCAATATCTAAACACACGGACAAACAACGAAAACAGTTTTTATGGGTCAGAGTGGGTACCCGAATCGGTTGCGGGTTGCGACCGATCGGTTAGACCAGTTGAGTTATGGGTAAAATTGTAACCGATTCGGTTGAAGGACAACCGGATCCGGTTAAGGTTTCGAGAGAAAATTTTGGTTGAATCGATGAGGAAATTCAAAACTTGTTGAAACACAATCAAATCCCGGCGGTGCCAAAACTTGATGTGCTACGTGTGTACAAGTTTTAAATTTATAAAAGTGAATTACCAATATTACCAATAACACATATGAGCAAGTATACTTGTCCGTTATAGCAAGATTATGAAGGTAAGTCGGGATCGTTCGCGAGGATTTGAGTGATTCTAAACACAAGTTTGAATTAACAGAGTCTATCCAAAACATATAATAAAGCAAACAGATATAATGAAATTCAGATGATTAAAAACTACACTTTCTTAAACAAGTTTCATATCATAGATTAATGTGATTGTGTTAACCTCTTAACATGTTGGTTATGATAATTAGTTGGAAGACTAATCTATTGTACTTACAAGTTAAACCTTCGTCAAGATTTTAGTTCATAAAAATAAGCATTACGTTTAACCAATCAATTCAAGTTTCATAAGTCTACATACATAAACTTAAACACAAAAACATCCATTTGTTCATCAAATTGCTTAAGAAATGGTCAATACAAAAGGTAACCGATCATAGACAAAAGGCTACAATTGATTCTCAACAACTAATCTTACGACCTTTTAGATGTTTCCAACCAATCCAATTTGATAATCAAAAAGCGTTTCCATTACAACCACACCTTAGTTCCTTTGTATAATCAAGAATAATGGGTAAAAACAATCATCCATAGACAAAATGATTATGACTAGTTGAATAACAATAAGTTCTTTCGACCTCAACGATTACTATCAATTAGCCAAACTTGATTAACAAATGTTACTACGAAACTTTAGCACAATTGGATCTTAGAATCAACTTGAAATTGAATTAAAACATGTTAACACAATCACTAACTAATCATATGATAATCAACATCATTTAAGCAAGTGTATAAAGAAACTAGCCACTCATAGCAAACATGAACATAAACTCGAACTTTGAACATTAGAAAACATGATTAAAAGTCTTACAATGCTTGGAATAAGATTACAAATGGTGAAGTAATGATTCCCAAAGTATTGGGATAGACTTCTTGGCGATTTGGCCTCAAATGTGGAACTTCGGAACTCCAAACTTCCTTGGACTTCTAAGGACGAATTTTGAGAGCTTAAAGCTTTGTTTGATGAGTAGAGATTTGTATTTGAGGTGTGTCTCATATGCTCACAAATGGCCTCTATTTATACTAATTCCAAAGCCTAGGGTATTAATTCTTGAACTTGGCCTCCAAGGAGTAAGGAAGGGACTAGAATACACCAAGAAGGACCTAGAATCATTTGGATGCAAAGGAGAAACTTAGTGATGAAGATTTGGCGGATGCGACTTCTCCAACCGGATCGGTCATATGACCAACCGATCCGGTTGGTCTTCTACAAAAGGGCCCAACCGTTCCGGTTGCGGGAGGCGACCGAACGGTTGGTGATGGTCAAAATGGCGTTTGGTCATATTCCAACCGATCCGGTTCTGATTGTAACCGATCCGGTTGGATTTCTTGAGTTAAGGAAACTTGATCTTTCTTCTCTTTATCTTGTAGAACTTGGTTCTTCAATCACTATGGTTTTCAAAGGTCCTTGAGATCTTGATTTGGGCTTCTTGAAATGGGAATCTTCTATTTCTTTGAACATTTCTTTATTTTCCTTCCGTTTCCACGCACTTGGTTATAAACACTAGACAAACATCTTTTGATGCGTTTAAGTACTATAATCACGCAATTATAACCAAATAACAAATATAAAAGCACACATAACGCTACTAAAAACATGCACAATCTGAGCGTTATCATGCACCTAAGAAGTATCAAATGTCTGACCACTTCCCTAAGAAACTCGTTAACAGCAAAATGTATAAAATCCAGAATAGGGAAATGGTCACATCTTCTACCATGACTAAGGTATTTAACTCTACTTGCTCTAGTCTTAAATGGATGCCTACTGGTAGATTGTTTAAGAACGTTGAATCCATATGGAATCATACTTCTAGCTCCTGTCTTAAGTGGATGCCCACGGGAAAATTTTTTAAGAAGGTTGGATTCAATTGGATTCCAATCAAAACACTGGCCTCTAATGACATCCCGAGGCCTGACTGTAAAACACCCAATGAACAGGATATAACTGCTACTAACCCATCCAAATGTTATTCTACATATGCTATTAGTGAAGATACTCCTTAGTCTTTTTCAGGTACAATGCTCAATTCAATAATAAACATCATGACTTGGTTTCCAACTGAACTGAAGACTACTCATTCGGGAATCTTAACTTGTCAGAATTGACTTACATTGTACTATGACTCTTGATCGCCTATGCTCAGGACTCGTATCTCATCGGTTCTTGGATAATTGACTTACATCCTATATATATATATATATATATATATATATATATATATATATATATATAATATATATATTTTATATCCACACAATTTCATTTATAATAGTCAAATAAAAGATGTATCTCCTGGTATCGATAATATCTATGGTCCTAGAAATATCATTCAATAATGACACGGGTCCTTAGATGCAGTTCGAACAGAAGCTCTACTCTTTTTGTTTTATACATGTCTACCCATACTCGCATTATTCAGATGTTCTCTATTACTTGCATGAGTTTAATTCAATCAATGTTCACTCACTCTTAATCTATGACATTGATTGAGGGGGTGCATTTATCAATCTGCCTTTCCTGACTGTCAACTTGTCTCTGCATGATTCCCATTTGATCAGTTCATGTGATATATTGTGACCTCAGTTCTCTGGATTGTTGTTGCATGATACTTTACTTGGAGTGACTTAATTTTGTGCCAAATCGTGTTCTTATATGTGCTATGTGATATGTGGTTTGTCCTTGATATGGTTAGTATGAGACTTGTCAATATTAGGCAATGAATGCGATTTGTTTAGTGTTAATTTGATGCAATTTGTCCTTCTCTATCTTGTATGCGATTTGTTAAGCTCAAGGACTGATTGTGTCAATTATGTAAACTTAAGCATGGTATAAATATTGATGTGATTTGTGTCATGTGGTCAAACGTTTCATTTCCTAGTCAAACTTCCACACTTTTCTCTCTCAACTTTTTCTTCAAAGCGATTTGCCACATCAACGTTTTTGTGGTATGATTTCTGATCAAGTAACACTCATGTTTCATCTTATAATCGTGTTTAATACATCCCTCTAACTAATCTTTTATCTACAATATCATTCGTGCACTTTCCTTCGACCCTTTCTTCATATAGGTTTGTTTCAAATGCTAATATATTATTTGGTATAGATTGTGGATAGGTATGCCTTAGGGATTCATGCGTACTGAGTAGGATTAGATAGAGTGTTTGTATAATCGATTCTTCCGCGTATGCGTGAGTTTGTTGAAATTGGTCAATTGGTGAGATAGAGTGTTGTGAATCTATGGTTTTATTGCAAACATGTGTTTGTCATGTGATATTGCATCATCTTAATGGATTATGTATGCGTGTATCATCAGTAGTGGTTATTGAAATTGTTGTTGGGGTTATTTCGTTAAGTGTTCTTGGAAGCGATTCGACTTAAGTTGCTTGTATGCGATTTGTCGTATGATTGCTCTAATGCGTTATGTCTCTACTGTCTAAAGGATGCGATTTGTCTCATATATTTTTGATAAAGCGACTTGTCACCTTAATGTTATTGATGCGATTTTTCGTATCAACTGTGTAAAGCGATTTGTCTCATTACACTCTATATGTGATTTGTCATAATCTAATTGATGAATGCGATTTACTTTGAGCGATTTGTCCCATGCATCTTGACGTGTGTGATTTGTTGACCACAGTTGACCTATGCGATTTGTCCTTAAAGTGTTATTATTGTTACATATGCGAATTGTTAAGTTTAAGCGATTTGTCCTATGTGTCTTAACGAGTGCTATTTGTTGACTGCATTTGACCGATGCGACTTGTCCTTGAATTTATGCGATTTGTCCTTAAAGCAATTTGTCTTTTCAAGTATGCAATTCGTCTGATGCGACATGTCTATTCCATGTTTATCTCTGTGTGATTAGTCCAACATACTGCTTCCCTCATTGTACCTACTTGGTCATTGTGTGTCGATCGTGTACCTGCTATGTCTATGTGCATTTACCCATTTTCCATTGTCTATGCTCTGTGATGCCTGTATGTGTCCTACACCTGATACGTCTCTACCTTGTTCATATTGCTCTCACTAATGTGTGTATGCTCGTTCATTCGCTTATATCACACACTTAGTGTCTAAGATATGGAGTTGCTATAAGGTTGATCCAGTGATCTTATCTAACCTAACTAAGTTTCCGGATATTGTTGTTGTTTTGTGTGTGATCTACAGAATTACAATGGCAGGCACAACTTCTTCTGAGAATCTTGCTACCAATGCTCCACCCGTAGTACTTACCGAGGAAGAAATTCTTCCACATAATGAATGGGTATACATTGCTAAAAGCAACTGCTACGTAGATGTGGACAGAAACCAACCAAACCCTATTTACCGAATTGCTATAGATATCCTGAAGAACACCAACTTCTTTGGTGCCTTGACCATGAGGTGCACTATTCCTGCCATTTATCTACAACAATTCTGGAACACCGTTACTTGGGACAAGATCACTACCACATACTCTTTTAAGCTGGATGACAAGTGGTATGATATCGACACAGAGACTCTCAGGGAGACCCTTGGAATCACTCCACGAGACCCTGCTAATCCATTTGTTTCACCACCAACTGCTGATGAACTAATGGACTTTGTAGAAGAATTGGGATATCCCATGAAACTAACAAAGGTCTCTGCAATAATCACCAACGATATGTATCAACCATGGAGAGCCATTGCCACCATCCTCAACCTATGTTTAACCGGCAAAACTTCAGGGTTTGACAGAATAATGTTAAGAATCAGAAAATTCAGTCATTAAAGTGTCGGTCACCTCAAGTATATGTAATCATTAGAAAGCTCGTAGTCGTAGTTATTTAATGTTAGTAAGTAGTTAGTTAAGTAATACCGTGGAGGACGGACGGTATTTACCATTTAGTTTATAAAACTACCTAGTGTTTTATGCGATCCTACGAAAATTTTTATATCACTCAAATAGGTGGCGTTTATTATCATTATACTCTATTTTGACATTAAAATTTTACTTATAAATACCATTTACCTCTACCTTGCAAGGTAGAGGTTGGGCTCCTCTCTTGGCCAAGAAGAAATCATCAAAAATTTTGCAAGATCAAGTAAATACAATCTAGAATCACATTCTTTATAAGGTTTTGAAATAAAACCAAGAGTGTTTAGGCTAAACCTTGTTCTTTGCACCTCATCATATTAACTTGTAAGCATATCATTTATATTTTCATATCTCATTTCATTTCATAAGTATCTCTTCATTTTGGAGCAAGCATGCATGATTTGTGTTGTTTATACCATTTTACATGATTTTAGTGTTAAATATATATAAGGTCATCCTATAATTATCCCTTGGTATATGTTGGTCTTGATGATGTCTAGGAACCCATGACACCCTAAGAAGGTGTATGGTAGGATTAGATTAGCTTTGGAGTTGATTTGAAGGGATTAGAATAGGTTTGGTACGAGAAAAACTATTTTCGATAAGTATATAAATGTGTTCTGTCCTTATTTTGTTTTTCCGGAAAATCCGACAGTAGGCACGAAATTTTGGCCTTGATATTTAGAAAATATACTTTAAAAGCGATCCGTGGCGGCTTGAACGGATTAAACGGAGTTATAACGAAGAAGTTATGAATTTTCAAGTTTGACGGCGAAATATATATTTTCGAGAAAATTTCAGCATACTATTTTACTTTATTCGAGTCAAAAGCGAGCCTTAAGCTTTACAAATTATTTCGACTTATCAAAAATATATTAGTATACTTTGATACGAAGCTAAGGACATATAATACGTGAAAGCGGTTTGAAACGACTAAGATATGCACGTTTTCATAAACTTGCCGTAACTATTATTTTTAGAAAAACTATATTATTTTTACGAGACAAGTGTTACGGTAACTAAAAGCGACCATGTTGAAAGCTGTTTTAACTATGATGTGGAACTTTTGGAGCGAAATGTCTTCTAATAAAATCAAGATAACCAAGCATATTTTTCAAAACGACCAACCGTTTGTATAGCGGAGTTTAATAAATTATTCGGATGCTTAAAATTGGCGAAACTCACTTTTACACAACAATTAGACAAAATCACCATCTTTAACCCTTATTATCTTTATGTTCGAGACCTCGATGACGAAAACTCATGAACTGAAACTTTTAGATTTTGATACAAACTTTCTAAAAGCATCGAGTTCGTTTCCTAACGATCGACGCACACCATTTCGACTAGTTTTTTGAAGCCATTTTGTCAATTTCATGAAATTCCCGCGACTTTATTTTACTGACGAAAAGTGTTAATTTCACAATAAATCATTACAAAACCATTGTAGGATGACATTTGGCGTAAAACTTTTAAAGTGATTTAAGAATGGTCAAGACGTCAAAGAGGATTTTCGACGATAAGTAATATTTTCAAAACTTGCAAATGGTATAAATAACATACGAATTGCGTGCATAACATTACATCATGACTTATTGCATATCATATCATTCATAATAGGTCGGTTTGATTCACGCTACATTTCGGTGTAACCACTTTTGTCATCGCATCTATTCATCGGTGAGTAATCACATCCCCTTTTACCGTTTTACTATATTTTGGGGCTGCTCGTAGTCTAGTAAGTAGTTAGTTAAGTAATACTTTGGGAAGAGGCACCCAATATATCTTTGGGAAGAGGCACCGGTGGAGGATATCTTTGGGACGGGGTGATGGCGCTGACTACCCACCACAATTATTATATTATTGGTATGCTATTATGACCGATCCACATATATTGTGCAATGGGTTGTGAATACGTAGGTATAGGCGGAACTTGGGCGAGTTATTGTGTGGAATTTTCGTTGACACTTTGATAAATACCCTCATACCCGTTTTCTTGCATTTGAATTGATCGTTAGTAGGGGTTGGAAGCACTTGTTGCTCAATACTGGAATTAAACTTTTTCTTTGTTTCACATAGTTCCCAACTCTCTTGTAACAGTCTTTCTCTCTATAACCAACTTTCTCTCTCTAAACATTGTAAACGCCCATATGGTTTGTGGTTTAATGTGTTTGTGAAATCCTATAAATTACAATTGGTATCAAGAGCCATGGTTTGATCACATGGCATCTTTCATGCTCTTTGTTTTGGTGGATTTCATAAGGTTTTGGGCGGGGTTATAAGTGTTTAGAAGAGTTTGAATCATTGAATGGTTAATCTCTAGTGTTAAAGTTTGAATTTCGAAGCTGATTGTACTTTTGTGTTTAGGATCATATATATAGGGTTGATACATGGGAGGGATGTGTTTAGGTTTTGGCGTAGTTATTTAATGTAATTGGAAGGCTTAAATCATTGTGGTTTGGTTGGTTTTGATTTATAAAGTGGTTGTTTTGAAAAGTGTACTAAGCGAGTTGAGCTACTGAGTTGAAGTTCTTGGAAGCGAGTTACTTTGTTCTTTGGAAGCGAGTTGGTATAAGCGACTTGGCTATTAAGCGAGTTGTATTAGCAGATGAGTTGGTATACGTGACTTGGCTATTGCGAGTTGTTTCTTTAAGCGACTTGAGTTTTAAAGCGACTTGGCTATTAAGCGAGTTGTATTGTCAGCGAGTTGGTTTAAGCGACTTGGTGATTAAGCGAGTTGTCTCTGTATGCGACTTGGCTATTTAGCGAGTTGATTCTTTAAGCGACTTGTGTTTTAAGCTACTTGTGTTTTAAGCGAGTTGACTGTTTAGCGAGTTGATACTAAAGCAAGTTGACTGTTTAGCTACTTGTCTATTGAGACTTGTCACTTCTTCGTGCTACATTTTTACGGTTGTTCTTTTGGTTTAGTAAAATCCCGTGAAAGAATCAATTTCCCGGTTTAATCAAAGAATTGTAAAATCCCGCGGAACTTGTAATCATGTCTAACAACATGCCTACTATTGTTTCTTTTGTAGCTGAGGACGTTCAAGCAGCAGGATCATATACTCGTCCACCTATGCTTGATGGCGATTATGACTCATGGGCTCAAAGAATCGAGTTGTCTTTATGCAGGAAAGGAAAATGGGGTTAACATTCTCAAATCAATTGATGAAGGACCTTATCAGATTGAGACTACAAGAGACATAATTGATACTGCTGCAGATGGAACAATGATCTTTGGATTGGACATACCAAAGATGTATGATGAGCTTAGTGATAAGGAGAAAAAGAGATTCGATGCTGATATTAGGGCTTCAAACATTATACTTCAGGGTATTCCAAAAGATATCTACAAGCTTATCAATCACAACACTGAAGCCAAGGCGGTTTGGGATAATGTCAAGATGCTTCTCTTGGGTTCTGAATTAACTAAGGAAGACAGAGAATCACAGCTGTATGATGAATTTGAGCAATTTAAGATGAAACCAGAAGAAAGTGTCTATGAATATTATGTGAGATTCTACAAGCTTGTGAATGATATGAGGAATATCAAAATGACCATGCTGAATATTCAGCTGAACTCAAAGTTTGTGAACAACATGAATCTCGAATGGCAAAAATTTGTCACCTCTGTGAAGCTAACCAAAGGATTGAAGAACACCAACTATGAGCAACTGTATGCCTTCCTTCTTCAGAATGAGAGACATGCTATGTTTGAAAGAATGATTCTTAAACAGTTCAAAACTAAACAGGGAGAAACAAGTTCATCAAATGATTCAACAACATTCTACACCAATGTTGGAATTACCACCAAAGCTTCTCAAGTCATACCCAATGGTAATGGTAATTACAAGCTCATTCCTGATCCAGCATACAAGCCTCCAGACTCAAAAATACTCATGGAAAACTTCATCAATCAACTGTCTCTCATGGTTAGTCAAAATCTGAATACCACACCTCACACCAACAATAACCTCAGAACAACATCCAACCCACACAATCAAGCACTGTCAGAGATGGAAAGGTTATGGTGCAACCAGTTCAAGGAAGGCAGTATGAACAGGGAAGAGGTGGAGTAGCTGGAGGGTTTGTGGCTATTCAGAATCGTGGGAGAAATGCCAATCAGGGACAAGTAAAGCCAGTCAAGTGCTAAAACTGTGGTGGTGATGGACATATTGCGAGGCGCACATCTCCAAAACGCCTCAAAATGCGAATACTTTAGAGACAAGATGTTGCTTGTACAAGCTCGGGACAATGGTGTTGTTTTGGATGAAGAAGAGCTCAGCTTTCTTCTTTGAGGAAATGCCAAGACTTATGATCTTGATGTGGATGAGCAGCCGATCAAAGTTATGGGTCGAGACAATCCAAATGCATTTCAAGTAGTAATGTGATGCTTATGATTCGGATGTGGATGATGAACCAACGCCCAAACCATTTTCATGGCAAGCATCTCACCTATGGTCTCTCCAAAGCCCTCATCACCACAACAGGCTGGTCCTTCCAAAGATTCAATCATCTTAGAGGTATTAAAACTATACGATAAAGTTGATGAGCAAGAGATGCATAACAAAGTACAATCACATCTAACTAATGAATCAAATATGGATAATGTGGGTAATAGTAATATTGTCCCATATGATCAATATGTGATACAAAGTGAAAGTGAGATTGTACCAAGTAATGCATCTTCTCGCGATCAATGATGATTATGTTTTGATGAATACACTCCATGTGCCTGATGATTCTCGTTATCTCCGAATCGAATGCCTATAAGGAACAAGTTTCTATTTATGAACAACGTGCTAAGTTTGAGTTAACTACCCGTGAGCAGGAAATGGATGACCAAATGCATACAATTATTAAAAAAAGTAGTTTTAGAGAAGAAGTGTTAAAACAAGAGTTAAACTCCTTACAAGAAAAGCTCTAAAAAACTGTTAAGCAAAAACAAGATATCCAAAATGATGTTAAAGTGCTTAAACAAGAATTTAATGCTAAGGAATCAAAACTTTTGAATGACTTTTCCAATCTAAAAACTTTGAAAAACAAGCTTGAAAATAAGTTGTGCGTACAAGGAATACCATTACATTTGCTCACATGATCACTAAGCATAGAGTTCTCGTGATAAGCATAGTATTCCATTGTAGAAAACCCAATCTGAGTATGGTAAGATAGCAAAAGTCGCTCAAAATGTAATATATGATGGTAATGAAATCCTTAAGCCTAGGCGAAACCTAGTTCTTGTTGAGTGCCTTTGAGGAAGATATGCAATTAGATGATGTCTCTAGGGAGAAAATGAATAAGAAGCTAAATGATCCTGAGTGTAAAAAGCAAAACATAGCGTACAAACCCCATGATTACACTAAAGAAAATTGGATTTCTCTGAACAAGTTTAAGGCTCAAACTCTGTTAAGACCCAAACAAGTGTTCTGGAAAAAGGATTTAGATAAGCAAAAAGCAGATAATCTTGTTGTGACAAACATCCCCCTTAGGAAAATGCCTCCAGCTACTGTGTATCCTCCTAATACACCAATGCATTTAGTTCCTAGAACAATTTCCACTAAAAGCAAGACCTTAATCAGCCTGTATGTAGTTTACCAACTATATGTTGATTTTGAGAAAACGTGTAAAAAGAGAATCACACCTACTGGGATAACCGAAGGGGAAAGGGGTTTTGAGCAAACTAAAGAATGCTATCTAACTGAGGTCATGCCTTTCTTTAAACAATTAAAAGGTCAATTTGAGAGTCTTCAAAAAGGGATAGACTCAGATATTAAAGATATGGAAAAGGAATTTGATGCAATGATAGTTGAGGTTAATGATTATGAACGGGAACTAAAATATAATGAAATTGAAAGGAAGAATCTGCATATTTTAAATGAGAACTTAGTATTGAGTTATGTGGCTCAAGATGTGTTTTATCTAATCGTTACTAAGCATTCTAGTCTTTGCTTCTCAATTTCATGAATTAACTGTTGCTTTGAAAGTTTCCCATGATCGTGTCATTGAGCTTGAAAATAAAAACTCTGAACTAAATGAGAAAATTGATCAGGATGATCATCATAATCTGGTAAAACATCTTTCTAAGCTAGAAGTTGAACATTTTGATTTGCAACTAAAATATCAACATCTCAAAGAAAATGTTAAAACCTCAAACATCAAGACATCCTCAAATGTTCCAGAGTTTGATGCATTTTTTGAAATAAACTAACGTGATGAACAGATTCAAGCTCATTGTAACACGATCAAAAAGTTGAAAGCCCAAATTTCACAATTAAAGGGTGAAAAGAACAACGTGACTGGCTCCCAAATGCCTCCTCCTTTAGATTCTCAGTGTTCTCAAACGTTTCATCTTCAAAACTTGGTTAATGCTTTACAAAAGGAAAACGAGAGTTTTCTAGAAGAAAATGAAAAAGTTAAACGACACTTAAAAGAGTTATATGATTCAATGAAAGTCACACGTAACAAAAACAATGAAAAAATAACGTCTTTACAAAAAGAAATTGAGAATATTAGGAGTCAGGAAAGAGGGAAACTGCCACTTGGTTTTAATGAGAATGTTGCATCAAAGTCATCCTCAGACTGCAAATATACTGTGACTGTTAAATACATTCCTTCTCATCTTAGGAATAATGAACCTGTGTTTCATAACTATTGTGCTCATCTTAAGGATTGCCTAGAATATCTCCGTGAGATTGTGGAAGAGGATTTCATTAACAAACCTCTTGATAGAGAAATTAGGTTTGCGTGCATTCAGGCCAAACGATCTCAAGAGCTGCTAGAATGTGTAATTGCAACATGTCCTAAATCCTTAGGTGCGAAGGCAAAGCTATGATGCCTTGTTCCATGCCTAGTGCCAAGCATTCAAATCATTCTATGCCCGCTTTAAGAAAGTGAACACTAATGTGCCTTCAGTAGTTCGGATCCCCGCACGTCTAGTTCGGGAATGCAAAAAGTAGATCAACCAACTAATGTTCCCATAATTCCCTCTACAGAGTAATCGGTGACATTAAAGCAAGCGGGTCAAAGCCTCACAGCAATACCAAGCAAGATAGGACCTCACAAGCTAAGAATGTGCATTGGAAGAGAGTAGAAGATCACCCTAGGAATATTAAGTTTGAGTTGAATAAAGCGAATCGTGTTGATTCTAGTATTAGCTATAAGCATATTGTAATTAATTCAATTACGCTACTATTCGCAAACCATGTAATGATGACCGCTTGATTTACATTACTAATCATGAATGTGGTGTAAATGTTACTGTCTAATCTGCCAAATGCCCCGATAAAGCTGCTAATGTTAGAACTCAAGCTAAGAAGGCTAAAAGGCAAAGCGAAGAAAGTTAGTAATATAGGTTATCAATGGATACCTCCTGGCCATAAGATTAATGAGCTTTGTCCTAAAGTTGCTAAATCAATGCCCACTAGAAAATGGATGCCTACTGGTAGAACTATTCCCTTAAGAAGCGAACATACTTTGAATAGGTCAAATACGGACACTAGCACTGCATCTAGACATCCTCAAATGTTCCAGAGTTTGATGCATTTTTTGAAATAAACTAACGTGATGAATGATTCAAGCTCATTGTAACACGATCAAAAGTTGAAAGCCCAAATTTCACAATTAAAGGGTGAAAAGAACAACGTGGTAGCTCCCAAATGCCTCCTCCTTTAGATTCTCGGTGTTCTCAAACGTTTCATCTTCAAAACTTGGTTAATGTTTTACAGAAGGAAAATGAGAGTTTTCTAGAAGAAAATGAAAAGGTGAAACGACACTTTAAAGAGTTATATGATTCAATGAAAGTCACTCGTGACAAGAACAACGAAATAATAACGTCTCTACAAAAGGAAATTGAGAATCTGAGGAGTCAGGTAAAAGGGAAAATGCCACTTGTCTTTAATGAGAATGTTGCATCAAAGTCATCTACTGACTGTAAATATACTGTGACTATTAAATACATTCCTCCTCATCTTAGAAATAACGAAGTGGCGTTTCATAACTATTTTGTTCATCTTAAGGATAGTCTTAAATGTCTCCATGAAATTGTAGAAGAGGATTTCATAAATAAGCCCCTTGATAGTGAAATTAGGTTTGTTTGCATTCAGGCCAAACGATCTCAAGAGCTATTAGAATGCTTAAGAGCAACATGCCCTAAATCCGATGGTAAGAAGGATAAAATAGTTGTGCCTTGTTCTATGCCTGATTTTAAGAATGCCAATCTTGATATGCCTTACTCAGTGCCTAAAGTTAAGCATGTAATCTTCAATGTGCCTTCAACTAGTTTAGATTCCAGCACTTCTAAACCTAAAATGCAAGAGGTAGCAAAACCAACTAATGTTCCCATTCCTTCTACAGGAGTAAAAAGTGACACCAAAGCGAGCGGGTCAAAGCCTTCAGGCAATACAAAGCAAGATAGGACCTCGCAAGCTAAGAATGTGCAATGGAAGAAAGTAGAAGACCACCCTAGGAACATTAAGTTTGAGTTGAATAAAACGAATCGTGTTGATTCTAGTATTAGCTATAAGCGTCTTCGTAATTAATTCGAATTACGCTAATTTTGACAAAACATGTAATGATGATTGTTTGGTTTCACACTAATCATGAATGTGGTGTGAATGAGTCGATTAATCTTTGTAAATGCCCCTGTTAAGATAGTGAATACAAAAATCAAGCTAAGAAGGCTAGAAAGCAATGGAGGAAGAAGGTTAGAAAACATTGGAAACCCACATGAAGGAAATTTAGTAACATAGGTTATCAGTGGATACCTACTGCCCGCAAATTCAATCTTAATGAGATTTGCCCTAAATTATCTAGATCAATGCCCATTAGGAAATGGATGCCTACTAGTAGAACTATTCCTTTAAGAAATGAACATACTTTGAATAGGTCAAATACTTACACTAGTACTGCATCTATCCTTGATGATTCCATTGTTTCTACTTCTGATGTGGTTGTTCCAATCATCAGCATTAACCAAATGGAATCCATTCTGCATGGGGATCCCAATTATCCAGCTTATCCATTCTTGTCGTGTTTAATTGCGATCGTTCAAATCGCTTCGTGGTACCGGACTCAGCTCGCTCCAAGCATATGATTGAGACGGTCACGGCTCATGAACTTTGTGCGTAAATTCATCGGGATCATAGATTCGGAAAGATCATTTTGGTGCAATTATGGGTTATGGAGATTATGTTGTTGGTGAAAGTGTAATCTCCAGGGTATATTATGTAGAAGGTCTTGGTCATAACTTATTTTTTGTCGGTCAATTCTGTGATTCTGATCTTGAAGTAGCCTTCAGAAAACATACTTGTTTTGTTAGAGAACTTGATGGTGTGGAACTTTTAAGAGGAACACGAGGTTCAAACCTATACACCATCTCTATCGAAGATATGATGAAGTCTTCTCCAATTTTCTTGTTGTCAAAAGCTTCGAAAACAAAGTCATGGTTATGGCATCGTCGTCTCAATCACTTGAACTTCGAAACCATAAATGATCTCTCCAGAAAGGACTTAGTTATAGGCTTACCTAGACTAAAGTATGAAAAATGATCATCTTTGTTCAGCATGCCAATTGGGAAAAAGCAAGAAGTTTGCCCACAAACCCAAACCTACAAACTCAGTTATGGAAGTTCTTCATACCATTCACATGAATTTATGTGGACCCATGAGAGTGCAGAATATTTTTGGGAAGAAATATGTGTTAGTTGTGGTTGATGATTATTCTCGATTTACTTGGATTAAATTCTTTAGGACAAAGGATGAAACTCCAGATATCATCATCAAACTTATCAAACAGCTGCAGGTTTGACTTAACAAAACTGTCAGAATCATCCGAACAGACAATGGAACTGGATTTGTTAGTAAAGAACTTAGTGAGTTCTATGAAAGTGTTGGAATCAGTCATGAAAGAAGTGTTCCATGAACTCCTCAACAGAACGGTGTAGTTGAAAGACGAAATTGAACTCTTGTGGAAGCCGCAAGAACAATGCTGATTTACTCAAAGGTTCCAATGTTTCTCTGGGCCGAAGCCATTGCCACTGCATGCTACACTCAAAATTGATCCCTTATTCACACTTCTCATGGAAAAACACCATATGAACTTGTCCACAATCAAAAACCAAATCTTTCATTCCTTCGTGTGTTTGGTGCATTGTGTTATCCAACTAATGAGGGCCAAGACTTAGGCAAACTTAAAGCTAAAGCGGACGTTGGAGTATTTGTAGGATATGCACCAAGCAGAAAAGGATACCGAATCTACAACAAAAGAACCCGAAATATCATGGAAACAGTTCACGTTACGTTCGATGAGTGACCGGTCAAATGGCTCTGGACAACCCGCCTACGGACCCGTATCATCAAGTAGTCCCATCAGTTCTACTCTTGTATATGATTCTTCGCCAAGAACTCCTTATGTACCTCCTTCGAAAATGATTTGAAGAAACTGTTGATCCAATGTTTGATGAACACGATGAGCCAATAGCTAATGATCATCAATTCCATCATCGAGGTCGCTTATCCTCGCCAATGAAGTTAACCCTTCGTTTCTATGACTTTAAGTCAAGAAGCGCTGCGATCACTCTGTCTCATCAACAAATCATCGATCATCGAGTGTACATCATGGAATTGTTTCGCACCCTTGATGGAGAGAATCCCTTTGCTACTCCCGAAGATGCCCCATTTGAAAACATATTTGCTCCCGAATCATCATCGAACCATCTTCATCGGGAGAAATCGACTCTTCTACTTCAGTTCCTCAACAAGAACCACACGAACACCTTAGAAAATGGACACATGATCATCCATTGGACAACATCATTGGAAATCCCTCTCGACCTGTATCCACTCGCAAACAACTTGCAACTGATGCCTTATGGTGCTTTTTCAACTCTGTACTATCCAAGGTCGAACCAAAAGACCTTAAAACTGCAATGAATGAAGACAGCTGGTTCAATGCCATGGAAGAAGAAATTCATGAGTTTGATCGACTAGATGTATGGGAATTAGTACCTGCTCCCAGTGTTGTAAATATCGGTCTTGGTGGCCGATATATCACTGATATATCGCTTATCGGTGGTCAGCCGATACGATATTTCACTAATCGGCCAAAAAAATCGGTTTGGTCAATATCGGTCCAAATCGGTCAATATCGGTCCAAATCAGGTCCATATCGGTCAAAATCGGCTGTTAATTCGATCTATAAAACGAAAAAAAGTATGGTTTCATACCTTCTTCCACTCGGATAAAAGAAAACCAACAATCACAAATGTATTAAACCTACCTTGGAAGAACAATCACAAATAGATAGTTGTTTGATTTCGTAGCAAAAAGAATCCAATAAATAGAGCGGGTTGTGATTCGTGTTGGTGTAGTTACTAAGAGGGTGTTTGATAATCGAATAGATATAAGAAAACAAAGGGATGATTTGAGCTTTTGATTGGTGGATGCAAGAAAATAATTGTCTGCGTTTATGTTTGTGTGTAATGAAGTAATTAGGGTTAGATAGGGAAAGTAGTGGTCTTATATAGTCCTAGGCTTATTAGGTTTAGTGTTAGGCCTTGGTTAGTTTTTCATATTGGACTTGGACTCACAACAATTGGACTGGGCTTGATGTTTAACTGGTTGACTTAAATCTAAAAGGTAGAATTGGACTGCAGATTTAATAAAAATATATAAAATACATATAATTTCTTTATAATTTATGGTCTCCATTATATCACTGATATATCGCCGCCAAGACCGATATGGCGCTTGGCGGTGGTCGACCGCCGAGGGACCGCCGAGCGATATTTACAACACTGCCTGCTCCTGACTGTGCTATGATCATTGCTCTAAAGTGGATCTTCAAGGTAAAACTAGATGAGCATGGTGATGTATTAAAAAACAAGGCTCGATTGGTTGCAAAAGGATACCGTCAAGAGGAGGGTATTGACTTTGAAGAATCATTTGCTCTAGTTGCTCGTATCGAGGAAATCAGAATCTTCTTGGCTAATGCTGCAAGTAAGAACATGGTAGTCTATCAAATGGACGTAAATACGGCTTTCCTTAACGGAGATCTTAAAGAAGTTGTATCGTCGCCAACCGTAGGTTTTGTGAATCCAGCATCCTACTCATGTCTATCACTTGAAGAAGGCTCTTTACGGTTTGAAGCAAGCTCCAAGGGCATGGTATGATACGCTATCAAATTTTCTTCTATCTACTGGATTCAAAGAAAGGTAGTTGATCCGACATTGTTCACCGTAAAGTCGGAAAACATTTAATTCACGTTCAAATCTATGTTGATGATATTATCTTTGCCTCGACTAACCCCAATGAATGTGACCGTTTTTCTAAGGAGATGGGCTCCAAATTTCAAATGTCTATGATGGGACAAATGTCATTTTTCTTGGGATTACAAATTTCAAAAAGTCTCGGAGGCATTTTTATTAATCAATCTAAATATGCAAATGAAATTTTAAAGAAATTTGGATTTGACACTTGTGACACCGCTGACACTCCCATGGTGGAACGTACCAAACCGGATGAGGAACACTCGGGAATCATGGTAGATCAAATGAAATATCAAGTATGATTGATCCCGATGTACCTCACGACCAAGAGACCGATATTCGCTCACCGTATGCATGTGTGTTAGATACCGTGCTAAGCCTACCAAAAGCACCTTGAAGCGGTTAAACGGGTCTTTCGGTATCTCCAAGGAACCATGAACATGGGTCTTTGGTACCAAGGACACCGGTATGTCACTAACAAGATATGCGATGCGAGACCATGCAGGTGTCAAGATACACGTCGAGTACATCCGGAGGTGCTCGGTTTTGGGTGATAAGCTTGTGAGTGGTCATCAAAGAAACAAATGAGTACTTCTATATCCTCTACAGAGGTCGAATACATAGCCATGTCATCGTGTTGTGCTCAAATCCTATGGATGAGATCCCAATTATCGACTATGGCTTTGAATTCAACAAAATCCCTCAGATTGTGATAACAAAAGTGTCATTGCTCTCTCTTGCAAAAGCGTTCAACATTCAAGAGCAAAGCATATCGACATTCGACATCATTTCATTCGGGAACAAGTGGAAAAGGTGTGGTAGAACTCTATTTTGTGAGGTCTCGAATCTTGGTTAGCGAGACATCTTCACCAAAGCTCTTCCTAGAGAACGCTTGAGTTTATCCTTCCACGACTTGGTCTAAAGAGTCTACAACCGAAACACTCAAACATCTTCAAGAGGAAGACGAGGAGTAAAGGTCTTTCTTCATCTATCTCTTGTATATATTTATTCTAAAAGCAAAATACAAAACTTCAAAACCCACAAAAAAAAAAAAAAAAAAAATAGAAAATCTTGAAAAATCCCAATAATATTGTTATTTTGTCATGTCTTTTCTTTTTCGATATCATCTACGGACTTTGTGTTGACATTCAAAGAATGTCACGGGTTTGTAGATGTTCTTCGAATGTACATATTTTGTTTTGTTTTGTTTTTTTTTTAAATAAAAAAAAATTGAGACGGAGAAAAATGGTGGTTTATTGTCATTTCAGGCAGTAACCCGTTTTAAAAAGAAAGAACAGAGCCACGCTTAATCTTATTTTTCAAATCTCATGCTCTGATTCTTAAAACAAATATTTGTCACCAAAAACACAAATGTTTTCTTTCCAAATATTTTTCCGTCTAATGATTCTTCTGAAAAATATTTGTCATCTAATGATAACAACATTGCTTTGAAAATACCTCGGACTCCATGTTTGAAAATCATCCGGGTTTATCTTTGTCAAAATCTCTAACACTCAATAAACAACTCATGTCATTGATTGAGGGGGAGAATGATTTCAATTCAATCAAAAAGGTTATTTTTCAAACAATTGGCACGAAAAAGAGCAAGGTCTACTTTTGGATAATCAAAATGAACAATGTTTTATACAAGTGGTTCAAGACCTTGGCTATTGTTATGTTTTCAAAAGATACTTATGCATGAATGGTCAATGTAGTTTAAAATCTAATCCTTATCAGTTAAAATGTCTTTCAAAAGCAAGTCACTATTCTCCTCAAACGCTCTCAAAATTTAATTTAAATCAATAGAGATCACAACTCTCAAAAGATTTGAAAATTGTGATCGGGGGAGAATTTGTGATTTAAATTGGATTTAAACTGATAATTTGATAAATGGTTTTATACGTGATTAACAAGCTCTCCTCCCTGCATGTGCCAAACGATTTCAAATTTTCCATGTACATGTTAAGGGGGAGCATTTATATCAAACCAAAATGGATTAAAACGTTACTGATTTGTCTCTAAGTGCAGGTTTTCCCTAATACGTGCTAAACAATTTCAAAATCAGATGCACGTATTGAGGGGGAGTAAATTTTTGAAAACCACATTCTTTACCGAAAATATCTTCAACTGTATTGAAACACTGATTTTGATCGGGAAAGTAATGTCGAGATTTTTAGAAAATATTTATCAAAGAAGTGAATTCTTCCTCTTGCCTCCATGTGCCAAAATGATTTCGAACATATGATGCACATGTTGAGGGGGATTCATTTTCTAAAATATCAAAAACGGTTCAGGTACAAAATGCTTTGATAATTGTACTTGGATTGATTTTCAAATGGTTTTCAAATGGTTCCAATGGCTAATGAACAATACCAAAAGACCAACCAATTTATTTTATGCATGGTGTTATAAGGATGGTTAGGTTAGGTATTCGTTCCCACGATCCCGCCAGAGCCGGAGGAATCTACCCAGGGACAATCCACTAGATAGTGTAGAGTCCTTAGGAATGATGCAAAAAAAGGGAGAAAAGTGAGATAAGGGAAGAGTGCCGACTGAGAAAGAGCTAGATCTGGAATAAACCCAACAAGGTTCTAGTTATGAAGTCTCGGTAAGCACTGAAAGGGTTAAAGAATGAAAAAGAATTGAATGTGAAAAGGGTAAAAAGAAATAGCCCTCCAATAATTCAACCTTAGGGCATAAATCGGGTTCAATACATATGCTACTGGTGGTTACCAAGGTAACGCCGGCATTGAAGACAAGACGTCATGGACCCAGTGACACACTGCACTACAACTTCCCAAGCTACTCAAGTTCCTCTTAAAAGGGCTTGTTTTATTCTCACGGGGAACCGACATTATCTATCGACTTTCTCTTAGAGACGGTTGATATTGAAGAAGGAGACCCTCTCCCTAGTCTCCGACATAGGAACCAAATGTGCACAATTGAGTCTAGAGCCATATGATCATCAATAAATCTCATTAAGGACACAATTAATGAAGACTCTCTGTTTCACACAATGTGGAAAGAGAGAATATACTTTTAGATTCCTACGCATTATCCTTGTGGTATTGCCAGAACATCTGAGTGATATGCAAACTTATTCAAAATGAAGATGGAAAGCCTTCTAGAGCCAACATCAAACAAGCTCTTGGTAGGTGGCATGTGGGATCTATCCAATAGATCAACCATGTGACAACTGAACAGAAACAATGGAGCGATTAAAATTTATGAATCAATCCTGGTTCAGGTTACGGATTGACGGATACCTTTGAAAAACCGGTCGTTGTGCTTAACATTCTTTTCTCTAGCACATCGACTGTGTATTAATATTTCAAAAATAAAAGGTGTTTATGATTGATAAATGATTTTCTTTAAAACCTTCATTGTATTGCAAAAACACTTTATTTTGAGCAATGCACGATTGTTTTTCAAATCTATTTTCATCAATCAGTGAATCTCAAATTCGCTAGTTCACTCACTCCGTGTTGTCTTCTTTGAGACGTTCTGGTATGAGAACAGCTAGAAGCATTTGCGAAACCACATCAAGGAGATTCTTGAATTATACCGATCACGTGCAATACTTGTCTTGATCAACGGGGAACCGTGGGCGTGTACCTCAATTCAACGAAGTGATCAAAGACACTTTCGTGCACTTTATTGCTAATCATTGTATGTACACCCAACGCTTGCGGTGATCGTAATGGAGAGGTCAATCCATAGCCGCATGCTCACACAACACATTCATTTCAAAAGAAATCATGATTAGTGCATCAATGACTCGATATTCTCACTCCATGCTACGCTTTCTGTTGCTACAAATATCATGAATCAACTAAAGCTTCCGCTACTCGATAAGAAGAAATCATGATCCGAATGTGAGCATGTCGGTCCACCGTCATAACATCACTTAATATCAACACCACAATGGAAGAGTCGAAATTTATGCAAGTGATGATCTCAAAGTCGGCTCAAAACTCATCATCACGTGGATCGCTTAAAGACCTCCACTTCAATTATCCAAACATGTAAAACATGAAGAATCAAAGACTACGAGCTACAGAGCAATGAAGTTAAACAAGAATTCAAGAACAATCTTAATGTAATATCTGTTTGTACTCTGTGTAAATTGAGGTGACCTCCTTAGGGGAGATTGTTAGGAATCGAAAAATTCACCAATAAAGTGTCGGTCACCTCAAGTATATGTAATCATTAGAAAGCTCGTAGTCGTAGTTATTTAATGTTAGTAAGTAGTTAGTTAAGTAATACCGTGGAGGACGGACGGGTCTTTACCCACTGTATGCCCGATCCACAACCCATAGGTGGCGATTATTGTAAGACACTATAAATACCCTCTACCTTGCAAGGTAGAGGGTTGGAGCTTTCATTACCATTTTTCTTTGTTTCACATAGTTCCGAACTCTCTTCCCTTTCTCTTTCTAACTTTCTCTCTCTAAACATTGTAAACGCCCCATATGGTTTGTGGTTTAATGTGTTTGTGAAATCCTATAACTTACAAATAAGGGCCCTAATTTTACAAATCATGTGGGGAATTGTTAAAAGGAGGAATATCGATTTCGTTGAACGCATTTGGGAAGAATTCTCATTGGCTATGGACACATTCATCAATGACAGACAAAACTTCTTGAATCAAGTCAAAGGAACGAAATCCAGCAACATGAGGGTGATTCCTAGCATTCGGTCTCAAAGTTAATCATCCAACACTTGCAGCAGAAAAAGCAGTTCAATCCGAGAAGTGAATCGGTCCTACATGAGGCGAGTAATGAATGTGTGCTTGGTAACCTGAATTATGTTGCCAAAGGAACTAACAAAGAGATCTTTCGAATGCCAATACCTGAAGCTCTTCTCACTGAAAGAATCAAGAAGGCAGATTATTTCAAGAAATACTTAAAGAAGGCCTCCCAAGACACCCCGATGATGACACACCCAATCCTACTCCCACTCAACCCAAATCCAAACAATCATCTCTACTTACGAAACTCTTCCTAAAAGAGACAAGATAGATATGTATCTGCGACTCTCCTACTCGGAAGCCAAAAGGAGAAAAGAGATCTTGGAAAGGGAAATGAAAAGGGTCCAAGGTACCGAGAGAGATGAGATTAATGGATGAAGACAAGTCGCACTACAACAAGGAATCCAACCGAGTCGGAAAGTCTTGACATGCCTCAAAGACAACCAAGAGGGAGGGTCATGATACGAGAACCCGAGTCAGCACCACGCCAAACCACTCCCATTGCACAGGGCAAAGGAAAGGAATTGTTTGGAGAAGAAGTCGAACAAGCAAATCATATGTTGTTGACCATTTCCACTCCGACTCCAAAACGACAACGCAATTTGAGCTCAAGAAAAGAAGCGTTGAATCATCCTCGACTCAAGAACAAACTGGAGTGGAAAAGGATGTGTTTGATACACGAGGAAAACCCTTGCTTCCAAAGACACTCAATCGAAAAGTTAGAATCAAGACCTTCTACGAAACGGTTCCAAAGGCTTGAGGCGAGAGATTGAACAAATGGACACCGATGACAAAATACAGAGGTTGGGGGAATGAACTACTGGAAGGTTCACAGAAATTCTTAAGCCAAGATCCGAGGAACACGTGCGTCTGGAAGAAGCAAACGCGTGTCTCTGTGATCTCACATCATCAAGAATCTTGAGCCTGACATTACTTATGGCGATCAATTCCTAAAGGAAAGACCCTCGGACGTCGAGTCTGACAAGCAAAACTATGAAAAAGAAGAAGTTGAGTCTATGTTCTCGGTCACTATCCAGCAAGACACATCAACTATTCCTCCGATGTCAGCACCCATTGTCACTTCATCATCAATAACTCCATCAATTGCGCTTCCACCACCCTCTCCTGCTCAAATAACCGCACTTCCACCACCTGAACCTGCTACCATTCCTCCACCAGTTGTCACAGTTAGTGACTCTGTCACATCACCAACTTCACCACCTCCCGTCAAGACTGCAGAGCAACTCCTTAAAGAAGCACTTAAAAGAATCGAGGTCCTCGAGAAGCACCATTTGCCCGAATCCGTCAAGCATCTGGATCGTCGTGTATCCAAGCTGGAGAACCTTAACTTTGACACCAAAGTGGCAAATGCTATTGAAGCAGAAGTAATAGATGTTGTGGAATGGGTAATGAAAGCTCCACTGCTTCAATGATTTAAGGATTTGCCTATTTCGGATATGAGATCAGTTCTCTCTGATAGAATGTATGACGCATAAGAGCATTTGGATGAAGTTCATAAGAAATTATATGAAGCACTCGAAGAATCAATAAGGCATGATAATCACCGCAGCTTCGGAGGACATTCGTGAAAGGGAGGAAAGAAGAAAAGAAGAACTGCATCGATGGAGTATATGCTTGAGTACCAAAATCTCCACCACCTCCTCCTCCTCCAACCGGTGGAGCTGGAACATCTGAACCGGTGGATCTTCCGCATGCTACAACTCAAAAGACAAATCCTCCAACACCTCCAATGTAACCTTCTAAACAAAGCGGCTCATCGGTGGTCAAGGGTCTCGAAGACTTCTACAAGATGGACCATCGTTGATTCTCGGTTTACACCCACCTTCTCCACCGTCCCGTAAGAGCAAATGTTGAATGAAGAATCTTACATCATGCCGTAGTCGAATCGAAGATGATGACGCTTCCACCAAGCATATCCCTAATGTTACTAATGATGAAGATTGGTGGGACGCTTATATTGAGGGTAAACGCATCAAAACATCTAGAGCTGCACCATACAAGGATATGTCTCAAACCGGCTTACCAAAGAAAGACCTCAAACTCCTGAACCTTCATGGGCCATTCACGAGTCGACTTGATAATCACGACAATAACAAGGAAACAACCATTACGACCAACTATGAAGCCCCTCTAAGATTCACTCTTACATATCACCGGTGACATGGGAAGCTTCATGAAATGGTTTTGTGAAAATAAGGAATCTCGTCAATCACTCCGAAGATCTTTAAGGCCCACCTTTGAAATTGTCAAAGTCTTTTACTCGATCGGGTCATCTTCAATACCGATGGAAGAATGCCACAAGATGTTGCTGATCAAGTTGATGAGAATATCGATCGTTTAATGTCAACAATCCTCTTCCTCTTGGCGGTGAACACGGAAAAAGACAATTCAATCGAGTTCTTCTTAAACCGAGACCGGATTACCTACGTCTTTGAACCGAAGGAAGAAGACCACCTTTATCTATTTCTAAGATGAAAGTCAAACTACATAGATCCGTGTCTTGAGCGGATGGTACCTGATCATTTCTGGATAGACAAGAAACAAGTATATGACATTGCTGCCTCATACGGCATCTCTCATTGGTGGTTTAAAAAGAAGAAATTCTACTTTGAAAGACATGGTGCAGAAAAGAAGTGCAAAACAGTTCAATCAAAGCTACGAATTCTAAGTGTGGTCACTGTGGAAATCTTCCTAATTTATGGCTATGATTATCTGAAGAAGATCGTCCTGAGAAGAGCTGACTTGAAAGACCATGTTATTGAAGAAAATGACTTCAAGCACTTCTTCCCAAGTGACTTTGAAGATCTGTACCTTTTGAACCTCCAAGGGCATCTTGACCATCTGCCTGTTCGAGAAAAGAAGTCCCTCTCTGCTGCAGTCAATCTATGGATAAGGAGGTTGGTGATACGACAAAGAGTAGGTGACTTTCAAATTGGTATAGAAAGCTACCAGACTCAGGTCAATCTCACTAGACCTCAATGGGAAGCCTCTAGGCATGAATTCAGACGGGACTACTCAGTGATTGACTCTCCAAGAGCGGTCATCTTTACAGATAAATATGGGTCAAGAATGCTATTGAGGTTGTGTGAGCTATACAAGTTCAGTGATGGTACGCTCAAGATGGTTGAAGAAGAGTTGGATTCAAGGGTAAAGGATTTCAAGCTCAATTTGAAGCCGAGAAACAACACGAGGTTCTGGACAAAACAGGATGTGAAGTGGTATGATGATTTCATTGCTGCTATCGGACGAAGGCTTAAGACAAGAAAGATCTTCAGCAGTCTTGAAAGTTTTGTGGCTGGGAGAGTACGTGAAGGACATTACAAGCTACTTCAAAGAACAGAATGAAGACATCATACTTTAGTAGCTATTTTGTTTTAATATAATGTGTAATGTGATGTCTGTACTATGAACAACAATAACTATAATGTATATAGTAGTGATAGGTTATGGCTTGTAGTTTCCCTCTTGGTCTGAAGAGGGAATTTAGGAGTGTTTTGTTTCAAATCAAATAAAACTGGACACATTTTTCTCCAACAAGATTTTATTACATATTTAAATCACTTGAGATAATCTCAAAGGATTTGAAATTTTTGATCGGGGGAGAAAATGTGATATAAATATGCAATCTGATAAAACGTGATCTTCAAGACTCAATATACATTAGCATCTTTCCTCTTATGTGCAAACCTTTTTCGTGTAGCGAAGCACACATTGAGGGGGAGCATTTCGAAAAATTGACAAAACTATCAAGGTACTAAATATAAAAGTTCCTTTCACAAGAGTACCTTGATAGTAAATTTAAAAGGTTTCATTGGCTACAACAATCATGAATTCTGCATCATATTTCCCCTGTAAGCTCTAAAATTAATCAAATATTCTTCACTTCAAGGGGGAGCTTTTGAAAACCACATCCTTTCCCAAAATATCTTTCACAAAGTATGTGGTTTTCAAAATAAAAGGTATTTATGATTGATAATAGATTTTCTTAAAACCTTCGTTGTATTGCAAAACACTTTATATTAAGCAATACACGATTGTTTTTCAAATCACTTTTCATCAATCAGTGAATCTCAATTCATTGGTCCACTCACTCCGTGTTGTCTTCTTTGAGACGTTTCGATTTGAGAACAACTAGAGCAGCTGCGAAACCCTGTCAAGGAGATTCTTCAGAATTTTTCCTAATAACAGGCAGTACTTGTACTGATTAACGGGGAACCATGGGCCGTGTACCTCAATTCAACAAAAGTGATCAAAGACACTTTTGTGCGCTTTTATTGCTAACTGTTGTCTGTAGGAACACCCGACAGTTGCAGTTGATCAGAACTGAGGCATCAATCCATAGCCGCATGCTCACACATCACTTACATCTCAAAGAAATCATGATATGTGCATATCGTCATCAAGTGACTCTGATATTTCCACTCCATGATTCTGCTACGCTGCTGCAAATATCATGAATCAACAAAAGCTTCCGCAACTCTGATAAGAAGATATCTTGATCCAGAATGTGAGCATGTCGGTCAAAAAGTCACAAAATCACATGACGGCAACACAACAATGGATAATTTAGAGATTTTATGTTGCTGATGATCTCAAAGAAAGCTCCTGATCACATATCTATGAATCACTCCTAGTCATGGAATCACTACTATTACACGATGTTAAAGTTTTGCAACTACAAGGTCTACGAGCTAGAGCATCAAAGACTATAAATTAATTGCTAAGACTCTTTCAATGTAATTATTGGGGTGACCTTCCTTAGGGGTAGATTGTTAGGATTTAGAAAATCCATACTGAAGTGTCGGTCACCCCAACGTATGTTTAGCATATTATAGCTCGTAGACATAATAGTTTATTAGTTAGATTAGTAGTAGGATAAGTAACACCGTGGAAGAAGGAAGGGTCTTTACCCATGTATGCACGATCCACACCAGAAGGAGGGCGTAGTCATTTGTATAAATAGCCCTCTCCCCACAGGAGAGGGTTGGATGTTGATTTGGTAATCTAACCTTCCATTTTTTTTATCTCTCTAGAACCTTTCACTTTCTCTCTCTAAACCATACGCCTATATTGAGCTTACTTGTGTGATTGTGAAAACCAATATGTTACAATACATATCTCATTTTGATGTTAACATCAATTTTTACATCACCATTTCTGTCTTATGCTTACAGACAGATGGATCCCTCAGTTTAGCTTAGACGGATCCCTCCAAAGAGGGAATCGTGAGATCCGTTCAACAGAAGACTTGTTTATTACTAACTTAAGTATTATTTGCAGGAAATTATGCATTATATACTTGTTTTCTAACCTTTGTTTTGTAGATTTTCAGTATACACGTGAAGACTTTGACACCCTTAGCTGGGGGAGTTCCTTGTCAAAGTAAAATATTGAAAAATCATGTGCAATATCATTCACATAGGATTACATTACTTGATGTCCTCCTTGCAAAGGTGGAATCAACAAGGGGGAGCATATTCGTCACAAAGACGAAACCATTTGCAAAATTGCAATGCACTAGTTTAGTATTTCTACTTACTTGACGCCCTCACAAAGGGATGGACTCGTCAAGGGGGAGCTAAGACGAGAATACTTCTCTCCACTTGCTCTCTATTTTTCTTTCTTTTCACATGTTTTTCTTAAAATAAATGTGTTAGTTTCTTTCGGCTTTTTTTTGTTTCGACAAAAGGGGAGAAGAGAGTAAAACTCAATTCAAACTTTTACTAATTTTAGTTTTTCCTTAAAATAATCTTATGTTTTGTCATCAACAAAAGGGGAGATTGTTAATACAAATAAGCCGTAAAACGTTTATTTATATTTTACGATCTTCTAATGTTTTGTCGATAACAAACATAAAATCATTTTAACGAAACAAATAAAATACGTAAATAGTTTGAGCCAATAGTTTACTAACACACTTACGTTTTCACATAAAACACTAAACAAGTAATAGTGCTTTCATGATTTAGTAATATATATGTACAACAACTAGTGTTTACATATTGGGTAGATATATACATACTTAGTATGTATTATAATGGGTAATAGAATGGGTAGAAGTTTTTAAGTATTTAAACCATTGACTAAATACATTGAATGTAGTTGGGTAAAACCTAAAGTCCATGACCCATACCCATGGAGCATAATCCATAACCCATGACCCATTACATGACATCATACATAAGTCATAATGGGTATTATCCATGACCCATGGAGCTAACCCATAACCCATTGACTAGATGCATTGCATCTTCTAGATACATTGTATTTACTTGGATACACATGGTCCAAAGTATAGGACCCATGGCCCATAACCCATGACCCATGGCCCATAACCCATCGGTAAAGAGGAGCATCTCACGGATCCCTCTGAATACACTAGACGGATCCCTCCAACAAGGGATCCGTGGGATCCGTGGAACAGTAGCATTTTTTGTCGATAAATAGTGAGCCATTTCTTCATTGTAGGTTGCCACTCCTACACATACTTTCTCCTAGTATTGTAAACTCTCTAACCTCATATCCAAAGTATCTATCTGTGTAGTTTATCTTTGTTTTTGTTTGATTCTCTAGGTTCCTCTTAAAGGCGAGATCACCACCTCTTGAAGTCAAGCAAGCTCAAGTCCATGAGTTGCCATGCTTCGTCATCATCAAGACTACTGAAGTTCTCTTGTTGATAGTTCTTTCTTCCTCTGTAGAAGTGTTGTATCTAAGGCATTAGTGAAGGATGCCAAAAGGGTCAAGACGAAGGCATTAGTGAAAGGTGCCAAACGTCCGTGTCTAAGGCATTAGTGAAGGATGCCAAAAGGGTCAAGACGAAGATATTAGTGAAAGGTGCCAAACGTCCGTGTCAAAGGCATTAGTGAAGGATGCCAAAAGGGTCAAGTCAAAGGCATTAGTGAAAGGTGACAAAAGATCATGTCAAAGGCATTAGTGAAAGATGCCAAGGGTGTACAATCGATATGGTGCATTGATGTACAAATAGAGATAGGTTGTGTCTAAGGATATTGATATCCTTGATGATGTTGTAATACGAAGTGGGTGAGTAGTAGTTCCTCCTTTGTAAAGGAACTCGGTATCTAGCCTTGTACCGGATAAAGTGTAGGCGACGTTGTGATAGGTGTGGTTATACCTCGTGGAAGAACCCGGTGTCTAGCCTTGTACCAGAAAAAGAGTAGGCGACATTGTGAAGGCTTCTCCGCCACAAGGAGTTTGTGTAGTTGATAAGGTTTTAAAAGGTACCATTTTGAGGGGTCGTTTTAACCCTTATTTGATCACTTTTGTATCCGTTATTACTTAATATCGTTCCTTTTCACTTTTAGGTCTCTTGAAGGCAAAATCTTTGGAATGGCACTTATTTGGACGAAAAGGCGCGAATATCTGAAGAAAATGGCCAAAGTCGAATCGAGACACTCAAAGTGCTAAAAGCAGAAGGCGACAGCGTCATTTGCTTATCTGCGGACGCCGTCGGAGGATTTTTGTGACGATCTGAAGCCAAAACCCTATTTTCAAGTGACGACGTCGAGCTTTAAAAGAGTAGGTGTCGCTACTCGACGGCCTAGATGCGACCTGAGCGGCGTCGGAAGATGAAGAGGACGGCGTCACGGACATAAGGTGGCGCCGTCGCAAGGTTAACGTGGCCAAGACGAAACCCTAATGAGCGGCTACGGCGGCGTCACAAAACATAAGGTGACGCCGTCGATATGTAATATTATATATAGAATCCGAATTTTCGGTTTAGGAGAGTCTTTTTGGAGTAAAAACCTAAAACCGAACCAAGGGTGTCTTATACAAGATTTTAGGGTTCCAAACCCTATCTTACATCAAGATAAGTATTTACTTCATCAATTCAATTATGTCTTTGATTATTTGTGTGTATGCTTGCATGTTCTCCATGTCCGCTAATTTATTTGTGTGTTTGCTTAGGGGTATGAAACTTAATTATTGAATATTGATTGGTTGTTTCTTATCTTAGTTGATTAATGATCTAGTAATGCGATAGGTCATTCGTTGTGTACTTAATGCTTGATTCATCTTTGTGAACCTTAGAATATAATTACACGAGTAGTTGTAAGCTAAACCATCCAAAGAGTGCCTTAGAGTAAGAGTTTATTATCCTAGTGGGTTTGTAGACGAGACCCTTTGGTAAGTTCAAAGAGTTGGGAGAAACGCATACCCTACAACTTTAGACACACAACGCAACTAAGAATAAGGAAGTGACAACTCAACCATCAATAGGAGATAATTAAGGAGTAGTAAAAACTAAGTAAACACATCTTTAAACTATCATACGAGCACATTAATTAGACATAGACTACCACCACCTTAGTTTAGATAATTAGCTAATAGTAGAGTAATCGGTAGAAATACCAACCCCCAAATCCAATACCCGAGATTCGTACCTTTCAATTTCCTAAAACAACATAAAAAGATAAAAATAATCTTCCTCAACCTTAACCTTAGCGTAGTAACTTCTCACTAGCATTCCTATTCCCCAAGAGAACGATATCAATACCCGTGGCTTACCCTAATACTATACTACAACGATTAGGTTCACTGCCTAGGGTGTTGAAAAACTTGCTCGACGAAAAGGAAGTTCCTTTGACCCCGAACGCGCTGCGTAAGCGTATCAGTAGTGTAGTGATTATGAACTCTCGAGTAGGTGACTCGGGGAGTGGAGTAGGTCAAGGAAGGTGTCCTTTTAGCCGAACCACTATAAACACTCGTGTCGTGGTTTTGTGTTTCTTACTCTTTACCTTTGCATTACATATTTACATATCTATCTATCAACATCC
Source organism: Chrysanthemum lavandulifolium (assembly GCA_022545495.1). NCBI lineage: Eukaryota > Viridiplantae > Streptophyta > Magnoliopsida > Asterales > Asteraceae > Chrysanthemum > Chrysanthemum lavandulifolium. The sequence continues at coordinate 107,572,568 of CM040243.1, read as the reverse complement.
AACATACACATTTAAATAGATTGACATAAGTCGATCTAAATATTTTAAAACGAACTTTTAATTGGTAAAACTATTCAACCCCCTTCTAGTTTTCCACAAATTTGATACTTTGAAATCACTCTCCCCCTCAATCGATGACACAAGTCATAGATTGAGTGATGAAATTTATGAAAAATTGAGTCCGATTTATTTTTAAACAATATTTTTCTACCATGAAAAATAAAAACATGGTATCATCCACTACTTGACCTGCACAAAGATACGTTAGGTGGAGAAAAACACAAGCTACATCTGTTGTTGCTGTAAGGATGGAAGAAACCATCTGCTGATGCAGTGAGACCTCTGAAGTTGTCTATATCATGCAAAGAGATCTGATTAAGTTCCGTTTCTTCTTTTGTCGACTCAAGATTTAGTTGCCCTTTCCTTTTCTTCTTATGTGGAATCAGAGGTCGGAACATTCTCATAAACCATGTTATCTGCATATGTTAGTCAACACAGATAGACAGGTATATGGTGGTCGACAACACCCAAACAACAATCGACTTATAAAAGTCAATCCAACATAGAAAATCATTCAAACAGATCATATAAAGGCATGAGGATTATGTTTCTCCCATTAAACTCAGATCATCTAATCCTAACAATCATATCATAGGCTCCTAGCCTTTCAAAGTTGGCAAACACCTTTTTCAGTTAAGTATATAGGATGATTAAATAAGCCCGTTAGATGATATAAATTTGAAAACATTCTCCCCCTCAATCAATGACTCATTTTATGAGAAGTTTAAAAATGTTTTAGTCATTGATTAAGTTTCCAAATTTTAAGAAAACTCCAATTCTGAATGATTTTCAAGCATCTCATTTTCCACCATTTTTGAACAACAAATATTTTTCTGAAGAAGTTTAGAACGAAAAACATTTGTGTAGGAACAGCCGTCCTTTAGTCGACGTGCTTTCCTCATTTTGTTTTGGGATAAGTGCTCGATATTTATGAAAATCGGTTTAGCGCAGCACTTTCCTTTTTTGAAACGCGGGTTGCATATCTGAAATAATAGCAAACCATTGTTTAAGCACGAGTTACAGTCTAAAATTACTGCAAGCCATAGTTTAGGACATGTTTTGAAAATATTTACACCTTCTGCTCGAACTTCATCTAAAGTCCCGTGCCATTATTGAATGACATTTCTAAAACCGTAGATGTTATCGATATTAGAAGACATGTCTTGAGAAAACTATATTTTTGGTATTTTCAAATTTTCTGATTTTTATGGATTTTTTGTTGATTTTATATTTTTCTATTTTGCTTTTGCTGGTTTTATAATTTTGTATTTTGGTTATTTGAGAAATATTTACAAAGAAGATGATATAGTTTAAGAAGATGATGATACGAGTACCGAGATAAGGAAATCGTTCACCACTTTGTAGAAGATAGAAATCAACATCTCTTAAACTTTCACCACCAAAGCTTTCGAGGCTCCAGAATAGTCTTCAGAACATGAACCTTCAAAAAGTGAATCTTTGGTAGCTTCCCCTAAACTGAAAATATTCTTTGTTGAGCAGATTCAAAGCTTTCTTTCAAGCTTGCCTTAGCCAGGTGCACAATGGAGCACATAATATCATCGATCTTGCTGCTCCTTTTAAGAATGGTCATCGTTATTCTCCGTTCGGGGTATCATCAAATAGAACAGCACCGTATCATCCCACGCTTGAATAACTCTTCTCATATTTCTTTCCACTGAGGTCTGAAGTGATGCATACCAGAAATTTCAAGAGACCACTTCCCCAAAGTAGTTGAAGTGATGCAGTCAGTCTCATTGAATGAAGCTCAAGAACCCGAACTACACGTATTCCCTAAGAAAGAATAGCCGATAACATCGAAGTAGCAGATTGAATCACTGATCATCTCTGCGGACATCAACTCTGGAATAAATGATTATGTCCGATCACGTAAATTTGCTGAACGTCCCCGATGTACACATTTCTCTTCTCTGATGATAGTGTATGAAGCTCAAGAACCCGAAGTACCCAAATGCCCAAAGAAAGAATAACCGGTAACATTGAAGTAGCAGGTTGAATCACTGATTAAGCTCGATCATGTGAAACAGCTGTGCGTCCCCAATGTACACATTTCTCTCCCTTGATGATTGCGATATCATCGAAATTATCACACACTTGTGTACCTATTTTATCATCGGAAACTGTCTCTTACATCTCTTCCCCCATGTAGTTGGAATAATGACACTAAACTCCACGACTTAAGACACTAAGTTTCTCTGCGGTTATGACCTTTGTCTTCCCGGAATACTTCAATCAAGTAGAAGTATTAAGTTCATCACGTGTACTCATTGTGCATTTAGATGTGTGTCGTCTTCCCCATTGCTGGTTTTGATACTTCAGAATCAGCAACACATTATAAGCCCATATACTTGAAATCTTGTGAGAAGAACACTTGAAATCTTGTGAGAATCAACTTGCTGAAGAACAATGTGAGAAAATCTAATTAGGGATTAAATCTGAGTTTTCACTCTCCCCCAATTAGTGCTCTCCCCTAAACTGACAATCTTTCTAATGAATGCCCGGAGTAAGAAGAAGTCTTTGGATAATCAAATGCATGACGTCTTTTGTCTTCTAACACGCAACGGAAAATGTAGAACAGACTGTAGACTCAACCTTCTTCAAGATTGTCCGTTTGGGGAACAGAATGTCAACATCCTCATCTCACCAAATGCATTCCAATTAACTTACATATTGCAAATCCCCTTAACTAAAGTCCCTCACATCAAACAAGAACAAAAAGATGTTCATCAAGGAAATCAGCCCCGCAAGGAACACATGAAATGATAACACCAAACTAACAATCTTTCACATAAAAAGAACAGAAAGATGTTCAGAATCATCATGATGATGTGTACGTGAAGCATTAACTGGAAGCACTTTGTCATTCATCATATCAGCCTGTGAGAAGATGTTAACCAACGATTCTTAGAAGAAACTTCATGTGAAGATGACCAGATAAGAAGAAGCTCGGTTCTTACATGAGTTTGGAGCTGTATGACCTTTTATTCTCAGATGTCAATCAACATGCAGTATTTTCACACTTTCTCCCCCTCAAGAATTGCATACGAAGTTGCCATTATTGATTAAACAAGTGAATATCATCCAAATGTAGTCTATTCTTACTTCTCCCCCGTAAAAATTGCATATGATGTCGCCATTGCCATTTTTGATTGAGCAAGTGAAATAAGAGTACAATCACTGGTAAGTAGACCCACTTGATGACTGAGCGAGCATGGAAAAAGCATGAAACTTGTTGATGAGAATGGTCACAAACAAGAAGATTTCTCTTCTTTTGAAGATAAAGCGCACTGAAGCGTACACGTTTCTTTTTTTAATGAACGAGGTTTGAACTGAATTATTCAAACGTCATAAACAAGAATATTTCTCTTCTTCTGAAGATAAAGCGCACTGAAGCATATACTTTTCTTTTCTTTAAGGAACAAGGTTTGAACTAAACCCTAAACAAGAAGATTTATCTTCTTTCGAAGATAAAGCGCACTGAAGCGTCCACTTTTCTTTTCTTTAAGGAACGAGGTTTGAACTGAAGTATTCAAACGTCATCTCTTTCTTTTCTACTACTCTTGTCTAACTTGTTACTAAACCCATTATCATTCAGTCGGCTCTTTATCGTGACAGCTAATGGAGAAAACCCAATATGATGAATTTGATACTGAAGTAAAATAACCCAAACTCGTGACTTAAACTTGCAAAAATGTGTAACAAAGAGCGGTGCAGAGAGTTCATGTAAGTTTGAATCCCTAAGTACTCTATACTCCTCACCCAACCAATCATCAAGTATAAGACGTACATCACCTCTTGAAAATCCACAACTTCGTGTGACACTGAGCACTACAACGTAACACCTTAAAGTGGTAGTTATTTTGTGGTAGTAAAAAGTAAGAATCACCCAAAATAACTAGATTTCCAAGTCTTCGTCATTGAAAATGTTAAAAGCTCGAACAAGGATCTTCATCCAACCATCCCCGATACCTTCAGATACTAAGTACACACACTTGCAAAATTTCACTTCAACCTCAATTAAATAATAATGAATTAATGCCATAGTCACATCTTCTGGTTTAAGTGCCCAGATTGATAATGGTTTTATCCCGACCATAGTCAAAAGTACATAACCCCGTAGAACTTAATGATAACCAAACTGCCATGAAGAATATCCAAACAATCATCCAAGACATGAAGTACACACTTTATCCCTTCTTCGAATTTGAAACCGTAGCACCAGTATTAGATAAGACCCATAAATACAATTTCCTTTCTCCAGGATGGTTCCATCATCACGGGATTTTATAACTCTATAGTTTAAACCGAGAAATAGATTCTTTCGCGGGATTTTACAAAACCAAGAATAAACCGAGAGATAGATCCGGAAATGCACTTTTTATTCACCAGGATGATTCCATTGTCACGGGATTTTACAAGTCGATGATTTAAACCGAGAAATAGATTCTTTCGCGGGATTTTACAAAACCAAGACTAAACCGTAAACAATGACCGATTGAATGTTTTATGACAAATTTGGTTTCGGTGAGTTCCTGTTATAGGGAACATGCAGAAAGTCATCAACAATTCTTCTCCCAAATGTAGAATACTTCACACACCATACTAAGTAAAGTAGTATGCATTAATTCCCCCTAAAGGTTATTCTTATAACATCAAAGTACACGTTTCTCCCTGACGATGGTTTTGAACTTTCGGAAGCATCATTAACGTGTACAAACATTTACACGAGAAGTTCTTGTCATAAGCAAACATCTTGAAAAATCATGAATGACACTGAAGATTCTTGAGATATTTTGCTTAGACTGTGAAGTATCATTGACATTCTGTGGCGTCGAATATCCCATGAGAATTGCTAATTACATCTCAACCATTAAACTGTTTGACTAAGACACAATCCATGTATTCTGTCTGAAGTTGTTGTGACCACTTAGTGAAGTAAACCCGATATACCAAACTTGAACATGAAGCAGAGTTCCCCAAATTTGTTCCTTAAGCTTGTACTCTCCTAGTGAAAAAGAAATGGTGTAACCAATGTACAAAACCTCTTGACAATCCTCAACTATGTGAGGCACCGAAAGTGATAACTACGTTGTGGGTTAAGCGAGAAAAAATCACAAAAGTAACTATATAGCCAAGTCTTTATCACCTTCAATAAACGCCCAAACAAGTCATCTTCATGGAAGGGAAGAAAGAAAGAAGACGAAATAAGTACACGCGCCTGGAAAACCTCACTTCAATTCCAAATAAGAAATACCGAACACAAACAACCCCGTAGTCAATCAAGCCATGAATACGTATCCTCAGTGAAAGTTGATTATACCAAACTACCACTCATTATACCGGATGATTAATACACCATTTGTATCCAAATAAACTTGAATATCATTGATATTCTTCGATCAAATCATTTCAGATAATGAATAAGAACCCAATCCATGATTAGTGTTAACCAACATATCAACCCAATTCAAATGTTATTAACACATCGCCCAAAATGAAATGATTATTGATACAATCAATTCAAGCCGTGAATGTATCTGTCCTTCATCATATTAGTCATGACCAAAATACCATTCATCAAATACTTATAAAGAAATAATATATCCAAAAAAAATTCAAATATAATATTTTTATGAACTAAATCATACGCCCAAATCCATAAAGCCCAAATCCAATGAAGTTATGCCATCCGATCCAAGTTTGCTAAGCCCATGGACAATCCGTTAACCACTAACATGTAGCCCAAGAAATAATCTAATATCCGATCCAATAATAAACTACCACCCGATCCAAGTCAGAATCAAATCTGCTTAACCCTAATTTGACGGAGTATATATCACATCTTAAAAACTTTAACCATAAAACATATTCATCAAATATATTGCCCCCATGACACACTTCTCCCTCACCTAAAACTCTTAATATCAAACAAATATCATCAATCTCAATGATAGTCATCAAATTCGAATATCAATCAACAATTGAATCACCCCTGAGCACCTTATTTCTTCGTTATTCAAATTGATCTTGCCACAGGGATGGCTTGAGATGATAAATAGGCTTCAATATCCCACAAAGATCTCGGGTAGGTTTTAATATCTTCTTTCGTTTTCCCATTTTAACCGAACAAGAAGAAGGATGAAACCATTATAGGTTTTGTTCTTACTTCAATTTTATTTAAGATATTGATAAGAATCTTTGATTCTTAAACGATCTATGATGAGAAGTCTCGTTGGTTTTGTGAATATGACAAATCATTTATGTTTTAACGAGATTAATTGAGATCATTTGAGTTTTTCGTGTTGCTTTGAGTCTTAAAGTAGTGGATTTGTGATGAAATTGTATCGTGTGATAGACCCTTATAATGTCTTGATGTATATTTACACAACACGATATGAGAACTGAGATCCTTTAATTTCTTTTATTTTTCAGTTTGAGGTGTATATACTAGATCTATGATGTTATGATGTCGAGAAGACCTTAAGTGGTTTATATTTGAAATTTGAGAACACACGACATAAATCTAAGATCTATTTTTTTGTTAACTTTCAGTATGAGTCTTGTTGATTATTAGAGATGGTATATTTGAAAGTGAGGTTTGGCGTTGGATTATGTTGAGCAGTCATGGATTAGTCATGGATTGTGTTGGGAAGATGGTATTATTGATACGAGTCTAGTGATTTTTTATTTTAGTGACATGTGATGTACGAATAGAACTGATGTCACAAGAATTGGTCTTTTTTATTTTGTTCACACTGTCTCTTCTTCTTCTTTTCTGTCAAAGCATATCAGTCTTCAAAAACGGTTTTCAAAACTCCTAGTGTCAAAACGCAGTATCTTTTACTAAACCGCATTTGACCGGGTCAAAATGCATTTGACCGGGTCAAAACGCATTTGACCGGGTCAAAACGCATTTGAACGGGTCAAAACGCATTTGAACGGGTCAAAACGCATTTGACCAGGTCAAAACGCATTTGACCAGGTCAAAAACGTATTTGTCCAGGTCAAAACACATTTGCCCAGGTCAAACCGCATCAGTCTGTTTTATCTTCGAAAACGCAATTTTACTGTCTGTCAAAATGCAGTACCCCTTTTAGTATCAAACTACAACCCATTTTTTCCTTCAAAACGCATCTTTTGCACTTTCCTGAAAAACTGGATCTGTGACACAAACCGCACCATCAAAACGCGTTGAAGAATATGACATTTTGGCACAAACCGCAGTCAAGAATGTCGTCACCAGTTTCAAACCGCATTGAAGAACCTTCATAAAACTTGCTTAAAACTACTTAAGACCATATTCGTAACATATTAACACCAGCAGCTACACCACCAACTAAAACAGCTTAACACCAGATTCAAAACGGCATAGAAAACTGCTTAAGAACAGAAAACACATCAAGCGACAAATCTGAAAACGCATCAAGAACTACTTAACAAGACTGCTTAATACCACGGATTAACAAACATCAACAAACTGCATCAAACATCACAAAACCGCATCCAAAAAAGGTACAAAAACGTGAAACGAACTACCCAAATCAACACAAACAATATTGCCTTGGCTCTGATACCAATTGTAGGATCATTATTTATGGTGTTTGATGATTCGGGTGGTCTAGGATGATGGAAGAACATATTAGCCATTTTAGAGAGAGAAAGAGTAGAGAGGGTGTTTTCTAGAGAGAGAAAGTAAAAGAGAAAAAGAAAGATTAGATTGAAAAGCACCAACCCTATACCTTGAGAGGTAGAGGGTATTTATAGTCTTACATATTACGCCACCTACGGGATATGGATTAGGCATACAGTGGATAAAGACCCATCCGTCCTCCATGGTGTTACTTTAACTAACTAATAACTAATAAATAACGTAATGTTTACGAGCTAATATATGATAGACTATAATTGGGGTGACTGACTCTTCAACATGAATTTTCTAAATCCCAATAATCATGGATGATAGAGATGACATTTACATGCTTGGTGACGGGTGAGTGATTTTCTTTTCTTACTAACACCTTTTCTAGAGCTTTCATCTTTGTAAATTCTTTTAACAAGTTCATCATCTGCGCCATCTCCTCATGCATCTATTCTAGTTGTTTATAGATGGCTTTTTTGAATTTTTCCAATCTTTTTGAATGCGCCGACATATACTTCCTCATTTGAGTCTCGAATCCAGGATCCAAGTCGCGCAAAGGAGAAGAAGGTCGAACATGTTTTGGAAAGAAATCGTATTTTCTCTACTAGGTGGCTTGGAGAAAGGGGCTTGTTTTTAGTTCATGATAGAGTTGACCATATACCTGCTTCGGAGTGGGTGTAGGGTTAAACGACTTACTTCATTTTTCCATTAGGTAGTCAACCCTTTTTTTCAAGCTCACAAAGCTTCTCTTCAGAAATTCTGGAGATATTATCAGGCAAAGATATTCCGTTGACCACTTTGCTCAATTCGCTAGGGTTATCCCAACAGTCGTTATTATAAAGAGTGAGTCCTTCTATAATGTCCCACGATTCTTTCACATTCTTGTCATGAAGCTTACCACCGGCCGCATGGTCAATGGTTTGCTTTGTGGAGTAGTTGACATGATCATAGAAAATTTGGATTTGGAGCCAAAGATCAATGCCATGATGAGGGACTTTTTGGAGTAAGTCCTTGAAACGAGTCCACTCTTCGTAAAGAGTTTGTTAGGAATTAGAAATTCCAGGTATTAAAGAGTCGGTCACCTCAAGTATATATAATCGTTAGAAAGCTCGTAGTCGTAGTTCTTTGAAGTTAAGTAGTATTTAGTTTTGTAACACCGTGGAGGACGGACGGGTCTTTACCCACTGTATGCCTGATCCACAGCCCGATGTGTGGCGATTTATGTAAGACTATAAATACTCTCTACCTCCCAAGGTAGAGGGTTGGAGCTCATAATAATATCTTTCACTTTCTCTCACTAAGTTCCCTAAACCTCTAACTTTCTCTCTCTAGAATTCCATCTATACGCTACTTTGTGTTATGGTTTGATGTGTATGTGAAAACTTATATCTAACAATTGGTATCAAGAGCCATGGTTAGATCATATCTTGCACATCTTTGGATTTCTAGTGGTTTTAGGTGGTTTTTGAGTTTGAAAAAGTTTAGTGGTTTTTGCATCATTTGGTTGATTTCTTGTGTTAAAGTTTAGATTTTGTTAGTACTTTTATGTTTAGAATCATCATAAGTGTGTAGGTTTTCATTTGGTAAGCTTAAATCATCTTGGTTGGGTTGTTTTGGATTGAAAAGTGATGTTTATGTGGTTTTTCTTGCTAGCGACTTAACTCACTTGATTACTTTCTTCAGAGCGACTTGCTTTACAAATCAGAAGCGAGTTACGCTTTAGACCTAGCGACTTAGATCTAGCGATTCTGATAAGACAAGTAGTGGACTTTCCACTACGGGTAGCGACTGGTGGTAGCGACTTGGTCTCAGAGCGAGTTGCTCTTTAGCGACTTGTATCTTTAGCGACTTGAGTAGCTTAATTGTCGCCAAAATTTTGCTAGCGACTTGAGGCTTAGCGAGTTACTACTTAGCGACTTGCACTTGTCTAGCGACTTGGGACTCTAGCGACTTAGTGGTGTAGCGAATTAAGTGTTAGCGACTTGGTGCATTATCTTCTAGCGACTTGGGTGATTGTTTACGGTTTTCTCTTGATTTAGTAAAATCCGTGAAAGAATCTATTTCTCGGTTTAATCATAGAGTTATAAAATCTGTATTATCATTAACATGTCTACCAACGTTCCTACTATCATCTCCACCGTTGCAGAGGATGTTCAAGCAGCGGGGGTCGATACTCGCCCACCCATGCTTGATGAATCGACTCACGATTCTTGGGCTCAACGAATCAGATTGTACCGCTTTGAAAGGAAAATGGTGTCAACATTCTCAAATCCATTGATGAAGGACCATATCGAGTTGAGACGACTAGAGACATACTTGATACTAATGAAGATGGTACTCACGCTTACGGAATGGATGACCTAAAATGTATGATGAGCTTGATGATAAGGATAAAAGAGATTCGATGCAGATATCGTGGCTTCAAACATTGTTCTTCAAGGTCTTCCTAAAGACATCTACAAGCGGATCAATCATAACACCGATGCAAAGGCGGTTTGGGATAATGTTAAGATGCTCCTCTCGTGTTCGTAATTAACTATGGAAGACAGAGAATCCCAACTCTATGACTTAATTTGAGCACTTCAAGATGAAACCGATGAGAATGTCTATGAGTACTATGTGAGATTTCATAAGTTAGTGAATGACATGAGGAACATCGAATGACTATGCCTAACATTCAAATGAACTCAAAATTTGTGAACAACATGTATCCCGAATGGCACAAGTTTGTCACCGTGAAGCTCACTAAAGGATTGAAGAATACAAACTATGAGCAACTCTATGCTCCTCCTTCGTAATGAGAGACATGCTATGTTTGAAAAATTGATTCTCAATCGGTTCAAAACCAACTGAGGAGAGACAAGCTCGCCTAATGACTCAACCGCTTTCTACTCAAACATCGGAATCACAACCAAAGCATCACAAGTCATACCCTTGGGTAATGGTAATCACAAACTCATTCCCGATCCTAAGTTCAAACAAGTTGATCTTTGATGCACACGTGGGTAACTTCATTAATCAACTAGCTCTTCCGATTAGTCAAAACATGAATTCTCTCCCACAAACCAACAACAACCTCGTAGCGAGATCTAACCCACACAATCAAGCCACTTTTAAAGATGGAAGGATCGTGGTGCAACCAGATTCAGAAAGACAAGATGATCGGGGAAGAGATGGAGTCGGGAGAGGTTATGTTGGCAACCGTAATCGAGGAAGGAATGGTAACCAAGGTCAAGCTAAGCCAATCAAATGTTATAACTGTGGTGGTGAGGACACATTGCAAGAAATGCACATCTCCAAAGCGTCCATGCATCGCCGATTACTTCAGAGATAAGATGTCACCGGCACAAGCTCGTGACAATGGTGCCGCTTTGATGAAAAGGAATTGTTGCTTTTGCCGAGGCAATGCCAAGACCTATGATGCGAGATGTGGATGAGCAACCTATTCAGAGATAGGTCACAATCATCGAATGCCTTTCAAGTCGGCGATTGTGATGCATACGACTGATGTGGATGATGGACCTACTGCACACACAATTTTTATGGCTAGCATTTCTCCAATGGTTTCTCCCAAGGTCTCTTCTTCACCACTAGTCGGCCCATCCCAAGACAAGCTCATCTCGTAGGTATTAAAACTATACGATAATGTCGATGTGCAATGATGCATGATAAAGTACAATCAATCAAACTATTGAATCAAATGTTGAAAATATGGGTAATATCGATATTATCCCATATGATCAATACGTGAAACAAAGTGAAAGTGAAGGTGTACCAAGTGATGCATCTTCTGCAATCAACAATGACTATGTTTTGATGAATACACCGCATGTGCCCCTAATGATTCTGTAATTTCAACTAAATGCCTATAAAGAACGTGTTGCTATTTATGAACAACGTGCAAAATTTTAGTTGACCACTCGTGAGCGGTGAAATGGATGACCAAGTACGCATAATCATTAGAAAAAGTAACTTTAGAGAAGAAGTATTGAAACAAGAATTAAATTCCTTGCAAGAAAACTTTCTAAAACAAATAAGCAAAACAAGAACTTCAAGAAAATGTGAAAATGCTTAAGCAAGAATTTAATGCAAAGGAATCAAAACTCTTGAGAGACTTTTCTAATCGAAAACTTTGAAAACAAGCTTGAAAACAAGTTGTACACACAAGGAAACACCATTCGATCGCTCACATGGTCACTAAACATAGAGTTCTAAGCGATAAGCATAGTGTTCCCATTATAGATAAACCCAACCATGAGTACGGAAAGATAGCAAAAGCAACTCAAAGTGTGATCTATGATGGAAATGAGATTCTTAAACCTAGACAGAAACCTAGTTGCTTGAGTGCACCGAGGAAGATAAGAAATCGATGAAGTCACTAGGAAAGGATGAACAAAAATTAGATAACCCTAAATGCAAAGAGAAAAAATAATTATCACTCCCCATGACTACAAGAAGGAAAACTGGATTTCCTTGAACATGTTTAAGCCTCAAACATTGTTGACTCCCGAACAAGTTTTCGGAAAAGGATTTAGATAAGCGTAAAGTCGAAAATATTGTTGAAACAAACCCCCCTTTTGGAAAATGCCTAGAGCGATCGTGTATCCTCCTAATACACCAATGCATCTTGTTCCTAGAAAAATTGCCACTAAAAGCAAACCTTAATTAGCCAATATGTTATATTTCAACTATTTGTTGATTTTGAGAAAACTTGCAAGAAAAGGATCACACCCACCGGTATAACGGAAGGAGAAAGGGTTTTGAGCAAATGAAAGAATGTTATTTAACCGAGGTCATGCCTTTCTTTAAACTTCGAAAGATCACTTTGAGAGTCTTAAAAGGGATAGAAACCGATATCAAGGGAATGGATAAGGAATTTGATGCAATGGTAGTTGAAGTTAGTGATTATGAGCGTGCACTAAAATATAATGAGATTGAGAGGAAGAACTTGCATACCTTAAATGAGACTCTTATTCTTGAATGTGTTGCTCAAGATATTTTTTCATCGCTTCAAAATGCTCTATTAATGCTTCCAAATTTCATGAACTATCTCATGTTCTCGAAAGTCTCCCATGATCGTGTCATTGAGCTTGAAAAATCTAATTCTAAACTAAACGAGAAAATTGAACCGGATGATCACGACAATTTGGTTAAACATTTTTCTAAACTAGAAGTTGAGTATTTTAATTTACAACTAAAATATCAACATCTTAAAGAAAATGTCAAAACTTCAAATATCAAGACATCATCGATGCTCCGAGTTTGATGCGCTTTTCAAATTAACAAACGTGATGAACAGATTCAAGCTCGATGCAACACAATCGAAAAGTTGAAAGCCCAAATCTCTCAATTAAAGGGTCAAAAGAACAATGTGTCGGGCTCCCAAATGCCTCCTCCTTTAGATTCTCGAGAATTCTCAAACGTTTCATCTTCAAAACCTAGTAAATGCTTTACAAAAGGAAAGCGAAAGTTTTCTAGAAGAAAATGAAAAGGTTAAACGTCATTTCAATGAGTTATTTGAATCAATTAAAGTCACTCGTAACAAAACAACGAACAAATAGCTTAATTGCAAAGGAAATTGAGAATCGAAGAGTCGGGTAAAGGAAAATGCCAATGACCAATGGGAGAATGTTGTATCAAAGGTTCACTCTTGTAATAAATATGCTTTATCTGTGACATATGTCCTCCTCATCTAAGGAACAACAAACTCGCTATTCAAACATACTTCTCATCCCTTAGGATTGCCTAGAATGTCTGCGTGAGATTGTTGAAGAGGATAAGCTAGAGAAACCTCATGATAATGCAATTGGACATGCATGCTTATATGCCAAACGATCTCAAGAAATCTTAGAATGCTTGATCACAATATGCCCAAAGTCATTAGGTGAGAGAGTTAATCCTTTGATTCCATGCTCGATGCCTAATGCCAAGTATGATATGCATTCGATTCCCAATGTTTTAATGTGAACCATAGTGTGCCTTTAAGTAGTTCGATTCGGATCATCAATGCTAAGAAAGAGAACTCAAGTGTGCCTTCTAGGAGTACAAATCTCGGTACCTCTAGTTTTAAGAAAGTAAACCTTAGTGCACTGCGCATGTAGTTCGGACCCAGTACATCTAAGCAGTGATGCAAAGAGTAGTTAAACCAACTAATGTTCCCATTCCTCTCTAGAGTAATCGGTGACATTAAGCGGAGCGGGTCAAAGTCTCAAGACAATACAAGGAATGATAGGACCTCTCAAGCTTAGAATGTGCCTTGGAAGAGAGTAGAAGAACAATCTAGGAACTTTAAGATTGAATTGAATAAAGCGAATCGTGTTGATTCTAGTATTAGCCATAGGCGTCTTGTAATTAATTCGAATTCGATACTATTTGCAAACCTTGTCGATGTGCCGCTTGAATTGTTTCAAATCATGAATGTGGTGTTAATGTTACGCCTAATGATGTTAATTGTCCGATTAATATTGTTAATGCAAAATTCATGCTAAGAAGGCTAAAAGGCAAAACGAAAGAAAGTTAGAAAACGATGGAAACCCACAGGAAAACATTCATAGAATTAGGCTTTTATTGGATACACGTTGGTCATAAGACTAATTAGATAATGCCCACTAGAAAATGGATGCCCTCTTGGTAGAACTATTCCTTAAGTGATCACACTGTGAGCAGGGGCTATCTGAACACTAGTCTTGCATCTATTCACAATGATTCCATTGCCTCACTTTACGATATGAATGCTTCTATTTACGATGTGGGTGTTCCAAACATTGTTACTAACCAAATGGAACCCATTCTTGCATGGGGATCCCAATTATCCGATTATCCATTCTTGTGCGTGTTCAGCTGCAGATCGTTCAAATTGTACGTGGTACACGGACTCAGTTTATCCAAGCATATATTTGAGACCGGTCATGCTCATGAACTTCGTGAGCAAATTCATCGGGGCCATTAGATTTGGTAATGATCATTTCGGTGCTATTATGGGTTATGGAGATTATGTTGTTGGTGATAGTGTCATCTCTAGAGTTTACTATGTGGAAGGTTTGGGTCATAATCGTTCTCTGTTGGTCAATTACGTGATTACGATCTAGAAGTAGCCTTGAGAAAACATACACGCTTTGTTAGAGATCTTAATGGTAAGGAACTGTTAAAAGGAACTCGTGGCTCAAATCTTTACACCATCTCTATCGATGACATGATGAGGGCTTCTCCAATCACTTGTTATCAAAGGCTTCAAAACAAAGTCATGGTTATGGCATCGTCGTCTCAATCACTTGAAGTTCGGCACCATCAGCGATCTTTCGAGAAAGGACTTAGTTGTAGGTTTACCTAGACTAAAGTATGAAAAGGATCATCTTTGTTCGACATGCCAATTGGGTAAAGCAAAAGTTTGCCCACAAACCCAAACCTACTAACTCTGTCACGAAGTTCTTCATATGATTCATATGGATTTATGTGGACCAATGAGGGTCGAGAATATCTTTGGGAAGAAATATGTGTTAGTTGTGGTTGATGATTACTCTAGATTCACAGGTCAAGTTCTTAAGGACAAAGGATGAAACTCCCCATATCATCATCAAACTCATCAAACAGTTCTGAGTTCGACTTAACAAAACCGTCGAATTATCGAGCAGACAATGGGCCGGTTTGTCAACAAACAACTTAATGAATTCTAGGAAAATGTTGGAATCACCATCAAAGAAGTGTTCCACGAACTCCTCAACGAGCGGTGTAGTTGAAAGACGAAATCGAAATCTTGTTGAAGCCGCTAGAACAATCTTGATTTACTCAAAGGTTCCAATGTTTCTCTGGTGGAAGCAATCGCCACTGCATGCTACACACAAAATCGTTCCTAATTCACACTGTACATGGAAAACTCCATATGAACTTGTCCACAACAGAAAACCTAATCTCTCTTTCCTTCGTGTGTTTGGTGCATTGTGTTATCCAACCAATGAGGGTCAAGACTTAGGCAAACTTAGGGCTAAAGTCGACATTGGAGTATTTGTAGGATATGCATCAAACAAAAGGGATCTTGAATTTACAACAAAAGAACCCGAAATATCATGGAAACAATTCACGTTCGTTTGATGGTGACCGGTCAAATGGCTCCTGGACACTCCATTCAGGACCCGCACTTCAAAACAGTCCCATTGGTTCATCTCTTGTTCCAAACTCTTCTCAAGAAACTCCATATGTACCTCCATCCGAAGATGATTTAAAGAAATTGTTTGATCCTATGTTTGATGAACTTTATGATCCAAGTACTAATGAGGTGTCAATTCCTACAACAGGGCTCCTCATATTCACGTGAATGAAGGCAATCCTCGATCTCAATATCTTTAGGTCAAGAAGCACTGCTGCGATCCTTGATCTCATCAACAAATCATCATTCTTCAAATGTACATCATGGAAATGTTTACGCATCAATGATGAAGTTAATCCCTTTGCTACTCACGAAGATGCTCCATTTGAAAACATATTTGCTACTCCCGAATCATCATCGAACCATCTTCTTGAGGAGACATCGACTCGACTACCTCGGTTCAAAGAATCGCCGCATGAACACCTCGGAAAATGGACTCACGATCATCCATTAGACAACATCATTGAAATCCCTCTCATCACAGATCAACCCGGAAACAACTTCGCAACCGATGCCTTATGGTGCTTCTTCAACTCCGTACTATCTAAGATCGAACCAAAGGATGTTAAAACCGCCATGAATGAAGATAGTTGGTTCAATGCCATGCAAGATGAAATTCATGAGTTTGATCGACTTGATGTATGGGAGTTAGTACACTCGGTGCTATGATTATTGCTCTTAAATGGATCTTCAAAGTGAAACTTGATGAGCATGGTGATGTGTTGAAGAACAAGGCTCGATTAGTTGCTAAAGGATACCGTCAAGAGGAGGTATTGACTTTGAAGAATCTTTTGCTCTTGTTGCTCGAATCGAGGCAATCATAATCTTTCCGCTATCTGCTAGTAAGAACATGGTAGTCTCATCGATGGATGTGAAGGCGGCATTTACGAGCGGAGATCTTAAAGAAGTCGTCACGTCACCAACTGAAGGATTTGTGAATCAAGAGCATCCTACTCACGTTTATCGTTTGAAGAAGGCTCTTTACGGTTTAAAGCAAGCTCCAAGGGCATGGTATGATACCTTATCAAAGTTTCTTCTATCAACCGGATTCATCAAAGGAGCGATTGATCCTACATTGTTCACCGGAAGTCGAGCAAACATTTAATTCATGTTCAAATTTATGTTGATGATATTATTTTGCCTCGGCAGACCCGATGGAATGTGATCATTTTTCAAATGAAATGAGTTCAAAGTTTCAAATGTCAATGATGGGACAAATGTCATTTTCTTGGGATTACAAATTTCACAAAGTCCGGAGGCATTTTCATAAATCAATCTAAATATACAATGAGATTTTAAAGAAATTTGGATTTGATTCAAGTGACCTCATTTACACCCCATGATTGACCGAACCAAACTAGATGAGGACCTCTCGGGGACCATGATTGACCAAACAAAATATCGTAGTATGATTGGTTCCCGATGTACCTCACGGCTAGTAGACCGACATCTTGTTCATTGTTTGCATGTGTGCTAGATACCGAGCTAAGCCTACTAAAAAGCACCTTGAAGCGGTTAAGCGGGTCTTCGGTATCTCCAAGGAACCATCAATATGGGACTTTGGTACCCAAAAGACACCGGTATGTCACTAACGACATATGCGGATGCGATCATGCGGTGTCAAGATACTCTTGAAATGCGTCCGGAGGTGCTCGGTTTTGGGTGATAAGCTTGTGAGTGGTCTTCAAAGAAGCAAATGAGTACTTCTATTTCCTCTACAGAGGTGAATACATAGCCATGTCATCTGTTGTGCTCAAATCCTATGGATGAGATCTCAATTATCCGACTATGGCTTTGAATTCAACAAAATCCTCTGTCTCGTGATAATAAAAGTGCTATTGCTCTCTCATGTCTTAGGAATTAGAAATTCCGGTGTTAAAGAGTCGGTCACCTCAAGTATATGTAATCGTTAGAAAGCTCGTAGTCGTAGTTCTTTTAAGTTAAGTAGTATTTAGTTAAGTAACACCGTGGAGGACTGGACGGGTCTTTACCCACTGTATGCCTCGATCCATAGCCCAAAGTGTGGCGAGTTATGTAAGACTATAAATACTCTCTACCTTCCAAGGTAGAGTTGGAGCTCATAATAATATCTTTCACTTTCTCTCACTAAGTTCCCTAAACCTCTAACTTTCTCTCTAGAATTCCATCTATATGCTACTTTGTGTTATGGTTTGATGTGTATGTGAAAAGTTATATCTTACAATTGGTATCAAGAGCCATGGTTAGATCATATCTTGCACATCTTTGGATTTCTAGTGGTTTTAGGTGGTTTTGAGTTTGAAAAAGGTTAGTGGTTTTGCATCATTTGGTTGATTTCTTGTGTTAAAGTTTGAATTTTGTTGGTACTTTTATGTTTAGAATCATCAAAAGAGTTTAGATTTTCATTTGGTAAGCTTGAATCATCTTGGTTGGGTTGTTTTGGATTGAAAAGTGATGTTTATATGGTTTTCAAGCTAGCGACTTAGCTCACTGAATATTTTCTTGGTAGCGACTTGCTTCACATTTTGTAGCGACTTCACGGTGTTGAAGGTAGCGAGTTAGATCTAGCGAGTTAAAGTACAAGTAGTGGATTCTCCACTACAGTGTGCGACTTAATGGTAGCGACTTGATGCATGTGAGTTGCTCTTTAGCGACTTGCATATCTAGCGACTTGTGTGGCAATTCTTTGCCAAAATTTGGCTAGCGACTTGATGCATGTAGTTACTATTTAGCGACTTGCTTTTGTCTAGCGACTTGGGACTCTAGCGACTTAGGGTGTAGCGAATTAAGGGTTAGCGACTTAGTGCATTAACTTCTAGCGACTTAGTGCATTATCTCGCTAGCGACTTAGTGCTTTATCTTCAGCGACTTAAGTGATTGTTTACGGTTTTCTCTTGATTTAGTAAAATCCGTGAAAGAATCTATTTCGGTTTAATCATAGAGTTATAAAATCCGTATAATCATAACATGTCTACCAACGTTCCTCTTGTCATATCCACCGCTGCCGAGGATGTACAAGCAATTGGTTCGAGATACTGGTCCACCCATGCTCGATGCAATCGACTACGACTCTTGGGCTCAACGAATCGATTGTATTGCCTTGGAAAGGAAAATGGAGTCAACATTCTCAAATCCATTGATGAAGGACCATATCGAGTTGAAACGACTAGAGACATACTTGATACTAATGAAGATGGTACTCTGTTTACGGAATGGACAGACCTAAGATGTATGATGAGCTTGATGATAAGGAGAAAAGAGATTCGATGCGAGATATCGTGGCTTCAAACATTGTTCTTCAAGGTCTTCCTAAAGACATCTACAAGTCGATCAATCATAACACGGATGCAAAGGCGGTTTGGGATAATGTTAAGATGCTTCTCTCGTGTTGAACTCCGACCATGGAAGACAGAGAATCCCAACCTATGACGAATTTGAGCACTTCAAGATGAAACCAGATGAGAATGTCTATGAGTACTATGTGAGATTTCATAAGTTAGTTAATGACATGAGGAACATCGAATGACTATGCCTAACATTCAGTTGAATTCAAAATTTGTGAACAACATGAATCCCGAATGGCACAAGTTTGTTACATTGTGAAGCTTACTAAAGGATTGAAGAACACAAACTATGAGCAAATCTATGCCTTCCTCCTTCGTAATGAGAGACATGCTATGTTTGAAAAATTGATTCTCAATCGCCTCAAAACTAACCGGAGAGACAAGCTCGTCTAATGATTCAACCGCCTTCTACTTAAACATCTGAATCACAACCAAAGCTTCACAAGTCATACCCTTGGGTAATGGTAATCACAAACTCATTCCCGATCCTATGTACAAACAAGTCGATCTTTGATGCACACGTGGGAAGCTTCATTAATCAACTAGCTCTTCTCGATTAGCCAAAACATGAATTCTCTCCCACAAACCAACAACAACCTCGAACAAACATCTAACCCACACAATCAAGCTAACTTGTTAAAGATGGAAGGATCGTGGTGCAACCAGCTCGGAAAGACAAGATGATCGGGGAAGGGGTGGTCTTTGGTAGAGGTTATGTGGCAATCGAATCGAGGAAGGAATGGTAACCAAGGTCAAGCTAAGCCGATCAAATGCTATAACTGTGGTGGTGAGGACACATTGCAAGGAACGCACATCTCCAAAGCGTCCACAGAATCGCCGATTACTTGTAGATAAGATGTTCTTTGCACAAGCTCGGGACAATGGTGCTTGCGTTGGATGAAGAGGAATTGTTGTTTCTTGCCGAGGCAATGCCAAGACCTATGATGCGAGATGTGGATGAGCGACTTATTCGGGAGATAGGTCACAATCATCGAGCGCCTTTCAAGTCGCCGATCGTGATGCATACGACTACGATGTAGATGATGGACCCTCGCCGCACACACAATCTTTATGGCTAGCATCTCTCCAATGGTTTCTCCCAAGATCTCTTCTTCACCACAAGTCGCCCATCAAAGGACAAACTCATCTCGAGGTATTAAAACTATACGATGATCTTGATGTGCAACAGATGCATGACAAAGTACAATCAATCGAAACTATTGAATCAAATGTTGAACATATGGGTAATAACAATATTGTCCCATACGATCAATACATGAAACAAAGTGAAAGTGAAGTTGTACCAAGTGATGCATCTTCTGCGATCAACAATGACTATGTCTTTGATGAATACACCGCATGTGCTCCCGATGATTCCATAATTTCGAACTAAATGCCTATAAGGAACGTGTTGCTATTTACAAACAACGTGCAAAATTTGAGTTGACCACTCGTGAGCAGTGAAATGGATGTCCAAGTGAGTACGATAATTAGAAAAAGTAAGTTTAGAGAAGAAGTATTGAAACAAGAATTAAATTCCTTGCAAGAAAAACTTTCTAAAACAATTAAACAAAACAAGAACTTCAAGAAATGTGAAAATGCTTAAGCAAGAATTTAATGCAAAGGAATCAAAACTCTTGAGAGATTTTCTAATCGAAAACTTTGAAAACAAACTTGAAAACAAGTTGTACATACAAGGAAACACCATTCGATTGCTCACATGGTCACCAAACATCGAGTCTTAAGCGATAAGCATAGCATTCCCTTGTTGAGGAACCGAATCCAGAGGTAATTAAAAAGGCTAGAAATGCTCATAAGGTGCTTTATGATGGTGATGAAATCCTTAAGCCTAGGCGAAACCTAGTTGCGTTGAGTGCACCGAGGAAGATAAGAAATCAAATGAAATCACTAGGAAAAGATGAATAAGAAACAAAATGATCCCAAATGCAAAGAGAAAACATAATTATTTCTCCTCATGATTACAAGAAGGAAAAGCTGGATTTCATTGAACAAGTTTAAGCCTCGAGACTTTGTTGACTCCCGAACAAGTCTTCGGAAAAAGGATTTAGATAAGGTAAAGCGGAAAATATTGTTGAAACAAACCTCCCTTCGGAAAATGCCTAGAGTAATGGTGTATCCTCCTAATACACCAATGCATCTTGTCTTGATAAGGTTTTAAAGGTACCTTTTGAGGGTCATTTAAGCCCTTATTCGATCACTTTTGTATCCGTTATTGCTTAATATCGTTCCTTTTCACTTTTAGGTCTCTTAAAGGCAAAATGCTGGAATGATGCTTATTTGGACGAAAAGGCGCGAATATACGAAGAAAATGGCCAAAGTCGAATCGAGACACTAAAGTGCTTGAAACATAAGGCAGCAGCGTCCTGCATATCTGCGACGCCGTCGGTAGGCATTTCCTATGACGGCTCGGAGGCAAGATTACATGTTTTCAAGGACGGCGTCGGGTTCTAAAGGAATAGCCGTCGCTACTCGGGCGGCCTAGATGCGCCCAAGGCGGCGTCGAAAAGAAGGGGCGGCATCACAATCATAAGGTGGCGCCGTCGAAGGTTTACGTGGCCAAGACGAAACCCTAATGATGCGGCGACACGGCGTCACGAAACATAAGGTGGCCGCCGTCATAGATGTAATCTTATATATAGAATCCAATTTTTCGGTTTTGTGTGTAGTCTTTGGAGTAAAACCTAAAACCGAACCAAGGCTTTCTTGTGCGAGATTTTAGGGTTCTAAACCCTATTATACATCAAGATAAGTATTTACTTCATTAATTTAATTATGTCTTTGATTATTTGTGTGTATGCTTGCATGTTCTCCATGTCCGCTAATTTATTTGTGTGTTTGCTAGGAATATGAAACTTAATTATTGAATATTGATTGGTTGATACTTATCTTAGTTGACTAATGATCTAGAGTGCGCTAGATTATTAGTTGTGTACTTAATGCTTGGAATTTCTTTGTGAACTTTAGAATATAATTATCTAGGTAATTGTAGGATAAAGTATTCAAGGACAACCGTAGAGTAGGCGCTCTATAAATCACTAGAGGATTTGTAAACAAGACCCTTTGGTAATTTCAAAGAGTTAGGAAATAAGCACGCCTATAGCCTTAGAATCACAACGCAACTAGGAATAAGGACGACAAATCAACCATCAATAGGAGATAATTAGGAGTAGTAAAACCTAAGTAAACACATCTTTAAACTATCATACAGTACACATCAATTAGACATAGACTATCACAACCTTAGCTTAGATAATTAGATAATAGTAGAGTAATCGGTAGCAATACCAACCCCAAATCCAATACCCGAGATTCGTACCTTTTCCATTTCTAAAAATATAAAATACAAAATAATCTTCCTCAACCTCAACCTTAGCGTAGTAACTTCTCACTAGCATTCCTATTCCCAGAGAACGATATCAATACCGTGGCTTACCCTAATTACTACACTACAACGATTAGGTTCATCGCCTAGGGTGTTATAAAACTTGCTCAAGAAAAGGAAGTTTCCTTGACCCGACGCGCGTGTGGCGTTATCATGTACCTAGAAAATTGCCACTAAAAGCAAGACATTAATTAGCCAATACGTGATATTTCAACTATTTGTTGATTTTGAGAAAACTTGCAAGAAAAGGATCACACCCATGTATAATCAAGGAGAAAGGGGTTTTGAACAAATGAAAGAATGTTATTTGACTGAGGTCATGCCCTTCTTTAAACTTCTAAAAGATCACTTTGAGAGTCTTAAAAGGGATAGAAACCGATATTAAGGAATGGAAAAGGAATTTGATGCAATGGTTGTTGAAGTTAGTGACTATGAGCTGCTTGAAATATAATGAGATTGAGAGAAAGAACTTGCATACATTAAATGAGAATCTTATTCTTGAATGTGTTGCTCGAGATGTGTTTTCACTTCTTCAAATTGCTCTATTAATGCTTCCAAATTTCATGAACTATCTGCGCCCCGAAAGTCTCCCATGATCGTGTCATTGAGCTTGAAAAACTAATACTAAACTAAATGAGAAAATTGAGCAGGATGATCACGACAATTTTGTTAAACATTTTCTAAACTAGAAGTTGAGCATTTTAATTTACAACTAAAATATCAACATCTTAAAGAAAATGTCAAAACTTCAAATGTCAAGACATCTTCGGATGCTCGAGTTTGATGCGCTTTTCAAATTAACAAACGTGATGAACGATTCAAGCTCGCAACACGATCGAGAAGTTGAAAGCCCAAATCTCTCAATTAAAGGGTCAAACAAACAATATGACAGCTCCCAAATGCCTCCTTCTTTAGATTCTCGAGAATTCTCAAACGTTTCATCTTCAAAACTTAGTAAATGCTTTACAAAGGAAAACGAAGTTTTCTAGAAGAAAATGAAAAGGTTAAACGTCACTTCAATGAGTTGTTTGAATCAATTAAAGTCACTCATAACAAAAACAACGAACAAATAACTTCATTGCAAAAGGAAATTGAGAATCGAAGAGTCGTGTAAAAGGGAAAATGCCAATGATCAATGAGGAGAATGTTGTATCAAAGGTTCACTCTAGTAATAAATATGCTTTATCTGTGACATATGTCCCCTCATCTAAGGAACAACAAACTTGCCATTCAAACATATTTCTCATCCCTTAAGGATTGCTTAGAATGCCCTGTGAGATTGTTGAAGAGGATAAGCTAGAAACCTCATGATAATGCAATTGGACATGCATGCTTATATGCCAAACGATCTCAAGAAATCTTAGAATGTTTGATCACAATATGCCCAAAGACATTAGGTGAGAGAGTTAACCTTTGATTCCATGCTCAATGCCTAAGGCCAAATATGATATGCACTCGATTCCCAATGTTTTGAATGTGAGGCGAGTGTACCATTGAGTAGCTCAGATTATAGATTTGTCAATGCTAAGAAAGAGAACTCAAGTGTACCTTCTAGGAGTACAAATCTCGGTACCTCTAGGTTAAGAATGTGAAACTTAGTGCACTGCATGTAGTTCGGATCCCAGACATCTAAGCAATGGTGCAAAGAGTAGTAAACCAAACTAATGTTCCCATTCCCTCTACAGAGTAATCGGTGACATTAAAAGGAGCGGGTCAAAGTCTCAAGACAATACAAGGAATGATAGGACCTCGCAAGCTAAGAATGCGACCTTTGGAAAAGAGTGAAGAACAATCTAGGAACTTTAAGTTTGAATCGAATAAAACGAATCGTGTTGATTCTAGTATTAGCCATAGGCGTGCAATATTAATTCAATTCGATACTATTTGCAAACCTTGTTCTAGTGATCGCAGAATTGCTTCTAATCATGAATGTGATGTTAATGTTCGCCTAATGATGTTAATCGTCCATTAATATTGTTAATGCTAAAATTCATGCTAAGAAGGCTAAAAGGCAAAACGAAGAAAGTTAGAAAACAAGGAAACCCAGGAAGAACATTCGAGAAAATAGGCTTCTATTGGATACACGCTGGTCATAAGACTAATCAATTAATGCCCACTAGAAAATAGATGCCTCTTGGTAGAACTATTCCTTAAGAAGTGATCACATCGCTGTGAGCAGGCTAATACGACACTAGTATCAATCTATTCACAATGATTCCATTGCCTCACTTCTCGATATGAATGCTTCTATTTACGATGTGGGTGGTCCAACCATTGTAACTAACCAAATGGAACCCATTCTTGCATGGGGATCCCAATTATCCGATTATCCATTCTTGTCGTGTTCAACTACGATCGTTCAAATCGATTACGTGGTACTGGACTCGGTCGTTCCAAGCATATATTGGAGACCGGTCATGACTCATGAACTTCGCGAGCAAATTCATCGGGATGATTAGATTTGGTAATGATCATTTGGTGCTATTATGGGTTATGGAGATTATGTTGTTGGTGATAGTGTCATCTCCGAGAGTGTATTATGTGGAAGGTTTAGGTCATAATCATTCTCTCGTTGGTCAATTTCGTGATTACGATCTGAAGTAGCCTTCGAAAACATACCGCTTTGTTAGAGATCTTAACGGTGGAGCCGTTGAAAGGAACTCGTGGCTCAAACCTTTACACCATCTCTATCGATGACATGATGAGGGCATTCCAATCGCTTGTTATCTAAGGCTTCAAAACAAAGTCATGGTTATGGCATCGTCGTCTCAATCACTTGAACTTCGCACCATCAACGATCTTTCCGAAGGACTTAGTTGTAGGTTTACCTAGACTAAAGTATGAAAGGATCATCTTTGTTCAAGATGTCAATCGGGAAAAAGCAAAGTATGCCCATAAACCCAAAACCTACTAACTACATCACGAAGTTCTTCATATGATTCATATGGATTTATGTGGACCAATGAGGTGCGAGAATATCTTTGGGAAGAAATATGTGTTAGTTGTGGTTGATGATTACTCTAGATTCACAGGTCAAGTTCTTAAGGACAAAGGATGAAACTCCGATATCATCATTAAACTCATCAAGCAAATGCGAGTTCGACTAAACAAAACCTACGTAATTATCGAGCAGATAATGGAACCGAGTTTGTCAACAAACAACTTAGTGAATTCTATGAAAGCGTTGGAATCGACCATCAAAGAAGTGTTCCACGAACCCCGCAAAAGAACGGTGTAGTTGAAAGACGTAAATCGTACTCTTGTTGAAGTCGCTAGAACAATCTTGATCTACTCAAAGGTTCCAATGTTTCTCTGGTGAAGCAATTGCCCGTATGCATACACACAAAATCGCTCCTGATTCACACTATTCATGGAAAAACTCCATATGAACTTGTCCACAACGAGAAAACCTAATCTATCTTTCCTTCGTGTGTTTGGTGCATTGTGCTATCCAACTAATGAGGTCAAGACTTAGGCAAACTTAGGGCCAAAGTCGACATTGGAGTATTTGTAGGATATGCATAAAAAAGGGATACCGAATCTACAACAAAAGAACCCGAAATATCATGGAAACAATTCACGTTCGTTTGATGAGTGGACCGGTCAAATGGCTCGGACACTCCAAACAGGACCCGCACTTCAAAACAGTCCCATTGGTTCATCCTTGTTCCAAACTCCTCTCAAGAAACTCCATATGTACCTCCATCCAAGATGATGTAAAGAAATTGTTTGATCCTATGTTTGATGAACTGTATGATTCAATTACTAATGAGGTGTCTTGATCCTACAATGTAGGTTGCTCATATTCCAGTTGAATGAAGTCAATCCTTAGGTCTCAATATCTTTAAGTCAAGAAGCACTGCTGCTGATCCTTGATCTCATCAACAAATCATCATTCTTCAAATGTACATCATGGAAATGTTTCCGCATCAATGATGAAGTTAATCCCTTTGCTACTCTCGAAGATGCTCCATTTGAAAACATATTTGCTACTCCGATCAATGACTCATTTTATGAGAAGTTTAAAAATGTTTAGTCATTGATTAAGTTTCCAAATTTTGAAAACTCAATTAAGAATGATTTTCAAGCATCTCATTTCCACCATTTTTGAACAACAAATATTTTGAAAAGTTTAGAGCGAAAAACATTTGTGTAGGAACAACAGATCCTTTAGTCGGCGTGCTTTCCTCGTTTTGTTTTGGGATAAGTGCTCGATATTTATGAAAATCGGTTTAGCTGACACTTTCCTTTTTGAAACTTTAGTTGCATATCAGAATAATAGCAAACCATTGTTTAAGCCACGAATTCTGATCTAAAATTCGCAAGCCATAGTTTTAGGACATGTTTGAAAATATTTACACCTACTTTCGAACTTCATCTAAGTCCGTGCCATTATTGAATGACATTTCTAAAACCGTAGATGTTATCGATATTAGAGACATGTCTTGAAAACTATATTTTAGTATTTTCAATTTTCGATTTTATGGATTTTTGTTGATTTATATTTTTCTATTTTGCTTTTCTTTGGTTTTATAATTTTGTATTTTGGTTATTTGAAAATATTTACAAAGAAGATGATATAGTTTAAAGAAGATGATGATCAGTACCGAGATAAAAAATCGTTCACCACTTTAGAAGATGAAATCAACATCTCTTAAACTTTCACCACAAAGCTTTGAGGGCTCAGGAATAGTCTTGAACATGAACCAAAAAGTGAATCTTTGGTAGCTTCCTAAGCTGAAAATATTCTTTGTTGAGTGATTCAACTTTCTTTCAAGCTTGCCTTAGCCGGTGCACAATGGAGCACATAATATCATCGATCTTCTTTGCTCCTTTTAAGAATGGTCATCGTTATTCTCCGTTCGGGTATCATCAAATAGAAACGACACCGTATCATCAGCGCTTGAATAACTCTTCTCATATTTCTTTCCACGAGGTGCAGTGATGCATACGAAATTTCAGAGACCACTTCCCAAGTAGTTGAAGTGATGCGGTCGGTCTCATTGAATGACTCGAGAACCGAACTACGTATTCCAGAAGAATGGCGATAACATCAGTAGATTGAATCCGGTCATCTGCGGACATCAACTCTGGAATAAATGATTATGTCCGATCACGTAAATTTCTTTGAGCGTCCCGATGTACACATTTCTCTTCTCGATGATAGTGTATGAGCTCGAGAACCAGTACCCAAATGCCCAAAGAAAGAATAGCAGGTAACATTGAGTAGCGGGTTGAATCAGCGATTAAGCTCGATCATGTAAAGATTTTGTCGTCCCAATGTACATTTCTCTCCGCGATGATTGCGATATCATGAAATTATCACCTTGTGCCTATTTTATCATCGAGCTGTCTCTTACATCTCTTCCCCATTAGTTGGAATAATGACACTAAACTCGGACTTAAGACCTAAGTTTCTGCGGTTATGACCTTTGTCTTCGGAATACTTCAATCAAGTAGAAGTATTAAGTTCATCGTGTACTCATTGTGCATTTAGATGTGTGTCGTCTTCCCATTCTTTGGTTTGATACTTGAGAATCGACAACACATTATAAGCCATATACTTGAAATCTTGTGAGAAGAACACTTGAAATCTTGTGAGAATCAACTGGCGAGAGAACAATGTGAGAAAATCTAATTAGGGATTAAATCGAGTTTTCACTCTCCCCAATTAGTGCTCTCCCTAAGCGACAATCTTTCTAATGAATGCCGGGTAAGAAGAAGTCTTTGGATAATCAAATGCATGGCGTCTTTTGTCTTCTAACATAGCGGAAAATGTAGAGCAGTATGAACTCGACCTTCTTCAGATTGTCCGTTTGAAACGAGAATGTCAACATCCTCATCTCACCAATGCATTCCAATTAACTTACATATTGCAAATCCCTTAACTAAAGTCCTACATCAAACAAGAACAAAAGATGTTCATCGAAATCACCCGAGGAACACATGAAATGATAACGCAAACTAACAATCTTTCGCATAAAAGAGCAGGAAAGATGTTGAATCATCATGATGATGTGTCGTGAGCATTAGCTGGAAGCACTTTGTCATTCATCATATCGGTAAGAAGATGTTAACCGATTCTTAGAAGAAACTTCATGTGAAGATGACCCGAGATAAGAAGGCTCGGTTCTTACATGAGTTTGGAGGTGTATACCTTTATTCTCGGATGTCAATCAACATCACGATATTTCACACTTTCTCCCCTCAAGAATTGCATACGAAGTTGCCATTATTGATTAAACAAGTGAATATCATCCAAATGTAGTCTATTCTTACTTCTCCCAGTAAAATTGCATATGATGTCATGCATTGCCATTTTGATTGAGCAAGTGAAATAAGGTACAATCACTTTGTAAGTAGACCCACTTGATGGTGGCGAGCATGGAAAAAGCATGAAACTTGTTGATGAGAATTAGTCACGAACAAGAAGATTTCTCTTCTTTTGAAGATAAAAGCGCCTGAGGCGTACGTTCTTTTTTTAATGAGCGAGGTTTGAGCTAATTATTCAAGCGTCATAAACAGAATATTTCTCTTCTTAAGAGATAAGCGCCTATACTTTTCTTTTCTTTAAGGAACAAGGTTTGAACTAAACCCTAAACAAGAAGATTTATCTTCTTTAGAAGATAAAAGCGCTTCCAGGCGTCACTTTTCTTTCTTTAAAGGAGCGAGGTTTGAGTATTGAAACGTCATCTCTTTCTTTCTACTACTCTTGTCTAACATTTACTAAACCCATTATCATTCGAAATTGACTCTTTATCGTGACTAATGGAAAACCCAATGATGATGAATTTGATCTTGGTAAAATAACAGACTAAACGACTTAAACTTGCAAAAATGTAACAAACAAAGGCGGTGCGGAGAGTTCATGTAGTTTGAATCCAAAGTACTCTACTCCTCACTGACCAATCATCAAGTATAAGGCGTACATCACTCTTGAAAATCCACAACCAGGACCTTTGACTACAACGTAACACCTTAAAGTGGTAGTTATTTTGTGGTAGTAAAAGTAAGAATCACCAAAATAACTAGATTTCCAAGTCTTAAACATTGAAAATGTTAAAAGCTCGAACAAGGATCTTCATCCAACCATCCCAGGATACTAAGTACACACACTTGCAAATTTCACTTCAACCTCGATTAAATAATAATGAATTAATGCCATGAAACATCTTACGGTTTAAGTGCCAGTTGATAATGGTTTATCGAGGCCATATCAAAGTACATGAAGTAGAACTTAATGATAACCAGCGCCATGAAGAATATCCAAACAATCATCAAGACATGAAATACACACTTTATCCCTTCTTGAATTTGAAACCGTCGTTGGATAAGACCCATAAATACAATTTCCTTTCTCCGGGATGGTTCCATCATCACGAGTTTATAACTCTATAGTTTAAACAGAAATAGATTCTTTTCGGAGTTTTACAAAACAAGAATAAGAGAGATGGTCGGAATGCACTTTTATTCACGGGATGATTCCATTGTCCAGGATTTTACAAGTCGATGATTTAAACCGAAATAGATTCTTCGCGAGTTTACAAAACAAGACTAAACCGTAAACAATGACCGATTGAATGTTTTATGACAAATTTGGTTTGGTTGAGTTTATTATAGGGAACATCAGAAAGTCATCAACAATTCTTCTCCCAGATGTAGAATACTTCACACACCATACTAAGTAAAGTAGTATGCATTAATTCCCAAAGGTTATTCTTATAACATCAAAGTACGTTTCTCCACGGCGATGGTTTTGAACTTTCGGAAGCATCATTAACGATGTACAAACATTTGAGAAGTTCTTGTCATAGCAAACATCTTGAAAATCGAATGAATGAGAAGATTCTTGAGATATTTTGGTAGTATCATTGACGTGCGTGTCGAATATCCCATGAAATTGCTAATTACATCTCAACCATTAAGTGACTAAGACACAATCCATGTATTCATGCGAAGTTATTTGACCACTGTGGTAAACCCGATATACAAAAACGACGGCGAGTTCCCCAATTTGTTCCTTAAGCTTACTCTCTAGTGAAAAAGAAAATGGTACTAAACCTCTTGACAATCCTCGACTATGTGGCAGCAAGAAAGTGATAACTACGTTGTGGGTTAGCGAGAAAAAATCAAAAAGTAACTATATAGAAGTCTTTATCACCTGATAAGCATGACAAGTCATCTTCATGGAAGGAAGAAAGAGAAGGAAATAAGTTGCAGAAAACTGATTCAATAAGAAATCCGACAAACAAACAACGTGAGTCAATCAAATGAATCGTATCCTCGGTGAAAGTTGATTATACCAAACTACCACTCATTATACGGATGATTAATACACCATTTGTATCAAATAAACTTGAATATCATTGATATTCTTGATCAAATCATTTGAGATAATGAATAGAACCCAATCCATGATTAGTGTTAACCAACATATCAACAATTCAAATGTTATTAACACAAAATGAAATGATTATTGATACAATCAATTCAAGCCGTGAATGTACATCCTTCATCATATTAGTCATGACCAAAATACCATTCATCAAATACTTATAAAGAAATAATATATCAAAAAATTCAAATATAATATTTTTATGAACTAAATCATCAGAATCCATAAAGCCCAAATCCATGATTATGCCATCCGATCCAAGTTTGCTAAGCCATGGACAATCCGTTAACCACTAACATGTAGCCCGAAATAATCTAATATCCGATCCAATAATAAACTACCACAGTCAAGTCGAGAATCAAATGCTTAACCCTAATTTATGAGGATATATATATCTTAAAAACTTTAACCATAAAACATATTCATCAAATATATTGCCCCCGTGACACTTCTCCTACTTTAAAACTCTTAATATCAAACAAATATCATCAATCTCAATGATAGTCATCAAATTCGAATATCAATCAACAATTGAATCACTTACGAGCACCTTATTTCTTGTTATTCAAATTGATCTTGCCACGAGGATGGCTTGAGATGATAAATAGGCTTCAATATCCCAGATCTCGGGTAGGTTTAATATCTTCTTTCGTTTTCCCATTTACGAACAAGAAGAAGGATGAAACCATTATAGGTTTTGTTCTTACTTCAATTTTATTTAAGATATTGATAAGAATCTTTGATTCTTAAATCTATGATGAGAAGTCTCGTTGGTTTTGTGAATATGACAAATCATTTATGTTTAACGAGATTAATTGAGATCATTTGAGTTTTTAAATGTTGCTTTGAGTCTTAAAGTAGTGGTTTGTGATGAAATTGTATCGTGTGATAGACCATATAATGTCTTGATGTATATTTACACAACACGATAGAGCGAGATCCTTTAATTTCTTTTATTTTTCGGTTTGAGGTGTATATACTAGATCTATGATGTTATGATGTCGAGAAGACCTTAAGTGGTTTATATTTGAAATTTGAGAACAACGACATAAATCTAAGATCTATTTTTGTTAACTTCGGTATGAGTCTTGTTGATTATTAGAGATGGTATATTTGAAAGTGAGGTTTGGCGTTGGATTATGTTGAGCGATCATGGATTAGTCATGGATTGTGTTGGGAAGATGGTATTATTGATCTGAGTCTAGTTTTTTATTTTAGTGACATGTGATGTACGAATAGAGCGATGTCACAAGAATTGGTCTTTATTTTGTTCATTTTGTCTCTTCTTCTTACGTTGAAGCATATCGGTCTTCAAAGCGGTTTCAAAACTCCTAGTGTAGCAGTATCTTTTACTAGCATTTGGCCAGGGTCAAATGCATTTGACCAGGTCAGCGCATTTGACGGGTCAAAGCGCATTTGAGCGGGTCAAAAGCGCATTTGAGCGGGTCAAAAGCATTTGACCGGTCAGCGCATTTGACGAGTCAAAAGCGTGTTGTCAGTCAAACACATTTGAGTCAAGAGCCGCATCGATCTGTTTTATCTTGCCTTGATTTCTTGTCTGTCAAAATCGTGCCCGCACAATATCGAACTACAACCCATTTTTCCTTCAAGCGCATCTTTGCACTTTCACGGCGGATACGTGACACAAACCGCACCATCAAAGCGTTGAAGAATATGACATTTTAGCCAAACCGCGATCGAGAATGTCGTCCAGGTTTCAAACCGCATTGAAGAACCTTCATAAAACTTGCTTAAAACTACTTAAGACCATATTAGTAACATATTAACACGGCTACACACCAACTAAAGCGACACAGTTCAAAGCGGCATGAAAGCGCTGAGCAGAAAACACATCAGCGACAAATGCGAAAGCATCAAGAACTACTTAACAAGGCCTTAATACGGATTAACAAACATCAACAAGCGCATCAAACATCACAAAACCGCATCAAAAGGTACAAAAGCGTGAAACGAACTACGAATCAACACAAACAATATTGCCTTGGCTCGATACCAATTGTAGGATCATTATTTATGGTGTTTGATGATTCGGGTGGTCTAGGATGATGGAAGAACATATTAGCCATTTTAGAGAGAAAGAGTAGAGAGAGGTGTTTTCTAGAGAGAAAGTAAAGAGAAAAGAAAGATTAGATTGAAAAGCACCAACCTATACCTTGAGAGGTAGAGGTATTTATAATCTTACATATTCGCCACCTACGGGATATGGATTAGGCATCTGATGGATAAAGACCAGTAGTCCTCCATGGTGTTACTTTAACTAACTAATAACTAATAAATAGCAGCGTAATGTTTACGAGCTAATATATGATAGACTATAATTGGGGTGGTGACTCTTCAACATGAATTTTCTAAATCGATAATCATGGATGATAGAGATGACATTTACATGCTTGGTGACGGGTGAGTGATTTTCTTTTCTTACTAACACCTTTTCTAGAGCTTTCATCTTTGTAAATTCTTTTAACAAGTTCATCATCTGCGCCATCTCCTCATGCATCTATTCTAGTTGTTTATAGATGGCTTTTTGAATTTTCCAATCTTTTTGAATCTTGTGAGCATATACTTCCTCATTGAGTCTCGAATCCGGATCAAGTCGCGAAAGGAGAGAAGGTCGAACATGTTTACGGAAGAAGTATTTTCTCTACTAGGTGGCTTGGAGAAGGGGCTTGTTTTTAGTTCATGATAGAGTTGACCATATACACTTGAATTGGGTGTAGGGTTAAGCGACTTCTTCATTTTCCATTAGGTAGTGACCTTTTTCAAGCTCATGAAAACCTCTTGAAGTGGAGATATTATCGAGGCAAAGATATTCGTTGACCACTTTGCTCGAATTCGCTAGGGTTATCAACAGTCGTTATTATAAAAGTGAGTCCTTCTATAATGTCCATGATTCTTTCACATTCTTGTCATGAAGCTTACCATAGCATAATTGATGGTTTGCTTTGTGGAGTAGTTGACATGATCATAGAAAATTTGGATTTGGAGCCAAAGATCAATGCCATGATGAGGACTTTTGGAGTAAGTCCTTGAAGCAGTCCACTCTTAAGTAAAAGTTTGTTAGGAATTAGAAATTCGGGTATTAAAAGTCGGTCACTCAAGTATATGTAATAAATTAGAAAGCTCGTAGTCGTAGTTCTTTGAAGTTAAGTAGTATTTAGTTTTGTAACACCGTGGAGGGCCAGACGGTGATTCTTTACCAGCTGTATACGATCCGGCCCGATGATGTGGCGATTTATGTAAGACTATAAATACTCTCACTACCTCGAGGTGGAGAGTTGGAACTCATAATAATATCTTTCGCTTTCTCACTAAGTTCCCTACAAACCTCTAACTTTCTCTCTACAGAATTCCATCTATCGCTACTTTGTGTTATGGTTTGATGTGTATGTGAAAACTTATATCTAACAATTGGTATCAAGAGCCATGGTTAGATCATATCTTACGCATCTTTGGTTTCTAGTGGTTTTAAAGTGGTTTTGAGTTTGAAAAAGTTTAGTGGTTTTTGCATCATTTGGTTGATTTCTTGTGTTAAAGTTTGGATTTTGTTAGTACTTTTATGTTTAGAATCATCATAAGTGTGTAGGTTTCATTTGGTAGCTTAAATCATCTTGGTTGGGTTGTTTTTGGATTGAAAAGTGATGTTTATGTGGTTTTCTTGCTAAGCGACTTAACTAACGGATTACTTTCTTCGTTAGCGACTTGCTTTACAAATTTGTGGCGAGTTCTGAGTTTTAGACCTAGCGACTTAGATCTAGCGATTCTGATGCAAGTAGTGGACTTTCCACTACGGGTAGCGACAGTGGTAGCGACTTGATGCAGCAGCGAGTTGCTCTTTAGCGACTTGTATCTTTAGCGACTTGAGTGGCAATTCTTTGCCAAAATTTTGCTAGCGACTTGAGGCTTACATGATTTACTATAGCGACTTGCACTTGTCTAGCGACTTGGGACTCTAGCGACTTAGTGGTGTAGCGAATTAAGTGTTAGCGACTTGGTGCATCTTCTTACAGCGACTTGGGTGATTGTTTCACGGTTTCTCTTGATTTAGTAAAATCCCGTAAGAATCTATTTCTCGGTTTAATCATAGAGTTATAAAATCTGTATTATCACATTAACATGTCTACCAGCGTTCT
This sequence comes from Chrysanthemum lavandulifolium, assembly GCA_022545495.1. Classification (NCBI taxonomy): domain Eukaryota; kingdom Viridiplantae; phylum Streptophyta; class Magnoliopsida; order Asterales; family Asteraceae; genus Chrysanthemum; species Chrysanthemum lavandulifolium. The sequence goes on along the minus strand of CM040243.1, from coordinate 107,537,436 downwards.
ACTATCATCTCCTTTGTTGAGGAGGATGTTCAGCGGTTGGGTGGGATACAAATCGTCCGCATTGCTATGGAAGCCCGACTACGATTCTTGGGCTCAGCAGATCAGATTGTCTTTGCCTTGGAAAGGAAAATGGTGTCAACATTCCTCAAATCCATTGATGAAGGACCATGTCGAGTTGAGGCGACTAGAGACATACTTGATACTAATGAAGATGGTACTCTGTTTTACGGAATGGAGCGGACCTAAAATGTATGATGAGCTTGATGATAAGGATAAAGAGATTCAATGCGAGATATCGGGCTTGAACATTGTTCTTCAAGATCTTCCTAAAGACATCTACAAGAGCGATCAATCATACTGCGATGCAAAGGCGGGTTTGGGATAATGTTAAGATGTTCTCTCGGGGTTTAGAATTAACTATGGAAGGCAGTCCCACTCTATGGCCAATTTGAGCACTTCAAGATGAAACCGGATGAGAATGTCTATGGGTACTATGTGAGATTTCATAAGTTAGTGAATGACATGAGGAACATCGAATGACACTATGCCTAACATTAAATTTGAACTCAAAATTTGTGAACAACGAATCGAGATGGCACAAGTTTGTGTCACCATTTGTGAAGCTCACTAAAGTTGAAGAATACAAACTATGAAGCAACTCTATGCGTTCCTCCTTGAGAATGAGAGATATCTTATGTTTGAAAAATTGATTCTCGATCGAGTTTCAAAACCAACCGAGGGAGAGACAAGCTCGTCTAATGACTGTTGCTTTCTACTCGAACATCGGAATCACACAAAGCATCACAAGTCATACCCTTGGGTAATGGTAATCACAAACTCATTCTGATCCTATGTTCAAACAGGCGATCTTTGATGCTTACGTGGGTAACTTCATTAATCAACTAGCTCTTACGATTAGTCAAAACATGAATTCTCACACAGACCAACAACAACCTCGAGAGCGACATCTAACCCGGCGAATCAAGCCACTTTTAAAGATGGAAGGATCGTGGTGCAACTTGATTCGGGAAAGACAGTATGATCGGGGAAGAGATGGGTTGGAGAGGTTATGTTGTGTGACGAAATCGAGGAAGGAATGGTGGTAACCAAGGTCAAGCCAATCAAATGTTATAAGCGTGGTGGTGAGGGACACATTGCAAGAGCGCACATCTCCAGCGTCCGACGGAATCTTGATTACTTGAGAGATAAGATGCTGCTGGCACGAAGCTCGGGACAATGGTGGCTGCTTTAGATGAAGAGAATTCTTTGTTTTCTTCTTGAGGCAATGCCAAGACCTATGATCACAGATGTGTGGATGGCGGCCTTATTAGGGAATGAGTCACAATCATCGAGAATGCCTTTCAAGTCGGCGATTGTGATGCATACGACTACGATGTGGATGATGGACCCTCACAGCGCACATAATTTTATGGCTAGCATTTCTCGAATGGTTTCTCCCAGGTCTCTTCTTCACACGGCTAGTGGCCCGTCCAAAGACAAGCTCATCTCGAGAGGTATTAAAACTACTCGATAATCTTTGATGTTAGCGGATGCATGACAAAGTACAATCAAGCGAAACTATTGAATCAAATGTTGAAAATATAGGTAATATCGATATTATCCCATATGATCAATCGTGATGAAACAAAGTGAAAGTGAAGGTGTACCAAGTGATGCATCTTCTGCGGGTCCACAATGACTATGTTTTTGATGAATACTGTTGCATGTGCCCACGATGATTACGTAATTTACGAACTAAATGCCTATAAAAGAGCGTGTTGCTTTTATGAACAACGTGCAAAATTTGAGTTGACCACTTTCGTGGCGCGAAATGGATGACCAATCGTAGGTCATTAGAAAAAGTAACTTTAGAGAAGTATTGCAAAACAAAATTAAATTCCTTGCAAGAAAAACTTTCTAAAGCGACTAAGCAAAAACAAGAACTTCAGAAAATGTGAAAATGCTTAAGCAAAATTTAATTCAAAGGAATCAAAACTCTTGAGAGACTTTTCTAATCTGAAAACTTTGAAAAACAAGCTTGAAAACAAGTTGTACACACAGGAAACACCATTAGAAGTACTTTCATGGTTAACTCAAACATAGAGTTCTAGCGATAAGCATAGTGTTCCCATTATAGATAAACTTGAGCCACGAGTGCGAAAGATAGCAAAAGTAGCTCAAAGTGTGATCTATGATGGAAATGAGATTCTTAAACCTGAGCAGAAACCTAGTTAGATTGGGTGCCTTTGAGGAAGATAAGAAATCAGGATGAAGTCACTAGGAAAGGATGAACAAAAATTAGATAACCTAAAATGCAAAGAAAAAAAATAATTATCACTCCGTGACTACTGAGAAGGAAAGCGGTTTCCTTGAACATGTTTAAGCCTCAAACATTGTTGACTCCCGAACAAGTTTTGGAAAAGGAAGTTTAGATAAGCGAGAATTGGGAAATATTGTTGAAACAAACCCCCTTTTGGAAAATGCCTGAAAGCATTGTGTCCTCCTAATACACCAATGCATCTTGTTCCTAGAAAAATTGCCACTAAAAGCAAGACCTTAATTAGTGAATATATTTATATTTCAACTATTTGTTGATTTTGAGAAAACTTGCAGAAAGGATCACACCTGCTGGTATAACGGAGGAGAAAGGGGTTTGAGCAAATGAAAGAATGTTATTTAGCGAGGTCATGCCTTTCTTTAAACTTACGAAAGATCACTTTGAGAGTCTTAAAAGGATGATAAGCGATATCAAGGGAATGGATAAGGAATTTGATGCAATGGTAAGTTGAAGTTAGTGATTATGGCGTGCACTAAAATATAATGAGATTGAGAGGAAGAACTTGCATACCTTAAATGAGACTCTTATTCTTGAGATGTGTTGCTCGAGATATTTTTTTTCAACATGCTCTATTAATGCTTTCATTAATGCTTCATGAACTATACATTTGCAAGAAAGTCTCCCATGATCGTGTCATTGAGCTTGAAAAATCTAATTCTAAACTAAGCGAGAAAATTGAGCTGGATGATCACGACAATTTGGTTAAACATTTTCTAAACTAGAAGTTGAGTATTTTTTAATTTACAACTAAAATATCAACATCTTAAAGAAAATGTCAAAACTTCAAATATCAAGACATCATCGGATGCTCGAGTTTGATCTGATTTTAAATTAACAAAGCGTGATGAAACGATTCAAGCTCGATGCAACACAATCGAGAAAGTTGAAAGCCCAATCTCTCAACTAAAGGGTTGAGCGAACAATATAGTGAGGCTCCCAGATACCTCCTCCTTTAGATTCTCGGAATTCTCAAGCGTTTCATCTTCAAAACCTAGTAAATGCTTTACAAAGGCGAAAGTTTTCTAGAAGAAAATGAAAAGGTTAAGCGTCATTTCAATGAGTTATTTGAATCAATTAAGGTCAGCAATGCGAAAACAACGAACAAATAAGCTTCATTGCAAAATTGAGAATAGAAGAGTCAGTAAAAGGAAAATGCCATGACCAATGGGGAGAATGTTGTATCAAGGTTCACTCTTGTAATAAATATGCTTTATACGACATATGTCCCTCCTGTCCCAAAGAACAACAAACTGCTATTCAAACATACTTCTCATCCCAGGATTGCCTAGAATACTGCGTGAGATTGTTGAAGAGGATAAGCTAGAGAACCTCATGATAATGCAATTGGACATGCATGCTTATATATGAGCGATCTCAAAATCTTAGAATGCTTGATCTGTGTACCCCAATCATTGGGTGAGAGAGTTAATCCTTTGATTCCATGCTCGATGCCTAATGCCAAGTATGATATGCATTCGATTCCAATGTTTTTTAATGTGAACCATAGTGTGCCTTTAAGTAGTTGATTCGGATCGCATCGATGCTAAGAAAGGAACTCAAGTGTGCCTTCTAGGGTACAAATCTCGGTACCTCTAGTTTTAAGAAAGTAAACCTTAGTGCACGCATGTAGTTCGGACCCAGTACATCTAAGCAGGTGATGCAAAGTAGTTAAACCAACTAATGTTCCCGTTCCCTCTACGGGAATGTCGGTGACATTAAGCGGAGGCGGTCAAAGTCTCAAGACAATACAAGGAATGATAGGACCTCTCGAGCTTAGAATGTGCCTGGAAGAAGTAGAAAGAACAATCTAGGAACTTTAAGATTGAATTGAATAAAGCGAATCGTGTTGATTAGTATTAGCCATAGGCGTCTTAATTAATTGAATTCCGATACTATTTGCAAACCTTGTGCGATGTGCGCAATTGTTTCAAATCATGAATGTGGTGTTAATGTTACGCTAATGATGTTAATTGTCGATTAATATTGTTAATGCAAAAATTCATGCTAAGAAGGCTAAAAGCAAAAAGCGAAGAAAGTTGAAAGCGATTGAAACCCGGGAAAACATTGATAAATTAGGCTTTTATTGGATACATTGGTCATAAGACTAATTAGATAATGCCCACTAGAAAATGGATGCCCTCTTGGTAGAACTATTCCCTTAAGTGATCACTGCGTGAGCAGGGGCTATCTGAGACACTAATCTTGCATCTATTCACAATGATTCCATTGCCTCACTTTACGATGAATGCTTCTATTTACGATGTGGGTGTTCCAAACATTATTACTAACCAAATGGAACCCATTCTTGCATGGGGATCCCAATTATCGATTATCCATTCTTATGCATGTTCAGCTGCGGATCGTTCAAATTATTACGTGGTACAGACTAAATTTATTCAGCATATATTTGAGACCCGGTCGCTGACTCATGAACCGTGAGCAAATTCATGGGGCCATTAGATTTGGTAATGATCATTTCGGTTGCTATTATGGGTTATGGAGATTATGTTGTTGGTGATAGTGTCATCTCTAGAGTTTACTATGTGGAAGGTTTGGGTCATGTCATTCTCATTGGTCGATTACGTGATTACGATCTAAGTAGCCTTGAGAAAACATACACCTTTGTTAGAGATCTTAATGGTAAGGAGGCAAAAGGAACTCGTGGCTCAAATCTTTACACCATCTCTATCGATGACATGATGAGGCTTCTCAATGCCTTGTTATCAAGGCTTCAAAACAAAGTCATGGTTATGGCATCGTCGTCTCAATCACAAGTTCGGCACCATCAGCGATCTTTCGAGAAAGGACTTAGTTGTAGGTTTACCTAGACTAAAGTATGAAAAGGATCATCTTTGTTCGACATGCCAATTGGGTAAAAGCAAAAGTTTGCCCGAACCCAAACCTACTAACTACTGTCACGAAGTTCTTCATATGATTCATATGGTTATGTGGACGATGAGGTCGAGAATATCTTTGGGAAGAAATATGTGTTAGTTGTGGTTGATGATTACTCTAGATTCACAGGTCAAGTTCTTAAGGACAAAGGATGAAACTCGATATCATCATCAAACTCATCAAGCAGTTCTTGAGTTCGACTTAACAAAACGATCGAATTATCGAGCAGACAATGGGCGGGTTTGTCAACAAACAACAATGAATTCTAGGAAAATGTTGGAATCGACCATCAAAGAAGTGTTCCACGAACTCCTCAGAGCAGGTGTAGTTGAAGAGCGAAATCGAAATCTTGTTGAAGCCGCTAGAACAATCTTGATTTACTCAAAGGTTCAATGTTTCTAGGTGAAAATGATACTGCATTTCATCACTACGCAAAATCGTTCCCTAATTCACCTTTGTACATGGAAAACTCCATATGAACTTGTCCTGAGAAAACCTAATCTCTCTTTCGTGTGTTTGGTGCATTGTGTTTATCCAACCAATGAGGTCAGACTTAGGCAAACTTAGGGCTAAAAGCGACATTGGAGTATTTGTAGGATATGCATCAAACAAAAGGGATCTTGAATTTAACAAAAGAACCCGAAATATCATGGAAACAATTCACGTTCGTTTGATGGTGACCGGTCAAATGGCTCTGGACACTCCATTCGGGACCGCTTCAAGCAGTCCCATTGGTTCATCTCTTGTTCCAAACTCTTCTCGAAACTCCATATGTACCTCCATTAAGAAGATGATTTAAAGAAATTGTTTGATCCTATGTTTGATGAACTTTATGATCCAAGTACTAATGAGGTGTCAATTCTACAGGAGGCTCCTCATATTCACGTGAATGAAAGCAATCCTCGGTCTCATATCTTTGGGTCAAGAAGCACTGCTGGCGATCCTTGATCTCATCGACAAATCATCATTCTTGAATGTACATCATGGAAATGTTTACGGCATCAATGATGAAGTTAATCCCTTGCTACTCGAAGATGCTCCATTTGAAAACATATTTACTCTGAATCATCATCGAGAACCATCTTCTTGAGGAGACATCGACTCACTACCTCGGTTCCTCGGCCACGCATGAACACCTCGGAAAATGGACTCACGATCATCCATTAGACAACATCATTAAATCCCTCTCATCTGTATCAACCGGAAACAACTTCGGCCGATGCCTTATGGTGCTTCTTGACTCCGTATCTAAGATCGACCAAGGATGTTAAAACCGCATGAATGAAGATAGTTGGTTCAATGCCATGCAGATGAAATTCATGAGTTTGATCGACTTGATGTATGGGAGTTAGTACACTCGAGGATGTGCTATGATTATTGCTCTTAAATGGATCTTCAAAGTGAAACTTGATGAGCATGGTGATGTGTTGAAGAACAAGGCTCGATTAGTTGCTAAAGGATACGTCGAGAGGAGGTATTGACTTTGAAGAATCTTTTGCTCTTGTTGCTCGAATCGAGGCAATCATAATCTTTCAGCTATCTGCTGGTAAGAACATGGTAGTCTCAGGATGGATGTGAAGGCGGCATTTACGAGCGGGATCTCTTAAAAGTGGTCTCTCGTCGGTAACTGAAGGATTTGTGAATCAAGCATCCTCTCGCGTTTATCGTTTGAAGGGCTCTTTACGGTTTAAAAGCAAGCTCGAGGGCATGGTATGATACCTTGTCAAAGTTTCTTCTATCAACGGATTCATCAAGGGCGATTGATCCTACATTGTTCACCGGAAGTCGAGGCAAACATTTAATTCATGTTCAATTTATGTTGATGATATTATTTTGCCTCGGCGGACCCGATGGAATGTGATCATTTTTCAAATGAAATGAGTTCAAAGTTTCAAATGTCAATGATGGGACAAATGTCATTTTCTTGGATTACAAATTTATGCAAGTCCGGAGCTTTTCATAAATCAATCTAAATATACCGAGGAGATTTTAAAGAAATTTGGATTTGATTCAAGTGACCTGACACCCCCATGATTGTGAACCAAACTAGATGAGGACCTCTAGGGACCATGATTGACGAAACAATATCGTAGTATGATTGGTTCCACATGTACCTCGCGTTAATAGACGAGACATCTTGTTACATTTGTTTGCATGTGTGCTAGATACGAGGCTAAGCCTACTAAAAGCACCTTGAATTATGAAAAATTGAGTCGATTTATTTTTAAACAATATTTTTCTACCATGAAAAATAAAAACATGGTGTCATCACTACTTGACTGCACAAAGATCGTTGGGTGGAGAAAACACAAGCTACATTGTTCTTTGTGGGATGGAAGAAACCATCTGGCGATCGATGAGACCTGAAGTTGTCTATATCATGCAAAGAGATAGATTAAGTTCCGTTTCTTCTTTTATAGACTCAAGATTTAGTTGCCTTTCCTTTTCTTCTTATGTGGAATCGGAGGTGGAACATTCTCATAAACCATGTTATCGCATATGTTAGTCAACACGGATGAGCGGTATATGGTGGTCGACAACACCCAACAACAATCGACTTAAAAGTCAATCAACATGAAAATCATTCAAGCGGATCATATAAAGGCATGAGGATTATGTTTCTCCCATTAAAACTCGGATCATCTAATCCTAACAATCATATCATGGGCTCTAGCCTTTCGAGTTAGCAAACTTTTTGATTAAGTATATAGGATGATTAAATAAGCCCGTTAGATGATATAAATTTGAAAACATTCTCCCCCTCGATCAATGACTCATTTTATGAGAAGTTTAAAAATGTTTAGTCATTGATTAAGTTTCCAAATTTTGAAAACTCAATTAAGAATGATTTTCAAGCATCTCATTTCCACCATTTTTGAACAACAAATATTTTGAAAAGTTTAGAGCGAAAAACATTTGTGTAGGAACAACAGATCCTTTAGTCGGCGTGCTTTCCTCGTTTTGTTTTGGGATAAGTGCTCGATATTTATGAAAATCGGTTTAGCTGACACTTTCCTTTTTGAAACTTTAGTTGCATATCAGAATAATAGCAAACCATTGTTTAAGCCACGAATTCTGATCTAAAATTCGCAAGCCATAGTTTTAGGACATGTTTGAAAATATTTACACCTACTTTCGAACTTCATCTAAGTCCGTGCCATTATTGAATGACATTTCTAAAACCGTAGATGTTATCGATATTAGAGACATGTCTTGAAAACTATATTTTAGTATTTTCAATTTTCGATTTTATGGATTTTTGTTGATTTATATTTTTCTATTTTGCTTTTCTTTGGTTTTATAATTTTGTATTTTGGTTATTTGAAAATATTTACAAAGAAGATGATATAGTTTAAAGAAGATGATGATCAGTACCGAGATAAAAAATCGTTCACCACTTTAGAAGATGAAATCAACATCTCTTAAACTTTCACCACAAAGCTTTGAGGGCTCAGGAATAGTCTTGAACATGAACCAAAAAGTGAATCTTTGGTAGCTTCCTAAGCTGAAAATATTCTTTGTTGAGTGATTCAACTTTCTTTCAAGCTTGCCTTAGCCGGTGCACAATGGAGCACATAATATCATCGATCTTCTTTGCTCCTTTTAAGAATGGTCATCGTTATTCTCCGTTCGGGTATCATCAAATAGAAACGACACCGTATCATCAGCGCTTGAATAACTCTTCTCATATTTCTTTCCACGAGGTGCAGTGATGCATACGAAATTTCAGAGACCACTTCCCAAGTAGTTGAAGTGATGCGGTCGGTCTCATTGAATGACTCGAGAACCGAACTACGTATTCCAGAAGAATGGCGATAACATCAGTAGATTGAATCCGGTCATCTGCGGACATCAACTCTGGAATAAATGATTATGTCCGATCACGTAAATTTCTTTGAGCGTCCCGATGTACACATTTCTCTTCTCGATGATAGTGTATGAGCTCAAGAACCCAGTACCCAAATGCCCAAAGAAAGAATAGCAGGTAACATTGAGTAGTAGGTTGAATCAGCGATTAAGCTCGATCGTATGAAGCAGTTGTCAATCCCCAATGTACACATTTCTCTCCCTTGATGATTGCGATATCATCGAAATTATCACACCTTGTGTACCTATTTTATCATCGAACTGTCTCTTACATCTCTTCCCCATGTAGTTGGAATAATGACACTAAACTCCACGACTTAAGACACTAAGTTTCTGCGGTTATGACCTTTGTCTTCGGAATACTTCAATCAAGTAGAAGTATTAAGTTCATCACGTGTACTCATTGTGCATTTAGATGTGTGTCTTCTTCCCCATTCTTTGTTTTGATACTTGAGATTAGACAACACATTTATAAACCATATACTTGAAATCTTGTGAGAAGAACACTTGAAATCTTGTGAGAATCAACTTGCGAGAGAACAATGTGAGAAAATCTAATTAGGGATTAAATGGAGTTTTCACTCTCCCCGATTAGTGCTCTCCCTAAGCGACAATCTTTCTAATGAATGCCAGATAAGAAGAAGTCTTTGGATAATCAAATGCAGCGCGTCTTTTGTCTTCTACACATAGCGGAAAATGTAGAACAGGGCGTAGACTCAACCTTCTTCAAGATTGTCCATTTGGGGCGAGAATGTCAACATCCTCATCTCACCAAATGCATTCCAATTAACTTACATATTGCAATCCCCTTAACTAAAGTCCTACATCAAACAAGAACAAAAGATGTTCATCGGAAATCGAGCCCCTTGAACACATGAAATGATAACACCAAACTAACAATCTTTCACATAAAATATGAGGAAAGATGTTGAATCATCATGATGATGTATGCGTGAAGCATTAGCTGGAAGCACTTTGTCATTCATCATATCGACTGTGAGAAGATGTTAACCTTGATTAACTGAAGAAACTTCATGTGAAGATGACCCGATAAGAAGAAGGCTCTGTTCTTACATGAGTTTGGAGGTGTATGACCTTTATTCTCGGATGTCAATCAACATCACGATATTTCACACTTTCTCCCCTCAAGAATTGCATACGAAGTTGCCATTATTGATTAAACAAGTGAATATCATCCAAATGTAGTCTATTCTCACTTCTCCCCGTAAAATTGCATATGATGTCATGCATTGCCATTTTTTGATTGAGCAAGTGAAACAAGAGTACAATCACTTTGTAAGTAGACCCACTTGATGGTGGCGAGCATGGAAAAAGCATGAAACTTGTTGATGAGAATTAGTCACAAACAAAGAGATTTCTCTTCTTTTGAAGATAAAAGCGCCTTTGAAGCGTACGTTTCTTTTTTAATGAGCGAGGTTTAATCGAATTATTCAAGCGTCATAAACAAGAATATTTCTCTAGAAGATAAAGCGCTTGAAGCATATACTTTTCTTTTTTTTTCTTTGGAACAAGGTTTGAACTAAACCCTAAACAAGAAGATTTATCTTCTTTAGAAGATAAAAGCGCCTTTGAGGCGTCACTTTCTTTTCTTTAAAGGAGCGAGGTTTGGGCAAGTATTCAAACGTCATCTCTTTCTTTCTACTACTCTTGTCTAACTTGTTACTAAACCCATTATCATTCGAAATCGGCTCTTTATCGTGACATTAATGGAAAACCCAATGATGATGAATTTGATCACGAGTAAAATAACCCAACTAAATGACTTAAACTTGCAAAAATGTAACAAACAAAGGCGGTGCGGAGAGTTCATATAGTTTGAATCCTAAGTACTCTACTCCTCACCAAAACCAACCATCAAGTATAAGAATCACCTCTTGAAAATCCACATCACCTCTTGAAAATCCACAACTTAAGTGAACGAGCACTACAACGTAACACCTTAAAGTGGTAGTTATTTTGTGGTAGTAAAAAGTAAGAATCACCCAAATAACTAGATTTCCAAGTCTTCATCATTGAAAATGTTAAAATCTCGAACAAGGATCTTCATCCAACCATCCCCGATACCAGGATACTAAGTACACACACTTGCAAAATTTCACTTCAACCTCGATTAAATAATAATGAATTAATGCCATGAGTCATCTTACGGTTTAAGTGCCCGATTGATAATGGTTTTATCGAGACCTTAGTCAAAGTACATAACCCGTAGAACTTAATGATAACCAAACGCCATGAAGAATATCCAAACAATCATCAAGACATGAAATACACGCTTTATCCCTTCTTGAATTTGAAGCCGTAGCACGATGGATAAGACCCATAAATACAATTTCCTTTCTCCGGGATGGTTCCATCATCGGGATTTTATAACTCTATAGTTTAAACAGAAATAGATTCTTTCAGCGGTTTTACAAAACCAAGAATAATAGAGATAGATCAGGAAATGCACTTTTTATTCACCGGATGATTCCATTGTCCACGATTTTACAAGTCGATGATTTAAACCGAGAAATAGATTCTTTCGCGGGATTTTACAAAACCAAGACTAAACCGTAAACAATGACCGATTGAATGTTTTATGACAAATTTGGTTTGGTTGAGTTCTGTTATAGGGAACATCGGAAAGTCATCAACAATTCTTCTCCCGAATGTAGAATACTTCACACACCATACTAAGTAAAGTGACATACATTAATTCCCCTAAAGGTTATTCTTATAACATCAAAGTACCGTTTCTCCACGGCGATGGTTTTGAACTTTCGGAAGCATCATTAACGATGTACAAACATTTACTACGAAGTTCTTGTCATATACGAACATCTTGAAAAATCATGAATGACAGAGAAGATTCTTGAGATATTTTGCCAAATTCATGATATCATTGACATTACGTGCGTCGAATATCCCATGAAATTGCTAATTACATCTCAACCATTAAGTGACTAAGACACAATCCATGTATTCACGTAAAGTTGTTGTGACCATAGTGAAGTAAACCCGATATACCAAACTTGAACATGAGCGAGTTTCCCCAATTTGTTCCTTAAGCTTGTACTCTCCTAGTGAAAAAGAAATAGTTATAACCAATGTATAAACCTCTTGACAATCCTCAACTATGTGGCAGCACGAAAGTGATAACTACGTTGTGGGTTAAGCGAGAAAAAATGCAAAAGTAACTATATAGCCAAGTCTTTATCACCTTGATAAGCATGACACAAGTCATCTTCATGGAAGGAAGAAAGAAAGAAGGCGAAATAAGTACCGCTGGAAAACCTCATTCAATTCCAAATAAAAATAGAACACAAACAACCCCGTAGTCAATCAAGCCATGAATACGTATCCTCGATGAAAGTTGATTATACCAAACTACCACTCATTATACCGGATGATTAATACACCATTTGTATCCAAATAAACTTGAATATCATTGATATTCTTCGATCAAATCATTTGAGATAATGAATAGAACCCAATCCATGATTAGTGTTAACCAACATATCAACCCAATTCAAATGTTATTAACACATGGCCCAAAATGAAATGATTATTGATACAATCAATTCAAGCCGTGAATATGTCATCCTTCATCATATTAGTCATGACCAAAATACCATTCATCAAATACTTATAAAGAAATAATATATCCAAAAAATTCAAATATAATATTTTTATAGAACTAAATCATCGCCCAAATCCATAAAGCCCAAATCCAATGAAGTTATGCCATCGGATCCAAGTTTGCTAAGCCCATGGACAATCCGTTAACCACTAACATGTAGCCGAAAATAATCTAATATCCGATCCAATAATAAACTACCACCGATCCAAGTCGAGAATCAAATCACTTAACCCCAATTTGGCTGTATATATCACATCTTAAAAACTTTAACCATAAAACATATTCATCAAATATATTGCCCCATCTTTACTTCTCACTACTTTAAAACTCTTAATATCAAACAAATATCATCAATCTCAATGATAGTCATCAAATTCGAATATCAATCAACAATTGAATCCCTTACGAGCACACTTATTTCTTCGTTATTCAAATTGATCTTGCCACGAGGATGGCTTGAGATGATAAATAGGCTTCAATATCCCACAATGTCGGGTGGGTTTAATATCTTCTTTTCGTTTTCCCATTTACGACCGAAGAAGAAGGATGAAACCATTATAGGTTTTGTTCTTACTTCAATTTTATTTAAGATATTGATAAGAATCTTTGATTCTTAAGCGATCTATGATGAGAAGTCTCGTTGGTTTTGTGAATATGACAAATCATTTATGTTTAACGAGATTAATTGAGATCATTTGAGTTTTTAAATATTGCTTTGAGTCTTAAAGTAGTGGATTGTGATGAAATTGTATCGTGTGATAGACCCTTATAATGTCTTGATGTATATTTACACAACACGATATGAAGGCGAGATCCTTTAATTTCTTTTTATTTTCGGTTTGAGGTGTATATACTAGATCTATGATGTTATGATGTCGAGAAGACCTTAAGTGGTTTATATTTGAAATTTGAGAACACACGACATAAATCTAAGATCTATTTTTTTGTTAACTTCGGTATGAGTCTTGTTGATTATTAGAGATGGTATATTTGAAAGTGAGGTTTGGCGTTGGATTATGTTAAGCGATCATGGATTAGTCATGGATTGTGTTGGGAAGATGGTGGTATTGATACGAGTCTAGTGATTTTTATTTTAGTGACATGTGATGTACGAATAGAACCGATGTCACAAGAATTGGTCTTTTATTTTGTTCTACATGTCTCTTCTGCACACGTCAAAGCATATAGGTCTTCAAAAGCGGTTTCAAAACTCCTAGTGTCAAAAGCATTATCTTTTACTAAACCGCATTTGGCCAGGGTCAAAATGCATTTGACCAGGTCAAAAGCGCATTTGACGGGTCAAAGCGCATTTGAACAGGTCAAAAGCGCATTGAAGCAGGTCAAAAGCGTTTGACCGGTCAACGCATTTGACGAGTCAAAAGCGTATTTGTCGGTCAAACATTTGCCGGGTCAAGAGCCGCATCGATCTGTTTTATCTTGGCTTAAATTTCTTGTCTGTCAAAATCGGTACCCCTTTAGTATCAAACTACAACCCATTTTTTCCTTCAAGCGCATCTTTGCACTTTCACGGCGGATCTGTGACACAAACCGCACCATCAAAGCAGTTGAAGAATATGACATTTTAGCACAAACCGCGATCAAGAATGTCGTCCCGATTTCAAACCGCATTGAAGAACCTTCATAAAACTTGCTTAAAACTACTTAAGACCATATTAGTAACATATTAACACAAACTACACACCAACTAAAACGACAACACAGTTCAAAACGGCATGAAAGCGCTGAGCAAACGACACATCAAGCGACAAATGAAAACGCATCAAGAACTGCTTAACAAGGCCTTGTCTGACGGATTAACAAACATCAACAAGCGCATCAAACATCACAAAACCGCATCCAAAAAGGTACAAAAGCATTGAAGCGAACTACCCAAATCAACACAAACAATATTGCCTTGGCTCGATTGCAATTGTAGGATCATTATTTATGTTGTTTGATGATTCGGGTGGTCTAGGATGATGGAAGAACATATTAGCCATTTTAGAGAGAAAGAGTAGAGAGAGGTGTTTTCTAGAGAGAAAGTAAAGAGAAAAAGAAAGATTAGATTGAAAAGCACCAACCCTATACCTTGAGAGGTGGAGGTATTTATAATCTTACATATTCGCCACCTACGGGATATGGATTAGGCATACTGATGGATAAAGACCCATCCGTCCTCCATGGTGTTACTTTAACTAACTAATAACTAATAAATAGCAGCGTAATGTTTACGAGCTAATATATGATAGACTATAATTGGGGTGGTGACTCTTCAACATGAATTTTCTAAATCCCAATAATCATAGATGATAGAGATGACATTTACATGCTTGGTGACGGGTGAGTGATTTTCTTTTTCTACTAACACCTTTTCTAGAGCTTTCATCTTTGTAAATTCTTTTAACAAGTTCATCATCTGCGCCATCTCCTCATGCATCTATTCTAGTTGTTTATAGATGGCTTTTTGAATTTTTCCAATCTTTTTGAATGCTGTGAGCATATACTTCCTCATTTGAGTCTCGAATCCGGGATCCAGTCGCAGAAAGGAGAAGAAGGTCGAACATGTTACGGAAAAGAAATCGTATTTTCTCTACTAGGTGGCTTGGAGAAAGGGGCTTGTTTTAGTTCATGATAGAGTTGACCATATACACCGGAATGGGTGTAGGGTTAAGCGACTTACTTCATTTTTCCATTAGGTAGTCAACCTTTTTTCAAGCTCACAAAGCTTCTTCTTGAAGTGCGGAGATATTATCGAGCAAAGATATTCCGTTGACCACTTTGCTCAATTCGCTAGGGTTATCCCAACGGTCGTTATTATAAGAGTAGGTCCTTCTATAATGTCCCATGATTCTTTCACATTCTTGTCATGAAGGCTTACCAAGAGCGCATGGTGAATGGTTTGCTTTGTGGAGTAGTTGACATGATCATAGAAAATTTGGATTTGGAGCCAAGATCAATGCCATGATGAGGACTTTTGGAGATAAGTCCTTGAAGCAGGTCCACTCTTAGTAAAAGTTTGTTAGGAATTAGAAATTCGGGTATTAAAGAGTCGGTCACACCAGTATATGTAATGGTTAGAAAGCTCGTAGTCGTAGTTCTTTGAAGTTAAGTAGTATTTAGTTTTGTAACACCGTGGAGGCGGACGGGTCTTTACCCACTGTATGCTGATCCACGACCCGAGTGTGGCGATTTATGTAAGACTATAAATACTCTCACCTCCCAAGGTAGGGGTTGGAGCTCATAATAATCTCTTTCACTTCTCTCACTAAGTTCCCAAACCTCTAACTTTCTCTCTACAGAATTCCATCTATACGCTACTTTGTGTTATGGTTTGATGTGTATGTGAAAACTTATATCTAACAATTGGTATCCAAGAGCCATGGTTAGATCATATCTTGCATCTTTGGATTTCTAGTGGTTTTAGGTGGTTTTGAGTTTGAAAAAGTTTAGTGGTTTTGCATCATTTGGTTGATTTCTTGTGTTAAAGTTTGGATTTTGTTAGTACTTTTATGTTTAGAATCATCATAAGTGTGTAGGTTTTCATTTGGTAGCTTAAATCATCTTGGTTGGGTTGTTTTTGGATTGAAAAGTGATGTTTATGTGTTTTTCTTGCTAGCGACTTAACTCACGGATTACTTTCTTAAATAGCGACTTGCTTTACAAATCAGTGGCGAGATTCTGAGGTTTAGACCTAGCGACTTAGATCTAGCGATCTGATACAAGTAGTGGACTTTCCACTACGGTGGCGACAATTGGTAGCGACTTGGTGTGTGCGAGTTGCTCTTTAGCGACTTGTATATTTAGCGACTTGAGTGGCAATTCTTTGCCAAAATTTTGCTAGCGACTTGAGGCTTAGAGTTACTATAGCGACTTGCACTTGTCTAGCGACTTGGGACTCTAGCGACTTAGTGGTGTAGCGAATTAAGTGTTAGCGACTTGGTGCATTATCTTCTAGCGACTTGGGTGATTGTTTACGGTTTTCTCTTGATTTAGTAAAATCCCGTGAAAGAATCTATTTCTCGGTTTAATCATAGAGTTATAAAATCTTGTATTATGTTAACTTATGTACTAGCGTTCCTACTATCATCTCCTTTATTCTTGAGAGGATGTTTGACAAGCAATGGGTGGATCTCGTCCACCCATGGCAGCTGAGCGACTGACTCGATTCTTGGGCTCAGCGAATGAGTTATCTTTGCCTGGAAAGGAAAATGGTGTCAACATTCTCAAATCCATTGATGAAGGACCATATCGAGTTGAGGACGACTAGAGACATACTTGATACTAATGAAGATGGTACTCACATTCTGGAATGGGCCGGACCTAAAATGTATGATGAGCTTGATGATAATGATAAAAAGAGATTCGATGCGAATATCGAGGGGCTTGAACATTGTTCTTTAAGGTCTTCTAAAGACATCTACAAGCGGATCAATCATAACAACGATGCAAAAGCGGGTTGGGATAATGTTAAGATGCTCCTCGGTTCGGAATTAACTATGGAAGGCGAGTCTGACTCTATGGCCAATTTGAGCACTTCAAGATGAAACGAGATGAGAATGTCTATAGGTACTATGTGAGATTCATAAGTTAGTGAATGAGGAATCATCGACATCGACTATACCTAATATTAAATTTGAACTCAAAATTTGTGAACAACATGAATCCCGAATGGCACAAGTTTGTCACATTTGTGAAGCTCACTAAAGGATTGAAGAATACAAACTATGAAGCGACTCTATCGTTCCTCCTTGAGAATGAGAGACATGCTATGTTTGAAAAATTGATTCTCAATCGATTTAAAAACCAACCGAGGAGAGACAAGCTGGGTCTAATGACTCAAGCTGCTTTCTACTCAAACATCGGAATCACAACAAAGCATCACAAGTCATACCCTTGGGTAATGGTAATCACAAACTCATTCCGATCCTATGTTCAAACAAGGCGATCTTTGATGCACACGTGGGTAACTTCATTAATCAACTAGCTCTTACGATTAGTCAAAACATGAATTCTCTCCCACAAACCAACAACAACCTCGAGCGACGATCTAACCCACACAATCAAGCCACTTTTAAAGATGGAAGGATCGTAGTGCAACCCGGTTCGGGAAAGGCGATTATAATCGGGGAAGAGATGGAGGTGGGAGAGGTTATGTTGGCAACAGAATCGAGGAAGGAATGGTAACCAAGGTCAAGCTAAGCCAATCAAATGTTATAGCTGTGGTGGTGAGGGACACATTGCAAGGGCTGCACATCTCCAGCGTCCACGAATCGCCGATTACTTGAGAGATAAGATCTGCTTGGCCTGAGCTCGAGACAATGGTGTCTGCTTTGGATGAAGAGGAATCTTGTTTTCTTCTTTGAGGCAATACCAAGACCTATGATGCGAGATGTGGATGAGCGGCCTATTCGGAGATAGGTCACAATCATCGAGAATGCCTTTCAGAGTCGGCGTTGTGATGCATCACGACTCACGATGTGGATGATGGACCTCTGGCACACAATTTTTATGGCTAGCATTTCTAGATGGTTTCTCCCAAGGTCTCTTCTTCACTAGGTGGCCCATCCAAAGACAAGCTCATCTCGGAGGTATTAAAACTATCGATAATCTTTGATATTACCGATAGGATGCATGACAAAGTACAATCAAGCGAAACTATTGAATCAATTGTTGAAAATATGGGTATATCGATATTATCCCATATGATCAATCAATGAAACAAAGTGAAAGTGAAGGTGTACCAAGTGATGCATCTTCGCGATCAACAATGACTATGTTTTTGATGAATACTTGCATGTGCCCCGAATGATTACGTAAATTTACGAACTAAATGCCTATAAAAAGCGTGTTACTATTTATGAACAACGTGCAAAATTTGAGTTGACCACTGCGTGACGAGAAATGGATGACCAAGTGCGTGCAGTCATTAGAAAAAGTAACTTTAGAGAAGTATTGAAACGAAATTAAATTCCTTACAAGAAAAACTTTCTAAAGCGACTAAGCAAAAACAAGAACTTCAGAAAATGTGAAAATGCTTAAGCAAGAATTTAATTCAAAGGAATCAAAACTCTTGAGAGACTTTTCTAATCGAAAACTTTGAAAAACAAGCTTGAAAACAAGTTGTACACACAAGGAAACACCATTAGATCGCTCACATGGTCACTAAACATAGAGTTCTAGCGATAAGCATAGTGTTCCCATTATAGATAAACCCAACCACGAGTGCGGAAGATGGCAAAAGCGACTCAAAGTGTAGTCTATGATGGAAATGAGATTCTTAAACCTAGGCGAAACCCTAGTTGCATTGAGTGCCTTGAGGAAGATAAGAAATCGAGATGAAGTCACTAGGAAAGGATGAACAAAAAATTAGATAACCCTAAATGCAAAGAGAAAAAATAATTATCACCCCTGACTACCAAGAAGGAAGCTCGGATTTCCTTGAACATGTTTAAGCCTCAAACATTGTTGACTCCCGAACAAGTTTTGGAAAAGGATTTAGATATAGCGAAGGCGAAAATATTGTTGAAACAACCCCCACTTTTGGAAAATGCCCGGAAGCGTGGTGTATCCTCCTAATACACCAATGCGTCTTGTTCCTAGAAAAATTGCCACTAAAGCAAGACCTTAATTAGCCATATGTTATATTTCAACTATTTGTTGATTTTGAGAAACTTGCAAGAAAAGGATCACACACTTGGTATAACGGAAGGAGAAAGGGTTTTGAGCAAATGAAAGAATGTTATTTATTTGAGGTCATGCCTTTCTTTAAACTTACGAAAGATCACTTTGAGGAGTCTTAAAGGGGATGAAAGCGATATCAAGGGAATGGATAAGGAATTTGATGCAATGGTAGTTGAAGTTAGTGATTATGGCGTGCACTAAAATATAATGAGATTGAGAGGAAGAACTTGCATACCTTAAATGAGACTCTTATTCTTTGAATGTGTTGCTCGAGATATTTTTTTCTTTGGCAAAATCTCTGTTAATGCTTCCAAATTTCATGAACTATACATTGCCACGAAAGTCTCCATGATGGTGTCATTGAGCTTGAAAAATCTAATTCTAAACTAAGCGAGAAAATTGAACCTGGATGATCACGACAATTTGGTTAAACATTTTTCTAAACTAGAAGTTGAGTATTTTAATTTACAACTAAAATATCAACATCTTAAAGAAAATGTCAAAATTTCAAATATCAAGACATCATCGGATGCTCGAGTTTGATCTGAGTTTTCAAATTAACAAACGTGATGAACAGATTCAAGCTGGATGCAACACAATCGAGAAAGTTGAAAGCCCAAATCTCTCAACTAAAGGGTCAACGAACAATGTAGCGGGCTCCCAAATACCTCCTCCTTTAGATTCTCGAAATTCTCAAACGTTTCATCTTCAAAACCTAGTAAATGCTTTACAAAAGGAAAGCGAAAGTTTTCTAGAAGAAAATGAAAAGGTTAAGCGTCATTTCAATGAGTTATTTGAATCAATTAAAGTCACTCGTAACAAAACAACAGACAAATAGCTTAATTGCAAAATTGAGAATCACGAAGAGTCGGGGTAAAGGAAAATACCAATGACCAATGGGAGAATGTTGTATCAAGGTTCACTCTTGTAATAAATATGCTTTATACATGACATATGTCCTCCTCATCTAAGGAACAACAAACTCGCTATTCAAACATACTTCTCATCCCAGGATTGCCTAGAATACTGCGTGAGATTGTTGAAGAGGATAAGCTAGAGAACCTCATGATAATGCAATTGGACATGCATGCTTATATATGAGCGATCTCAAAATCTTAGAATGCTTGATCTGTGTACCCCAATCATTGGGTGAGAGAGTTAATCCTTTGATTCCATGCTCGATGCCTAATGCCAAGTATGATATGCATTCGATTCCAATGTTTTTTAATGTGAACCATAGTGTGCCTTTAAGTAGTTGATTCGGATCGCATCGATGCTAAGAAAGGAACTCAAGTGTGCCTTCTAGGGTACAAATCTCGGTACCTCTAGTTTTAAGAAAGTAAACCTTAGTGCACGCATGTAGTTCGGACCCAGTACATCTAAGCAGGTGATGCAAAGTAGTTAAACCAACTAATGTTCCCGTTCCCTCTACGGGAATGTCGGTGACATTAAGCGGAGGCGGTCAAAGTCTCAAGACAATACAAGGAATGATAGGACCTCTCGAGCTTAGAATGTGCCTGGAAGAAGTAGAAAGAACAATCTAGGAACTTTAAGATTGAATTGAATAAAGCGAATCGTGTTGATTAGTATTAGCCATAGGCGTCTTAATTAATTGAATTCCGATACTATTTGCAAACCTTGTGCGATGTGCGCAATTGTTTCAAATCATGAATGTGGTGTTAATGTTACGCTAATGATGTTAATTGTCGATTAATATTGTTAATGCAAAAATTCATGCTAAGAAGGCTAAAAGCAAAAAGCGAAGAAAGTTGAAAGCGATTGAAACCCGGGAAAACATTGATAAATTAGGCTTTTATTGGATACATTGGTCATAAGACTAATTAGATAATGCCCACTAGAAAATGGATGCCCTCTTGGTAGAACTATTCCCTTAAGTGATCACTGCGTGAGCAGGGGCTATCTGAGACACTAATCTTGCATCTATTCACAATGATTCCATTGCCTCACTTTACGATGAATGCTTCTATTTACGATGTGGGTGTTCCAAACATTATTACTAACCAAATGGAACCCATTCTTGCATGGGGATCCCAATTATCGATTATCCATTCTTATGCATGTTCAGCTGCGGATCGTTCAAATTATTACGTGGTACAGACTAAATTTATTCAGCATATATTTGAGACCCGGTCGCTGACTCATGAACCGTGAGCAAATTCATGGGGCCATTAGATTTGGTAATGATCATTTCGGTTGCTATTATGGGTTATGGAGATTATGTTGTTGGTGATAGTGTCATCTCTAGAGTTTACTATGTGGAAGGTTTGGGTCATGTCATTCTCATTGGTCGATTACGTGATTACGATCTAAGTAGCCTTGAGAAAACATACACCTTTGTTAGAGATCTTAATGGTAAGGAGGCAAAAGGAACTCGTGGCTCAAATCTTTACACCATCTCTATCGATGACATGATGAGGCTTCTCAATGCCTTGTTATCAAGGCTTCAAAACAAAGTCATGGTTATGGCATCGTCGTCTCAATCACAAGTTCGGCACCATCAGCGATCTTTCGAGAAAGGACTTAGTTGTAGGTTTACCTAGACTAAAGTATGAAAAGGATCATCTTTGTTCGACATGCCAATTGGGTAAAAGCAAAAGTTTGCCCGAACCCAAACCTACTAACTACTGTCACGAAGTTCTTCATATGATTCATATGGTTATGTGGACGATGAGGTCGAGAATATCTTTGGGAAGAAATATGTGTTAGTTGTGGTTGATGATTACTCTAGATTCACAGGTCAAGTTCTTAAGGACAAAGGATGAAACTCGATATCATCATCAAACTCATCAAGCAGTTCTTGAGTTCGACTTAACAAAACGATCGAATTATCGAGCAGACAATGGGCGGGTTTGTCAACAAACAACAATGAATTCTAGGAAAATGTTGGAATCGACCATCAAAGAAGTGTTCCACGAACTCCTCAGAGCAGGTGTAGTTGAAGAGCGAAATCGAAATCTTGTTGAAGCCGCTAGAACAATCTTGATTTACTCAAAGGTTCAATGTTTCTAGGTGAAAATGATACTGCATTTCATCACTACGCAAAATCGTTCCCTAATTCACCTTTGTACATGGAAAACTCCATATGAACTTGTCCTGAGAAAACCTAATCTCTCTTTCGTGTGTTTGGTGCATTGTGTTTATCCAACCAATGAGGTCAGACTTAGGCAAACTTAGGGCTAAAAGCGACATTGGAGTATTTGTAGGATATGCATCAAACAAAAGGGATCTTGAATTTAACAAAAGAACCCGAAATATCATGGAAACAATTCACGTTCGTTTGATGGTGACCGGTCAAATGGCTCTGGACACTCCATTCGGGACCGCTTCAAGCAGTCCCATTGGTTCATCTCTTGTTCCAAACTCTTCTCGAAACTCCATATGTACCTCCATTAAGAAGATGATTTAAAGAAATTGTTTGATCCTATGTTTGATGAACTTTATGATCCAAGTACTAATGAGGTGTCAATTCTACAGGAGGCTCCTCATATTCACGTGAATGAAAGCAATCCTCGGTCTCATATCTTTGGGTCAAGAAGCACTGCTGGCGATCCTTGATCTCATCGACAAATCATCATTCTTGAATGTACATCATGGAAATGTTTACGGCATCAATGATGAAGTTAATCCCTTGCTACTCGAAGATGCTCCATTTGAAAACATATTTACTCTGAATCATCATCGAGAACCATCTTCTTGAGGAGACATCGACTCACTACCTCGGTTCCTCGGCCACGCATGAACACCTCGGAAAATGGACTCACGATCATCCATTAGACAACATCATTAAATCCCTCTCATCTGTATCAACCGGAAACAACTTCGGCCGATGCCTTATGGTGCTTCTTGACTCCGTATCTAAGATCGACCAAGGATGTTAAAACCGCATGAATGAAGATAGTTGGTTCAATGCCATGCAGATGAAATTCATGAGTTTGATCGACTTGATGTATGGGAGTTAGTACACTCGAGGATGTGCTATGATTATTGCTCTTAAATGGATCTTCAAAGTGAAACTTGATGAGCATGGTGATGTGTTGAAGAACAAGGCTCGATTAGTTGCTAAAGGATACGTCGAGAGGAGGTATTGACTTTGAAGAATCTTTTGCTCTTGTTGCTCGAATCGAGGCAATCATAATCTTTCAGCTATCTGCTGGTAAGAACATGGTAGTCTCAGGATGGATGTGAAGGCGGCATTTACGAGCGGGATCTCTTAAAAGTGGTCTCTCGTCGGTAACTGAAGGATTTGTGAATCAAGCATCCTCTCGCGTTTATCGTTTGAAGGGCTCTTTACGGTTTAAAAGCAAGCTCGAGGGCATGGTATGATACCTTGTCAAAGTTTCTTCTATCAACGGATTCATCAAGGGCGATTGATCCTACATTGTTCACCGGAAGTCGAGGCAAACATTTAATTCATGTTCAATTTATGTTGATGATATTATTTTGCCTCGGCGGACCCGATGGAATGTGATCATTTTTCAAATGAAATGAGTTCAAAGTTTCAAATGTCAATCATGATTAGTGCATCAATGACTTTGATATTTTCACTCCATGCTACGCACGTCACGCCAATATCATGATTCAACAAATGCTTCCGCTACTCTGATGAGAAGATATCATGATCCGTAACGTGAGCATGTCGGTCCTAAAGTCACAACACCACAAAGGATGTCTTAGAGATTTTTTATAGTGATGATCTCAAAAGATGGCTCAAAATTATTATCACGTGGATCAAGAAAGACCTCCACTTAGAGTAACCAAACATGCAATGTGAAGAATCAATGACTACGAGCTTAGGAGCAAAGGACTACATCAAGAATGCAAGATCAATTGTTAATGTAATATCTATTTGTATTCAATGTAAGTTTGGTACATGATTGAAAGTGACCTCCGCTAGGGAGATTGTTAGGAATTAGAAATTCTGTGTATTAAAGAGTCGGTCACCTCAAGTATATGTAATCGTTAAAGCTCGTAGTCGTAGTTCTTTGAAGTTAAGTAGTATTTAGTTTGTAACACCATGGAGGACTGACCGGTCTTTACCCATCAGATGCCCGATCCACACCGATGTGGCGATTTATGTAAGCCTATAAATACTCTACCTCCCAAGGTAGAGGGTTGGAGCTCATTATAATATCTTTCACTTTCTCTCACTAAGTTCCCTAAACCTCTAACTTTCTCTCTCTAGAATTCTATCTATACGCTACTTTGTGTTATGGTTTGACGTGTATGTGAAAACTTATATTTAACAGAGTTTCACCTTGATGTTGTTGGAACATCAAAATTTCATTCCTTAACTTAGTAGTTCTCCACGATTGGAAAATTGCGCGAGGAAACAAGAAGTAAGATCATCCCAAGTCGAGATGGATCCTGCGAGTAGATGCTCAAGACAATTGTTAGCTTGATCATGTAGAGAGAATTGGAAAAGAAACAATCGCGTCGTATCTTGAGTATCAACAACAAGGTCAATTGAATCAACGATTTTAAGGAAATCCTTGAGATGTTGGTTTGGATCTTCGAAACAAGCTCCATAGAATGCACATCTGTTTTGCACCAACCAGATGGTGTCGAATCGCAAAGGAGACACATTGGCTTCATTGGGAAGCTCAATGGTGTTTTGATAGCCTTGGTGGCTTGGTTTGGAGTACTCTCCAAGAGTACGGGCTTGAGGTGGTTTGGTGGGTCTTGGTGTAGCTGTTCATGTTTTTTGTTGTGCCTGGTGTGGTTGTTCTTGGTGAAAAGGCATCTCATTCACCATGGTGGCAAATGAAAAGTTTTACGAACAAAAGGGAACAAAGAAAAGATAGACTACGAGAAAGATAATAAAATAAAAATAAAAATATCACTTGATAGTAATATAGTGAGTAGACCTAAACAAGATAAAAATAGAAACATAAACTATTCCCTGATAGCGGCGCCAAAAATATGATGTGGATAATTGTAAACAAAAGAGGTTTTACAATCCTCCTAGGTAGTGTACCTAACCATTGTAGTGTAGTATAGTGATAACATCAAATAGTCCTGATTATTAAGTGTCAATTTCCCCAGATAATGCTCGTATTTTATATCATTTATATGGATTTATGCTTGTTTTCCTCTATATTTCACTTTCAGGTAAATTACGAGCATTGGAGCTAAAGAGACGCGGATTTGGAGAATTTATTGAAGATATATCATAGTATGCTCATTTTGAAGATGTTACGTAACTCCTCTCTCACATAACGCCAGTAATGTAAGCGTGGCTCAGAAAACCAACTCAACTGAAGATTACGGCGTAACTCTTTCCAAGATTACAACGTAACCAACTAGGTCAAATGAGGTTCCGCGCCGCTGCAAGTTACGCCGTAACTATTGTCTCATTTATGGCGTAACCAGGATTTATTGAAGATACGGCGTAACTCCTTCCAGATGTTACGCCGTAACTAGGATTTTCAGTGCAAAATACGAAGAATTGGATGTTACGGCGTAACTCTTAACATTAGTTACGTCGTAACCAGATCTGGCCTATAAATACCTCTCGAATTCTAGCATTTCAAGGCATCCCATTTCACACACAACATCAGTGAACATGAGTAGAAGTCGAAGGCAGATCTAGAGGAGCATACGGAGCTATCTCCAAGGGAGAAATCACTCCCCTACGATAAGCATTAGCATTTTATCTTTTCTTTACTTTCAATTCATGTATTTGTTAATGTTAAACATTGAAAAGATTGTTTTAGTTAATATGAGCGGCTAAGCACCTCTGGTGCTGGCCTAGTTATGATTCCTTAATTTTTTTGTTTATGTTTACATTGCTTCCGTATAATTATTTCTAAGTGTATGCATCCATAGTTTGTTGGTAGCTACCCTTGTTTCGGTAGTTTGTAATGGTGGTAGTGGCTAGTTACTTAGTAGATATGACCAACTGACACTAAGTAGGTAGACTGAGTGGGAAGGGTAAGATATGACCAACTGACGACCCTTTTTGCTTGTGTGATTTGACCAACTGATCACCTACCGTTTGGATGAACTTAAGAAGTCGGGGATGAGTGTTTAAGTTGCTAGTGCCCGGGCACTCATTGTTACGAACCTTGCTTGTAGAGGTACTTAATGACTTGGCTTAGGGGACTAAGAACAACTGGAATTATGACGGGTCACCTGATTTCTCCAGTGGAACCCTTTGCTGATAGGTTAGGACGAACTGACCAAATGCTTTCCTAGAGACTTTCACCCCACCTGAAGTAATTGGAAGTAGGTAGACGTAAACATAACTTGATAGGATTCGTAACTAGGTTAGCACCCCTCTCCTCTATTGATCTCAACCCTCGCCTTTATTTGCTTTCATATTTATTGTCTTTAGTAGTTAATTAGTTAATTCAATATCAAAATCATATTAAAATCATGACACTTAGACTTAGTTTAAATCCGCACATAGCTCTTGGGATGACCTCGCCACCGAATACTACACTACACACGACCGGTGCACCGCCTGTTAGTGCATTAGGGTAGACCATAGGTATAACGAGAACTTATAAATATTAAAACCTGGTCAGTAAAACCTCCATCAAGTTTTTGGCGCCGCTACTGGGGAGTTATATCTGGATTTTTATTAAGTCTTTCATTTCTATTTTGTTTTAATTTTTTCAAATTCTCACGATCTCTTTTTAAGATTCAGTTACCATGGAAGTTGTTAACATTGATGACCTCACTCTCGAGGAATATTTGGCGTTGACAAGAGAAGAACAAGGACCGGGGATCGTTAGGCCGGCCATCGCCTAAGATGCTTAATTAGAAATCAAACCTCAATTTATGAGGGAGTTTCGTGCAAACCCTTTCTCGGGAAGCACTACCGATGATGCTCACGAGCATGTGGAAAACGTGGAATACATTGTTAGCCTATCCAAAATTCCAAGATTCTCAAACGATGCTGTCATGTTACGTGTGTTCCCTATTTATCTCACTCGAGCTGCTAAAGATGGGTTGATTGATTACTCACGGACGATTAACACTAGCCTCTCCTAAAAATATTTCATTCGAGATACCGTCCTCCATCTAGGATCATGAAGCAATTAGAAGAAATCCATAACTTCAAGCGGAGGGTGATGAAACATTGTACCAAGCATGGGAAAGGTACAACGAATTATTATACAAGTGCCCTACTCACGACCTCAATAGCCAGCAAAAAGTGAACGTCTTTTACAAGGGTCTGAACATCTCCTCAAGGTAAATGATCAATTCTCAAGGACCAATACCTGGAATGACTCCAACCATGGCTCTTAAAACTATTCAGAATATGGCTGACCACTCTCACAAATGGCAGAATGGAGGGAGCAATTCAAGTAAGAGTGGAAATTTGGAAGGCCTTGCAGCAATAAACAACAAATTAGAAAGTTTTGGAAGAGACATGAAAAAGCTCAAGGAGAATGTGCATTCCATATAAGTTGAACGAAATGAACATAATGGCACTCTCCCTACCAAGGAATGCTCATCCAACGAGGAAATTAAAAGGATTGAAGAAGTAAAATATGGAGGTGGAAGTCCCTACAACGGATACAATGGTAACGGGGCCAGGTACCGGGAAAAATCCTCAGGGTTCTATACTAGAATCAACAACAATCCTCCTAGACTAAGCCTCGAAGAAATAATGCATAAACATATCGAAGAATATACAAATAAAAGTGATAGACTCAAAGAATGGATGGTCAAGGTAAAAGAAGACACCAACATGAACTTGCAGAACCAAGATGCCGTGATTAAAAACCTCGAAACCCAAATTGGGCAATTAACTAAAAATCTTGAAACTAGTAATGACAAAGCCATTGCTTGCAAAGCCATATTTGCACAAGATAAAACGAAGAAAGAACAGTGCACCTCTTCTGTCACCAATGATCTTTCCGGGATTAACTACGTAAAAGAAGATGACAAATCTGACGACAACGAGGACCTGCCAAGCCAACTTCCTAAGAAGGAACACTATCAGAAAAGTTTTCTTCTACCATGCACTATCGGTAATCTTAAAATTCCCGCTTTAGCTGATTTGGGGGCTGGGGTAAACCTTATTTCTACCTCATTGTTTGATAAAATTAAACTTACCAATTTAAAAGAAACAACACTGATGATTGAAATGGCTGATTCCTCTAAGGCTGTACCTAGGGAAGTGGTTAACAATGTTCTCCTTAAAATTGGGAAATTGTTTTTTCCCATTAATTTTGTGGTTATTGACATGGGGAAACGGGAGACTTACAACTTAATTGTTGGAAGGCCTTTTCTGGCCACTTGTCAAGCACATATAAAGGTCTTTGAAAAACAAATTTCTTTGGGAACTGAAAAGGAACGAGTCACTTTCAGCATGAAGGAACAATTGAATCCAAGATTAGAAATTTCAAATAAAGTTGATATTGTCAAGATTTCGTCGCTCGACCCACCTCTGTGTTATAATCTTAGAACTAACAATCGTGGGGAGAATTTTGATAGTTGTGAACAGGAATAGGGAAAGATTATCCCGATTGAGGGTGATAAAGAAGCTCCGGATCGTAACAAGTGTTACACCCGTATCCCGAAATACAAATAGGCCCTACCCTAGATGAATATGGTCTAAGGACTTGACAAGATTGACTAGTCAACCCGATAGTCAAACTAATCATTAATACATATTGTGTTATAGTTATAGAAAGTAGGGGGACCTAAGTTGCCATATTATAACTTGTTATAGAAGTGTAGTGTGACCAAATTATAAAGAATGGGACTTGAAGGACCAATTGTGTCAAATGGCCAAAGATACCACCTACTTATCTCTAGACACTTCCCCATCCTTCACTTACTTTCCGTAAATATATGTGTGAGTGGGTGTCGAACCGGAAGAAAAGAGGAGGAGACCATCATGTCTTGATGGTCAAATTGAAGAAGGATTAGTGGTCTAATACTAGTAATGTGCCCTAGTCATAATCCTCATGAAAGTAAGTAACTTCAATTATGTTGAATTAATTGTTTAAGAGTTAGGTTCTTGTACCCAAGTTGGGGTTTTGGATAATTGTGGTTATATACACTAATTAAGATGTTATAGTATAATTGGGTGAAACCCTTTGATGGAATTGAAGTAAATGGTAGTTGGGTATGATCATGTTATGATCATAAGGTTTGATTAAAAGAGTTATAGTAATCTTAGAAGTGGCTTATTATGGGTAAAAGTAGGATAATTGATGGGTTGGAGTATCACATAATCAATATATGATTATGTAATGATTAGAGGATGTTTATGTAAGCCATGGATTTATAAACCATAACTATACTTAATTAATGATGTTTTAAGTATACTTTGATTATTGTGTTTAAGGATGTTCGCTATGGATGAAGTTGGACTTTATTAATGAAGATGGTGTTGATATAGTGATAGCTTAGCTTGGATTGCTAAGGTAAGTAATCCGTTACTACATGCTTAATGTGGATATTATTGTATGATGTGTTTATGGTTGTTATAGTAAAGATTGGTTATGCTTAAGCTAATGAATCATCATGAGAATTAATGATGGTTATAGAGTTAATTGCCTAAAGATGTGTTAAGGTATGTGTTATTGCCTTATGTGCTATTTGTGTTATGGTTTATGTGTTAGTGATGCTTATGTGAATTGTATGATGATAGAAGCATTTCCATGTCTTAGCCGATTACTTACTAAGCGCTATCGCTACATGTTATAGTTGTTAATGTTATTGTAGGTTCATGTGCTTGAAGCGATATGGCTTGATTGGGTGTTGGATCATGGAATGATTATTGAAGATTGTAATATGTCATAATAGGAGCTAGGTAGATACCGAGCTCGTGTGATGAATTTGTACCCCCGTGAGTCTTTTTATAGTCTTGCAAAAGTGTCGTCAATCGACAAGTATATGTCATAGTCGTTATAGTATTTTAAATAGTCAAATTGGAAGTTATGGTTAGTTTAAAAGGTATGTTTGGATTAAAGTGTATTTCTACCCATTTTGGGTTGGATGGGTCAAGTAAATATTAAAATACATCATGGTTGATTTGGTTATAGTTTTGTAAGGTCTTTAGATATTTTGGAAATGTTAAAGTGTTAAAATTGATTGAAATGGGTCAAGTGTGATTGTGCGCTTTGTCAGTCAAAAGTGCAGTTCATGGACTGACGGCGTCGCGCTCTTATGGCGACGGCGTCGGCTTAGTGTAGACGGCCAAGTTATAAGTCTTCCGAGCCGTCGCGTGTTAAAGGGTGATGGCGTCAGCGATTATAAATAAGACGGAATAGGCACGGCCACCTTATTACAGCAATTAAATGAGGCTTTATTGTAATCTTGGGTCATCATTTTTAAAGGGTAAACAAGTATAAGTTATAAAAGGGTTGTCAAAGGTAAATTGTTATAGTTTTTGTTATTCATTGAAGAGTTTTAGTAATAGTCAAATGTTCCGGGTCAAAGTTTTAAAAATCGAGTAATTTCCAGTCAAACCGGGAATCGGGGCGTAACAAATTGGTATCAGAGCTTCGGTTTAAGTGAATTAGGTTTCCACTATAGGTTGCCTAGCCTTAAACCACTTTTAGAAGCGGAAATGAGTATGCTATGTTATAAAGTAAATTATGCCCTATGCTATGTAAGCTATGTGTTAATGTTTTATGAGTTATAGTAACATTGTGTGATTGATGTAACTCCATGGCGGACCGTATGTATATAGGTGAGTAGATCACCATGAATGTTTTACGATTATGTAATTACATATGCGAAATTAATTTGTATATGTAACGAAAGTCCATGACGGACTAAATGTGTTACGTTATAGAACATCGCACACTTTGGTAGTGTCGATGAATATACATATATGATTGTGTAATTGTATGTTATAGTATTTAGGTGATAGATTATTGTAGTCCGCTCACCGTGGATGGTGACGTGGGTGTGAAATGATTATGTGCTTATTAAGTTATAGAAATTATAATGGGACTATAATAGTGGAGTCAAGGTGTCAATGCTTATAGAAGATATGATTTGAACTCATGATAATTAAAGTTATGATTATGAAAAAGATGAGGTATGACTCGTGTTGTATTATGACCAACCTATGGTCTTGTTATATGAATGGCTAATGGGTAGCTATTATGATGGTATTAGAGAGTGGACAAGTAAAATTTATAGAATGTAGTAAACGAGCATGAATGATTGAAAATAAACGAGTCATAGTATAATATTAAGGTGAGTTGTAGCTCACAAGTAAATGTAAAAATGGTCTAGCCAAGTGCTAAATAACGAAGAAGCGATAATATAAATATATGAAAGAAATTGTGAATGATAGCAATAAAATAGAACACGACAAGGACGTGTTAAAGTTACATAATGTGTAAAAGGAATTATTTGAAAGATATGAGTGTGATTGAAATAAACCTATAAGGTTTACATGTGAATAAAGTCAAATAGACTAAAGTGGTAATGGTAAGAATGTGAAAATGGTCAACAAGGGTTAACGGGGTCAATAAGAAAATGAAATGGTTAAACACATAGTGAATGTGTCAATATGGAAGGCGAGCTTATAAGCCCTATGAGAATGTATTGGTTAAATGGAAATGGATGTGTTAGTATGTATGATAAAGTAATAATAGCTTGGATCCTATGAAATGTTATAGTGTGATGTTACAGGCCACTCGAAAGATGTTACAGTTATTGTTATAAAATCCTACGGGATATATATAATGGTGATCCTTTAGGATATGTTATAGTGAATCCTACGGGATGTGTTATAGTACGAGTTGGCAAGAGAAAGTTATAGAAACCCTTTTGGGATAAATTAAATTGCTTTCACCGGCGAAGAATTGCCTATAACCTTGGCATGGGAAATGGCTCCTTCAGGGAGTGCTAAAGTAAAAAGGACCCAATGCTAATAAATGAAATTTTTGATTATTAAAGTGTGTTGCAGATATGTATTAATGATATGCCGGAAGTGTATAAGTAGGATGATTTATAATTTCTTTATTTAAGTGGATTGGGACGCCTTTTCATTTAAGTGAGGGAATTATGAATCACCGAACTACGAGTTTACATTTCTTGATTTACATTGTTTGGGACGCCTCTCCATGTAAATGAAGAAGTGTAAATGAGTAGGGTTATGTGTCTCCGACGTGGCATGAGAAAGAGTAATAAATTTGAAATTGAAAGTCTAAAACTAATTAGACATTATAAGAAATATGATAGGTTAAAAAAGGAGCTTAATGTCGGACCCTAGGTAAGGGTCGTTATGTAAACTTAAGTTATAGAAAATTGAAGCTTAAGTAAGATAAATGAAATCGTTAAAGATGATGTGATGAGTTATGGAAATGATTGTGGAGATCATAAATTGCGTGAAATTAAAAAGCTAAAATGAGTCATAGCATGCTTTGGGGGCATGTGGTAATATGAAAAGACCATAATGGTCATGAAAAATCGTGAAATTTATGAGAAAGTTATAGTGATAACAATACGTTATAGTAATAGCCATGCGTTATAGTTTAATGTTATTGAAATTATAGAATGATTATGGTAAAATACGAAAGTGTTGATTGAATTTGTCATATGAAGAGTCAAAACAAATTGAGAATGATCAAGTATGTATAGTAATAGTAATAGAATCGACTAATTGGAATGTCGGATTTTGAATAAATTATGTCTCGAATAACATAAAATATGTATGTTATAGAGCTCTAAGTGAATTATAGGATGCTTTAGTAGGGTTGATTATGTTATAGTGGGCCTTAAGTTGCGAGATTAAGGAAATCTTCGCAATAATTTGATTAATTGGTTGTTTACGTGACATGATGAAAATATGATTTATGTAAGAGATGGTAATAGACGAGAGATTTCGGGGACGAAATCTAAATAAGGGGAGTAGAATTGTTACACCCGTATCCCGAAATACAAATAGGCCCTACCCTAGATGAATATGGTCTAAGGACTTGACAAGATTGACTAGTCAACCCGATAGTCAAACTAATCATTAATACATATTGTGTTATAGTTATAGAAAGTAGGGGGACCTAAGTTGCCATATTATAACTTGTTATAGAAGTGTAGTGTGACCAAATTATAAAGAATGGGACTTGAAGGACCAATTGTGTCAAATGGCCAAAGATACCACCTACTTATCTCTAGACACTTCCCCATCCTTCACTTACTTTCCAGAAATATATGTGTGAGTTGGGTGTGTCGAACCAGGAAGAAAAGAGGAGGAGACCATCATGTCTTGATGGTCAAATTGAAGAAGGATTAGTGGTCTAATACTAGTAATGTGCCCCTAGTCATAATCCTCATGAAAGTAAGTAACTTCAATTATGTTGAATTAATTGTTTAAGAGTTAGGGTTCTTGTACCCAAGTTGGGGGTTTTGGATAATTGTGGTTATATACACTAATTAAGATGTTATAGTATAATTGGGTGAAACCCCTTTGATGGAATTGAAGTAAATGGGTAGTTGGGTATGATCATGTTATGATCATAAGGTTTGATTAAAAGAGTTATAGTAATCTTAGAAGTGGCTTATTATGGGTAAAAGTAGGATAATTGATGGTTTGAGTATCACATAATCAATATATGATTATGTAATGATTAGAGGATGTTTATGTAAGCCATGGTTGTATAAACCATGGCTATAGTTAATTAATGATGTTTTAAGTATACTTTGATTATTGTGTTTAAGGATGTTCGCTATGGATGAAGTTGGACTTTATTAATGAAGATGGTGTTGATATAGTGATAGCTTAGCTTGGATTGCTAAGGTAAGTAATCCGGTTACTACATGCTTAATGTGGATATTATTGTATGATGTGTTTATGGTTGTTATAGTAAAGATTGGTTACAGTTAAGCTAATGAATCATCATGAGAATTAATGATGGTTATAGAGTTAATTGCCTAAAGATGTGTTAAGGTATGTGTTATTGCCTTATGTGCTATTTGTGTTATGGTTTGTGTGTTAGTGATGCTATGTGAATTGTATGATGATAGAAGCATTTCCATGTCTTAGCCGACATTTACTAAGCGTTATCGCTTACATGTTATAGTTGTTAATGTTATTGTAGGTTCATGTGCTTGAAGCGATATGGCTTGGATTGGGTGTTGGATCATGGAATGATTATTGAAGATTGTAATATGTCATAATAGGAGCTAGGTAGATACCGAGCTCGTGTGATGAATTTGTACCCCCGTGAGTCTTTTTATAGTCTTGCAAAAGTGTCCTCAATCGACAAGTATATGTCATAGTCGTTATAGTATTTTAAATAGTCAAATTGGAAGTTATGGTTAGTTTAAAAGGGGTGTTTGGATTAAAGTGTATTTCTACCCATTTTGGGTTGGATGGGTCAAGTAAATATTAAAATACATCATGGTTGATTTGGTTATAGTTTTGTAAGGTCTTTAGATATTTTGGAAATGTTAAAGTGTTAAAATTGATTGAAATGGGTCAAGTGTGATTGTGCAGTTTTGCTGTCAAAGTGCAGCAGTTCAGCAGACTGACGCGTCATGATTTATAGCGACGGCGTCAAGTGTAGACGTCTTCAAGTTATAAGTCTTCGAGCCATCATGTTAAAGGGTGATGGTCAAAGCGGCTTATAAGTAATAGTGGCGCCACCCCTTATTACAAAGAATTAAATGAGGCTTTATTGTAATCTTGGGTCATCATTTTTAAAGGGTAAACAAGTATAAGTTATAAAAGGGTTGTCAAAGGTAAATTGTTATAGTTTTTGTTATTCATTGAAGAGTTTTAGTAATAGTCAAATGTTCCGGGTCAAAGTTTTAAAAATCGAGTAATTTCCAGTCAAACCGGGAATCGGGGCGTAACAACAAGCACCACTGTATCCCTATAATAACGGAGCATGACGAATCAATGAAAGCATGGCCCTCGTGTAACCCTTTTCGTGAATTTTGTGATGGAAATATAAAAAAGGATGAATGGACGTGCCCTCACGAGATTGAGAGACACGATATAAAATTTGGAAATTTATCCTTCGAAGATTGGTACAAGGTGAGATTTGGAGACTCGAACATCAATACAAGATTAATGAAACAACTAAAACGCAATTACGATAACTATCACCTTATTGATAAAATGACCAATGATGAAAGATCAAACATAAGTGCAACGATTGATCCTATAGCAGAAGGTGACGACTACGGAAAGTCATGTTTATTGTTCAATGAGTGGCTCTCCCAAAATTTTGGTACATGTAGCATCGGGAACACAGCCAGGAAAAAAGTTTTTTATCGAATGGATGAATGATTGCCGCCAAGTAATGGAGGAAGTTGGCCAAGTCCAAAGGCCACCATAAAGCCCCGAGGCTTTGAGTCTAACTTAAAGACGCGTAAATAAAGAAAAGTGCTCTTTCTGAGCGGTTCGAATTATCCCTTTTGTTTGTTTTATTTCCATTTCATTGGGTTTTGTGTTTTTAACCATTTTGCAGGATTTTGAGGAAACGTTCTTTGCACATCTGTGAACGGGGACCGATCATCCATAGTTACGGCGAACTCATTCTTATGGTTACGCCCGCGTAACATACTTTTTGCAGCAGACTTGTAGCAATACCAATTACGGCGTAATCCCATTCAACTGTTACACAAGAGCTACACTCCTGTAGCGTCGCTGTGTTTTGCTTTATGCGTAACTCCTTATGGGAGTTACGACGTAACTACCCTCTGTGACACTTCTTTCATTTTAAACACAATAACACTGTATTAGTTTTCAAATGAACTTTGTGGGTATGTTCCCTATAAGCCCTCACGAGACTACACTCGTCCACTTGGGACACCAAGTGGTTTAAAAGGCTTGTTGCATACGCTAAATGCAACCGTGATTCCTACGAAAGTGAGTTAGGTTTCTTTTTCTTTTTTAGAATTATGCTTGTCGATAGTATGATTTCAGGGATTGAAGTTTGCTCGTTGATGCTTATGCAAAGGCACGACTATGTTCATGGGCCTTTTTTCTTTTTGAAGCAAATTTCAGGGAAGTTTTCGCTCTAATTCTACTTTTCTCTTCACCATTATTTAACGCTTTGTACAAAAGGGACTTTGTACATTTCAAGTGGGGGGACGGGAGTAGAATTATCTCTTGAACTTTATTTTGCCCTCGTTTTTCTAGTTTATTTTGAAAAATTATGCCATTTTTAAAATTTTGACATGTTTTTCTTAACCTAACTAGATTAGACCTTAGCCTAGCACATTATAACCCTTGTTATATGGTGAGATTAGACTTATCCGTTTCCAAATTTTTACCCCAAATTCACCAAATTATGAGTGTGTCGGTAGCTTGTAAACTTTAGAACTTGGCCTTTATATCATTTCGAGACCATAGACGAGGTATGTTGAGTTAGCTCGATGTATTTGGACTTTGCAGTTTAAGAAGGCAGTATTATAGGATTATCACCCAAATAGCCTATCATTGTGTGTCTATCGATTAGTCACCTCGATACTTCGACCCCCATGTTAAACCCTTTGTTGCACTCACCTTTAGTGCAAGATACCCTTAGATACACCCTTATGAGCCATTCCTTTCATTTTGTTCACCCAACATATTGTTTCGATACACCATTACACCTTAGCCTACCCTGTAGTCTTTATTTGTAATTAGGAAGTCATTATTTGCCTAAGTTCAAGGTTCAAGTGGAAAGGTTCGGGAATCACGCTCTCGTCGATGACATATACTTAAAGATCATTGAAGACCCCCCAAATTCTCATATTTTTCATCTCAAGTGGGGGGATGTTATGTTATTAGTTATGATTCAAAAAAAATGATGATGATTCGGAAAAGAAAATAGTTATTGTTATTCATTTGATTGTAAAGTGCGATGTTATAAGCACTATTGTTGTGAGCTTAATATAGATTTAGTATCGAGCAGGCCACCTCGGTCACATTTGAAGAATAAAGTTGGAAGTGTGCCCATCATGACGTCCTCTAATGACACATCTACCTGGTTATATCATGATCCGGTTTCTTGACTTCGAAACTTGAACTTTGAGCGAACGGTAAGTGGTGATGACTTAGTTGTAGATTTAGACTATATGCTTGATTTTATTTTACACAAACTTTATCCCATGTCTTATCCTACCCTTAGTCATGAAGCGTGTCTAGGTGATGCAGCGAGCAATCTTTGGTGTCTTGGCCATGGATTTGGTCATGTATCATTGATTTTTTCCACTTCGCCGTGACATGTCGTGTCTACGCATATTGCCTTCAAGAATTGTTTAGTCCTTAACTCTAGTGTTGGAGATTTGTGTAACCGCCAAGCTTATGATAGAATACATGCTATGACTGTGCAATGAGTGATCACCCCGAAATTGACACTTAGAATAGTTGAGAGATTTGAGTGCTTTGTTCCCATTTCGTAAGGTGTTCGACTTTGTTTTATTCTAGCATAAGGGATTTGTAAACTTATATATTCCAGGTAATGGGAGATATCTTTTTAGGAATCTATCTAATAAGGTCTACTTGAGGGCAAGTAGAGCTCAAGTGGGGGGATATTTGATAACATCAAATAGTCCTGATTATTAAGTGTCAATTTCCCCCGATAATGCTCGTATTTTATATCATTTATATGGATTTACGCTTGTTTTCCTCTGTATTTCACTTTCAGGTAAATTACGAGCATTGGAGCTAAAGAGACGCGGATTTGGAGAATTTATTGAAGATATATCATAGTATGCTCATTTTGAAGATGTTACGGCGTAACTCCTCTCTCACATTACGCCTTAACAGAAGCGTGGCTTAGAAAACTAACTCAATTGAAGATTACGACATAACTCTTTCCAAGATTACAAAGTAACCAACTAGGTCAAATGAGGTTCAGCGCCGCTGCAAGTTACGCCGTAACTATTATCTCATTTACGGCATAACCAGGATTTATTGAAGATACGGCGTAACTCCTTCCAGATGTTACGTTGTAACCAAGATTTTCGAAGGCAAAATATTTAGAATTGATGTTACGGCGTAACTCTTAACATTAGTTACGCCAGTAACGGATCCGACCTATAAATACCCCTCGAATTCCAGCATTTCAAGGCATCCCATTTCACACACAACATCAGTGAACGTGAGTAGAAGTCGAAGGTAGATCTAGAGGAGCATACGGAGCTATCTCCAAGGGAGAAATCACTCCCCTATGATAAGCATTACCATTTTATCTTTTCTTTACTTTCAATTCATGTATTTCATAAGGTTAAACATTGAATTGATTGTTTTAGTTAATATGAGCGGCTAAGCACCTCTGGTGCTGGCCTAGTTATGATTCCTTAATTGTTTTGTTTATGTTTACATTGCTTCCGTATAATTATTTCTAAGTGTATGCATGCATAGTTTGTTGGTAGCTACCCTGGTTTTGGTAGTTTTGAATGGCGGTAGTGGCTAGTTACTTAGGAGATATGACCAACTGACGCTAAGTAGGTAGACTGAGTGGGAGGGGTAAGATATGACCAATTTACGACCCTTTTTGCTTGTGCGATTTGACCAACTGATCACCTACCGTTTGGATGAACTTAAAAAGTCGGGGATTAGTGTTTAAGTTGCTAGCGCTCGGACACTCATTGTTACGAATCTTGCTTGTAGAGGTACTTAATGACTTGGCTTAGGAAACTAAGAACAACTGGACTTATGACGAGTCACCTGATTTCTCCAGTGGAACCCTTTGCTGATAGGTTAGGACGAACTGACCAAATGCTGTCCTAGCGACTTTCACCCCACCTGAAGTAATTGGAAGTAATTAGACGTAAACATAACTTGATAGGATGAGTAACTAGGTTAGCACCCCTCTCCTCTATTGATCTCAACCCTCGCCTTTATATGCTTTCATATTTATTGTCTTTAGTAGTTAATTAGTTAATTCAATATCAAAATCATATTAAAATCTGTGACACGTAGACTTAGTTTAAATCCGCACACATAGCTCTTGGGATGACCTCGCTTTTACCAAATACTACACTACACACGATCGGGTACACTACCCGTTAGTGCATTAGGGTAGACCATAGGTATAACGAGAACTTATAAATATTAAAACCTGGTCAGTAAAACCTGCATCATATAGGTAAGACAAGGGGGATTGATCATTCTCTAGGGGAATAGTATTGTGAAGGATCGAAGTGTATGACAAATTAAGTCTAAAGGTTGAGGGATGATTATTTTTGTCTTTTTATATTTTTATAAATCAAAGTAAAATTTCGGGTTTGAAGAGTTTTGTTTTATAACTACTAATTAACTAATTAAACTAAATATATGGAAAAATAAATTGGTGAACTCGTATGATAAGTAAATGTGTTTACTTAGAATCTTACTACTCCCTAATTATATCCTATTGATTAGTCGAATTGTCACTTCCTTATTTTAGTTAGCGCGTTGTATTCCTTAATATCAATCGTAGGGATGTGCCAAATGCCCTAACTCTATGAATATATATGACTCTTTAAGAACCTTAATTTTAGAGACCGCAATTCTACCAACGATTGAGAATACATAGGACTCGTTAAGCCACTAAATGTCAACAACCACAATTCACACAATAAATACAACGAACAAACCAACTATTGCACTATAGTGGAGCATTTTAGTTAGACATTCAAGCTAGTGATATACCTAATCTAAGATCTAGCCAGTTTTCCAACTCCTAACGTGATACCAACTAATTAAACAAGAAACGACAATCAATAATCAATAATTAGGTTTCATTCAATACTAAGCAAACACTAATAGATCTAGCCTAGCATATTAAAATGAAGAGAAGATAAACAATTAATCACACAACACATAGACATATTATAATGATTAAATGATGAATAAATAATCTTCAATCAAAACATGGAGTTTAGGGGGCTAAAAAACCTTACAAAAGCTGTGAAAATCATGCACCAAAAGATATATCCCAAGTCTTACCAATACGTGTCACACATAATGAAAATCCTACGAAAAATATATATAGTATTACAACTGTGACGACATCACTTTACAAGTATGACGCCGTCATTAGAGTTTTATGAACTGCACCGACTTAGTTGTGACGGCGTCACCTTAAGGGTTGTGACGTCGTTGCTCTTCACTTTTCTGGTCATGACGCCTTCAGCTCTAGACCGTCACCATCTTCTGAAGCGTCACTTGTAAAATTTATAACAAGATCATCTTTGTGATTCTTCAAGTGATGGCATCACGTTGTAACTGTGACGCCGTCCCACCTCCTTTTCAAGGACATTTTCTTCGTTTTCTTGTCCAAATGAACCAAAAACACTTCAATTTTCAACATTTGCTTCCCAAGTACCTAAAACTCAAATAAAAACGATCTAAAGCAATAAATGATCAAATATGTGCGAGATTAGAGGTTAAATGACCCCTCAAAAATGCATGTTTTTACACCTCATCAAGTATTGATGTTGATGAGTCTTCGTAGGTATAAGGGTTTTATGAATTAAATTGCCCTATATTGTTGAAGGTGGATAAAGGACAACATGATGTAGAAAAAAGATTAGAGGTGTTTGCAATCTAACCCAAATTATATATATATATATATATATATATATATATATATATATATATATATATATATATATATATATATATATATATATATATATATATATATATATATATCAGTGCGATTTTTTAATTATATGCGGATGTGCGGATTGATCCTGACCGCCCATTTCCTGACCGATTCGATCTTGACTTTTGTAAAAGTCAAGATCTGCTATCTTCACGGTAGCAATTAACCATGTAAACGATTTTTTTAATTTTTTCCTTTAAGCTATCCTTACTATTGTTATCTTCTTTCATTATTTAATTTTTTCGCATTTTTCTCGGCAATTTTTGTTTTTGACTATAGAAACTATATTATATAT
The DNA here is from genome assembly GCA_022545495.1 of Chrysanthemum lavandulifolium. Classification (NCBI taxonomy): domain Eukaryota; kingdom Viridiplantae; phylum Streptophyta; class Magnoliopsida; order Asterales; family Asteraceae; genus Chrysanthemum; species Chrysanthemum lavandulifolium. Next base: position 107,496,187 of record CM040243.1, on the reverse strand, counting down.
ATATATATTAGTTAGTAGTGATATTAAGAAAGCTTGATAATTACGGTGATATTAACAAAATTCATATATATACCTTTTAACCATGAAAATGATTTTTTTCGAATTTTTTTCATTCTTAATAAATTGTTGTCCTCTTTATTTTATTTTTAATTTTTGATTTTTGAATTATTTTTTTGAATGTTACAATGATATTATCCGCACCATCCCTACTTAAAATGTAATCCGGATCCTTCCTGGCATGACTTATAATTATTTGTTTGTTGTTCATTGTGAATTAAAATACTTTATTTAGAATTGTTAAACAATAATTTTTAACAATTTTTTTTTGTTTTGATTTTTTAGTCTTTTGAAATTTTGTTTTGTTAATATTTATAAATAATGTTATTGTTTGTGTCGATGTAAATTATAAAAACGTAATGAAACAATTATAGTTAGTGTATGTTCGTATTTGTTTTTATATGTAAAGTATAAATATGTAACATAAACGTTTGATTTTAAATATGTTGAATAGTATAATTGTAAAATATAGTGTAGCTGTTTATATATTTTATATGTAAATTTACTATTTACATAAGTAAATTAGTAGCATCAATTGTTTTTCTATTTACAAATATAGTGGCAACGCTTTCCTCAAAGTTTGTTTATTTATAGTTTGGTATGCACTTCATTCTTGAAACAAAGACATTTAGTGCAAAGAATGGAGATGGTCTTATCTTAACATAAGCTTTTGTCAAGTAACATAATAACATTTAAAATTTAAACACATTAAACATTTATCACGTAACAGCGTGTTAGTAAAGTAATGTTAACTAAACCTTATTATTTAGTTAATTTGAAGGTTTTGAGACTTGTTTAAAAAACACTTTTTAGTTTGTTTGTTTATTTTTTATAAACTAAACCGTCATAAGTATAAATATAATGTACAAATAGGATTTTGTTTGTTGTTTATAAACGTATTGTTCGGAGACTTAAAACAGTATAATGACATACAAATCATAAACACATGTCGTTTAACTAATGTATTATCTCACTGTTTGCTTAAATACGTCCTACTTCAATGATCACCATAATTTGATGATACGAAACTTGTAAATTTTACGTTTGCGATATTTTACGAATGAATAGATGAATTTTTATTATATTTGTATATTACCTATCATTTTGTAAGTTAGAAAATACCACTCAATTTTAAAACATGTATTTATTTTATTTGTGTATGTTTTTAAAGAATTGTACATAATACACAAAAGAAAATATATTACTGCTATCAATGCATATCATCATTGCTAAAAGAAGTTGATATTCGTGTATACAAAGATTATGGGTATGATTTTTCTTTCCATTATATATCTTGACTTTTGGTTTACTCTCTTCATCCCACCTACTTTATCTTCTCGAAGAAGCCATCAAGAACAAGTTCGATTTTTTTTAGGTTATCATATATGTTTTTTTTTTTTTTTTTTTTTTTTGTTGTTTTTGATGAAGTACTATTACTTGATCTATCAATCTTTGATTGATGATAGCATTGTTAGAATAAATATTTACATGATCTTGAAACTGCGATATATCTTCCGATCTTGAATGCATGTGTAGTAGAGTAGTAAAGTTAAAGAAGTTAGTTATCATATTTGTGCATACTCATCAAGAAATAGGGTTTTTAGTAATAATAGGGAGGATCAATTGATAAGTTATGATATTTGGTTAAATGAAGATGTATGGTGAATTTTGTAATATGACTGATGATTTTTTGGTTGATATTATGATTTGTTTTTAACAACTTGTTTATTTTAGTATATGATTTTAGTTCAAGGAAAAGATATTTTGAATGAAGATCAATTAGTTGCGAGATTACATTTGTTATTAGTATCATCAGATGACGAAACATGTGCAATGAGTTAATGATTATGTAAATGCTGTTAGATGTTTCATATGGTTAAAATCCTGAACAATTGAACTGTTATTGCTAGTTAGGTTTTGTTGAAATAAAACGGGTTAACTCTTTACATGGTATAAGTTAGATATAGATTTAACATAATTATTGATAAAGGTAAAAGGCATTAATGCGTTGATCCGATGAAAGGAAGACAGATAAAGTATCATAGGATATTCGCATATAGATTTTGTAAAGCACTGTGGAGTATAATATTTGTTTGAAAGTTGTATTTCATGCAGGAAAGGTAAAACCCCGTGATCTACAATTAGCTGAATACTACTTGTGTTTGTAGCCTTGTAACATAAATTAATACGAAAAAAGTTTTTTGGATTAAAAGGGAGATGTTTGGAAATAACATTGTTGTATAAGATGGGTTATTGAAGCATGCTTGTAGTATAACATTGATGTTTTTGAAAGCTTGAGAGTTTCTTCTAATAGACGTTTATTTTTTGATTAAATAGAATGACGACTCAATTTATCGTGCCTGCAAACACAAGAAACTTTAGAACACTGTAGGTAATTTTTAGCCATTGTTACTTATAATATATATATGTTACTAAATTTACCAATATGGATATCACGAAACTTAAAATAAATTTACGTAATGCGTTGTTGAATGCAGATTCTACCAAGTGTCTTTACGGATGAGCTGTACACAGGCAGTCCATGGTTGTATTTAATTCACAACAAATGTACAATGCACAAAGTATGGATCAAGAAAGTTCCCGGTAATCTTTATGCACTGTATTCGGACGAATGGAAGCAATTTGTTGATGAGAGTCATTACCGGAACGTGGCAATACTACATTTCATACGTCAAGGAGAAGACATGTACTATGTAACTGCGTATGATAATGCTGGTGCTGAAATTGGTGGATATCTGAATGCTGATATAGGAACTCGTAAAAGGCGCTGCTTTGGTATGTTGGGAAGCCTTGACCAGTCAGATGTAAGTAATTTGTCCTTAATTTATTGATGGTCATACTTTAATTAAAATTGTATATAATATGTTTAACACATATTTACTTTGTTATGCAGCTGCTTCCTCATCAATTTCTGCCACAAATTAAGAGAGTCAGAGTTATGGTGAGCGGTCGGCTGGCTTCGACCGTCACACAGAATCGCATTCCTCTTCCTGGTAACACACACGGACATGTTTTTAGTGGAGTTGGATGGGATTTGCTGGTTTTTTTGGAAGGACTGAAGGTTGGATCGCGTATGGTGTTCACTAAAATTGAAGAAGCTACTGTGTCTATGATTTCATTTTCTGACGATGGTTTAGGAATGCGGTTGGAGAACATACCGCGTGTAATTTTGAACGACGAAAAACCTTTCAAAAAAAGCTCCATAGACAAAGGTATGTTATTAGATTGTAATTTTCAAGAACATGTGTTTTTTTTTTTTTAAGATTGATAATAATATAGTTGCATCTTTTAATGTCATTGCAATCTTCCAAATGTAGATCCTCGTATGAAACATAAATGTGACTGGTTTAATCACTCCGATCATGATGATGAGAAAGACTGCTTTTATCAAGATGTTGTGGATTACGTAACTGACAGAGGTCGGCTGGTAAGCGTTTGTTATATTTAATGCGAGAATGTTTTACGTTTGCAACATACAGTTTCGTGTTACTTTTTGGATTGTGCATTTACTTATGTTTTGTATATGGAAATCATTTGTTGAATACAGACAATACCATGGGATTTTGCTGGGCCTTATGAAATGTATAAGTACCACAACGCAGTTCTGATACACCATGATGAACCTTTCTACGTGATTGTGGACTGGGAAAAACATAAAGATAGGCCTGACAGTAAAAATCATGTGACCATCAAAACTAATTGGAAGGATGTTGAGAAGAGGTGCGAGTGGGACAAAGACAAAACTGTAAGGTTCAAACTTATGAGGATGGTAAAGCATATGTGTTAGAAGAAGATGGTTTGGATGGTAGAATATATTTTGGTACCGTATCAGACGAAACCGTTAGTATGTTGGATGGGAACATATTTAATGTTTTGGTTTATTTGCTGGTGTAGGTTTAATTTCTGTGTGCTTGTGTCTGTCATGATAGTCTTTTGAACAATGCTACCTGATAAGGTGGTTATAAGTTAATGTGTCGTATGTATGGGTCATTAAACTTTAAACTATGGTTTTAAATTGCCACAGACATCAGTTCTATGTAATTGGATGGTCTATATTATCAGTTATTTGTCTCTGTTGGCATCATCGAAAGCGGCTAACACGCTGAAGCATGTATAGCTAAGTTGACACCTGACACACTGAAACATGAGTATATTTGCTATTCAGATTTAGAGATTCAAATATTCAGATTCAATAGGGAAGGAATTGAAGTGAATGCAGGTTGTTCAGGTGGCGGAGCAAACATTTTTTTGAACCTATCATTACATTTGTTTAAATAATGAAGGCGTTAACTTCGTATAATGAAATTTATTATTTGCACAAAAATGTAAAGCTTGAATAAAAGGATTAGGAGGTTGCCTACAAAAACTTTTTTTCGAATTTTCTATATCTCTAAACCCGTTTGGCCGCTTTCCTTTTAGCTAATTTTTCCGATTTTTGCAAAGTGACGTTGACATAAAACACAAACCCAAATTCACCCATTGTTTATGTAAAATGATGGATTGTTAGTAAGACGTCCTATAGAATTTTTGCTCCATTAATGAATGGACGGTTGTTTGTAAAGTTTAGATAACGAAAATGTATTAAAGTCATATAACAATGGACTTAAATTCTAAACAACGCTTCTTTGTACACAACATTAGTAGTTGATTTTGCGTACTTCCCTTCTTCATCACAACATAAAATCTTCAATCCTTGTCTGCTCCCTTGAAACAGCTACGTACAGTTGGCCGTGAGAAAAAACCGGCCGTTGTAGAAACAATCCAACTTGTGTTAATGTTTGTCCTTGACTTTTGTTTATGGTCATTGCAAAACACAATGCAACTTGGAATTGTCTACGATTTAATTTAAACGGCATCTTATTATCAGAAGGGCTTAACACCATCCTTGGGATTGTGCAAATTGTACCTACATTACCGCCTGATATAATCTTGGCTTCTATTATGTTGACGCCCATCCTCAACACTTGAAGCCTTGTTCCGTTGCATAATCCCGCCGTTTGATCTATGTTTCTCATGCACATAACAGGAGCTCCTATTTTTAATGTTAGAGAATGGTGTGGAAGGCCTGCAATTCGAATGCTATTTAGGAACTCAGTTGTGTAAAGTGACTCGTTGAAGTTCGAATCCATATCGATAATACCAACTGAGTCGTAGCTGTCGTATGTCTTTGAATCTCCTGGTAGTTGTTGTAGCATTTGATCGTTGATCGTATCCACAAGCTCATGAGTCGGTGCGAGGATTGCTTTTCTTGGAAGAATTTTGGGTTGAGAGGTTTTGTACCAAATCGGGTAGGTTTGTTCGATAATTGTAGCGATATGGTCGTCGAATTTGTATCAACATATCATCGTGAATTCAACCGTCGCTTCTCCGTCGTTCTTTCCACCGATCGTCCTGCTTCCTATGCTTAATATCCAATCCGCAAAGTCTTGTATTTCTTTTCTCTCGAGTTACTTGATCCTGTTCCAAGCCTAATGTTAATAGTCAACCGCATGACTTTGCAATGTTGCCACGATATGAAGCGTTGATCGACGCATGTACGACATCATGTCGGTGCCGTTTGTAACCATCGGCAATATTTGCCGAAGTCTCCGCCAAAGAGAACCACTTTACCTCCAAAGACTTTTTCTGATTGTTCGAATGTGGACGTCCGCATATGTCTCTTAGTGTCCTATCGAATGCCTCATAACAGTGTCTGTGTGTCATAGGAGCCTCATCCCATATTATAAGTTTACACATTCTTAGCAATTCGGCTAGGTCGCTGTCCGCTGGAATATGACATACTGAATCTTCCACTACATTTATAGGGATTGCGAATCGAGAATGTGCGGTCCTTCCACCTTCTAACAAAAGTGATGCGATGCCGCTTGATGCAACGTTTATGACTATTTCGCCTTTTGATCTTAATGCGGCGGATAATGTTTTGTATAGGTATGTTTTACCGGTCCCACCATATCCGTAGACAAAGTACATTCCTCCTTTTTCATGTGTAACAACGTCCATTGTTGTTCGGTATATGTCTTTTTGTTCGTGTGTCAATGTCTTGTAAAGTGTTCCGTGCTGTATTCTTAATTCGTCTTTGTTGTATTTTAACTCATCATACACCAATCTGTTGTAGTTACCCATTGTTAACATCTCGTTAGGGTATGGCATGTTTGGTATACTTTTTAAGCTTTTGTTGTTACAAAGTAGCATGTGCTCAATATATGTTATACATATATTCTTCCTCTCAATGTCTCAGAAGCTCCAAGTCCGCAAATGGAAATAAATGGGTTAGTTATGTAAATTTTTGTTTTTAAGTTTTTATTCAATGTATTTCGCATGTTACACACTATATCAATTTGCATTGCACTTAGAAGATAGGCAATCATTTCACCTATTTTTTTCCACCATTATACTTTCTTTTAATTAAAACATAGTTTTCTTTTGTGTTTCTCATAAATCATAAATCACCTACCTAATTTTTTCTCCGAGCGATTCTCCGCCTATCAATCCAGGTATATTGAGATTTTTTTCTAACCCATTATAATCAATATTGGTTTAGTAGTATATTTTAATTTCGAAAACGATTCGTTCTTTTCCTTTTCCGGTTTGAATAGTGCTTGTTACTTAAGTTTTTTTTAAAGATAATAGGTGCGCTATTATGTTTTCAAATTGTTTGTTATTTGATTGTTATGTTGCATTGTTGTTTCTTTTTGTATTTAAAAAATGCCAAATTTTTTTAATAGTTAAAATTGTACCTGTTTTTGCTGGTGTTGTTTATGTCTTGGTTTTATTCGGTGGAAAGTGTTTGATATAATAATGTTTTGTATACAAATAATTTGTTTTGTTTTGATGTTGTAGTATGTGGTGGGTGTTGGTAATTTAAGTGTTTTTTGTTTTAGTACGGTTTTCTTTGCATCTGTTTTTTGAACATATGTTATTGTTTCTATAATATTTTTGGCTAATTGATTTTGAGTTTTTTTTGTGTTTGTGGTTGTGAAGCTTTGTGTTTGTCACTTGTTTTGTGTAGATGATGTGTTCATTGTTGGTGTAAGCTAGTTTAGAAGCTTAAGTAGTGTCCTCTTGTAGCTGTTTGTTATTTAGTTTGACTTGTTATTTGACTTTTATTTTTGTGTTTTTGTGTAATCTGATATATGAATTGGAATAGTCATTTTGGTTTTATACTTTCGACAAACTTGTCGTTAGCTATTCTGCAATATTGATAGGTGTATGATGTTTTGAAGTTTTTATAGTTGTGAATACGTGTTGTTATTGTACATGTTTTTAAACGATTATGTAATTTGATGTAATATGCGAATAATTAGTTTCTTTAGTTGTTGTTTAAGTTATGGGATTTTACATGTATATCGTGTTGATTATGAATGTGAATGGACAAAGTGGTGTTTGTGTTTAGATATGCATATTTGTAAGTACCTGTATGAGGTATTTGTTGTTGTGTTTAGATAAGCAGAATGGTGAGATGCCACATTTTAATAAGTGACCTGTTAAACGGTGTGTATAAAGTTGATTTTAAAAATGTTGCTGAAATTGAAAATACAAATTTATTTTGAGTTTGTTTTTTTATGATTAATTGTAAAAATTTGGTTGTTGTTAAGTGATTTTAACGTCTTGTTACTTTCGTTGTATCACGTTTTGTTATGTTGGTTTAACTTTTTTTTAAAAAATTTTAGAAAAATGGCCATTGAGTTTGTTGCAATGCTGGACGTTTTTACTTTTCCTGATTCTCAGGTATTGATTGTTTTATTAGAACGTCGGGATTGATTATGGTATGGTCTTGTATGTTTAATAATTTGATTAATATACGTGGTTTTTGTTTTGCGTGTCCTTCCGCTTTGTTTATAATTTTGAGGGTTATAATGGTAGTGACCACGTTTATATTGTCAGCTCGGATGGTTATCGTTTCCGAGTGAAGTTGAAGAAACCACGTTATGGGCAATGGTACCTGTGTGGCGAGAAATGGAGGGAGTTTTGCAACCGATACCTTGATGAGGAGGTTGAAGTTTTACACTTTGTCGAGGAAGGGAACGATTGCTTTTACGTGACTGGCTACTATGGCAACGGCAAAGAAGCTTTTGGTTATGAAGGGCCATTTGCTTCGTTTAATAGGTTTAAGATTACAGTGTTGCCGTACCCGCACGTGCTTCAGGTGGTGTAGTTTAATGCTATTTGTTTTTTTTTAACATTATGTTTTGTATGTTGTTGTGTCTGAAAATTATAAGATTTTGATTAACGTTTGTTTTTTTTTTCGTTTACAGACAATCCCGGGTGAGCTCATGTTGGGATTAGGAGAGGAGGATGAAATAAGAGTTGTTGTAAATGGTGTTTCTTTTGGGTGTAATGTGCGACGTCAACCCGGCAGTACTGACTTTCAGTTGGTTGCTGATTCATTTAACGCGATGATCGAATCAGTTGGACTTGAAGCCGGGACATTATGTGTGCTGACAAAGAACAGGGACGGAGATTCTGGTTTGATGCATTCAGTGACGATGGAAGTATTATTACTGATCCTGTTTTCAAAGGAGCAGCCACGTTAAGAAGGCAGCGGCTTGAGTTGACGGGTGATGAAAGGCGTAAGTTGAATTTGTTATTTATTTTTTCAGGCAAATGTTTTTACAGTTGTTTGCGTAATTGTTTTAGGATGTAGTAATTATACATTTGTTTTTTGTAGAGGATGATAGGATGAAACACGTGTGCTACTGGCCGTTCCACATGGATCACTTTGGAGAAGGTCACAGGAGCTTTTATAAGAGTTACGCGCATATTCAAGCGAAAAGCAGATTGGTATGTGTGTTTTTTACTTCTCGATGCATTTTTTTTAAAAGCTGTGGCATCCGTATTGGTTTTAATTGTAATTTTGTCCCAAGCCATTCCTGCGTCATTCCAAGTGAATAACCCTATGCACATCTACAATAGGACTTTGATCATACACCAGGAGTACAGGGACGAATTCCGAGTACGTATGGATTTTCACCCAGAAAATCCTACCAGGACTAACCATGTAAATGTGTATGGGAGGTGGAAGCTGTTAGCGGAGTCATGTCGATTCCCATACTCGAAGCTGATCAGGTTTAAGTACGTTGGGAATGGTTATACGGTGGATGCTCCAGAAGGTGAAAACCCTGAATATCCGATCTTCCATATCTGCTGAATGACAGAGTCCTTGTTGTTGGTGTTAAGGCTGGAAGATGTACAAAGTATTTTGCGTTTTGGTTGTTGGGTGAAAGTTGATGTCGTATGGTTTAGTTGTTTAAGTGTGTGGTAGAATATTTCAGAAAGGGGTTGATATGTATTTGAATATTTAGTTATGTATTTATGTTTAAACAGTCTGTTTGGATGTATGGTACTGTTTCTAGGTTGTGTAATATGTAAGTATGGATGTGTATTTGGATGACGTTGTTCCTGGTTCTGTAAAATATTCTAACGTTATACTATTATGACGTGTTATTGTATTTTGTGTTTGTATGATTTATTTTACTTGTAAATGCATTTTCCACATTATTTTCCCGAGACCACGTGTTTTTAAAAATGGGAGTGCATCGATGCTTGGTTGTATATTTGTATGTGTAACGACATTATATTTTATTATTATGTTTTTTTGGGTTGCATAGCTTTGTTTGTATTTTTGTTATTCGAAAGTTGTTTGTTTATTGGTTATCGTATTATGTTTGTGTCGCTTGATATGTACATGGTTTGTTTTTTTATGCGGCAGAGTTGGTTTTGGCTATACCGTTTTCAGTTCTGGAGCTTCAGGTTTGTTTTCTTTGTATCGTATATTTTATTAGTGTGTGTTAGTATGGTGTATTTTTACGATTGTATTTTTGACTTTTATTGTTTCTGTGCAGGGAATTGGAGAATGAGCTCGTCTGTGTAGTGTGTCGTTCAGACGACTAATTTCTCCACTAAGCCGGGATTATCTTCCGGAACGTATTATCTGTTGGATGCGTTTGCATTTACGTGTAAGTATTATCTTTGTTTTTTCATATTTTTGAATGAATTAGTAGTTGAATGTTAGCCATTTGTTTTTTTGCATTTGTATCTGTAATCCCTTTTTAGATTTGGTTGGTAAACCACATTAGTAGTGTTTTGGTGATGTTGGTGCGGAGTGTTAAGGTTAAGATGTATTTGTTTTTGTTATTTTTAAGTAGAAGGTCGTAGTTGTTCTCATACCTGGGTCATTCCTTTTCTTTCGCTCGATATATATAACGTCTTCTGCCATTTTTACCCATGTTTTTTCGTAAACAATCTCGGGCCTAGACATGCTATCCGTCATAAGTAGCATGACATAAAAAGACCGCAAGTAATTTCCTGTACCCCAATTGCTGGCTTCCAACAAACCGTCTATATATTCCTTGTCATCTTCCAACAGACCGCGTGCTTGACAGGCCTCTTTATATGTTGGGTAAACAACACCATCGTACTCCTTAAAATCCTTCCAATCTGTTGCTCCCCGAACCTTGTTGAGCAATACTCTTAAGTAGAACATTTCTCCAAAAGAAGGTGGTACATGATGTACGCGTCCAATACACGTGCCTTTTTGCCTTGGAACCCAGATCCTTTCTTCTTGCTTCCATACATAATGTTCTGGAAACTCATGGTAAAGAAGTTTCTGAGCTTTTGTGTCGGTTTTGTTTCATTCCATCCACGCGACAAACTTTGTTTCATTGATGAAGCCTTTTCCAATGCAAAATCAATGCTTTATGTTGCCTCAAATATAACATATTGCTCTCCTTGTAAGTGAAAAGGTAATCTTTCTGGTGGGAACACATAGTGTATGTCAAACCCATAGATCCTCCACGCTGCTTCGCACGCCGACAGATATCTACAGTCGTAATAATCTTTGATTTCATCGACATCTTCATCTTCAAGTGCCATTGTTGCTCTGTCCGGTCCCTTGTTAATATATTTGAATAGATATTTTATGGAACCCGGTTGCACCACTCTACGTTAATATGTGATTGAAAATGTCGCAGTAAGCCTGGATTGTAGGGTACAACATATCCGTTATGCAAATCGATCCCGCTTTTTTTTATTGTGGTACTGTCATTTCTTCTTTTATAAATTGCATATCCAGACTCATCAATGAAGGTTTTATCGTTAAACTCCTTTGGGAATTTTTTGGTGCATTTGTTTTTTACCGTGCACGGGCAGCTGGGTCTATCTGGACCACATGGACCGTGGATCATGTGTTCGGTAACAATTTTATAAAGTTCTGGATCTTCATTTTGTCCGTATCTCGATGAAATAAACCGATCGATGTGTGCTGGATATTTAATTTTGTATTCTTCTTCCAGAAATAGCAAAATGTGAGCATGAGGGAGTCCTCTCTTTTGAAATTCAATGGTGTAGACAGCTGCGTGAATAACATAATGTCAGTAATAGTTTAGAAAATCATTGGTGTAGACAGCTGCGGGAATAACACAATTTTAGTGATAGTAGATAATGTAGCATTAATTACATTGTTTGTTTGTTTTTTTTAAGAAAGTTTAGAAATGTAAGAACCTGCTTTTAGCCGACCAAAGTAATGTTTGTCTTTGAATTCTCTCATCATGGTGTCTAGCTTTTGCTTAAAAACACGTGTTATGACATCCGGCCTGTCTTCAGATTTCAATCCTTTTTCCGCAAGAAAACGTTCAATCTCGGGCCAATTTGGGTTGCATGTGAATGTTATGAAGAGATCCGGATATCCATAAACCTTGCAAATTGTCATTGCGTCTAGGAAATTCTGCATCATATATCTTGGGCTTCCTGTGAAAGATGATGGCAACACAACTTTTTTCCCTCTCAACTTAACTCCAGAGTTTTCATCTTCGGATAATTTTGCTAATTTGGAGTATGTCTCGCACCTTAGATCTTTTTGCTGGTTTTTGATGAATGACATCCTTTCAGATTCGACCATCGTGTATGCGTCTACAATAAACTGTTGACATAGCCTGCGTGCATTCAGAACCATTGAGAAAGCACCTGGTCTTTCTTGCAATCGGTATGCAAAATATTCCTTCATTGTAACTCTGGTTTTTGTTTGTTGGTGTTCTGTCAGTGATACCAAAGTGGTATATGTCTGTTCGATAACCATCTTCAGCGTACGGAAACAACAATGGGTATTGGAGTGCAAGATATGATGGATGTAGCTCACTTATTCGTTTGAGGCCGCCTTCTTTCATGTGCAAGATGATGTCTCTTTGATTTGTTGAAGAGTCAAAATCTCCTACAATTAGTGCCGCCACCTCCGTAGCTGTTGGAAGGTTATAATTTCTTCCGTCACGCTCTCTAGTGCCAATAAGTCGTAATTTGAAGTTATTTTGTTCAGTTGCTTTTTGAAAACGTTCGCCAGCCATGCGGAAATGACCAACCAATGGGTTAATGCCATCTAGCATGTCTCGTAAATCAATTGTTAGTTGGTGGTCCAACGTATGGTTGGTTGAGGAAGTATCTTCGTATTTGCTGTAATTGACATTTAAAATAACGATAATATAATAAGATTTTATTTTAACGTTAAATTTTTTTTTTATTTAAATACGTATGAAATAATTGTATACGAAAACATGTCCACCATTCTTACATACCGACAATCGTTAATCCTATGTTGTATCTCATTTTCTGGATCATAAATATATTGTTGGGCAAACGTTGGTGGTTTTCCTTGCTTAGGTAACAAAGTACCTATTTGATGGTAATTTTGCCCTTGTATCCTATAGCAATATGGTCCACGACCATCAGTGACTGACATGTCTTGTTTTGCGCCCATAGAGGTGAATGAGAACATTGCGTTATATCGCCGGATATTCTCAATGAACGTTGCGCTTTTTGGATGGTCACCGTTAAGAAGATCCATCAACAACTTCGGTGGTGTCTGCACTTCCTCTCCTAATGTTACTTTTCCTCTGCTACAACAAAGCGAATATGAATCCGCTGTTGAATGTGTGTTGCCTATCATACTCTCAGCGTGCCATAATAGTGCGCTACATGATGCACATCGGAAAGTTGCATCTCCGTGATCTATGTAATCTGACAATAAGAGTTACTCAAACAATAAACATTAATATCAAATATGTGTAAACAATGTTACGATGTGTGTTGCAATTAAAAATATAGTGTTTCTACCGTTTGAAATTCCAGCAAATGAATCTCTCTGTATGACACGTTCAATATTTATGTTTGTTCCACTCAACACTTGATCATGAGTTGTGTTTTGTCTTACAACTTTGGTTTTGTCTTTTAGTCTTTGTGACTTGCGCTTTGACGAATATCTAACCGGTTGATCATCTTCTTGATACGTTGATGTTTGATTTGTTGCTGCACATTAAAAGGTTTTTTAATTTTGGTTTTTTGTTTAAAATATTTATAATTGTTTGCGGATAGTTTTACATATTATAAACCTGATTGGGTTTTGTTTTTGGGTGGCCGTCCCCTTGGTCGAGGTGTTGCAGTGACTTCTTCGTTTCTTGTACATGCATATGTTGGTGACTCATATTAACAATATACAATATTGTTAAATTTTTTTGATGTTATTAAAAATTGGAATTTACTTACCTGTTCTTGTCTTTTTCGTTGGAGGCGTGTCCATGGTAACAGGAATTAAGTCATCGTTGTTAGTTGGCATAAGTATAATGGATTAATTTTTGACCATATATTACTTGCAAAAATACATGGAATAATTAAACTGTGAATATGTTTATGTTTGTTTACTTACTTGAAGGAGCAGAGTATGATGTATGTTTGTTAGGCTTTCTCCCTGCTCTACGAATTAGTAGATCATTACTATCAACTGTTATATTTGAGCATTTAGTTTCTATAGTTTGTGCAGTTTTGTAAATAGATGTATTTATTTTCCAATATCAGTGTACCTGGTTGGTTGGGATACTTTGAAGCCTGTAGCGTTGAAAGTGGTCCGTTGCTTGTATGTTTAGGTTGTGGTAATTGCTCCTCGAGAGACACTTGCGGTGTAATGATGATGAAGCGAAGATGATGTATGTTTGTTAGCCTTTCTACCGGTCTTTGAATTATTATATCATTAGTGCCTCCTGTTATATTCGAAAATTAGTTGATGTTTTTTCGCAGCTATGTAAATGATATATTTACTTTACAATATAAGCGTACCTTGTTTGTTTGGATCTTGTGGAAGCCGTGTTGTTGATTGTGTTGCGGTAGTTGTTTGTTTTGTTGGTGGTAGTTGCTCCTCGAGACACTTGCCGTTTCGTATGAAGAATAACAATATGATGTATGTTTGTTAGTCTTTCGACCGGTCTCTAATTTCTACATATTCTTGTTCTCTGTTATAAGTAAACAATTAGTTTTGTGTTTTCCGCATTACGTAAACAAATTTATATATTTTGAATATCGGTGTACACGGTCGATTGGATACACATGAGGCCGTCCTTTTGGTTTTGATGTTCTCGCTATATTTTTTGTTGTTGGTACTTGCTCCTCGACACACTTGCGTGTTGATTCCTCCATTATTTTTGTTTTAAACCTAGTTCATATGATGTAGAAAATTAAGTTTTTGTGGTTGTTTATATATTTAATGGATAAGTGATATTATTTTGTATGATAATCTTTTGTTAAATTTGTTTTTAAAAATTATTCGATTAACATAACAATATAAAGTAACTAAATAATTTCTTATAATAGATAATTATATTTTATTATCTCGTTGATTATCATAATTGGATATATAATATTTTTTATACTTCATATGACCAAATAATTGATTTGCAATAGCGTTTGTCATGGAAAGAACCTACAACTTCGATATCTTCCCGTTTAAGTTCGAAATAACAAAAGACACCGAACACATTGTTTTTCGAATATCAACTCTTTTTACCGACCTACTTAATCGAAAGTAATATCGTATAGCATAGTGGTCTTTTAAGTAATTTTGTTTGTCTTTTAGTTTGATGTTTTGCATATCAATTTCGGATTACCAAATCTTTAAAAGCTTTGTAAATAATTAATTCAATTTGAATGTACACAAACAAAATCGATGAATATGTTTGTTTGTGTTCCTTAATACAAAAATAACAAAAACACATAGACTTGCGAATGGTATTAAATTTTTGAAGTATGTAATTCTTGAAATATAAATAATCGAAAACATGATAATAAAAGTGAAATTTTATTATTAACCAAACATTATTTATCACAATTGATTGTTGTATCAAAACAATCAACTTTAATTATTCAAAATAATAAATCCTAAAGAAACATAAAACTTGTAGAATGTTGGTATGTAATTTTAAAATCGTCATCGGTGTTGGAGTCATCGCTTGTTTCATAGTCCATAGAAGTGTCGTTTATGAAGTTGTCATCATAATCTCGATCGGATAATGATCTTTTCTTGTATGCATCCGAATCAACTTCCCAAGCTTCATCATCGAAATAGTTGTTATAGGCATGTTCACCATTAACCATTCCATCAACATCAACCATATCGTGCCACATGTCTTTGTTAATGTTTTCATTGTATTCAAGGGATTCATCGTGACCTTCATCAATCGTTGTATATTTTGAGTCACCAAGAATTTCACATACCATAAAACATCGCATGATTATACGCTATATAATTCTGTTTAAGTTACAATTCTTCATTAGATTTACAATCGAATGAAACACGTGAAAGAATCTTCTTTGATATCTTCATCTAGGATACTATATCCGGGTTTGTTGTTATCTAAATCATAAAAGGCTCATCCGGATCATTGATGTTGACCCAAACACCATCTTCGAATTGGTTCTGCTTGCTAACGTATTCGCTATCCGTGTCTTCATCACATAGCATATACTTGTGGTTTTTGCAACATTAGAGGCTTCACTTCTTTTTGTTCGCTTAAACTTGATTGGTGTTTCATCATCGATTCCTAGTGTGTAAGAAACAAAATTATCTACATGTTTATTGTACAAATATATGTGTTTATTGTTTTAAAAACATAAATTTATTTGTGAAACAAATACCATTGTGTCAACAAATTGGGTTGTGTTGGAATAGTTTTTGTTTTTATGTGTCTTTATGTCATTATCGCTAATTTCATGCCATTATAAACCTTGTTGCTTCCATTCTTGTGATTGTTCTTGAATCTTTGTCTTTTTCCTAACGCGAAGAAGGTCGCAAACATGTATCAAGTTAAATTTGTTTGTGTTTATAAACTGTGTTGAATAACTTACGAGCATACTCTTTGTACATCTTCATCATCCGATAAAACAATGGTTTTGTGTCCTCCTTCCATAAATCTTTAGGTGTAGGTGCAATTATTTATAAGTGTTTCAAGATTAATGTTTAAGGTATTACGTAAGATACAACTTAAATTTGTAAATCATACCTCTTCATCATCGATATAAGAATGACAGAGATGTCGTTGTCTTCAACATGGAAAGAGGTAACATCTGTGTGTGCTTTTTAAAAGATACACCAATTTTTTTTCATTATTCGCAATAAATTACGGGTGTAGGTTGCGATTATGTTTAAGTATTACAGAATTATTTGTATTCATTACAAAGTATACAACTTGAAATTTTAAATCATACCTCTTCATCATCGAGATCACAATAACTAAGATGTTCTGCAGTTTATTGGTCAAGATGTTGCGGGTTTTTCGTTGATTTTCCACTCGCCATTGTCTGCCTTTTCGAACTCACGTATTCAATATTTAGGTTGTAAAGTGTAATCTATGGCTTTATTTATAGCCTCTTAAGATAAACTTTACTTAGTAACCAATTTGTTTCCTAGTATAGTTACACTAAAATTAAAGATTATCTAAATATTCATTTATATATTAGGAATGAAGATAAACATTATTATTTTTTAATTTTTTTTATATTCTAGATTATTTACGCTTTTATTAATTATATTTTAATTAAAAGATATGTAATTATATTGTTGCTTGTCTACTATCATCCGTGTTTCAAAATATTTTAAAAATAATAAGTATTAATTGGTAAAACAGATCATGATTTGTCACTTACAAATGGCTTTTGAAATGCTCATTTGTCAAACAATTGTTATGTGCAGCAGAATCTGGTTATCCAAACATAATAAACAACATTGTTTTGTTTATACTTTTTTATGGTATGTTGATTTCCAACAGTTATATCTATAGTCTTATGATTGAAATTTCCTATTCCTGCTTGCACGCTTTGCATAGTCAGATGAGATTCTTTTGTGGAAGTGGGTGTGCTGTTGATAGTGCACAACTCTGTTTCATTTATTTTATGTATAAATTAATCCTTTATGATTTGTGGATGTGTGTGTGTTTTTATGTGTTCCTGACAATCTTTTTCCAAACATGTCGCACTTTGATTGCCTTGTTGAACTTGGATTGGCATGTGATAGCCACGTTTTGCAAGATCAGATGGTTTTGTTCTTTGAAAGGGAGGTGCTTGCTGCACGCGAATGGGAAAGCATGCTATGTGGTCGTTGTTTTGACATTGGAGCGCGCGTGTCATATTTAGAAAACCTCATTCAAGAGGTTTTGCAGCAACGCGATAGCTTGGTTGTTCGTGATTCGATGAGATTTTTGAGACAGTTCGGGCTCGCTTACGTTCTAATCGACCGCATTTGAGTTTGTTACGTGAAGCTCATGTTGCGATACGTGATGTTGCTGGGTATATCAACAGTATTCGATCTTTATGATGTTTGTTTATGTGTATTTTTTGGTTGTTGTAATTGTTATATTAGTCGTTCAAGTTAATGTTTCGTATGTGTTTGTACTCGTTATGTGTCACAAATGTATCCGTTCGATTTCCCTTTAATAAAACTTAGTCTTTGTGGTTGTTATCATCTATCGATACAATTATTAACAATGACCATACCTACAACCTCATCATAATCATGTAATAAGTTTTATTCTTAAAAATTTTACACCCAAAAATTTAACAACAAATTGAAAAAGGGAGTTACGGAATTCTTGGGCAAGCAAGGCTCGAAGCAAAGACTTCAACCCACTCTTCCTCTTTACACACACAATCTCAACCATCGGCGCCCTTGGGTCTTTTTTGTTTAGTATTGCAACATTCAATAAGCTAAGTATTTTTTTATTATTTAAGCTTATTTAGCTTATAAGGTCAATAGCAGCTTATTCGAAGTTGGGATTTCAGAAAGTAGTATTTTTCAAAAATAAGTATTTGTCAAAATTATTCTAAGGAAAAGTTTGTCATTTTTCAATTTCTTTTTTTATTTATTTTCATTTAATCTTTATATTTTATGTTTTAATTAATAATAAATAAATAAAAACTAAAATAAATATATTGTTTTTTTACAAAATTTTATTTTCTCGAATTGTTCGTTTTAAAATTATATTTACGTACGTAGGGTTTATTCAAGCAATTTTCATACTTAGGATCGATATTTTCATCAACTTAAGTGTTTTTACCTTATAGTGTCTTTCACTGGTTGGTAATTTTGAATAAGTTATTTTCTTGCGTATTTACCTTATTGTAACTATTTTATGCATATTTTATTTAAATTATTCATATTTTCTAGTATTTGAATATTAACGTCAACCTTAAATTACATTTTTTTTGGTTTGTAAAAATTTAAAAATAAATTTATTTCAAGTTTAAAACATATGAGAAAGTAGTTTTCTAATATCATGCAAACTCAATTGCAATTGAACAAACTTATATTCATTGAATAATATGTAAACTTTTTAAATAATTTAGTATTTATCAATAAAAGTGCAACTACCTACAATTAAATTTTATTTTGGCTACAAAATCTTCTAAAAGATTTTATGCAACATATATTGCACTATAGTATCTACTCTCTACATAATTTTTTTTGGTTTTCTTGCTCCATACATCGAGGCATCCTTATTAAAGCTTCAACTATCACAGTGTAAGCTAATCATCATTGTAACCTACTCATTCATCCTTTCGCCATCAAGTCAAGTTGCAGATCCCCATTAGAAGTGTAAGTTTTTAGTTTTTGTTTATGAAAATAAACCGTTTTATTGCTTTAAGATTCATCAAACGTATATGGTGGTTGTAAAAATCATTTACAAACTCATCGTAGGTTGCATGTGTTGTTTTTAGTAAGGGGTTATTGACAATATGATTGCTTGTGTGATTTTGAAATCCAATATGTTACAAATGGTATCAAGAGCCATGGTTTGATCATCTCTCTTACTTATCCTTGGATTTCTAGTGGTTTTATATGGTTTTTGAGTTTGAAAAAGTTTAGTGGTTTTTGCATCATTTGGATCAATTCTTGTGTTAAAGTTTGAATCTTGAGTGTACTTTTATGTTTAGAATCATTGTAAGTGCTTGGGTTTGGGTTTGGAAAGCTTGAATCACTGTGGTTGAGCTTGTTTTGGATTGAAAAGTGTGGTTTTGAAGTTTTTCATGGTAGGGACTTGAGTCTCGGAGTTCAATTTCTTCGTAGCGACTTGCTTCAGTAATTTTTAGCGAGTTGCAGAGTTAGTCGTAGCGACTTGATCGTAGCGACTTGTCTATTGAGACAAGCCGACAAATAGTACAAGTTAGTGGATTCTCCACTACGGCTAGCGACTTGGAGGGGTAGCGACTTGCTTTCATTATTCCTAGCGACTTGTACTTTTAGTTCTTAGCGATTTGACTCTTAGCGATTTGGATACTTAGCGAGTTGTTCCTTAGCAACTTGACTGTTTAGCGATTTGGTACCATATCGATTTGTGTTCAGCGACTTGGGCTTAGCGACTTGATTCACTGTAACTTGAGGTTTAGCGAGTTGCTACCTAGCGACTTGGGGATTAGCAACTTGCTTTCATTATTTCTAGCGACTTGGTTTTATTGTTCTTGGCGAGTTGTTCTATTAGCGACTTGTCTTTATAGAAATTTGGTGAATTGATGCAAGTTACTCATATCTAATATCCATCAACACAATGACATACATCATCGACCCTTAATCTCCAAAGTACTTGAACTCTATGATACCTCACGTAACAATGAAACCGTCTCGCTATTCGAATGTTTAAACATGACTGATTCAACAAATTATGATCAAAACCCTTCACATTATGAGTCAAATTTCACTGAATCACATTTATTAATGACACATGATGCAAGGCAAATGGAATGCAACATTGAGTCCTTTCAACTACTTTATCAGCACCTCAAACAAGTGTTATCCACAACTAGGGATCAAACATGCAATGCTATTTTCCGTCAGGACTTATCCACATTGACTAGAACTGTGTTGCTGAACTTAGAACAACTGAAGCTTCAAATTACCAAAAAGAAGGTATTAATGGAAGACTCGAATGCTGCACTTCAAGTAATCTACAACCAATTTCAGCCATTTATCAATGGGGAATATTCCTGTAACACCCCCAAAATCACAATGTGACAGCGGAAGACTATTTGGGGTATTACTTAGAGGATCATAGTCATAAGTTATAGAAAACGGCTCTAAAGAGACGTTTTAATAAAAGGTAGTTACCATTTCATAGAACTCAGCGTTTTGGAAACACAAAATGGAATACCACATGTTTTGAAGTTACACAAAGATAGTTTAAATATTTACTAAATGATAACTTTAATTGAAAACAACACCACTTCAAGCGTCCCATGACGCCCACTCCACGCCTTCATGATATTCTAATTAGTACCGAGATGAACATGCTTAAAAGTCAACAAAAGTTGAGTGATATTCATAGGTTTAAATAAATGGTTGAACACAAGTAAGAGATGATAATTGATTCAATACAATCACCATGGAAAACATAGATTATTATTATGCACTAAGCTCATGACACCAAACTAACCAGATACACCTAATTATCGGTGTAAGTAATAATATTGCCCTCGAGATGGAATTGCCAATTCCATAGTTAACCAATATAGTGCGCCCGGTTATTTCCTATAACCGAGTCGGGTCGTTAATTCCCATAGTACTATCCACAATATTCGCTCACTAGCAAGTGATTAATGGTTCATGATGTAAGGGACTTATGGCGTGCAACTTAGGCTATAATAATAATGATCGTGCAAGCATACGCTTAAGAAAAGACTTGTGTTCTAGTTTATAGCATGCATCTCCTCGCGGGTTTGAAAGAAATAAGTAAAGGCGAGGCTATGAACTCACCTTAGCAAATGTAATCCGAGTAGTGTAAAGTCAAGTAGTATGAGCACGGGCACCGCCACGCAACCTATAATTAGTATGGCAAGTCTTAGTTTATTGTTTTTATTCATGACTTAGTGTATTGAAAACGGTTGAAGCATCCTCAAGAGTTTGTGTTTATTAACGCTTGTGTGGCAACGGTTAAGTTTAAATAAGTTTCGAAATGCTCGTAAGTTTTTGGCTCTTGAAAAGTGCTTACGTATATAATTATATGAATATAGCCATGACGAATAAGTCCTTGGTTTGAAAGCAACCGAATGACCAAGTATGGAAAAATATTCACAAGTAAAAGGATTTGTGATGTTTCATATGTCGTCGTTAAATAATAAATATTTACGTCAAGTGTTTATAATATAAGTGTTTTTAGTTTATGATAAGTATTTATGTGTGTATGTATATTATGTTAATTTATTGGGTGATGTGTTAGAAAAGTTTATGTTATATTTCTTGTAGTTAATATTTCTTTTATCTAGTTTTTGCACTTTTAATCGTATTTATGAAAATAACTAAGTACAGAGTTTTTAACAAAAATCGGGCATGACTTAATCGTAAATATAAATTTTTCCTTATGTAAGTTGTCGCAAAATATTCCATATTAATATAATTTGTAAATTAATTTAACTAGTTAACTTATGGATTTTTATTATAAAGACATTAACTAATTCCTAAAAGTCTAAGTACTAGAAGTGTAATTTTGTCAAAGAGTTTAATAGGAAAAGAAAAGAAGGAACCAAAAAAAAAAGGAAAAGGTCAGGCGCTGGGTTTAAACCCCAGACCTCACGTTCACAAGGCAACGTCCCAACCAGTGGACTAGTTCCACTTTTGTGTTAGCTTCTCCTCACAGTGGGCTTAAATGCATGCTTAGGCTGCGTTTTCCTTTAGTAAATATTTCACAGTAGTAGGCATGCATGCGTGCATGTATTAGTACGGATTTTTAGTTGACCCTAAGTGTTTCAAAAGACAAGATGGTGGTTTAGTATCCAAATGAGTCACGAGCTCGAAGTTTATTTGTTGGGCTCGAGTAGATCACGACTTAAGTTTCGTTCAAAATGAATTAAAAACCGAAACATAGTTTGTAAATCGAGTTTGACAAGTTATTTAAAAGTCGGATAAGCTTGTGAACCAAAGTACTAGAGTACGCACTTGTCCATTATCGAGCCATTACTTACGTTTCTTTAGACTTATACTTTCTTTAGTCTCTTTTTAGTTGAAAATTCCAAATAATCTCACATTAATATATATGCGTCGATTTAGTACAAAATAAACTCTAGCTTATTTTTGAGATGTCTTCAAGTATTAACAAGTTTAAGATTACCACACAAGTTTTTAAACACAATCTTAGTATGCATGTATATGGGTCGAATGTAGGGATAAACAAGAAACACGTTTTAGTTTTTATAACTCTTAACCATAACAATACATGTTCAAGTATTAGTATATTAGCTAGCAAACCAAGAAATTACAAGTTAAATGAAGCTTTTAATTCCTTACAGTGAGTTGAGTGAGGTTCGAACAAGGAGGAGACCAAGGACAATGTTTACAACCCAAAATTGTTTCCAAGCTTTACCCAAAACTCCAAATATTAAGCTTGTTTTTACCCAAGTTTCTCCAAGACTAAAATCTTTGAATTACACTTAGTGGTTTTTGGTGAGGTTTTGTAAGTAAAATGTGTAGTAAGACTTGAGGCTCGTGGGTTTTTAAGAAGGAAAGGAGAAGGATATTGGTTAATGACCAAGAGTTTGAGCATTGATACATGCAAAGTTGATTATACTAGAACCTAGGTAGTATTAAAGGAAAACCAACAATTGGTTTGTGGTAATGGAAGTATACGGCAGCCAAGGACCAAAAAAAAAGTGAAATGTGTCTTAGTGCATGGGAAATATGCTTACTCCTCAATCATGTCTCAAAAGTCAAAGTGCTTGGTTACATGTTGGGTTTTATGTTTACTTCTCAAGCAATGTTTCAAAAGTCAATGTATTTGCAAGTTTTGAAGAGATGGGTGTACATCTTGTAGGTATATTCGGTTACAAGGAAAAAAAAAGAAAGAAAGGATCTCATTTAGGTCCAATAGTCTAGTGTTTAACAAGGTGTATGGATATTATATGTTATTAGTTAGTTCATAATGTGTAAGGTAGCATTTTCACATCTTTTTAATATGTGACACTATGAGTTGTAATTTGGGTGGTAACGTGTAAGATTATCTCAAATTCTCGTTATGTATTTCGTGTCCCGTTTGAGCTTAAATGTGGGTCACGGTGTCCCGCTTTGACGCTTTTGACCAAACGTGTAATATATAATTTTAGCATGTTTTTATAAATGTAAAATAAAATATTAATTCTAACTCGAGAAATATTTATTTGACTTTAGCCATAACTAATTGAGTGTCGGAACACGTGCGGCTCGTGAAGACAAGAAAATTTCTTGTGAGACCGATTTTAGCTATCAAGAATATCGGCATGATTAAATAAGACTACTCGGAGATGCATAAATTTTATGCAATAAAATGAAACGTACATGCTAAAATTCTCAACTTAGCTCAAATAAGTTTTGATAAACAATCTAGTTTATTAATATGAAGGTTGATGATAGTGAAATTTTACATGTGGCGGCTACAATTCCAAGATTAGACTTTGATCAACACGTGATTAATTTAGTTAAGTAACACCGTGAGGAATTTCATTCAAGAAACATAAATACTCTATTCCAAATCCATGAGTACATCAACACATTTATCCAACTTATGGATAATGTGGAAATGTACATTGGGAAGAGCCATGCTCAAGGAATGTTCAGTTGAATGTGTTGAATTGGTGTCGATTAAATTAATTTTGTTGGTACTTTATGTTAGAATCATCAAAAGTGTTTATTGGGTTGTTTTTGGATTGAAAAGTGAAGTTTATTTGGTTTTCCAAGCTAGCGACTTAGCTCTCGGAATAGTTTCTTGGTAGCGACTTGTTTCACAGCTTTGTAGCGACTTATAAAGTTAAAGCTAGCGAGTTAGAGCTAGCGAAGTTAAAGCACAAGTAGTGGAATCTCCACCACGGTAGCGACTTGTTGTAGCGACTTGGTCAAGAGTGAAGCTCTTTAATGACTTTGTCTCTAGCGACTTGTGTGTAGCGAATCGCCAAAATTTGGTTAGCGATCAATGAAGTAGTTACTACTTAGCGACTTGCTTTTAGCTTGACTTGGGATTCTAGCGACTTGGTTATCTAGCTAATTAATTGGTAGCGACTTAGTGCATTTGTTTCTAGCGACTTAGCATTTGTTTAGCGACTTAGTGCTTTATCATCTAGCGACTTGAGTGATTGTTTACGGTTTTCTTGATTTAGTAAAACCCGTTGAAAGAATCTATTTACCGGTTTAATCATAGAGTTATAAAATCCCGTATAATCTGCTAACATGTCTACCAACGTCCCTACCGTCATCTCCATCGTTGCCGAGGATGTTCAAGCACTGGCTCGGATACTCGCCCACCCATGCTTGATGAATCGACTCACGATTCTTGGGCTCAACGAATCGATTGTATTGCCTTGAAAGGAAAATGGTGTCAACATTCTCAAATCCAATGAAGGATGATGAAACCGAGACATACTGATACTAATGATGGTACACGGAATGGCTCGAGTCGAAAAGCTTGAAAGAGATTGCATTTGTTTCAAACATTGTTCTTCAAGGTCTTCCTATGCATGAGGAGAATACGATGCCATCCCAAAGAAATGATCTCTCGAGTTAATGTGATGAGGTAACCTATTTGAGCATTTCAAGATGAAACCGATGAGAGTGTCTATCACTATGTGAGATTTCATGTTAGTGATCGAATGAACTCATCCACCAAAGGATTGAAGAATACAAACTATGAGCAACTCTATGCCTTCCTCCTTCGTAATGAGAGACATGCCATGTTTGAAAAATTGATTCTCAATCGCTCAAAACCAACTGTGGAGAGACAAGTTCGCCTAATGACTCAACAAATTTTCTACTCAAACATTGGAATCACAACCAAAGCATCACAAGTCATACCTTGGATCCTATGTTCACAAGTAATGTGCTCCCGATGATTCCATAATTTTGAACTAAATGCCTATAAGGAACGGTTGCCATTTATGAACAACGTGCAAAATTTGAGTTGACCACTCGTGAGCAGGAAATGGATGACCAAGCATGCATGCAAGAATTAGAAAAAGTAATTTTAGATAAGAAGTATTGAAACAAGAATTACATTCCTTGCAAGAAAAACTTCTAAAACAGCCTAAGCAAAAACAAGAACTTCAAGAAAATGTGAAATGCTTTACAAGAATTTAATGCAAAGGAATCAAAACTCTTGAGAGATTTTTTCTAATCAAAACTTTGAAAAACAAACTTGAAAACAAGTCAGTATACGCAAGGAAACACCATTCGATCGCTTACATGATCACGAAAACATCGTGGTCTAAGCGATAAGCATAGCATCTCCTTGTAGAGGAACCAAATCCAGAGGTAATCAAAAGGCTAGAAATGCTCATAAGGTAATTTATGATGGTAATGAAGTCCTTAAGCCTAGGTGTAAACCTAGTTGCACTGAGGCACCGAGGAAGATAAGATATTAAATGAAATCACTAGGAAAAGATGAATAAGAAGCAAAATGATCCCAAATGCAAAGAGAAAACATAATCTTTCTCCTCATGATTACAAGAAGGAAACCGATTTTGAACAAGTTTAAGCCTCGACTTTGTTAACTCCGAACAAGTCTTCTGAAAATGGATTTAGATAAGGTAAGTCGAAAATATTGTAGAAACAAACCCTCCCTTCTGAAAATGCCTAGAGCAACCGTGGTATCCTCCTAATACACCTATGCATCTTGTACCTAGAACAATTGCCACTAAAAGCAAGACATTAATTAGCCAATACGTTATATTCCAACTATTTGTTGATTTGAGAAAACTTGCAAGAAAAGGATCACCCCACCGGTATAATCAAGGTGAAAGAGGTTTGAACAAATGAAAGAATGTTATTTAATCGAGGTCATGCCCTTCTTTAAACTTCTAAAAGATCACTTTGAGAGTCTTAAAAGGGGTAGAAGCCGATATTAAGGGGCTGGAAAAGGAATTTGATGCAATGGTTGGTTAGTAATTATGAGCGCAGTACTAAAATATAATGAGATTGAGAGAAAGAACTGCATACATTAAATGAGAATCTTATTCGAATGAATGTTGCTCAAGATGTGTTTTTCACCGCTCAAATTGCTCTATTAATGCTTCCAAATTTCATGAATTATCTCGGGCCCCGAAAGTCTCCCCATGATCGTGTCATCGAGCTTGAAAAACTAATTCTAAACTAAACGAGAAAAATTGAACCGATGATCACGACACGTTGGTTAAACATTTTCTAAACTAGAAGTTGAGTATTTTAATTTACAACTAAAATATCAACATCTCAAAGAAAATGTCAAAACTTCAAATATCGACATCTTCGATGCTCCAGAGTTTGATGCGTAAAAAATCTCTCAATTAAAGGGCCAAACGAACAATATGACAGTTCCCAAATGCCTCCTTTCTTTAAATTCTCGAATTCTCAAACGTTTCATCTTCAAACCTAGTAAATGCTTTTACAAAGGAAAACGAAGTTTTCTGAAGAAAATGAAAAGGTTAAACGTCCTTTCAATGAGTTGTTTGAATCAATTAAAGTCACAGAATAAAAACAACGAACAAATAACTTCATTGCAAAAGGAAATCGAGAATCAAGAGTCGTGTAAAGGGAAAATGCCAATGATCAATGAGGAGAATGTTGTATCTAAGGTTTGTTCTAGTAATAAATATGCTTTATCCCTGACATATGTCCCCCTCATCTGGAACGAACAACAAACTTGCTATTCAAACATATTTCTCATCCCTTAAGGATTGCTTAGAATGCTCACGGAGATTGTTGAAGAGATAAGCTAGAGAAACCTCATGATAATGCAATTGACATGCATGCTTATATGCCAAACGATCTCAAGAAATCTTAGAATGTTTGATCACTATATGCCCAAAGACATTAAGTGAGAGAGTTAACCCTTTGATTCCATGCTCAATGCCTAAGGCCAAACATGATATGCAATCGACTCCCAATGTTTTGAATGTGAGAGTAGTAAATTATTGAGTAGTTCAGATCAATTTTAAACTTGTACCCGATGTTTGCTTGAATCCTAACATCGATCAATCGACAATGCCCACTAGAAAATGGATGATATTGAACCCATTCTTGCAATTGTTTCTTGTCTATGTTCAACCGCAGATCGCTCAAATCGCTAACTCAGTCGCTCCAAGCATATGATCGAGACCCGTCACGGCTATGAACTTCGTGAGCAAATTCATCGGACTGTTAGATGGTAATGATCATTTCGGTGTTATTATGGGTTATGGAGATTATATTGTTGGTGATAGTGTCATCTCCGCAGTGTATTATGGAAGGTTTAGGTCATAATCTCTCTCGCTGGTCAATTATGTGATTCGATCTAGAAGTAGCCTTCAAAACATACCGCTCGTTAGAATCTTAATGGTAAGTGAACTGCTGAAAGGAACTCGTGGCTCAAACCTTTACACTATCTCTATCGTTTCACCAATCGCTTGTTAAAAGGCTTCAAAAACAAAGTCATGGTTATGGCATCGTCGTTCAATCACTTGAACTCTGGCACCATCAACGATCTTTCCGTAAAGGACTTAGTTGTAGGTTTACTTGAAATTAACCACTTAAAACCCGTATTCGGGACAAAGATTCAACCATATGCAATCAAATTAGAACTCTCGGATCCGCATAAGAAATATAATATAGGGATGAACAATCCTAACCATGAGGTGAGTAATATGCTTAAATCTAGGAATGATGAATTGGCTCTGTGAGTGTCCAACCTATTAAGGGGAAATAGGTCCTTGAGAAAGAACTTATTAGAGAACAATTCCAAGTTGATAGATCAAACAAATTCCTTCTTGGCTGACATTGATGCCCTCAAAGACCAAATTCAGGATAAGAGCTTCACTATTGTTGCCTTAAAAAATGAGCTTAGGAAATCTATTGGAAATAGGGTGAACACTAAGTTTGCAAAACCATCAACCTTGGGAAAGCCAATTGTACTGAACAACTCAAACGCATCAGTGGTTAGGGCGTTCCTCAATGCGTTTAGAACCGAAAGATCTAAGCCATCGAAATCTAAGCTTGCCTCCCAAGTTGATGCGAATACTATTTTGTCAAAACCAGTCACTTCACTATTTCATTCTGATATGATGAATAACAAACCCCGACTTAAGGTTCAAAGCCCTAAGATCATGAATATTAGGAGTTCATCTAGTTCCTATAAGAAGCATCAAATGACTGATCAATCCCCTAAGAAACAATCTAATTACCAAAAGGAACAATATCCAAAACAGGGAAGTAGCTACATTCAAATCTACTAGCAGTTGTTTCAAATGGATTCCCACTGGCAGATTATTTAAGTTTTCAGGATCCAAACGGACTTACATACCTAGATCTTGCCTTAAGTGGATGCCCACTGGAAAAATCTTCAAGAATATTGAACCTAAAGGGATCCCTATTAATGGCACGCCTAGATCAAACTATGCAACATCCAATAGTGAGATTACTCATGTTACTAACTCATCTATTTGCAATACTACATGTGCTTCTAGTGCAAAGTGTTCTCAGTCCTTTTCAGGTACAATGCTCAATTCAATCATGAACATCATGACTTGGTTTCCATCAGAAATGAAGACTGCTCACTCAGGAATTGTAACTTGTCAGAATTGATGTACCTCGTACTTTGACTCCTGTTCAACTTGGTTCAGGACTCGTTCCCTTAAATCAGTGTACAAATTAGTTTTCTCTTAAAAAAAATAATAATAAAAAAAAATTAATTAAATAAAATCAATCAAAAATCATTTTTAATTAAATCAATTTTTCCTTTACCCACAATCTGATAAAAGATATATCTCTTGTTATCGATAATATCTACGGTCCTAGAAATGTCATTCAATAATGACACGGGATCATAGATGAAGTTCGAACAAAAAATATACTCTTGTTTTATAACAGGGGGTTAGAATTCAATCAATGTTATCTCTGTTTCTCTCTGCACCTCTCTGCACCATTGTTTGATATGTATTGTGTGCTGATGCATGTTTATATCTTGCTTCGTTATTTCCTCTGTGCTAGATTGCTTATCTATGTTATGTCACTTTGGGGTACTTGTCATTGTATTCTACATGTTTTTAGAAACTGTATTTGCATGCTATCTGATAAGTTCAAGGACTGAAAGTGTTAATAGTACACAATTTGATAGATAGCGACTTGCTTTGAAATTTGATAGGTAGCGACTTGTCCTTTATCTTTTCTAGCGAGTTGCTTATTTTGCACAAGTACAGAGACTGAATGTGTTAACTTTGTAAACCTGAAATATCAACCCTTATTACCTAGCGACTTGTCTCACTTTTACCTATTTTCAAAAAAAAAAAAAAAAAAACTCTCAAAAGTTTGTTTTCTCTCGTGACTTCTTGCTAGCGATTTGTGTGTGGTAAGGTTTATGTTAATCACTTTTGTCTCAAAACATGTGAATTTTATGCATCCCCAACTCATTTTCCTTAATGATTCCATCGCTCTTGATCCTCGTCATTTGCTCTCCTCACTTAGGTTTGTGAAATGGACTCATGAAATGAATCAATTGATATATTTTTTGATGGATTAGGTGTTGTTTGGATAGATGTACTTTTGCATTTGCTTGTATTAATGGGTCTTTGAGCGAATTGTTGAATCTCTCGTATGTAGTTACTATAATGGTTACATATGTTGATTGGATTGAGATATTGCGAATGCTATGACGTGTTCTTGGTAGCGACTTACCCGATATGCTAGTGTTCTTGGTAGCGAGTTGGTTCAGAATTCATCAAGGCGAGTTATTATCTCGAATACACTTGCTAGCGCCTTAGTGATTTAATGTAGCAACTTGGCCTTGTTTCGGTTTATAGCGACTTGTATTTACAAGTTAGCGACTTACCTAAATTTTTTTCAAAAGGGCGACTTGTCACTATTTTCTCTTGTAGCGACTTGCTTTGTCAAATTGTTTAAAGCGACTTGCTGTAGGTATTTCATGCTAGCGACTTGGTTCAGGATTACTTGTAGCGATTTGTATTGACAAATTGCTCTTAGCGACTTGCTATAACATTATTGTTTAAGCAATTTGTATCTGGTTCCTCTTGCAGCAACCTGAATTAACAACTTGTTTAAGAAATCTGTTATAACATTTCCGTAATAGCAACTTGTCTCATGAAATCCTATTATAGCAACTTTGCTCTTCACATTTTTTACCCAAATCAACTTGTGTCTTGAAAAACTTTGTCAACATGATGTGTTACTTTGAAAATTACAAAAGTTACTCAATCTACTTCCTATGCAAGTCAATCTAACTATCTGTAATCTATCATGGGTGCCACTCATTGTGTTTTTGTCATGAAATTGCCTTAAAAATTGCTTTAACAAACCACATCTAAACTAACATGCTCTCAATCATTGGTGTTGTATGTGTGTATCTTTAGATCATCAATGGCAAACACAACCTCATCTGAGAACCTTGATACCTCTGCTCCACCCACAGTTCTTATAGACAATGAAATTCTTCCTGTAGACAAATGGGTAGAGATTGGGAAAAGTAATCATTATGTGACATGGAAAGGATTCAACAAAATCCAATCTTCAAAGTGGCAATTGATATTCTTAAGAACACAAATTTCTTTAGTGCCCTAACCAAACAATGCACGATCCCTTCCATTTACCTACAACAATTTTGGAACACCATCACTTGGGACAAGATCACTGCCACTTATTCCTGCGAGCTTGATGATAAGAAATTTGAAATCACATATCACATTCTCAGTAAGGCCCTAGGAATCACACCATGTGACCCTACCATACAATCTGTCCCTCCACCTAGTGCGGATGAGCTAATAGTCTTTCTAATTGGTTTGGGATATCAAGTTGGCATAACAAGGTCTTCAGATATCATCACAGGACACATGTATCAACCTTGGAGAGCCATGACAACTATTCTTAACTTATGCTTGTCGGGCAAAACCTCAGGGTTCGATAAAGTAAGGATCCATATTCTGCAAATCCTAAGGGGTCTCATCAATGGGGTGAACATTAATGTCTCGGAACGCATTTGGGAAGAATTCTCGTTGTCAATGCACACATTCATCACCGATAGAACAAATGTTCAGAATCAAGCTCAAGGAAGAAAGAAAGTACACAAACTTGTGATTCCTAGCATCAGATTCTCGAAACTTGTCATCCAGTACTTGCAACAGACACATAACTTCAATCCTAGGAGTGAATCAGCCCTTCATAATGTTAAGGATGAATTTGTTCTGGGTAACCTCAAGTATATTGCTAGAGGTGTCAATAAACAGATCTTTGGATTGGCAATTCCTGATGTTCTTCTCACTGATGATATTAAGAAGACTGACCACTTCAAATTATACAAGAAAAGAGCATCCAGATCCAATGTTGATGACTCTCCCACTCCATCACAACCCAAAGCTACAAAATCCACTTCAAGTACAAAGACCTCATATGTTGCCCTTCCCAATAAGAGACGTGACAGATCACATCCTACTGACACTTCTTCAAAGAAGCAGAAACAGAGAAAGAATGATGCGGAAAAGGAAACGTAGAGGAACCGAGACACCAAAGGGTGACAAGAATTGGTTGATGAAGACGAGGCTAATTTGCGGCAAGGAATTCAACAAAGCACAGAAAGCTCGAACATGAGACCACCACTTGAGGTGTCGTGTTAAGAGAACTGAACCGAGCCATGCCAAACAACCCAATCACACAAGACAAAGGAAAAGGATTGTTGGTGTGGATACCGAACAAGTTGCTCACATGCTTCTAACCTTCTCCTCTTTACCATCAAGAACTACCACTCAATTTGAGTCAAGAAAAGAAGTGTTGAATCATCTTCACCAAGAACAATCTGGATTGGAAAAGGAGGTATCCAAGCACGAAGAAACTCCTGCATCAAGTGATACCCAATCGATCATAATGATGATGAAGAGTTGCGTAAAGACTTCACAGAGAACCTTGAGTCGA
Source organism: Chrysanthemum lavandulifolium (assembly GCA_022545495.1). NCBI lineage: Eukaryota > Viridiplantae > Streptophyta > Magnoliopsida > Asterales > Asteraceae > Chrysanthemum > Chrysanthemum lavandulifolium. The sequence goes on along the minus strand of CM040243.1, from coordinate 107,463,930 downwards.
GATCCGATGAAACCAGGCATATGAAGGAACCTATGATGTCTACTTATTCTCTATCCTCATTGAAGAATCTAGATACATACCTCTTTCGGTGATCGCTTTATAAATGACAAACCCTCGGACAATCGAGACTCTTAAGCAAGGTAATGAGAAAGAGGAAGTAGAGTCCATGTTTACCGTCGACATACAACAAGACACTTCAACCATCCTCCTATGTCGCAAGACTGCCTCATATAACCGTACTTCCACCTCCCAAACCCGCTAATGATCCATCAACAGTTGTCACCATCAGTGAAACCATCACTCCTCCTGCCTCACCTCCTCCTGTCAAAACGACTAAGCAATTACTCGAAGAGGCTATGACACGTATTGCGACTATTGAGAAGCACTTTCCTATTGCCATCAATAATCTTGATAGTCGTGTCAAAAAGCTGGAGAATCTTAACCTCAATGAGATTGTAACAAAGGCAATAGAAGCAGATATTAAATATGCGGTTGAATGGGCAATGAAGGCTCCATTACTTCAGCGATTCAAAGACTTGCCAATCTCTGACATGAGATCAGTTCTCTCAGAAAGAATGTATGAAGTAGGAGAGCATCTGGACAATACGCATAAGAAGTTATACGAAGCACTCGAGGAATCGATGAGGCTTGATAACTATCAGCGGTTTGTAGAGGATGTACGTGAAAGGGAAGATAAGAAGAAAAGAAATATTGTTCTGATGAAATCAAAGGATAAGTCTGGAGGTCCCAAGCCACCACCACCTCCTTCACCTCCAACCGGAGGAGCTGGAACTTCGGGGTGGTGGATCTTCTAATACAACCTCTACACCTCCACCACAGCCACCATCATCATCACAAAAACCTTCCAATCAATCTAGTCCATCCGGAGATTAGGGAACTCATAAGAAATCTGCAGCTTGGACCACGGTTGATTCAAGGTTCACACCCACAGTTTCTTCTATTCCTAAAGATCAAGTGCTTCATGAAGAATCATATGTCATGGCAGAGTCAGAATCCGATGACGATGATGCATCCACAAAACACATCCCAAGCCGTCTCAAGATGATTGGTTTGATGCATATGTTTGAATTGAACGCCTAAAACCACTAGAGTTGCACCCTCTAAAGACATGACTCAAAGCTGGCTCACTAAAGAGAGACCTCAAACTCCAGAACCTTCATGGTTCATCCCAGAGTCTGAATCGATGATTCCTGACAACAACTGGGCCTCAACAATCACTACCAACTATGAAGCGCTAGCTGAAGACTCACTTCTTCACATCACAGGAGATATGGGCAGCTTTATCAAGTGGTTTTGTGAATCTCGTCCATCACTCCAAAGGATCTTGAAGGACAAGCATTCAAAATTGTCAAGGTTTTTCACTCAGATGCCAATCAGCTCCAATACCAAATGGAATAATGTCATAAGATGCTGAGTGATCAAGTCAGTGAGTAGATCACCGTTTCAATGTGAACATGCCTCTTCCTCTCGATTGGTGAACACGGACAAATGACCATTCAATCGAGTTATTTTCAACCATGACCGAATATCTATGTGCTCAAACTTACGAAAGAAGACCAAATTTATCGATTTCAAGATGAAAGTCGCTACCTACACCGATCGTGGTCTTGAACAGATGGTACCGGATCAATTCGGGTGACAATGAACAAAAGTATGACATTGTCACCTCATATGGCATTTCTCATTGGTGGTTCAAGAAGAAGAAATTCTACATTGACCGACATAGTGCTAACAAGAGTCGTGAAGTCGTTTCGATCCAAGCTTCGCATTCTAAGTGTCATCAATATACGAGATCTTCTCAATCTATGGCTATGATTACTTGAAGATTGTTCTTCAAGAGCGATTTGAAAGAGTATGTTATTGAAGATAACGACTTCAAACACTTGATGCCAAATGACTTTGAAGATCTCTACCTTCCGAACCTACAAGGACACCTTGACCACCTTCCGGTTCGTGAGAAGGCTCTCTCTCTCATCAATCTACGGATCGAGGCTTGGTCATTCGAAAGAGTTGAGGATTTTAGCTAGGAATGGAAAGCTACTGCACCACGTCAACCTTACAAGACCACAATGGGAATCCTCGGGACATGAATTTCATCACGAATATAAAGTGATTGACACTCCTAGAGCCATCATCTTTCACCGATGACACGGGTCAAGAATGCTAATGAGGCTATGCGAGCTATACAAGTTCGGTGATGGTACACTCGGGATGGTTGAAAAGAATTGAACTCAAGAGTGAAGGAAATCAAAATTGACCTGCCGTGGAACAAAACAAAATTACGGTCGGAACAGATTTAAAGATGTGAAGAGTTTGTGGTCGCAATTGGTAGAAGACTTAAGACTAGAATGATTTATCGCAGCCTTGAAAGTTTTGTGGGTGGTAGACTACGTGAAGGTCACTACAAGCTGCTTCAAAGAACCGAATGAAGACATCTTCCGGAAGTAGCTTCTGTTTTGCATTTTTGTTATGTAAAATGTGGTGTATGTAATATGAACGACTATAATGTATGTAGTAATGATAGGTTATGTATTGTGGATTCCCTTTTATCTAAAGGGAACTTCGATAGTCCACTTCGCATCATATAAACCGACACATTTTCTCCTACAAAGTTTTATTTCATACATATTTAAATCACTTGAGATCCAAAATCTCAAAGGATTTGAAATTTTTGATCGGGGGAGAAAATGTGATATAAATATGAAAGATGATTAAAGGTGACCATTTATGTCTCAAAGTGCATAATGCTCTCTAATATGTGCTAAACTCTTTTTCGAATCTCGAAGCATATATTGAGGGGGAGCATTTCAAAAGAAAACAAACTTTCAAGGTACAAAGATTTCTATGTTTCAACATAATGTACCTTGATTGATTTTCTAATGGTTTCTTAAAGGATTTTGTGATCGTGGATGTACTTCAAAGAACTCTTCCTCTATGTGATAAAACTATTTCATATCCTATGCACATATTGAGGGGGAGAATTTACCAAAGAAAATCAAATGGCTTTTTCCATGGAAATTATGATCAAGAATTTATTTCAAAAGAACTTTTGCCTCTATGTGCTAAACAATTTATAAAATCATATGCACATGTTGAGGGGGAGCATTTCTAAATGATCAAAAACAATTAAGGTACAAAATGTTTTGATTTTATATCACAAGTACCTTGATTGGATTTTCCAAATGATTTTTCGATTGGTTTCGAGAAGGAATGAACTGTACCAAAAGACCGACCATTTTACTTTATGTATGGAGTTATAAGGATGGTGAGGTTAGGTATTCATTCCCACGATCCGCCAGAACCGGTGGGATCTACACAGGGACAATCCACTAGATAGTGTAGAGTCCTTAGGTATGATGAAAAAAAGGAGAAAAGTGAGATATGGGAAGAGTGCGGACTGAGATAGAGCTAGAATCGAATAAACCCAACAAGGTTCTAGTTGTGAAGTCTTGGTAAGCACCAAGGGTTGAAGAATCAAAAAATGAATATGAAAAGGATGAAAAGAAATAGCCCTCCATTAATTCAACCTTAGGGCGTGCACGGGTTCATTACATATACTACCGGTGGTTACCAAGGTAACGCCGGATTGAAGACAAGACGTCATGGACCCAAGGACGACCGCACTAAACTTCTCAAGCTACTCAAGTTCCTCTTAAAAAGGCTTGTTTCATTCTCACGGGGAACCGACATAATCTATCAATTTTCTCTTAGAGATTGTTGATATTGAAGAAGGAGACCTTCTCCCTAGTCTCCAGCATAGGAACCAAATGTGTACTTTTGAGTCTAGAGCCAAGATATCATCAAATAAATCTCATTAGGACACTGTCTATGAAGACTCTCCGTTTCACACAATGTGGAAAGAGAGATTATATCTCATGAGTCCTACGCATTATCCTTGTGGTATTGCTAGAACATCTGAGTGATATGCAAACATATTTACAATGAAGATGGAAAGCCTTCTGGAGCCAACATCAAACAAGCTCCTGGTGGGTGGCATGTGAGATCTATCCAATAGATCAACCATGTGACAACTGAACAAAAACAATGGAGCGATTCAATCTTTGAATCAATCTCGGTTCAAAGTTATAGATTGACGGATACCTTTGAAAACCGGTCGTTGTGCTTAAAACTCATTTCTTTAGCACATCGATCGTGTACTAATATTTCAAAATAAAAGGTGTTTATGATTGATAATTGATTTTCATTAAAACCTTCGTTGTATTGCAAAAACAATTTATATTGAGCGAGACATGATTGTTTTCAAATCTCTTTTCATCAATCGGTGAATCTCGATTACCGGGTTTACTCACTCGCGTTGTCTTCTTTGAGACGTTCGGTTTGAGAACAACAGAGCGCATTGCGAAACCTGTCAAGGAAATTCTTGATTTATACGATCGCAGCGGTACTTGTACCGATCAACGGGGAACCGTGGGCCGTGTACCTCAACTTAATGAAAGTGATCAAAGACACTTTCGCACTTTGTTGCTAATCGCTGTATGCAGTACGCCCGACGCTTGGCGGTGATCGGAATGAAGCGATCAATCCATAGCCGCATGCTCACTCAAACACATTCAATTCTAAAGAAATCATGATTAGTGCATCAATGACTCGATATTTTCATTCCATGCTTCGCTCACTGCCGCAAATATCATGAATCAACTAAAGCTTCCGCTACTCTGATAAGAAGTAATCATGATCCAGAATGTGAGCATGTCGGTCCAAATGTCACAACATCATATGTTGGCAACACAACAATGGGTGATGTTGAGATTAACTGTGGCTGATGATCTCTATTTAAGCTCAAAGGTCATCAATGTGGATCAGCTCTGTAACCTCCACGATTTGATGTCTACGAGCTCAAGATTAAAGATTAAATAGAATGCTAGGATTCACAATGTAAATCATGGGGTGACCTCCCTTAGAAGGAGATTGTTAGGAATTGGAAATTCTATTGTGAAGCATCGGTCACCCCAAGTATAATCTAGCTTAAGTTAGCTCAGACATATCGTTCATTATGTTATTTGTTAGTCGGTTATTAGCATAGTTTAGTCTAGTGCAACACTAGTAGAGGAAGGACCGGTCTTTACCCATTGTATGCTCGATCCACGGCCGTAGGAGGCGATAACTTTAGAGAATATCCTCTCCCAAGGGAGAGGGTTGGATGTTCATTTGGAATCTAACATTCCATGAGTTTCTCTTACTAGAATATCCCACTTTCTCTCTCTAAAACCATATAATTATACGCCCATATTTGTGATTGCTTGTGTGATTGTGAAATCCAATATGTTACAATAACAATATGATTGTTAGATCAATGATGCTGACCATTTATGTTAGAATAGGTCTATATTCATTGTGATATATCTTTACAACTTACTATGGTTTGGGATAGGCTTTTATCAAAGGTTTTATGTGTTGTAGTTACTAACTCTGATATGAGATCAAAATTGGCTGAAGTTATATACTTTTTATCTATTAAGGTTATTAGATTAATGTTCATTAGATATTATGTTAGAATATGCCTAAAGCAAATATCATTTACTTTTGATTGAAAGTATGGTTTGAAATAAAGTTTGATCAAAGGTTGCATGTGTTGGTTTATATAAACATTATACGACACAATATATGATTTAAATTTGGTACTTTGTACTTATTAACGTTGTTATGTAAATGATCCACTTTGATCAAAGTTTGCCTTTGTAGGTGTTGGTAAGGATTATTTGACACAAAATATGATTTTTATTTTGTACTTTGTATTCGAGAATTTTGTTATGTAAATGATCGTAATTCCTAATGATATCGAACTTGGTTTAACGATATACTTTCTATGTATTAAGGTTGCTACATTAATGAACAACATGATTGTATGTTACAATATCAATAAATCGATGTCATATAGTTTGTATCGCTTTTAGATACACTTTAATCAAAGGTTACATGTATTGTTGTTTAGTGATATGTTCACAGAAGTATAATACGTTTGTATATAATAATTTTTTTACTACATCTTATGCTTATGACGATTTTTAGGATATACTCTTATGTATATGCTCTGTTTTAGATCAATTAACAACAGATGTTATGTTACAATTGGAACAAATATGATCTTATATAGTAAGTATCATTTTTAGATACACTTTGATCAAAGGTTACATGTGTTGTTGTTAAGTCATATGTTAACAGAAGTATAATACTTTTTTATATATGTAAATGCTCTGTTATTCCTTTTGTATTTTATAAAAAATGTTTTTAGAAAATATACTTGTTTGTGCAGGGAAGTATGTGTATCGAGTTTGTGATTCAGCAAGATGAAGAGCACTTTTCAGAGTTTCAGGTACTTATAAACTTCATTCCACAAATCTGAAACATATAATTTGGTGTTTTATTAATAAACATTTTTAATTTGTTTTTATTTATTTGGGTTTTAGATGTTACCTGAATTTTACAACTTAGAAGCGTACCATGGTAATATTGACATATACATCATTTCACCTGATGGATATCGTTTCAAGGTCGAGTTGGTTAGGCCTCGTGATGGACAATGGTATTTGACCGGTCCAAAATGGACTGAATTTTGCAACCGCAGCTTATCTTTAGATGTCCACTTGTTGCATTTCATTGAAGAAGGAGAGGATTCCTTTTATGTGACTGGATATTTACGTAATGGTAAAGAAGTGGCTGGTTATGATGGCGGTGTCTACTTTTTCAAGGTTTAAAACTTATGTTCTTCCGGATCCTCGCTTGCAGGTGTTGAATCTCAAACAGCTTTATTTAATGTTTTTAAAAAACTTACGTGTTGATACTATACAATATATTTACAATTTGAAATTTATTATTATGGTATACATTCCTACAGACAATTCCATCTGAGGTTCTTCCAGGGCTAGAGGAACTCGATGTCGTTACTATCATAGCAAATGGTGAAATTTACCCATGTCATGTTAGGTGTGAAGCAGTTTTGTTAAATACTGGAACATTTTTTTATCGGTTGTTGGGTGAATCATGGAACACAATGGTCGACGATATAGAGTGAAGCCGAACTGTGTGTGTCATAACCAAGAACGGGGAAATCAACGTGGTCGATGCTTTTAATGTCGATGGTACCATGATTACCGGATACTATACAAAGGAGCACCTACATTAAGGAGGCAAGAACTTCACTAGAGTGGCATGAAGAGAGTATGTATTTTATGTTTTATTAACTAATTACATCTGTTTAATTAATAACATTCTTAACATATACAATACATACTTGATGTGTGAAGATGATCGGATGAACCATATCGCTTATTGGCCATCTCTCACATGGACCATTTTGGAGAGTATGATAGGTCCTTCTACAAAGCATATGCAGCCATTCAATGCTACAACAGATTGGTAAATTTTGTTTAATTCTATGGTTATACAATTTTTAAGAGTGAAAATAGTTGCTTATTACTAATTACAATATGTAAATTTATAGGCAATTCCAGCTAAATTCCTTAGTACTTATCCAATGCATATGTATGATCGAGCCCTTATTATACACCGAGAATATCGTCAGGAGATGAAAGTGCGCATGTAACCTCACAATGAAGATCATGAAAGAAACAATCATGTCAATGTGCACGGGAAGTGGAAGCAACTTGCTGCAAGATGTGGATTTCCTTACACCAAGATTATTCGCTTCAAATATATATCCAATGGTGAAGATTTGGATGTTGAAGATGGCCAGAACACACAATTTCCAATATTCCATATTTGCTAAAAATTAACATCTACCTGTTTAAATATTGCTCCTTATGGTTAAATATGTTTAAAACAAACTACTTTATTTGGTATTTTGTGTTTTGTAATTAAGACATATGTTTGGTAATTATCATTAGGTATGTTAAATGAATTTATGTGCAATATTAATTATGTAGTATTTACTTTGGTTTCTTTTAATATGTGTGGAAAACTTACTATATGAATTATTAACTATAGTTATCTTGTAATTATACCTAATTTTTTTATGGTTATGATGTGGCGATTAATAACATATTATTCTAATTATTACACTAATTGCGAGTGCATACCACCGATTTCCTTGACAAACATCCAATGCATACTTATAAAAAGTGTTTCATAAGACACAAAGACATAGTATATGAGATGCGTATAAAAATGGTACTTCATTTAGAAAATCCCCGATCGAACACACCATGTAAACATTCATGGGGAATGGAAGTCACACCTCGAGTTCTGACCTGAACATGACCATCAATCATACAATTTCCCTCTACATCAAGAAAGAAAATATCGTGTATGTTTATGAAAAGCATGAAATTGTACATCAAACGATGCAAAGTTTCAAAGTCGGTCCGTCCAAATAGACCCTTTTTCTCCATATCGCCAGAAATCTTATCTCGAGTTCAATCAATGCTAAGGTTGAAGTACATGTTGAATCGGAGGAGTTGAATGGTCACGACACGGTATTCCACGTGTTTCATGTATGTTAGAAAATGATTTTGTGAAATAGGTTGGTTATCTTTTGTGCACAACGGATTGTTTTACTCTTTTGTAATTTGGAACATTGAAGCAACTGTTCCCTTGCAAGAAATCGTAAGTTCTCTCACGCATGGCGTAAGAAAACCTAAAAAACAATTAAGCACGAAATCAATGAAGATCGAGAGTATAGGGTCTCCCCGTCAGTATGTCCCAAATGAAATGTGCAATGGATTATCAAACGCCGTAGTGATCGGGAGATTGGACGGAAAAGAGAATTTGGAATTATTATAACTACGGAGAAAGGACATAAACTACAAGGGCTAAAATGAAAATAAAGGGAATTAAAAGATTAAAATATTAAATAAACGCTATCACTATTTTTAAAGTGATGAACGTTTAAAACTTAAAACTAAAACTTACGTTTAAATTAAAAATACGTAAACGTCTAAATAAAAACGTGAAATCGAGAAATAAAAGTCCTAAAAATATGAAAAATACATTTTACAATCCTAATGATAAAGAAAATTTTTAGAAAAGAAAATTATTTTAAAACTAATTATCTAATTAAAACTATTTTTAACTATTAATTAATTACCTAAAATACAAGAAAATAGGAAATTAAGCTAGATAAATAAGATTAAGACTTGGAAAAGTCTAAAATATCAAACTAGACTTTTCAAAACTATTTTCGTATTTTTATGACTATTTTCTATTTTCTATGAATTTTAAACTATTTAAAACTAATTAAATTACTAAAATACAAATTTAACTAAGAAAATCTAGAAAAATACTTTTTGGGTTTTATATTTATCTTAACTTAATAAAAATGAAAATTATTTTTGAACCTTTTCTAATTTTTTGTATTAAATGCTATTTAAAAGTGCTAAAAACCAATAAAAATCAAGAAAAATAGTAAAACAACTTAGAAAAATCGAAAATTTAGGAAACTCTAAAATAATACTAGGAAGCTAGGAAAATTGAAAAACATGGGCTTATATGAAGGAATCTAGTTACAGAATGAAATGGCTTATAAATAAGCGATTCAAAATAAGCTGAAGCTATATAGTTGAACCAAATGATCACGGGACCTATATTATACTAAAACCACTATGAAGCAACCTAATTAAGCTACTCTAACCTAATGGAAATCAGAAAGCAAGCCTTTGGTGAGAATCACTTAAATCTAAAACAGTTTCTACCTCCTACTTGCGACTTAAAAATAAGTCGCTAAATAAACTAAAACCTAAATCGGATGTGGAATCCTAGAGTAGACACGGCAAGGGACAAGTAAACCAAAAATCGAGACCTTGCCAAGCTCAAATGAGCTTGTGCAAGGGCGCAAGTTCCACTCAAAACACCGCAAACAATTGCTCGCACGGGCATTACTCGATCCTTTCGACTTAAAAATAAGCCACCGAATAGACTAGAAACCTAAAACCAGATGTTGCACTCTAAAGTTGACCTAGCAAAGACCTTATAAACTAAATATCAGACCTAGATTACTTGAAGTGAAGACTATGCAGTGTCTGCAAGTTTTAAAGAAATTGATTTGTTGCAAACTTTTGACTTTTGAGAAAGCTGAAAATTTGACTTTATCCAACTTTGATTCAAAGTTTTTGACTGAGCTAAATGTTATAAGATGAAAGAGAACTAATGCAAGCTAAATCTAGGTATATTAAACACAAAACAAGAATTTGATTAGCTAAAATCTTGACAGTAGGCAGTTTCAGGTAGATTAATGGAATTGTTGACTTTTGTTGTTAGCAGGCACAGGTTGTGACTCAATTGAGTCTCAAATGACTAATCAAACATGAACTAACAGGAAACACCCACTGTCTAGACCTATGATAGCATTTTGACAGCAAATCCAAACACTCTAGATTCCAATTGTTTAGCAACTAAAATGACAGGGACATTACACTAGCTTGTACCAAGGATCACACCGAGCTTAATCATATTTAATATAACTAAATAGACACATTTACACTAATGAAGACCAAAGATAACCGGACAAGCAAAATTGAAAATTTACTTGAAATGAAAAGTGATATATAAACTCACTTAGTTGTCCGGATGGTGCAGCCAAACCGAACCCAAATCCTATTCTATCCTATCTATTTCACACCATATTCATCCTCTGCATCCACCAAATCCATCACCATTCCATTTTGAGCTTTTGTTGACTTATGTTGACTTTTCCAAAAGCGCTTAAAACTTAAAGGTAAACTTATGAAAAGCTAAGATAAGCTTAGATAGACTGATTTGAGTTTAAAAACAAGCTTCAGGAGCTTAATGATAAGAACTAAAACCGAGATTATCAACAAGATGGTGGAAACTTGGAATTTAGATTAAAGATTTGGATTAATGTTCACAACATATTACAAAGATGTTAAAACTTAGATTTGATACGGAAAACTAAAATTACAACATTTCTTTACTAAACTAAGACATTTAAGTAAAAGCGATATTAAAGGAAAAAAATAAAAACTAGCTAACTGCTTTCATCTTCTCTTCCTTTTATAGCTCCGGATGTTTCTCTTTCATCTCTTGATCAATCCCAACAAGAATCTCCACCAATGGATGATTCTAGCCTTTGATAGGTTTTGGCGGAAACTTGGTTCAAGACAACTGGGACAGGGACAAGGAGTAATTAATGTGGTTTTAGAGGTAGGTGAGGAGGGGGGACAAAGTGAGGTGATAGGGGAGCAAAGTTGTTGGTGGCTGGAGGAGGGGGGGTGCAGGCTACTTTGTCGGGGAAGACAAGTATAGGGGCGGGTTTTGGTTTAAACAATGGGTGGGTTGTTGGGTTGGTCGGGTCATAGGATTGGACGGGTTATATGAATTGGGCCAGGGGTAAGGTATTGGGCTTGGGTATTAAATAGGGTCCGGATGGTTTGTAGAAATATTACACAGGACCAAACATGTAAATCTTTGAAAGATGAGGACCCAATCAGAATTATGAAAATGTAATCCAAGGACTAATGTTGCCAACTTTTAATAGACCAAGGTCTAATTTGACACTTTGAAAATTTCAAGGACTAATATTGACCAATTTGGATTTTCGAGGACTAAACGTAATTTTCTCAAAACTTTTAGATTTTTCACCAAAGGACTAAATATGACAATTTGTGATTTTAAAAGACCTTTGGTGACTTTTCTTTGAAATTTTGGCTCGGGGACTATTTTTGACAATTTTATAAACTTGGGGACTAAAGCGCAATTTTGCAAATTTGATATGTTTTTCATCCGATTTTGATATTTTGCATTTAAAACACATAAAACACCGATTTGTGATATTTTGATCATTTTTATGTGTTTACAGTGTTTTCGAGATGATTTTGCAGGTTTATTTTGTACAAAATGATGAGTATTTAGAGACTCATCAATCCCCATTCGAGATATTGCTAGTCCCTAGCAATGATTTGAGAAAACATAATGGATTTTAATCTCTTTACCAAAAGCCATTACTTACGGAGTAGCCAAATGTTTCATTCAAGTAAGAACCATGGTACAAATAACCATGTGATTTTGAGCAAACCACCGACTTTCAACGGTTTGATTTTGTCTTTACGAGCCGTACCTTACGGACTAGCCAACTCTTAGATAAATTATCGATTATTATCTTTGGTGAGTGATTACCAATTATGGTTTTTCCATTGCCTTTACCACAAGCCATAATCTTGCGGGCTAGCCAACTCTTTACTTTTTAGGATATGGTGAGTTGAATACCATAGAATTTTGGGCAAATTGCAAGCCATATAAACGGATTTGAGATATCTTTACCAAGAGCCGTTTGCTCTGGATTAGCCAATCCTTTTGTCTTCTGAGACATGGCGGATGATAACCAAATGAGAAAGTGTAAATACTTACTCCAAAAAAAAAAAAAATTTTGGCCAAAAATGGGGGAATTGGTATAATTATATGATAAAATTAGTGAGAATTCCCCCACTTAGAAATGAATATTGCCCTCAATATTCAAAGTACCGCGGTTATGCGAAACAAAGAACGTGAAAGGGAAATACTATGGCCATTATTTAGAAAAGATTTTTTTTTTTTTTTTTTTTTTTTTTTGAAACATGTGGCAACTCCCCACACTAGGGTGGTAGAAAGAGGTGAGAAGACGAAATATGGGTGAAAACCCATATGGCATGCTCTTGTTTTTGATTCCCGAGTCGCTAGCTTGACTCGACCCAATTCATTGGTTCATGGGGAAGCAAAGTGGAAGAAACAATCTCCATCGGACTTTCATTCAAGATGTTTGGATAAACATTGAAGTACGTGAAAGTTCCACACCGACGAGATATGAAAGAAAGACCCGGCTCAAAAATGATATATGGAAATGCAGGGATCAAAGATAATGTCTTCATTCCGAAGGAGTGAAGAACAGAGAGAAGTCACGGGATAGGTGAAGAAGAGATAGAAAATCATGATAAACATCATGACTAACTCATCTTCATCTATAGGAGATCCATAATTTCGGATTATGAATCTCAACATTTAAGCTTATGTGATCAAGACAAATCTCGGGCCAATGTCTAGATCAAAGTAGAATTTATCATACTCCGGAGAGATATGATATGAGTGAGTTCACGGAGAACTCCTCAAAGGTGAATGAATCATACTGAGAATTGATATGAGTGAGTTCACCGCTTGTCCTCCACCGTAAATGATTCATAATCGGGAGAGAATTATGAGAATGAGAGTAGTGCGCCACTAATCTTCTCTCCATAGTATCAAAAGCAGAGGCTTTCATTTCGGGAATAGAATCATCGAAAGAATGTCACTACCCTAATTTAGGAGATGAAATCGGTTTCTCTTTGAAAGCCTCGATTTTAGAAATGAGAAGACCGACATTCGATAATGTTGCTGAAGAGCTTCATCTTTGATTTCGATGTCGATAACTTCATCATTCTCTTCTTCTAAGCTAACAAGCTCGGAAGGTGAATCTTCCATAAATGATGTCTCCACAAGATAACGAATCATCATCATCAGAATCGGAGGACATCTCAACATGATCATTTTGGAAGACAAGAGGAGGAGGATATCACACACATGATCAAGAATTCCTCGTGACTCTCACGGGATTGGGACAAGGTCCTCAACACTAGACTTTATGAATTCGTCCGATTCCTTTTCGGAATAGTGTCGAGATGCTCGTCCCCCATGATAGGAGAGTGAGTGTGAATCTCGGTGTGATAGCGTTGTTTGAGATGGAATCTCAAGCTAGGAATATCAATGGCCGAGAAGTTGAGAATATTTCTTTAAAGGATAAAACCCTCCTCGTCATCATCATCAGTATTTAAGAATTGGGAGCTACTGCAGGCTGCTCATGGGGCTAATGATTCTTCCATGGATTGGCGGGCCTCAAGCTGTTGAAGCAATTCTCCCATGGTCTTTTCACCACTCACTTGATTCTTAAAATTACTCATCATTCCTCAAGTGTTTTGATTGGGATTCAAGTTCGGTGGGAATTTCTTGAAACAACGGAAGGCAGTGGAGTTCGAGGCTGTCGTATGAATCTTTGTGGAGGTTGGAAATTGTCACACATGTGAGAATCATAATTGTTACAAGGCTGGGATTCCTGTTTGACAATCAAAAGTAGAATGAGGACCTCCACAGATGTCATGACATAAACTGTTGAGTTTGGATGGTGAATCATATGGATTTTGGTCATAACCAAAGTTCGAGCATCATTGGAAAGCGTTCATAAACAAGCGTGTTTCGGATTGACACTCAAATCCTTGGTGAGGACCTCCACAAAATTCTAGTATTGTTGATTATATGATAAATCGGTGTGGTGGGTAATTAGAAAAGTTTGAGGTCGTTAAATGAGTTACGATTAGGATCATAATCAAATGAATTCCTTGAACCACAAAACAAACAACTCCGTTATGAATATCATTACCACATTGCACACATGTACACAACGACGGTGGTGAACCATGAGAGCTCACCTACAACCAGCACAAGGAATAAGCGATTGCATTTGATAGTTATGAAGAGGAATCGGTTTATTCAAGGATCAACAAAACCAACATGGTGATCCGGAATGACTATCAAGTCTCGAAGAACATTGAAAATCTAGAGGTGAGACAAGTGGTGTGCTCGAGGCTAGCAATTTCCACCACTTCCGTTATGGTCTCGTTTCGGTTCTTGAGAAGCGTGAAGATTAGGCAAGTCATTCTTGCTAGTCAGAGTGTTTGAATGGGTTCATCGTAATCAATTCTAATTCTCGACCTTTTTTCATCGGTTTGAATTTGTTCGATTAGATTTGGACTCTATCTTGAAAGAAAGTGTCCTCGTAATCCTCGATGGGTGTTGGGGTAGCTCAAGCGTTTGAGCGGTTTGTCAAGATTAGAATGTATTTCGAGTTGTGGCGGGTGGTCGAAATAACTTTGAAAAGCATTTTGATGGATAGTTACACGAATTGCAAAATTCGCTTGAACTAGGACCTCCACACCGCACACACATTTGATGATGAAGTTGAGAATTCGACATAAGTTTAAACATATAGAGGATTAAGAGAATCAAATGGTTGAGAGGATCTGAAGAATAGAATTATTTTGGAAAGAGGGTAAGAAAGCAATGAAAACATATAAGAACAATGAGAAAATATTTTGTGTTTTGATTTTTATAAGAAAATATAAACATATCTGAGATGGATGGTATGAACAAAGAGTGAATATTCAAATAACTAATCTGCTAGACGTAAGACAATAAGCCCTTACAACTCCCGTGGCATAAAATTAATTGATCTTGAAACCAAGTCAGTTCTCTCACATGGCGTAAGAAAACCTAAAACAGCTTAAGCACGAAATCAATGAAGATCGGGAGAGTATAGGGTCTCCCGGTCGTTATGTCCCAGTGATGCAGCGATGGATTATCAAACGTGTAGTGATCGGAGATTTGGACGGAAAGAGAATTTGGAATTATTATAACTACGGAGAAAGGACATAAACTACAAGGGCTAAAATGAAAATAAAAGGGAATTAAAAGATTAAAATATTAAATAAACGCTATCACTATTTTTAAAGTGATGAGCGTTTAAAACTTAAAACTAAAACTTACGTTTAAATTAAAATAAATAAACGTCATGCAAATAAAAACGTGAAATCTGAGAAATAAAAGTCCTAAAAATATGAAAATACATTTTTACAATCCTAATGATAAAAGAAAATTTTTAGAAAAAGAAAATTATTTTAAAACTAATTATCTAATTAAAACTATTTTTAACTATTAATTAATTACCTAAAATACAAGAAAATAGGAAATTAAGCTAGATAAATAAGATTAAGACTTGGAAAAGTCTAAAATATCAAACTAGACTTTTCAAAACTATTTTCGTATTTTTATGACTATTTTTCTATTTTCTATGAATTTTAAACTATTTAAAACTAATTAAATTACTAAAAATACAAATTTAACTAAGAAAAATCTAGAAAAATACTTTTTTGGGTTTTTATATTTATCTTAACTTAATAAAAATGAAAAATTATTTTTTTGAACCTTTTTCTAATTTTTTTGTATTAAATGCTATTTAAAAAGTGCTAAAAACCAATAAAAATCAAGAAAAATAGTAAAACAGCTTAGAAAAATCTGAAAATTTCAGGGAAACTCTAAAATAATACTAGGAAGCTAGGAAAATTAAAAAAACATGGGCTTATATGAAGGAATCTAGTTCTGTAATGAAATGGCTTATAAATAAGCAATTCAAAATAAGCTAGAAGCTATATAGTTGAACCAAATGATCACAGGACCTATATTATACTAAAACCACTATGAAGCAACCTAATTAAGCTACTCTAACCTAATGGAAATCGAAAGCAAGCCTTTGGTGAGAATCGCTTAAATCCTAAAAGCAGTTTCTACTCCCTACTTGCGGCTTAAAAATAATTTGCTAAATAAACTAAAACCTAAATCGGATGTGGAATCCTAGAGTAGACACGGCAAGGACAAGTAAACCAAAAATCAGACCTTGCCAAGCTCAAATGAGCTTGTGGCAAGGGCTGCAAGTTCACTTCAAACACATGCGACTTAATTGCTACCTTGCGAGGGCATTACTCGATCCACTTTCGGCAAAAATAAGCCACCGAATAGACTAGAAACCTAAAACCAGATGTTGCACTCTAAAGTTGACCTAGCAAAGACCTTATAAACTAAATATCAGACCTAGATTACTTGAAGTGAAGACTATCACGGTGTCTGCAAGTTTTAAAAATTGATTTGTTGCAAACTTTTGACTTTTGAGAAAGCTGAAAATTTGACTTTATCCAACTTTGATTCAAAGTTTTTGACTGAGCTAAATGTTATAAGATGAAAGAGAACTAATGCAAGCTAAATCTAGGTATATTAAACACAAAACAAGAATTTGATTAGCTAAAATCTTGACGGTGGCGGTTCGTGTAGATTAATGGAATTGTTGACTTTTGTTGTTAGCGAGCCTGAGTTGTGACTCAATTGAGTCTCAAATGACTAATCAAACATGAACTAACGGAAACACCCAGCTGTCTAGACCTATGATAGCATTTTGACAAAAATCGAAACACTCTAGATTCGATTGTTTAGCAACTAAAATGAGGGGACATTACACTAGCTTGTACCAAGGATCTGCACTTTGAGCTTAATCATATTTAATATAACTAAATAGACACATTTACACTAATGAAGACCAAAGATAACCGACAAGCAAAATTGAAAATTTACTTGAAATGAAAAGTGATATATAAACTCAATTAGTTGTCCGGATGGTGCGAGCCAAACCGAACCCAAATCTATTCTATCCTATCTATTTCACACCATATTCATCCTCTGCATCCACGAATCCATCACCATTCCATTTTGAGCTTTTTGTTGACTTATGTTGACTTTTCCAAAGCGCTTAAAACTTAAAGGTAAACTTATGAAAAGCTAAGATAAGCTTAGATAAGTGATTTGAGTTTAAAACAAGCTTGGAGCTTAATGATAAGAACTAGAAACTGAGATTATCAACAGTAGCTGGAAACTTGGAATTTAGATTAAAGATTTGGATTAATGTTCACAACATATTACAAAGATGTTAAAACTTAGATTTGATACAGGAAAACTAAAATTACAACATTTCTTTACTAAACTAAGACATTTAAGTAAAAACGATATTAAAGGAAAAAAAATAAAAACTAGCTAACTGCTTCTCATCTTCTCTTCCTTTTATAGCTCCAGATGTTTCTCTTTCATCTCTTGATCAAATCCCAACAAGAATCTCCACCAATGGATGATTCTAGCCTTTGGATAGGTTTTGGCGGGAAACTTGGTTCAAGACAACTGGGACAGGGACAAGGAGTAATTAATGTGGTTTTAGAGGTAGGTGAGGAGGGGACAAAGTGAGGTGATAGGGGAGCAAAGTTGTTGGTGGCTGGAGGAGGGGTTGCGGCTACTTTGTCGGGAAGACAAGTATAGGCGGGTTTTGGTTTAAACAATGGGTGGGTTGTTGGGTTGGTGGGTCATAGGATTGGACGGGTTATATGAATTGGGCGAGGGGTAAGGTATTGGGCTTGGGTATTAAATAGAATTAGGATGGTTTGTAGAAATATTACACGAGGACCAAACATGTAAATCTTTGAAGATGAGGACCCAATCGTAAATTATGAAAATGTAATCCAAGGACTAATGTTGCCAACTTTTAATAGACCAAGGTCTAATTTGACACTTTTGAAAATTTCAAGGACTAATATTGACCAATTTGGATTTTCGAGGACTAAGCTGTAATTTTCTCAAAACTTTTAGATTTTTCACCAAAGGACTAAATATGACAATTTGTGATTTTAAAAGACCTTTGGTGACTTTTCTTTGAAATTTTGGCTCGGGGACTATTTTGACAATTTTATAAACTTGGGGACTAAAGCGCAATTTTGCAAATTTGATATGTTTTTCATCGACATATGATTTTGATATTTTGCATTTAAAACACATAAAACAATACCAAATTAAAATTGATTTGTGATATTTTGATCATTTTGATGTGTTTATGCGAGTGTTTTCAGATGATTTTGCGGTTTATTTTGTACAAAAATGATGAGTATTTTAGAGACTCATCAATTATATCATGTTCATTATCATACGAGACATTATCGAATTCAAAACATCATCTTCTTTTCAAATCATCTTCCTCATTTGATCATCTTACCATTGCCAAACTCATCTACATTATCATCTAACCACGCTTCATTGTTGTATAACACATCATCGGCATTATCCACGAAAATCTTCCATATTGTATCCTCATCTTCTACATCACATCATGTGTTACAAATTCAATTTTAAATGCAACAAAGCACTCTCTTCTCACTGTTCAATGCTTGATCATACCAACAAACCTCTTTACACAACCATGCATAAATTATGCGGTGTAACAATGACTTTTCTTGATTGTGCAAGCTGGATCTTGAATTCATTTGCATTATATCCTTCTTGCGATTAATTATCTTGTATCTTTTGTAAAATTATGTTACATCTGAGGCTTAAAGTAAAATCGTATTAATTAAACAACAAATATAGTATAATAATTATAATAACCTTTTCGAAATAACAATAACGGCGGAATCTTCACGTTAATGAAAATCTGCTTCCAAATAACGCATTATGCACATTTGGTTTATACGATTTTGTACAAACAACATATATATATATATATATATATATATATATATATATATATTATACAAAGCATCCTATTTTAGTGTCTTCAAATTATTAAAAAATATATGGCTAAAACCTTCTTGTCCCAATACTTGACCTTCCCGAGCATCAAAGGATGTCTAAATGTCCAACTTCTTCTTCTGTTTTCATAGTCGTTCCACATTAACGCCCAATTATCCCAAAAAGTGCACTCGAGCACATGGGATGCGATATAGTATGATATAAATAAATACATTTACATTGAAAAATTGTATAGAATATAACTATCATATTAAAGTTTTTATTTACTCAGCATCTTCAATAACAATTATTCTGCGGATTTTTGGACCACCATGGTTGTTCACACCTACGATTTTCCCAATAGCAACAACTGTTCCAACCACATCTGTTGAATAACATAGGTTAATGTTTTTGTATTTACAATATTAAATAGGAATTAATATTATAAGTAGGTGTCAATGAAATCCATACCAACACAATCATGATCATGGTACTCATTCTTTGGGTCTAATATCACGGAAAATGGCTCATATAGAAAGCCAATGACATTCTCATTTATTTGTTCAACACGTAACATTAGTCCCTTTGAAAAAGATATTTTCCATCTGTTTGGTAACAATGGTAACCTTCCACCATTTTCCGCCACACACAAAGTTAGATATTATGTAGCATTGACCTTCTTGAAGGAGAGGCTCAAATTTAAACATGAATTCTTTTTTGATGTAAATCTGGATTTGGTTGTCCTGGATATACATTGTTAAAAATTTGTGGTCATTTATATTAATTTTATAAAATATAAAATAAATCAAAAAAATAATACTTACCTCTTGATCTTGGAAAACACAATCCAAACTATATGGATCATGTTCTTCATTTAGTTTGTGAGAATGCCAAATAGAAATAAATCTTCCTTTGATTGCCATGTTGGTAGCCATAGGATTAACGTTTCTTATTGGAGTTATGGTTCGTTCCTTCACTCTTTCATCGATATTTTAAACATTATAAATCTAGCAAACACATTTCAACATCAATGTAAATTAAACTAAAATATAAGAATATACCTGCTGAAGCACTTCCATTCTAGGAAGTATGCATTCCATTACCTTTTTTATAATGAGATGAGGAAGTATGCATTCCATTACCTTTTTTATAATGAGATTTACCTGTTACAAATTATTGTTATTTATCAAATGCATTTACAAAATAACTTATATTCATAAATCATTAAAACACAAACCATCAGACGAATTTTCAAACGACGTAGTATGTATAGAATAAGCTTCTTTTGTTTGTTGTCTGCCTGACACACTATTCTTAAACCCGGACTTAGGTGTCCCTGAATAGTCTTCTTGATAACAAAATTTGGAATTTCTTGACTTCAAATAAGCTGCACTTCTAGGATCTTTTTGTTGGTTCCTGATGTATTCCATCCTTTTACAGTCAATAGTATTGTAATCAACTGAGCCTTTTTTACCAACTGATAAATATATACAATATATAAGTAACAAATCATTCCGAATATAATATATGTTTCAATTTAAAAAACTATAGTACCTTTTTATGATCTTCCACAATCAACAATGTTAGACATAGACTTATTAATAGGTGTGTCACTTTGAGAGCTATCATAAGCTACCTGAGACTTTAAAGATGATACTTGCTTCCCAAAATTTTTGGTTAACGCAGGTTTAACTACAACAAATAACTCTAAATAAAATACGTATATTATCAAATTTAATAAACACTGCACAATATAATAACTCAAATCAGCTTTACCCTTTGATGCCATTCAAACAGTCTTCACATGGGTTACAGATCTTTTCCCGGGTGTGTCACTTTCAAATAACAACATATCGATAACATTTGTTATCACCTAATGAATGCTAAGCTTGTTCAAAGCAGTACAAAAATTGTATTAGGTTTTCAATTCAATTTTAACTACAACAAAAATATCTACACTATAGTACATTAAGATTAACTACACATGAAGGATCTCTAATTGTGCTTGTCTCAATTCTTTTCTTAATCTTATTTGTGTTATTCCATGATCAAAGGTTATAAACATGTATGCACTATGTAAACATGCATTATCTAGAATGTAATATTTGGAACACATAAACACATAAGCGTGGAACACATCATCTAACTCATAACCAAATCAATTTCTGAGATATAAACAAACAATTATTACGCTAAAACAAACACCAATATAAACAAAACAACCCAACTAAATTAAAAAAAAACAAAAAACCTTCAAATATGATAATCACTTCTTTATTACCTACAGCTTGTGGATCAACTGTAGTGTCATTCTTTTGTGTCTTCTTGTTAAAATAAGAATTACTTGTTCCTGTAAAATCATCAATAAAAACAAAAAAATAAGCAACAACATCAACATCTTATACATTCAAAAAACATACAACCTGTAACGAATAAAAAAAAATCATGCAACATGCAACAATAATATCATAATAACTTCTTTATTACCTGCAGCTTGTGCATCAATTATAGTCTCATTGTTTTGTGTCTTCTTCTTAAAATCAGAATTACTTGTTCCTATTAAACCATAAACAAAACCCAAAAACTGAGCAACAACATTAACATGTTATAAATTCTAAACAAATACAACTTGTACCTGATGAAAACAACATCAACATGTTATAAATTCTAAACAAATACAACTTGTACCTGATGAAATCTTTGTAGACACTTTCTTACCAACACGTTTCTGTTTTTTTCCTTGTAGATTGATTCCTGCAAAATACAAAACATATATAGTAAACACATACATAATATAAAAACATAACCATCATATTCTGTTTTTTTAATAGCAGATATATTCCTACATACATAAACTTAAAAGAAAACAATCGTATATGTTAACACCTAAACAACCTGAATCCTTTATACTCATTGATTTAGCTTCTTACGATTTCTCGGAATTGTTGCCGTGTTTGGCAGTTGAAAGCCTCTTTGAGAACCTCTTGGGTGAATGTTCGACATTGAAGGAAGCGAGAATATGTAATTGTGCAATACCTTTGTAAATAAGGGTGTATATATAGTGTGAGATTAGGTTAAACAATAAGGAAAGAGTTAAGATATGAATGAATCCATACCAAACTTATCATAATCTTATTTTAAGTAAAAATCAACACACAAACACTAATCCTAAATCAATCTGATTTCTAAATTTTTATTAAATTGAAATTCATAAATTATTTATATATTAAAGCATGCAACATTGAAATTATCAAAATAAGGTGACGCTTAAGTGGAAAATGCCTCATGTTATATAATGTTATATATATACATATATAAGTTCATATATCACCATTGTCATATTTATAAAATATAATTTCATATATATATATATATATATATATATATATATACATAAATCCATATTATACTATATATATATATATATATATAAATATATATATATATATATAAATATATATATATAAAAACAATATATATATATATATATACATACATACACATATATATATACATACATACATATATATATATATATATATATATATATATATATATATATATATATATATATATATATATATATATATACATATATATATATATATATATACATATACACATATATATATATATACATATATATATATATATATATATATATATATATATATATATATATATATATATATATATACATATATATATATATATATATATATATATATATATATATATATATATATATATATATATATGTATATATATATATATATATATATATATATATATATATATATATATATATATATACATATATATATATATATATATATATATATATATATATATATATATATATATATATATATATATATATATATATATATATATATATATATATATATATATATATATATATATATATATATATATATATATATATATATATATATATATATATATATATATATATATATATATATATATATATATATATATATATATATATATATATATATATATATATATATATATATATATATATATATATATATATATATATATATATATACATATATATATATATATATATATATATATATATATATATATATATATATATATATATATATATATATATATACATACTAGTTTATTGTTAAGCAGCCTAATGGGCGGGCATGATTCTAATTATTTGTTTGTTTTTTTTGTTAACTAAAATACATTTTTTAGAATTGTCAAACAATATTATAAAACAATTGTTTCTTTGGTTTTTAATTTTTTTTTTTGGTTAACAATTATAAGTAATTGTATGGTTTGCGTGGATGGTTAATAACACAACATATATAATATTTACAACATTATGAATTTTATGTATGTGTGTAAAGTCAGATAATGAAAATGTATTAAAAAACACGAAAACTGTTGGCTAATGAATATATTGATATAAAGAGCCTGCGTTTCGTTAATGTCAAGGAGGAATATTCGATGGGTTATTATTATTTTGTGTTAGTTCTTGCCATGTGAGAATCAAGAAAAGAAACGGGGAATGATGAACGAATCGTATGGTAATGAACTTCGATTCTCTTTTTTTTTCAAAAACTATCACAATTTAACCATAATTATGATAAAAAAAAAACGTTTGAATGCATGCATGTATTTGACTTTCCAAGCGGGTTTCAATAAAAATGAAAATTATACATTATTGATAAATAAAAATTATTTATTCTTTTCAATTAACTATAATTTTAAAAAAATACTGAAAAAATTGGTACATTCGCCCGCAAGCACTTTATAATCCAAATTGCTAAATATGATAATAAAGACTAATATTTCCGCAACAATCCAGCTTTTATTCCATGATGTGATATCTTTAGCAAACTCCCCAATAGCCCCGAGCCTAATTTATCAACATTACATGCATTTCCTTCTTCATCATCAATATAATATAATCTCCAACATGATGGAGTAAGTTAAAATAGGTTGATGTACTATGAAGAACACATTCACAAAACTTCATCAATAGTTAAGTGATCAAAATGCCCATAAAAGTATGGCTATGTTCCTCGACTTCTGTAGGTCAAGGACCGTTTTTCTTTGGTTCATATTTGCAACCAACGCGTTGCTTGATTTGGTGCCGCTTTTGATGAGTTCGCCATTAACATTGTCTCTATCAGTTCTTCTTTCACCCTACGTGTTTTGTTATCAATTAAATGTCGAAATTTAAGGCATGCCATGAAAAGATTAAGGTAGTACTAATAATCCAAATGAATATCATCATTGCAAGAACATATATGATAACAGAATTACATATCAAAAAGAAACTATCCATATAGAGATAATTAATACTTACTTTTCTTCATCAAGTAGTTCTTGAAACCGATGTTGTAGTTTCATGGTGGCATATTCGACTTTGTTAAAAGATAGCTACAATTAACGAGACTACATGAGAGTAAAAAGCGTATGAAATAGAAAAAAGTCAATGCAGAAGATATAATGTTGAAATTGAGAAAATGTAGCAGGGTGCTGATGCATTTGCAGCCTGTTGCTGCTCTTAGCTTTTAAGATTCCTACTATAATATCACTCTTGTTGAATTGATCAGCACCATGAGCCAACATGTTTGGCTTCATACAACCACTCCCTAAAGCCACTATGTATAGTACCAACGAAGTTTGTTACTATATTCGTTATGTAACTATTATAATAAAATAAATGGCAAGGTAAGACTATTATCTCAATGTTTGATACACTCGTGAATTCAATAAAAGTGCAACTGAACTATAAAGTATAAATACATTCAACTAACGAAGCATAAGCTAAGCGTGTTGAGTTCCATGAGACATATTCGTATCAATAAGGTATAACACTAATAATCCGACCCATTAGTAGCGTGTTAAGGTGCTACTAATAACCACATAATATAACTATATGAAACCATTAGGTGCTACTAATAACAGTAATGGATAGATAGAATAGAAACCACATATAACTATATGAAAAAATTAATAGTTCTATGTATATAATAGAATATACTTGTATATTCATCTTAAAAGATTGCATATACTATGCATATAAGCTACTGAAGGCACACTTTCTAATACAAATTAGAGGGAAGCCAGGTACAATTGAGATCAATATAGTAAGCAACATATATTACATGGTTGTAAATACTTCTTCCAGTCAATTAAGCTTCACATACTAACATAATCAACAAAGTGTGTGGTGGTATCTCAAGAATGGATTGAGTGCACAAGCTTCTAAGAAAGATTATCGAATTGGGTAGTTACTGCTTTATCCGTGCTAAAAGGGGTCAACTAAGATTCTACAGTAAGAAGTAACATAATCAGTTTGAGCTTAAAAATGTCTTAGAAGATTATCATAGGCATTCTACATTCAAGTGTCAGGTAAAAGAAATAATAATAGTATAAGAAATTGGAGTGAGGTAACATCAATGACAAGCTTAGTTCTAACCTAAAAGTATTAGAAAATTATCATAAGACCTACTATAATAACAAAATATAACATTTACACATAAAGAGTAGCGTCTGCATACATGAATATGAAGACCTTTTTCATGTCTTTCATCAGATCAAGGCGTGTAAGCAAAGTTTATACAAACTGTAGGTTAATACAATAGTGGTTATTTTTCTTTTTCTTGTTTTTGGACGACACAAAAGTTAGTATTATCTTACCCTATTAACAGCAAATGTATAGTTAAAAGTTTCTCCGGGTAATATAGGACATTGAGTAAAGCTTGTTGTTCCATCGGCGGCGGACTCCCAAGCGCAAATTAATTGTAAAATCAATCAATTTAACTACTAATTAAAATATTACTTGATGTCCCATGAACTATTAAATTAATGTTCAGGAATATTTCTGAATATAGCTTGTAAGAACATACAGTAAACATATATACATGAACTTCCAATATAAGATTGTTTCCTCTGAAAGCAAAAGCAATGATACCAAGAGCATTCAAAATATGTAAACATATAGTATATTGAAGAACATACAGTAAACATATAGAACCAAGAGCAATGATGGCAAGAGCAAAAGCAATGATACCAAGAACATACTGTAAACATATAGAACCACTATGCAAAATATGTAAGCCAAATGAAGTGATATTATGTTAACGTAACAAAGTTCATTTTTTTCTCATATAGTATATTGAAGAATAATAATAATAAGTTGCACATTACCAATTTGCATAGTAGAAATAAACATGGTCAAAAGATGACTGAGGTGGCCTGTTCATGCTACAGCTTCCATTGGGACCACAAAAAACCGTCCACAAGTATATACTCAGACATCCGCATAAACAATCCGCTCTTGATTCCTCTCGATCCACTACAACTTGGTGTCCTTAGTCCCAAGTCAAAATATATCCTTTGGACAATGAACTTAAATGTTCAAATTTATAATAAATTTCTTCTCGATTAACCACGAATTCGGTTGAGAAAAGCTGAATTTGGTACCTCAACGAGGAGATCCGAGTGAGCGAGACCATTCCATAGTCCAAGCCTCAATATTAAATTGTGACCTTCCTCTTGAATATTTGTGGATAACCATTAGTGTCCATTCATTATTACATGCGGATGAAATATGGCGCTGTAATCAATGAATAGCATTCTGCACTCATTGCAAGAATTGTTCTCGAGTTCTTTAATGGTTTCCTTAGCCTCTCGACTTCTAAAACTTTTGTGGTTTGTTTTTCGAATCTTGTTTTCTTCACGTATCTACGTGTGTATTATGTTAAATTAAGTGTTATTTTAAATTACAATAGATATTCATTAAGCAATAAGAATTAGTGCTGGCGGATCTCGATTTGTCTCTGAGCTCAATATTATGATTTTGGACTTCTTCTACTATCAAAGCTCTCTCCAACGCACTTCTCAAAATTCTCTCGACCTACTTCAAACAACGCTACTTCCGGTCGATAGACTTGGTATGTTTTTTCTAACGTCTTTTTATCCTCTTGTATACAGCCCGCAATTGGTTGAGTCATGTCTGCAATCTAGTATGTTAAAAAAAGTTGGTTAAAATAACATGCACACCAAAAGTATACATAAATGTTTTATGAGGAAAACACGTTCTACCTCGTTTTTGTACATTATAATATCAGTTTCCAAAGGAGCAATTATGGATTCAATGGGCACCATATTATCGTCCTTTTGATTTGCATGCACCCTCCTTAGAGTTGCCTCTGCTGTAAATTGTGCAGCAAATGCTTCTTTCTTCTCTGTTGTTAGTTTCTTGATATCCAAATTCTACATTTTAGAAAAAGTTAACATCAAATGGAGATTCATAAGCTAAAACATAATGAATACAATTATGTACCTTTTCCTCAAGAAGGTTTTCAGTGTTCCTCATCTTTTCGTCTAGTTTTGCTACCAGTTTTGTATCATGCCAGGATGGTCTCACGTGTTTTTTCTTGGTCATGGTGTTCCATCTTGCATGGTCCATCCGTCTTCTTGTGTTTTTGGCACTTTCGGTACTAATGCATTTACCCTAACTTTATATTCATCATATTCTCTCTGCAATCATTATAAAAACAACCATTAAAGTGATACACTAAGTTTTAATATGATTATGCCATAATATACAAAATCTTAGTTATAAAAACAACCATTAAAGATAACTTCAAACGCATACCTTAGTGATTTCGAGTCTTCAAAGAGATTGTCCGCGAACATCAATTTTTTCTTACAAACCTGTGATGAAGAAAACACATAAACGATCATTAGATGAGATTGTGGATCTGATGCTTTAATAGTACCATCCTCGTGGTTACAAAATTTATACACTTTCGAGCACATCGGATATTATAAAAGTGACAAATAAATCAAGAAATTGTTTCATTCATCCACACACACCAAAAGTGTTCACGGTGGTACAAATATAACAATAAAATTGGTTTCAATTCTTGATATGATGTGTCACTTAAACTACGATATAACAACAAAATTAGTTTCAATTCTTTTACTCCAGATATCATATATCCATGCGCATAAAAAAATACCTTTTAGAATAACCAATACTTTTTTACTAATACTTTTTGTGTATACATGAAGCCATTATAAACAACATACCTGGATACATAATACCAACAAAGAAGACGAATAACCTGCACATCAAATCAAAAAAGATAAAAACATCGTGTGTGTGATGAGATGAATGAGTGATATTAGGCTTTTGGAAAAACAAATACCGTATGATATGGTAAATAATTTGTTGTAGGGATTCTTATAATTATGTTTTTTAGATAAGTACATTCCTTTTCAAACTAATCAAAATGGTCAATGATAAGTTGTAGAGATTTATAAATTTGGTTTTCCAAGTTATAATAAAAAAATGTGTTGGTCTGATGGTAATCATGTTTGTTTGTAGACTAACAGACCCAGGTTCGAATCCATCTGCATGCATGATTTTTGAAGAATAAAAAGCGAAATTTTAATAAATGAAAAAAGTTCGAAAATTCTAATAAATTAAAAAAATATTGCTTAGGTGGACAAAATATTGCTTGGGTGGACAACTTATGATTACATGGCATTAAAATGAATTACATGGCATTGAGGTGGCAATTGTAGAATAATCTCGTGTCATGCCTCTTGTTATATATAATATAGAGATATGTATATATATATATATATATATATATATATATATATATATATATATATATATATATATATATATATGTATATATGTGTGTGTGTGTGTTTGGGTTATTATGAAAAAATTCTTATAATGAAAAGAATGAGAAGGCATGTGGAGGTGACATGTGTCACCTTTGCCACATCATCATGCCACATCACCATACCCCCCGCCCCCACCCCGAAAAAAATTTTATCCTTAAAAAAATTTTTTGGGCAAAAATTTTTTTCCCGCCAAATTTTTTCTTGCATCACAATTATGAATTTAGTGCATCGAGGTTATAAATTCTCGCATCACGGTTATAAAGTTCTTGCATCACAATCATGATTTTAGTGCATTAATATTATAACCTTCATTTTAGTGCATCATAGTTGATGCGCTTAACTAATAACTATGATGCGATAACTTATAATAAAGATGCACCAAAACTTATTAGTGCATTAAGGTTATAAGTTCTTTAGCGTCGCAATTATGATTTTAGTGCATTAAGGTTATAAATTCGCATTACGGTTATAAAGTTCTTGCATCACAATCATGATTTTAGTGCATTTAAGGTTATAACCTTGATTTTAGTGCATCATAGTTGATGCACTAAACTATTAACTATGATGCATTAACACCAATGGATCATTAGTCCAATTGTTGGAGCACTTGCTGAGTCGGTTGACCAGTTGAGTCCATCTTGGCATTTGGCGAATAGGTACCGCCTCCATGAAACACAGTGGCACACACTGGAGACTTTGTGGAATAAGAGCTTAGGGTTCGAGTTTTGGCTCGTGCTTACTCCATTTGGTGCCCACTGGGCGGGGAGAGTTCTTGGAGCTATTCCTTGTAGGGTGGACAATGGTTTGGTGCCAAAAGGCACCGGGTCAGTGTTCCCCATCAATCTACACTTTTTGTGGAATGATGGGTAACTTATAATAAAGATGCAACAAAACTTATTAGTGCATTAAGGTTATAAGTTCTTGCATCACCGATATAAATTTTACGTGATCATAATCATGATTTAGTGCATTAAGGTTATAAATTCTTGCATCACAATTATGATTGTGATGTAGTATTTTTGATGATGATAATAAATTTTAGCAGAATTTTTAGCGGGATTTTTTTTTTTTGGCGGTAGGGGGTGGGTGGGTGGGTGGGTGGGTGGGGTAACATGGCATGGTGATGTGGCAAAGGTGACATATGCTTCACATGCCTTCTCATTCTTTTCATTATAAGAAACTTTTCATTTTAACCTACCCTATATATATATATATATATATATATATATATATATATATATATATATATATATATATATATATATATATATATATATATATATATATATGTATATATAGGGAGGGTTAATGTGAATAAAACTTAAAGTTGTAAAATAAGATCAAATCTAAAACCACTAAAACATTTATAAATAAAATTTTAGCAATCATACAAAAAAAATAATATTTTAATACAAATTAACATTTAGTAACTACTAACCAAATGATACATGAGTTTAGATTAGTGATACACACGATACACATTACACTAATAAATATTCCAAAACACGATACACATATAAAAACACCGGTACACATTAAACTTCTAATCAAAGTGTATCACCTAGGTTTACGTAAATTTTAAAAAGAAATCTATCGAAACCTTAACAACTTTGGTTGTAGTAAATAAAAATTATTTTTATTGTAAGGAGAGTATCTCTTGTCAAATTTTAGTTCGATCTCATTTAACAACTTTAAGTATGAGCTTATTTGATCTAGATTCTATATATATATATATATATATATATATATATATATATATATATATATATATATATATATATATATATATATATATATATATATATATATATATAATCTAGATCAAATAAGATCAAACAAAGTTGTTAAATGAATCAACTTTGACAACTTACTCTTCTTACAACAAAAATAAATTTTTTATTAACTACAACTAAAATTGTTAAAGATTGATAGATTTCTTTTAAAATTTACGAAACCTGGGTGATACACTGATTAGAAGTGTAGTGTGTATCGATTTTGTGTGTATCAAATTTTAGAATATGTATTAGTGTAATGTGTATCGGTGTATCACTAATCCAAACTCATGTATCATTTGATTTATTAGTTGCTAAAATGTTAATTTTTATATAAAATATTATCTTATGTTATTATGCTAAAATTGTTATTTATAAATGTTTTAGTAGTTTTAGATTTGATCTTATTTTTACAACTTTAAGTTGATCTCCGTTAACTCTCTATATATATATATATATATATATATATATATATATATATATATATATATATATATATATATATATATATATATATATATATATATATATATATAGGGTATAGTTAAAATAAAACTTTCTTATAATGAAAAGAATGAGAAGGCATGAGGGGTGACATGTCACCTTGCCACATCATGCATGCCATGTCATGTGACATGTGTCACCCCCCACTCACCCACTTGCAAAAAAATTCCGACAAAGAAAATTTTTCCGCCAAAATTTATTCTTGCATCACGGTTATAAAAATCGCATCACAATCATAATTTTGATGCGATAACTTATAATCTTAATGCACTAAAATCATGATTATGATGCGATAACTTTATAATCGTAATGCGATAACTTATAACCTTAATGCACCGATAAATTTTGGTGCATCTTTATTATAATTCTTGCATCATAGTTAACGATTAAGTGCATCAACTATGATGCACTAAAATCAAGGTTATAACCTTAATGCACTAAACTCTTGATTGTGATGCGATAAGTTTATAAGCGTGATGCGATAATTTATAACCTTAATGCACTAAAATCATAATTGTGGCGTAGTAACATATAACCTTAATGCACTAATAAGTTTTGGTGCATCTTTATTATAAGTTCTTGCATCATAGTTAATAGATAAGTGCATCAGTATGATCTGTGAAAATCAAGGTTATAACCTTAATGCACTAAAATCATGATTGTGAGATGCGATAACTTTATAAGCTGTGATGTATTAATTTATAACCTTAATGCACTAAAATCATGATTGTGATCGATAACTTTATAAGCGTGATGCGGTAAAAAAATTTGGCGGAAATTTTTGGGGAAAAAAAATTTGCCCAAAAAATTTTTTTGCGGGAAATAAAATTTTCGAGGGGTTGTGGTGGGTGGGGGTGGTGATGTGGCATGGTGGATTGGCAAAGGTGACACATGTCACCTCCATATGCCTTCTCATTCTTTTCATTATAAGAAACTTTTCATAATAACCCAAACCTATATATATATATATATGTGACCCTGATTTTGTATATGCCCCATGTTCATCACCCCAAACTTGGTAGATTTAACATAGAAACTCAGCATATTCCAACACCAATCTCAGTTACTGACAATTAGCCCACTAACTAATTACTATGAGGCCAATTTCATCTTCAAGAACACCACGAATCCGAAATGCGCTGCTGTTACAAAAAAAAGACCAAAACCACTCCTAATCGAATCATAACATGAGATTTTGAAGGATTTGAGCTTATAAACGGTTGTAGAACATATTTTTGTCAATTTCTAACAACCTTTTAACACATAAAAACCAAGGATCGAATCAAAAGGACCTTAGAACCCTAAAAAAACTTCGAAACCCTTAAAGCACTATTTCTTCAAAAACCAATTGAACTACTTCGAATCATTGTTATGACACTTACAATTTGTATACTTTTTAAAAGAATGGAAATAAGAACAAGATTCAAACAGAAAATATAGAAACACACTTAAACCCGAGGAGAATCTCGGCTTCAAGAATACCCCATGTTTTTAACTTTCTAAACCCATTTTGTTTCGCTTTTTGACATAACAAACTCATGTTCTAGCTCTGATGCCACTTGTCAATGGATCAAGAACACTAGTTAGGGAGGTCAGGGAAGCTAAAAGTAAGAAAAAGACATGATATTGTAGTGAGACAGTAGAGAGGGAAAAGAGAGAAACGACGTATGTTTACACACTTATTATTCATGTCACAAAATGGAGCTTGACCATCCTAGTTTTGACTAGGAGGGGTATTTATACTATTCTATACACTTATCTATACAATATTGTCATTAGTCTCTGCGTATAAGTAAATAAGTATACTAATGAAATTTCCGAATATGCCTTCACTTTTAAGGCTAACAATATACTTAGCTTTTTTTTCCCGTCAATATACTTTGCTTTTTTTTTCTTGCCAGTATACCTTGATTTTTCCCTGCATGATATACTTTGGTTTTCCCAAGCAATATACTTGATATTTTCCCCATGATATACTTTGCTTTTTCACCTTAATATACTTTGATCTTTTACCCGCCAATATACTTTACTTTTTTATGCTAATATAAGGCAACATCGAAAACACCCACCACCACTACCAATTTAAAATACAAAATGAATTCACCCCCAAATCATGAATGGGAGCTATCACTCGATATAGACGAACCTGATCTCCTACTAACCCCCGTCCTCCGGCCTTGCAACAGCCACCACATACGTGCTGATACATTGTTCTTGCAATTCCAAATACAACAATCATAAAAAAACAATTCCTGAGATTTATTGCATGGTAGGTGCGAGGGACTTCTTTTTCTTTCATGGTTTGCAGTTTGTATGAACCGTTGTGGTATGCTTCCGCTATTCAATAAGGTCCTTCCCAGTTGGGACCCACTTTTCCTTGATTTTTGACCCAACTAGCTTCGTTCTTCCGGTATACAAAATATCCTACCTTGAAAGTCACCGGCTTAACCCTGCAGTTGTAATAATGTTTAACCTTTGACTTGTACATTGCCTCTTGAATCTCAGCTGCTTCCCTCATTTCTTGTAGCAAATCTAGGTTTAGCCGTTGCTCTTCTGCATTCCGTTCTTCATTGAACATCATCTTCCTGTGGGTTAGCATGCCTATCTCCACTGGAATGACCACTTCGCTTCCGTATGACAAGCTAAAAGGTGTTTCCCTGTTGCTTGTCTTCAAAGATCCCCGACGTGCCAAGAGGATGTTTTGCAAATCGTCCACTCAACTGGTCCTTTCTCTACCCAATATTCCTTTGAGAACCTTAACGAGACTTTTGTTGGCCCTTTCGACTACCTCATTTTCCTGCGGGTGTGCGACTGCCGTGTACATTTTTTTTGATTTTAACTTCTCACACTAGATTTTGAATGGGTCATTGACGAAGTTGGTACCATTGTCCATCAATATTACCCCTGGTAGACCGTACCTAAAAAAATATTTTCCCATACAAACTTCTTTACATCCTTCCCTATAGTCAGTGCATGCGGCTTGGCTTCGATCCACTTGGTAAAGTGATAGATTGCCTTAATAATAAACTTTAACTTTCCCGGTGCTTCCGGAAGGGGGCCTAATGCGTCCATTCCCCACTGGTAAAAGAGCCAAGGTGCCATGATGGAAGCCAGGAATGTTTTGGGGAGCTTGGGGACAAGGGCATGTATTTGGAAAGAGTCACATTTCTAGATTTCTTCTCTTGCGTCCCGATGCATAGTTGGCCAATAGTACCCTTGCCTCATCAATTTGGCCTAGAATGATCTTGGTTCGGAATGCATACCGCATAATCCCTCATGAACCTTTAGGACTATATAGTTTGCTTGAAATGGTCCTACGCACCATAACATCGGTCCCAAATATGACTTTTTGAAGAGTACCCCATCTTCCATGGTATAATGAGGTATTTTCATTCCGAGATTTCTTACTTCGTTTTGATCCTTTGGCCAAACCTGTAAGTCCAAAATTTTATGGATCTAAGTAGCCTTGAATGACTAATAGTAAACTTGAATAAATTCAATTTACTATATGAAGAACTCTTTGCAATTGCTTAATGTGTTAATGCGGAATCTTAACACACAAGTATGAAGAACACAAGAATTACAAACTTCGAATTTTCTGTTAACTTGCTCAAAGGCTAATGCATACAACTCGTACATTAACCTAACATCTTATGAATCCTTTTATACACCAAGGAAACCCTAATTGTCTAACAAACTTGTAGAAGGGTAAAGATATCTTCTCCTAAGATATCTCTACACGTTCATATCTATTCCCAATATAACTCTAACAACTATTATGTTTTGGACATAAACAGACTTAACCAACGACACTTTGTTCTGCCAGACTTAACATCTTTCGTACTGGCAGACTTAACTACTAACAGACATAAGTCTGGTCTACCAAACATAACTATTAATTCTACCAGACTTAACTACTAAACAAGACTTAAACATTACAAAATATAATTCCCAACAATCCTCCCCTAACTTGATCTTCACTTATGAACTTCAAGTTCTTTTAAACTCCTGAGGATCTTGGAACTATCTTTAAGCTGCATCCTTGAGCTTGTCTTCATTATAAGTTCTCTGCAGTATCATATCAGCAAACATTTAGCATTCCTTGGTCTTTTCAGCAACTATGACTATCTATACATCAAAACATGAAAGTTTCATACTATTCTCATCACTTCCAGATGTGTAAAATTCTGTGAGAGGTGAATCATAGAAAATTGAATGGATTTGATGTCTTTTTACCAATTAGCCATCACTATTGGAGTAGCCAATGTTTCGGTGTATAAGACCATGGTACATTGATAACCATCTGATTTTTGGCAAACCAACAGCTATCAACATATTTGTTAAGTCTTTACCAAAAGCTGTACCCTTTTGGACTAGTCATGGTTTTCCACAGCCGTTACCACAAGCCATGATCTTGTGGGCTAGCCAACTCTTCATCCACCCAGATATGGTGAGTTGAACACCATAATTATTTATTTATTTATTTATTTATTTTTAAATTCTTTCAAACAATTTTACCTCATTCGTCTCCTTTTGATTGTTGTTTCTTCTTCAATCTGATCAACTATTCTGGCCAACAATTGATCACATATCCTTTTGATGAGCTTTTCAGCAGCCACTGATTCTCGTTCATACTGAAGCTTTGAGAGTAACATTACTTGAAGCACTTCAGCACACAATGGATACTCTACTTCTGCCAACATGAACAGATCAACTCCACTTCTTGTGGACAAATGATGAACATCACACTTGTCATAAAATTTACATGACATACAGGAATCTTGACATGGAAAATTCCAATATACATTTGTATGATCTAGCTCATATAGTCTTTGAAGTTTTGTATAAAGTTCTTGCTCTTTAACATCTGACTTTTTAGCAATCTTGAGCTTCTTTTGAACCAGACTCCACAAAGTGTCCAACTCTTGTCGATTATAAGAGTTTATCAAATCTTTAAGATGATTGTGAATAGAAAACTCTCCACTGTATCTGATTACCTTCCAAGCTTTTCCAAATTGATCCCAATAAATCTCCCAATTGACTATTGGATCAAGATTCTTAACCACACTTTCTTTAGATGTAACTTTGATTTCCTCCTCTGTTTGGAAGAATTTTCAAGATCATGAAGAGTATTCACAGACTCTTGAGATTGAGTCGATTCATCAAGAATACCCTGTCTGGCCTGTAAGTTCTGGATGTCTTCTTTCAGTTGATTCACCTTAACTCCCAAAACTAGTTTTGTCGAAGCAAGATCTTGTTCCAAGACTGAAATTCTAGAAGACAAAGTAGCACATAACTCCAAGACATTATAAATCTGCACACCATTCTTAGCACACCATTCTGCAGAAACCATGATGATACAAAGAATATAGATGATAATGACTGACTCTGTTTTAAAACCCGTATGAGAAAACAGAGTTATAAGGAGTATATATACTGGTAGGGTTTCAATTATCTTTGGAAAGAGAATAAGTTCAAAGTATAGAAAGATAATCGTTACCCCATAAAATATGGTAACAGATTTAACCACCGGTATTAATAGCCAGACTTAACCATGAATCCACCAGTATTAACGACCAGAACTAAAAATGAATTTAAAAATCCCTGTAAAATATCTTCTTATGGTCAACCCTCATCAGTAAAAATATCTTCATTATTTACTCCCTCACCAACTCAAAAGTTACTTGCATTAATTTTGTTGGTGAAGATATTTTAGTGGACTTTGCCTATAAAAGGGCCTTCGAATCACAAACCAAAACCATCACACACCTTTAAATTTCTCAGTGTCCTACAAAACCTTCAACTACAATGAGTAACCCTGATATTATTGAAATTTCATCTGACTCATGATCCAGTTCATCATCCAATGATGCATGGAGGAAGTACTTTCCTCCTTATCACAATACTTTAACCTTTATGAACCCAAATCCAACACCAGCAGCTGGGGGTGTTCCATCTGATGAACTGCCTACTCCTCCACCATATGTGGATGACTCAAACTCAGATTATGAGCTGAAGTACATGCCCAGCTATGTCTCCTGTTATAATGACACTGCTGATGAGGAAGCAGTAGGGACATCTAGAGCTTTGGTGGTAGCTACCTCTGCACAAAGGCCAACTCCCTCCAACCAAACACCAGGAAAGAGGGAACAGGTGCTTGGCCTTCCTAGTCGCCGTGCTTGGGAGGTGATTGGGAAGAGAGGAAAGCAGAGCATGCCTGTCATCAGTGGAAAGGGGAAGAGGGCTATGGTCTAGTTGGTTTAGGAGTTTGTTTGTTGTGTTTTGTTTTGTTGATGTAATGAAGTCTTCTTTTGTACTGTTGCATCTTAGGATGCAGCCTTTAATGAATAGATTTTCACTTCTTCTTTTCATTACCGATTGTTTCTCCAATATCTGCAAAAATATTAGTGGACAAAAAAATGCACAATATACATAATTTTACAAAGATGTATAACACTAAGCCTCCTTTAAACAATAAGCCTCCCCTTAGGCTTTTTCCTCCCCTTAAACAGAGCAATCAACCAGACTTAAAATATTGACTAACACATAATATTTTTGCACTATCAGACTTAAAATAGTCAACCAGACTTAAGTGTGACATCACCAGTTTTAACTCTGAATAGTAGCACTTCCATTAGTATAGCTTTCAGACCTCCCCTATCTTTGATAGATAGTGCATTTCCCTGAAAAATTAGTCTAAAACCAAGAGAAATACAATATGCAGGTCTAACAAACAGAATTAACTCAAAACCACCAGAATTAATCCATAAAGAAACCAAACAAAGTTGTTCAAGCACACCAAATATATTGTAGCAAACACAGAAATCAAAAGATGTCCACAGAAACCACTAAATCACACCACAAAATTGTTCATAATACTTCCATAAAAGTCTAACCTTGCATAGGTTGGCATATGCCTCCTCCAAAGGTAACAGAAACTCCTTGGACTTCCTTAAGCTCCTCTAAGTTATCCTTTTTACCAGTCATCTGCTCAGAACATCCACTGTTAAAGATTTATGTATTGCTCATATTCAAATAAGGATGTTCCTGCATAGATAAGAGAAATTAGTTTCTCTTGGGGACCCAGGCCTGTAGAGGCTTGGGTCTGCCTTGTGGACCTTTAGATTTTTAACAATAGAAGAAACTGGTCCACTATTATACTTGAATTTTGGTCTGATCTGTCTCCAAGTATAACCTGCCAAGACTTAACAGCAGTCCCCCAATTACCCCTTGCAGCATAAGATTGAAACATTTGAGATGCATTTTGAGACATGGGTCTTCTCACAGGTGAATGAGAGCCATAATGAAGTCTTTGATTGAATTGGTTCACATGTGGTTTTCTAAACTTGGGACTTGGTGATGGACTGGTAGGTTGAGATCTATATCAAGAATTAACTTTAGCTTGGCCAGATTTAGCATGACCAGTATTAACTCTAAATATATTGCCAGTATTAAAACTTTGCCTACCAGTACCAATTTGAACACTAACACCCCCTTGGTCTAACAGAATTAACAGAAGTACTACCAGTATTAACAGGTACTGGTTTGGTGACAAACTTATTAGCATGATTAATCATGTTCACATTATTCCACACCGGTTTATTTACCCCATTCCCAGTGTTTACAGCCTTTTTCTTTCTTTCTTCAACTTCTCTGGCCATTTTCTTTTCATGGAAGTCACAATCTCTAATCAGATGGCATAAGCTATTGCAGAAAAAACATCTTTTAACATCAAAGGAGTAACCTGCACCTAACTCCTTTTCCATTCTAACATTGCAGTTAACCTTATCAGTGCTATGTATCTCTATTTTCTGCCTAAGAGTTGTCCTTCTAGGAACAAAGCTAGGTGAATCTGATTTTAGCTTAGATGGAGACACACTAGGTTTAACTGGTTCAGGTTTAGACACAAAAGGTTCACTTTTTAAAACTAGTTTAGATATCCTTATAAGCTCAGACTTAAGTTCAAAAGAACATTCAGAGGTATTTCCAGTGGATCCTTCACTGTCATTAGATTGACAAGAAGAGTACTCATTGGTCTTACCTTCTGAGACACTGGTGTCAGAACTTTTCTCACAGATTCCTTTACTGTCATTGGATTGACAGTCAGTAAATTCAATGGAATAGTCTTGAGAAGCAACAGTTTCAGGATTCTTCCATTTGCTATAGTCAAATAAGGACTCATCATAATCTTTTTCAGATTTAGGAGTATAATCATCATTAATTGGTGGTGGAACTCCCTTGTAATTTTCAGTTTTAGCAAATCTGTAATATTTAGGTTTACCTTCAAAATCACTTTTTAAATTTACAAAAACATTTTCCATCACCTCTTCCTCATATCTTAGAACCTCTTTATCAGATTTTATCCCATTCCCTAAACCAATTTTACTTGTAGAACTCATTCCTGAATTCACTAGCCTCCAAAGATTTTTGTTACTATTTTGCCATTTTTCAACTATCTTTTGTAGCTCTTCTTTATCTTTAGTTGCCTTCATTCCTATTCTCCTATATCTTCTAAGCTTCTCATCCTTTTCAAAAATTTCGTTACCATGAAAGGTAATCTTTTCATTAAGAGATGCATTTTATTTTTGAAGATTATTTACTTGTTTTTCTAATGTTTTAACAGCACTTTCATAAGCAAGTAATTTAACTTCTTGATTACCCATTTGACCTATCATTCATCATAAAGGGACTGAAATTTATTGTATGAATCAGTTCATATTTTTTAGCATAAAGTTACCTCACTGCTGGAGCTTATGGCCATGAGAGCATGCTTGACTTCTATCCCCTTTGTAGGATGCTCTCCCCAATTAACCACACCAGCTTCCAAAGTAAGCAGCCCAGTCTAATTCTTGTCTTCCTTCTCAGCATGTCTAGGATAGAAGGAATCCCTTTTCTTCTCTTCATTAGCCTCCTTTACAGTACACTCCCAAGCAAAGTGACCCTTTTCTTGACACCTGTAGCACTTCAGCTTTGACTTGTCAAATCCTACTGGTCTCTTTCCATCAAAGCGCACTTGCCTCCCAGTCTTCTTGAAGAATTTTCTCATCCTTAATGCAATCATGGCACACTGCCAGTTGATATCCATTTCCTCCATATCCTCATTTTTAATCTGATCCAATTCTACATTTAGAATTTTCTCAGATTGATTTTAAAACAGAGAGTAGATGATCTTATCTGCAAAACCAGCAGCCTTATCCTTTTCCTTTACACCAGTACTAATTATATAGCTACCAGAACTAAAACTACTACCAGACTTAACTTTGGTTTTAGTGTTTCTGGCATGAGAGACAAAGGCAACATTATTATCACTTGAAGAAGCTTTTGAATTCCCCTTGATGTCTAGTTCATACACTCTGAGATTATTAAACAAGTTATTTATTGACAAGGTGTCAATATCTTATTTATTCCTCATGATCATTGCTAGATTTGACCATTCATTGGGCAATGATCTGAGGAATTTCATATTAGCATCTTCATTGGATACTTCAGATCCATGTGTTTCCAATTGTGACAGGAGTTGTTGGAACCTGTCATAGCCTTTCTCCAGGACTTCAGAACTGCTGATGGAAAATGCTTCAAACTGTTGTTTATAAACAGCTTTTTGCATTTTCTTGGAGTTAGCATTACCTCGAAATCTGGTTCTAATAGCCCCTCATATCTCCATAGCATCATCTAAATTGTGGAACCTTCTGAGATGTTCCTTTGGTATGGCCATCTTTAGGAGAGTTCTTGCCTTTCTTTTTTTCTCCTCGGCAAGTATCTCTGCTGACTTTGGTAGTGGAAGGATCTGACATGCCATCTTTGCCTTTGGAAATTCTCTTCTTAGAATTCCATTCGGATCACTTTCCGACCTCATAATCTACATATTCGAGATCTTGTTCCATCTCCATGGCCCGGATGTCGTATTTTCCTTTTCGAATAGGAAGTTTGAGGTTGGAGATAGTTGTTGTTGCAGGAAGTCGTTGTTGCTGTTTCTTTTGTTGTTTCTGAGATCCTGCTTCTGATGCTTAAGTTTCCCGCTCAGAGCCTTCTTCATCACTATGATGATTTGAGAATTTATCATGAAGAGACATTCATAAGGGTTTTTGAGAGACGAGATGAGTGTTCTTGGTGTGTTTCGTTTCTTCAATACAGAGTCCTTCAACAGGCTCTGATACCACTTGTAGGTCCAAAAGTTTCTAGATCTAAGTAGCCTTGAATGACTAATAGTAAACTTGAATAAATTCAATTTACTATATGAAGAACTCTTTGAAATTGCTTAATGTGTTAATGCGGAATATTAACACACAAGTATGAAGAACACAAGAATTACTAACTTCGTATTTTCTATTAACTTGCTCAAAGGCTAATGCATACAACTCGTACATTAACCTAAATCCTTGTGAATCCTTGTATACACCAAGGAAACCCTAATTGTCTAACAAACTTGTAGAAGGGTAAAGATATCTTCTCCTAAGATATCTCTACATGTTCATATCTATTCCTAATATAACTCTAGCAACTATTCTATTTTGGACATAAACAGACTTAACCAACGACACTTTGTTCTGCTAGACTTAGCATCTTTAGTACTGGCAGACTTAATGATAAGGATATAAAACGTACACTTTTAAGGGGTCATTTAAGCTCTTAATCGCCCATTTTAATATCCATTACTGCTTAATTTAGTTCCTTTTCACTTTTTAGCTCTCTTGCAAGCAAAATGCTGGAATGATGCATATTTGGACGAAAAGGAGTGAATATATGAAGAAAATGGAAAAGGCAAGATCAAAGCCACTCAAGCTACTTAAATTGCACCTGACGGCGTCCCAATCAAAGGGCGACGCCGTCCCTTTATACGAATTAAAATATCTAACGGCTCAGTAGACTTTTTGCTAAAATACACCTGATGGCGTCAGGCTTTGAAGAGTAAGGGCTTCACGAAGACTTTTCATCTCAGACGGCCTAGATCCAGAATCAGACGACGTCCCCTGCTGAAGCCCGACGGTGTCACAACTACAATGTGACGCCGTCCCAACGATTACTTGGCCAAGACGAAAACCCTAATGACGGCGATCTGATGGCGTTCCACCTATAAGGCGACGCCGTCGCAAGTGTAAAATTATATATAGAAATCGAGTTTTCAGAATTTTAAGAGGTAGACTTGCGGAGTAAAAACCCTAAA
Organism: Chrysanthemum lavandulifolium; assembly: GCA_022545495.1. Lineage (NCBI taxonomy): Eukaryota > Viridiplantae > Streptophyta > Magnoliopsida > Asterales > Asteraceae > Chrysanthemum > Chrysanthemum lavandulifolium. Next base: position 107,421,621 of record CM040243.1, on the reverse strand, counting down.
CATTTGTAGTCCGACTTGGACAGTATCTTAGGGTTCCCAAACCCTATTTTACATCAAGATAAGTGTTTTACTTCATTGATTTCATTATGTCTTCCATTGAATGTGTGTATGCTTGCGTGTTTAACATGCCCGGCTAAATTTCTTGTGGGTTTGCTTAGATCTATGAAACCTAGTTATTAATTATTGATTGGTTGTCTTTTTTCTTAATTGTAATTGGCTTAGGAGTGCAATTATGCCATCCTTGTGTTTAAATGCTTGAGTAATTTTGTGAACCTTAGTTTATGAATTACTTAGCGGATTCCGTAGTCTAAACATCCAAAGATAATCTTAAAGTTAGTTTATGAATCATAGTGGATTTCTTATGCAATAACCTCTAGGTAGTCTCAAAGAGTTAGGGAAAAAGGCACACCCTACGACCTTAGAAAACACAACGCGTTAAGAATAAAGACGTGACAATTCAACCACCAATAAAAGATAACTGGGGAGTAATAGTATCTAGGTAGACACATTTTTAATCATCATACGAGCACACATCAAAAAGACATAAGACTACCCATAGTTTAGATAATTAGATAGTAGAAGTAATCGGTAGAATTACCACCCCCCAAATCCAAACCCCGAGATTTAACCCTTAGCTTTCAAAAAAATATAAAAAAAATAAAAAAGAATCTTCCTCAACCTCAACCTTAGCGTAGTACACTTCTTACTAGCATTCCTATTACCCTAGAGAACGATATCAATACCCGAGGCTTACCCAATACTACACTACAACGATTAGGTTCACTGCCTAGGGTGTTGAAAAACTTGCTCGATGAAAAGGAAGTTCCTTTGACCCCGAAAGCGCCTTGTACGCGCATCAAGTTTTTGGCGCCGCTGCCGGGGAATAGAATAGCTAGTTAGATTTTTATCTCGTTTAGGTTCCCTTGCTTGATTCCTATCAAGTAAGATTTTTTCTCATTTTTAGCTTCCTTGTAGTGTATCCCCCTTCTTCGTGACTTTGTTCGTAAATCCCATCACTCATCATGATTCGCATCTTTCGCCATAGAAACTTTGCACTACTCGCTCCCAATCCCCCTCCCAATCCCGAGATGGAAAACGCAATCCACAAAACCTTTCACCCGTTCACCACTTTGGAAATCACCTAGGGCATAATGAAATAAATTGGCAACAACATAGTCCTTTCTATAACTCGGATTCCGATGAAGAATTTGACTATGGAGAGGCACTTGATAACGGGGAGGTCATCGATGAAGTTAATTTTGAAATGGAAGAAGACCCCTCCCAATGTTTTGACCCTAGGTGTAGAATTGAGGTTGATGGCCCCTTTAACATGAAATTCCCTTGTAAAATAGGATTTGAAAGTTTTGATGCTAACTTGCACTCATTCTTACCTTTAAACTTAATCTCAAGAAATCTATATAATAAAATTAAGGTGAATGAATTAGCCTATCAAGGGGACAATGTTGTTGATGCGGTCACTTACTTGGATGTGTTTGTTGGAAGTTTTGCCCATGTGGTTGAATTCATGGTCTTAGAAGATTTAGGAGAATTCATTGATGGAAGCCTCACTTAAGTAATATTTGGAACATCCTTTAAGAGAATGACTAAGTTGAATGAATGGATGATTGATGGTTTAGTCACATTCTCCGATGGAGTTGAGGATTTTGTCTATCAAATGCCCCGTACGCACCCTAGTTTTAAGCACAAAGATATAGAGGCATGCAATAGGATGGCTCCTATTCCGATACTTAGTGAAAGAGATAAACAACGGGGACTTAGGCATACTTATGAAAAAAATGAAAGGTACTATAAAAAATGCCTAGAGTTAAGAGATGAGTACAATAAAAGTGAGAGAACATTGGAATGGCTTAGATATGGGCACGTAAGCGTGTACGAGACAACGTAGGAGCACGACTTCGAGTCTAGCTACAAGACTCATAAATAAATAAATAAAGCGCTTCGTGGGAGGCAACCTATGCTTAATTGTTTGCTTGTTTGTGTGTCATATAACTTTTCATTATTGTATGTTCTCATGTTTGAATTTGTGAAAATGCTTTATTTTGTCTTTAACCTCGTCTTAATTACATATAAAGGTATTTTACAAAAAGGATAAGTGTAGGGAAGATTACACACGTTTTCAAAAAAACGTGAACATGAGAATTACAATTAAAGAAATTGATATATATGTGTGTTTGTTAGAGTCAAATGCTTGTATCGAGTCATAATGGATGTTTTGCAGGAATTTTTCCAGATTTTAAAGGTATAATTTTTCTAGAATTTTCCCATAAAAACGCAGCAGACCCATTTCTGTCAAGACAACCTGACGACCTCAGGAGGAGCAGAAACAACTTATAAAATTTCTCTCGTTTTCTGTGCTAAGTATAAATTTTTGGAAATTCTCAGGTCTTAATTTTCCAAAAAATCTGCAAACATCCATTCCACAAGCATTATATCCTAGTGTAGTTGAGTCATATATAGTTTTACCGCCGATTTTACGCGAAGGTTTCGTCTATTTTCTTAAAGTGTGCAGGTTTTATTTATCAATAAGAAGAAACATAATATTGGATGAAGCTTATCACGCATACATTCTTCTTAGAAAAGAATTTAACCTCTACTTCACACGGATCCTACCGAGCTAATCAGGGGAGTACTAGTTTCTTTCTCTTTTAATTACCTTCCGTTATCATAACTTTGATACTTTCGGGGAACATTGGGGATAATGTTCAGTTTAAGTGTAGGGAGGGAGAATAAAACGGGAACTTTAAAACTATGCTTATCTTTGAATATTTGTCTGGTCCTATTTCATTTGTGTAATAAGCTATGAGAAATATTTGTTAGGGCAATTTTAGCGCCAAATTTAAATTTTTTCATGACATGTACGAGTGGGACTTTAGTCTCAATAAAGCGTCTCATGGATAGGAGTTATATGACTAGCACAAAAACCGTTTACCACTCAAATTCCACCCCCAAAAATGTGAGGTTCGCCCCTAGATCTATAGGAATTAAAGCATTCACCTTTAATGCTTTGAGAGTGTACCGGTAGTATAATAGATTCTAGAACTTATTTTGTGATGCATTCCGAGATCGCTATTGAGACTACACTTGTGTAGCTAGGAATAACTAAATGATAAGAGGCATTAGGATAGCCCTTGTTTGATACCCGTATTATAATTACTTATTCCACATCGGTTGAGTAATTACCCCACACTCTTGCGATGTACTCATCTTTAGTAGACGATACCCCTAGTTAACCCCTCAGAGCCTATCCTTTTCGCGGTTCTCGTGATGTTTTGGTTTTCCGGAATATCAATGAAGAGCATTGTTTACAATCCACCCCCAAATGTAAACCCAAATCGCCTTAGCCTACCTTGTATGCACTCACCTTTAGTGCATTATTGGTATCATACTAAACTCTTAGTTCAATTATCTAGTTACTTGCATGGTTGCTAAGTCGAGTCATATCTTTTATACACAGTTTTGGGATGATTGGGACTCATGGGTAAAGTAATATTTTATGGAGTGACACGAAAGAACGTTAAATTCAAATTCCCTTTATTTACGTAATTAAATACTCCAAGTGTTTTGATCTTTTCAATTCAGGTCAAATTAGTGTTAGAGTAATAAAAAAACTCAAGTGTAGGGATGCTTCTATAAATCCCTTATATTTTGATGTTACCTTAGAGGATGGTAGAGTAAAAGTGTATCCAAAAAAAAAAAGTGTATGCAAAAAAAAAAAAAAAAATGTGCTACCATCCTACATCGATCTTTATATTTATGTTTATTTGTTTCAAAGTATCTAGAGTTTAGTGAGTCGAGTCTTGGCTTAGCAATGTCATTCTTTTCATGCTTGCAACATAAGATTTTTGACTTGCCACCACTAAATCGCCTATCAAACCAAACCCTTTGTTTCTCTACCCTAACCATAACGTTACAACCCTTTTAAAGACCTCTTAGATAGTTGTTCCTAGGTGCTTACGCCAAAGCGGTGGAGGATTGATCTAGTCTTAAGCCTATGGTAATCTATGTACTATGACCAGGTAATGAGTGTTTATCTTCCATTTCCATTTACTATATTTCATATACACCCAAGAGATGATAAATTCCAAACACCCCTTGTGAGGTGCTTGTAGAAAACTAGAAGGGGGGTTGAATAGTTTACCAATTAAAAACTTTGTTTTGAAACTTATTGAAAGATCAATTGATATTGATCTTTGGATATGTTGATGAAATATGCAAGTAATATGTAAAGAGTAAATAAGGAAAGAAATGATCAAACCACAACAAGTTGTTTATAGTGGTTCGGTCTACAAGGACTCTATTTCCTTGCCTACTCCACTCCCGAGTCTCACACTCGAGAGTTTAACTTCACTAGTCAACAAGCTCCTTTCACCGTGGGAGAAAACCTTTACACTTAACACACAATTTCCGACACTAAGCTAGATGTCGAGTTCTTTCCAAGGGTACAACTACTCCCACACACAATGTATTTTGAGGACTAAAATACTAACCACTCACACTCACAAGATTATGATGGTTTAATACAACAATGAAGTATGAATCAACACTAGATCATACAACACTAAACAAACAAGACTTCCAACTTCTCGTTAGAAGCTTGAATGTTACTTGATCTTCTTTGCTACAAAAGAGATCACTACTATGATATGAAACTGAGTTAGAAAGGTTAGAGAGAAGATATGTATGAGAATATAATAGAAAGGGATAAAAAAACTACTTGGCTTGGCATTGCTATTTACAGCCAAAATGGACGAGGGCGCCTCCGGACCGCGAACCCTTAAAGGGTTCCGCCTGTGTACCAAATTGGTACCGGTCCGACGGCGACCAAGATATCAAATCTTGCCAAAGTCAACTCTATCTAAGTGAGATTGTGCAAGATATGAAGAGTACAAATCCACACAAAATATCTAATGAAATCTTTCAATGATTTCCATGATGCATCTCATGATGTCATATGTTGTATTTCTAATTTTAGAAATATGCAAGTACTTAAGTAGTGTTTGGTTTTAAGAACCTAACACATTCTAAAAACTACTATCATACATAATGATTTGAGTCATATCAAGATATTACTAATCATAAATGTAAATGCTTGAATGATGAATATATTGTTTGAAAAAGCTTGTTTTAATATCTATTAACTTGACAAGCTTTAAGCTTTTATACAAATTAAATTTACTTTTGTCGTTAACAAAACTTAGGTAAAGATCAAAAATATAAATAACGTTTAATGACGATATTTGTATTAACAATCTCCCCCTTTTTGTTGAGGACAAAATATAAATTTTATTTTATAAAAGATACAAAGTTTGTGCAAAAGTTATAAAAATATTAGTTTTAGAACTTGAAAAGAGAATGATAATGCAGTGTATGATGTTTGACTTTTACGAAAGTCAAAGTATTCACTAGTTGTTGCATGATGTTGACTTTTCGTAAAGTCAAAGTATGCGATTGACTTTTAGGAAAAGTCAAGTATTATCAATGATGTATCTGTTTGACTTTTTAGAAAGTCAATGTCGGTTGACTTTTCGTAAAAGTCAAAATATAATCAAGTTCTATATTTTCTCCCCTTTTGTCTCAACAAAAGAAGAGGCGATCTTGGAATGTAATGAGCCCGAGCCATTCTCTCCCCCTTGATCAAAGCTCCCCCTAAATTGGGTACTTAATGGGAAGATACATGGATTGTGAAAATAAAGCTACAAAAAAATTGTTAGTAATAATGATCATTCACAAGCATTTCCAAACACTATGTAAAAGCACCAACACTATAATAAAGACATCATTCATTAGTTAAAATTTTCATGAATAAAGATCATGAAATGGGAACACAATGATGTGTTTTAGTACAAGAAAAAGAAAATAATCCTAAGAAAAGAAGAACTTGAAATGCTAATCTATGACCATCCTAATTTGATGGTGGATGAGGATGAATCTCATTTCCTCTTGGAAGTCATGGACCATAACCCGGGTCATTTCCACGGTTTGGGCCGTTTGCTCACAAGTTGAGCAACCATGCCTAGGAGGGTAGAATGTTTGGGAAGGTTGTGGTGGTGGTATGGTAGATGTGTTGGTGGGGTTGGGAATGTTTGGGGTGGTCATGATGGAGGCAAGCAAAGCATTTTGCATTTGCATAGTCTCACTTAAGTGAGAATCCACCATGCCTTTGAATTGGTGGAGGTTGTGGAGTTCCGCAGATCTCTCTCTCAGTGGGATTGGCATCCCACATGCTCCTCAATGTCCTCAAGATGAGGGGACATTGTTGTTGGGAGTGGATGATCCCATACAAAGGACCATGAATGTCTTTGTAAATGGGGTGGAAGAGAAGAGGTTTGGCCCTAGTGGGCGTTTGGGTCAAAAGATGACCTTGGTAATTCTTGAGCTATTTGCTCAATTGTGCCAAAGGATGGCAATGGTGGTGGATGATTTGGCCTAGGAGGCAAGTCATCCAAGTCCTCGAAAGGATGTGGTGAAGTTGGTGGAGTGGAGAATAACTCCATAGGCATGAGAGTAGGAGACCTTGGTGGTGAAGGTGGTGAGGGTGTTTGGATGTTTGGATGGGTGCGGTGGAGGTGAAGTTGGTGTTTTATAGGTGGTGGAGTGGTGATCACAATGTGTGATTGATTTGGTGTAGCCAAGGTAAGACTTGTATCATCTCGGATGGGAGATGAGATTGTGAGTGGAGAAGACTCGGATGAGGAGCTAAGGTTAACGAAGCAACAAGGCCTCACACTAATTCTAGTGGTCTTCTTGCAAGGTTTTGGAGATGATTTTATCATTTTTGACTTTGGTTTTTCTTTGCTAGATGATAGTAAGAATGAAGAAGGTGTGAGGATGATCATGGTAAAACCTCTCAATTTATAGAAGTGAAAAATTATGGAGAAATGTGTTTGATTTGATGTTAAACCATTGAAGAGATGAGGTTCTAATGATTTGGAAGTGGGTTGAATGCTAGTCATATCACCCAAGTCAATCCATTCAAGAGAGATGGAGTGAAGAAGAAAAGATTTGCAATAAATGTGTTCTAATGAGTGGAATTTCCTAACAATCGATCACCCACGGATTGAAGGTACCAAAATTTGGTTCCTTCCTTTATATAAAGGGCTCCTTGGGTGGATTTTCAAATTTTTGAATTTTGGTGGGAAATGGATTTCTTATATACCTAAGTGAATTATACTAGTTCTAATAAGAGTATAAACTAGTTAAGATTGATTTATAAGTGATGTGTTAGGAATTAGAAATTCCGGTATTAAAGAGTCGACCACCCTCAAGTATATGTAATCGTTAAGCTCGTAGTCGTAGTTCTTTTAAGTTAAGTAGTATTTAGTTAAGTAACACCGTGGAGGACGGACGGGTCTTTACCCACCGTATGCACGATCCACGACCCGATGTGTGGCGATTTATGTAAGACTATAAATACTCTCTACCTTCCAAGGTAGAGTTGGAGCTCATAATAATATCTTTCACTTTCTCTCACTAAGTTCCCTAAACCTCTAACTTTCTCTCTAGAATTCCATCTATATGCTACTTTGTGTTATGGGTTGATGTATGCGTGAAAAGTTATATCTTACAATTGGTATCAAGAGCCATGGTTAGATCATATCTTGCACATCTTTGGATTTCTAGTGGTTTTAGGTGGTTTTGAGTTTGAAAAAGTTTAGTGGTTTTGCATCATTTGGTTGATTTCTTGTGTTAAAGTTTGAATTTTGTTAGTACTTTTATGTTTAGAATCATCACAAGTGTTTAGGTTTTCATTTGGTAGCTTGAATCATCTTGGTTGGGTTGTTTTGGATTGAAAAGTGATGTTTATATGGTTTTTCTTGCTAGCGACTTAGCTCACGGACTATTTTCATCATAACGACTTGCTTTACAAATTTGTAGCGAGTTACGCTTTTAGACCTAGTGAGTTAGATCTAGCGAGTTAAAGTACAAGTAGTGGACTCTCCACTACAGTAGCGACAGTGGTAGCGACTTGGTGCATGGCGAGTTGCTCTTTAGCGACTTGCATCTTTGGCGACTTGAGTGGCGATTCTCTTGCCAAAATTTTGCTAGCGACTTGAGGCTTAGCGAGTTACTACTTATCGACTTGCATTTGTCTAGCGACTTGGGACTCTAGCGACTTAGTGGTGTAGTGAATTAGTTGTTAGCGACTTGGTTCAAGAATTCGTAGCGACTTGGTTGATTTTCCGTCAAAACTTCAAACGGCCATAACTTTTGAACCGTAACTCCGTTTTCAGCGTTCTACCCATCAAAACGACCGTGAGCGAGGAGAATGGCACGCGTCTAAATCCGCTCTAAAGTTATTGAGGTTTTAAGTTTTAGACCTAAATTTCTCGGGAAAACGGGCATAAACCAATCCGAATCACAACCAAACAACATCTCGCTAATCCTACAAACAATCATATGTCCTAACACACAATTGTCTATCATTCCATTGGTCATTGCTTAACGGTTTGGTCTTGATTTTAGTAAAATCCCGAAAGATTCTATTTCTCGGTTTGAATCATAGACTTGTAAAATCCGTGCATTCTACCACATCATGTCTTACTCTCTTGACCCGGTGATTTCGAAGTGCTTAAATTGTATGATGATGTAGACAACCACGAGAATGTTAGCTACACCGAGCGATTAAAGATGATTGAATCAATCAATGAGGATGTGATATCTCCGGTTCGACTTTGAAAAGACCGAAATGCACCGATCAATGCTACAAAATGCCATGCTAAAGGAATGTAACATTGAGCCCTTTCAACTACTTTATCGGCACCTCAAACTACTTTTATCTACAACTATGGATCGAACAAGCGGTGCTCTCCTTCATCGAGATTTTCCCATCTTGACAAGAACTGTACTACTCAACTTAGAACATCGAGGTTTCAAATTACTAAAGAGAAGTTCTCAATTGATGTATCTAATGCACTCTTCAAGTAATCTTGATCAATTTAGTCATTTATCCGGGGGAATATTCCTCGATTTTGATGATGACATGACTGGAATTTCATTCAAGAAACACACTGGAATGGAAATTCATGAGTTCGAAACACCTTTATTCAACTTATTGGTAATATGGAAATATACATTAAGGAAGCGCTCAAGAGAATGACAAGACGAATGAATTGAATGGGTGTCAAGTTATGTTATGTGAAGATTGTGATAGGTCGAGCAATGGATCGGTCGAACTAATGAATGATGCCGAAGCGAAGCTCAATTGCAATGAAGGAGGATGAAGACAAGCATCTTGATCTTAAAGACTCGAGTCGAGAAAAGGGTGAAACAGTTTACATGACAACTCCTAGTGTTCATGTGGTAAATCACGATGACATATCTTGAGATGATCGGATGTCATGTGATGAGGTACCATAACTGTTCAACATAGTGCATCTACTAATGTTCAAACATCTTGATCTTAATCTTTGAACATGATTCGATAAATGTTCCTTGGTTGAGGCTGAGTCTAATAATTTCAAAACATATGATATGGTTGATAAAAAGGCTTTTGATGAACTTTCAAACAAATTCTCAAAACTTGAAAACATTGCATTTCACTTGAAATTGCAATACTGAGTAAAGAAGAAAGTTTTCAACTTAACAAACCATGTAAAATCCGAACTTCACGAATTCCGTGAACTTTTGAAATTAACACTTTGAAAGCTCGACTTCAAGACAAAGAGTCAACTATCAACAATTTGAAGAAACACATTTCTAATCATTATGTGAAAAGTAATTTGGTTACAAGTAATTACGATGTTAATACTATTGATGATATTCAAATGAGAAATGATGAATTAGCGGTTTGTGTGGCCAAATTACTAAAGGAAAATGAGTCTTTGAGAAAGCATCACATAGAACTAAGTGACTCATCAAAGAAGCTAGAACTAAGTCAATGGAACAAAACTCTTTGATAGCAAAATTGATGAACTCAAAGCTCAACTTGTGAAAAGAGTTTCGCTATTGTTGCCTTAAAAATGAGCTTAGGAAAACGTAGGAAAAGTGTGAACACTAAGTTTACAAAACCATCAACCTTGGGGAAACCGGTTTCTCATCCATTAGAAACCGGTCCATTGTTAAGCGACTCTCTGCGTTTATATCCGAAAGACCAAAATTTTCAAAACACGGTTTGCCTCCCAAGTTGATGAGAAACAAGTTTTGTCAAACCAATACTTCACCGAGTTGCCTAAGAATTATGCTTCTAGTTCCTCTAAACCTCAACAAGCATCTACTTCTACTCCCGGCACCTCTAGGATTAGTTCGAAACAGTGTCAAAATCAAGCATTAAAACCCGAATTCATATGATATGAATGACTTGTGGAAGAACTATTATCTAGAAAAGCTAGAAAAAGGCGCAGATTCGAAAAGGCGGAATTTTAGGTGCAAGACCTAGGGTGATGAATTCTACGAGATTTCAAGGCACTTCTAGTAGTTGTAAACCACTACCTAGGAACACTCAAAAGACTAGAGATTGGCGTGCGACTAAGAGTAGTTATTTGCATAAGAATGCTAAGCATGTAGAAAACAAAACTAGAAATTTGAATCTTTTCCACATAAGAAACAGTTTCCTAATTCACATGCCAAGGTACTATCCACTAAGACCACTAACGCGACTAAGGTTCAACATGTTGTGAAACAATACAAACCAAAAACTTCGCCTAGATGGATACCAACTGCTAAATCTTTGGAAACTAGGAACAAGGATACGTCTTCCACTATGTATAAAAGCCTTACAATCCTAGACCTTGCCATAAGTGGATACCTTCGGTAGAATGTTTAAGGATGCTAGACTTAGGTGGATTCCTACCGGAAAGCATTTTTCGATGAAAAATCAAGGTTGACCGTGAAACCCCAAAGAGTTTGGATACTAATGTCACTAACCCATATATATGCAATCAAGCTTGTAATGTTAGTGCGGTACTCCTTACTCGATTCTGAGATACTTTGATCCTTCAATATATGGGTGGCTTAAAGTATGGATTACAAATGGATTGATATCTCATAACTCACGGGTTCAAGTTTCTCAACATTGATATTCAACCGGCTATGACGTCTGCTCACTTGATTCGGGCCTCGTACTTCATCATAATGGCGTCTGCAGATAACACTTGAGCCCGTTCTTCAAAGAAAAGAAAAGTGTACACTCTTACGTAAGCTTAATCTTGACTAAAGAGAATTCTCTCATGAATGGCCATACTCATCTACATTCTTCATCAACAAGCTTCATGTTTTTCACGCTCATTCAATCATCAAGTGGATCTATGTTCATTGGTGTATACTCTTATTCACTTATTAAATCAAAATGGCAACCGGATGCAATTTTGAGGGAAAAAGAGTGAATATACTACATGATGATGGATGTTTGAATAATGGTTATACGACTTAATTTTGATGATGATGAGTGTATATTCTTTTGATGATGAGTGAATATACTAAGGATAAGCGGGATTCATTGTTTTGATTTTGATGACTCTTCTCCAACGCCTAACGCTTCACTTACTAAGGATAATTGGGAATCAATGTTTGGGATTCATTGTTTTCAAAGATATGTTTGATGAGTACTTTCAACCTCCGACGAATGTTGACCATCCGACAACGAAGCTCATGCTCCGGTTTCTATTGACTCAACCGGTTCACCATCTAAGAAGTACTTCTTGGAATTCTCAAAAGCCTAAATCTCTGTTATTCCTCAAGGCGTTAATAATGACTATCATAATATTGCGTTGCACTCATGAATAATGATCCGCTCTTTGGTATTCCTTACCAAATCTTCACGGATTATTGTTCATGAATAGTGATCCGCTCTTTGGTATTCCTTTGCCAAATATTTACGGATTATTGTTTCTCTCAATGTGCGCTATAAATCAACCACATGAACTTAAAGAAAAATGAGTTCCTCATCCGCTCGAAGACATTATTGGTGAATCTTCGGATCATTCTCTACATGTTTACTTTCAAGGAAGAATGCATTGATGTTGAGGAATCATTTGTTCCGATTCATTCGATGGGTCAATGTACATCCGATTGTATGTTGTTTTCACGTGTTGGGCATTTGACACAAGTTGATGACTTGAGTTAATCATTTATCACTTATTTGAGATTGAAGTTGCCTTCACAAAGGCGTGTTCTTATTTCATAACTTGCTCGGGCTTAAGAATTTGAGTTGAAGACTTGGTTTATCTAGTTACCGGTGATCGGGGTGGATGGTTGAAGACACGGTTAACTATCACTATTAGGAGTTCGTTGTTTTACTCGATGTCACATGCGGATGACGATGTGGATAATCTCAAGAGGTGTTAATGTCTCATACTTTGTTTGAGTAGTGAGTACTTAGAGATTTGCTTGAAGCATAGACTCTCGACACCGTTCTTCCATCTTTAAGTGCAAGCTTAAGACACAAATGCGGGAATTCGACTTGATTTCAAGTTTGGTATATCGGGTTTTTTCAACAATGGTCACTTCAAATTGTCTACATATGGGTTGATAAAGATAGTCGAGAGAGTTTATGTAGCAGTTGATTCTCACAGATTCATTTGGGCTATTTGAGTTCTTCTCACAAGATTTCAAGTTTATGGATTTATTATGTTTCTTGATTACGAGGTATCAAAACCGTGAAGGGGAAGGATGTATTATTCCAACTATTTGGGGAAATGGTCTCGGAGCCTTTTGGTATGTGTTACTTGATTCGGTTGAAAGAAATGTGAGGAGAATATATAGTGCGTGAGATGATATTGCTTATCGACATCTTGATATGTTTAATGGTAAAGTGCATCGAGCTATTGCTTCATGTACACATTGGTATGATGATTCCAATGAGAGTGCAAACGATTAATGGGAAGAGATACATTTTAGTCGTTGTTGATGACTACTCTAGATTTACTTGGGTCAAGTTTTGAGGACTAAGGATGAAACTCCATCATCATCATCAAACTTATCAAGCAACTATAGGTTCTTCCTAACAACACGGTTAGAAGTGTTCGAGCAGACAATGGCACGAGTTCGTTAATCGAGACTTAAGTCAATTTTATGAAAGTATTGGAATCGGTCATCAAAGAAGTGTTCCACGAACTCCTCAACGAGCGGTGTAGTTGAAAGAGCGAAATCGAACTATTGTGGAAGCCGCTAGAACAATGCTAATTTATTCAAGGTTCCAATGTTTCTATGGTGAAGCCATTCTTCTTGCTACTACACCCAAAATCGTTCTCTCATTCACACCTCTCATGGAAAAACTCCATATGAACTTGTTCATAAACGAAACCTGATTTATCCTATCTTCGTGTGTTTGGTGCTTTGTGCTATCCAACAAAGGACGGTCAAGATTTAGGTAAATTAAGAGCTAAAGCGAGATATTGGAGTTTACATAGGTTATGCACCAAACAAGAAGGGTTACCGAATCTACAACAAAAGAACCCGAAATATCATGGAAACAATTCACGTGACGTTCGATGAGCTGACCGGTCAAATGGCTCCTGGACACTCCAGTTCAGGACCCGCACTTCAAGACAGTCCCATTAGTTCATCCCTTATACCAAATTCTTCTCTAGAAACTCCATATGTACCTCCATCTGAAGATGATTGAAAGAAATTGTTTGATCTCATGTTTGATGAACATTATGAGCCAAGTGCTAATGAACTGACAATTCCTACTTTAGAGGCTGCTCATATTCCTGTGAATGACGTCAATCCTTCAATCTCAATATCATTAAGTCAAGAAGCGCTGCTTCGATCACTCTGTCTCATCAACAAATCATCAAACTTGAGGTACATCATGGAACTATGTCGGTATCAATGATGAAGTTAATCCCTTTGCTACTCCCGAAGATGCCCCTTTGAAAACATATTTGCTCTCGAATCATTATCGAACCATCTTCTTGAGAGACATCGACTCGCTACCTCGGTCCCTCAACAATCGCCACATGAACACCTTAGAAAATGGACTCACGATCATCCACTAGATAACATAATTGGAAATCCCTCTCGTCTTGTATCAACACGGAAACAACTTGCAACCGATGCCTTATGGTGCTTCTTCAACTCCGTACTATCTAAGATCGAACCAAAAGATGTTAAAACCGCCATGAATGAAGACAAGTGGTTCAACGCCATGCAAGATGAAATTCATGAGTTTGATCGACTTGATGTATGGGAGTTAGTACCTCTCAAATTGTGCTATGATTATTGCCCTTAAATGGATCTTCAAAGTGAAACTTGATGAGCATGGTGATGTGTTGAAGAACAAGGCCCGATTAGTTGCTAAAGGATATCGTCAAGAGGATGGTATAGACTTTGAAGAATCTTTTGCTCCGGTTGCTCGAATCGAGGCAATCGAAATCTTTCTCGGCTAATCTTGCTAGTAAGAACATGGTAGTCTATCGGATGGATGTGAAGACGACATTTACGAGCGGAGATCTTAAAGAAGTCGTCTCGTCGGCCAACACGAAGGATTTGTGAATCAAGAGCATCCTACTCACGTTTATCGTCTGAAGAAGGCTCTTTACGGTTTAAAGCAAGCTCCAAGGGCATGGTATGATACATTTGTCAAAGTTTCTTCTATCAACCGGATCCAAGAAAGGAGCGATTGATCCTACATTGTTCACCGTGAAGTCGAGCAAACATTTAACTCATGTTCAAATTTATGTTGATGATATTATTTTGCCTCGACGGACCCAATGGAATGTGATCGTTTTCAAATGAAATGAGTTCAAAGTTTCAAATGTCAATGATGGGACAAATGTCATTTTCTTGGGATTACAAATTTCTCAAAGTCCGGAGGCATTTTCATAAATCAATCTAAATATGCAACCGAGATCTTAAAGAAATTTGGATTTGATTCAAGTGACCTGTTGACACCCCCATGATTGATCGAACCAAACTAGATGAGGACCACTCGGGGATCATGATTGACCAAGCGAAATATCGTAGTATGATTGGATCACGATGTACCTCACGACTAGTAGACCGAGACATCTTATTCATTGTTTGCATGTGTGCTAGATACCGTGCTAAGCCTACTAAAAAGCACCTTGAAGCGATTAAGCGGGTCTTCGGTATCTCAAGGAACCATCAATATGGGACTATGGTACCCGAAGGACACCGGTATGTCACTAACGGCCTATGCGAGATCTTGATCATGCAGTTGTCAAGATACGTCGTCAAGTACATCCGGAGGTGCTCGGTTTTGGGTGATAAGCTTGTGAGTGGTCTTCAAAAAGCAAATGAGTACTTCTATTTCCTCTCTGAGGTGAATACATAGCCATGTCATCTTGTTGTGCTCAAATCCTATGGATAAGATCTCGATTATCGACTATGGCTTTGTATTCAACAAATCCTCTGTCTTGTGATAATAAAAGTGCTATTGCTCTCTCATGCAACAACGTTCAACACTCAAGAGCAAAGCATATCGACATTCGACATCATTTCATCGGGAACAAGTAGAAAAGGTGTGGTGGAACTATATTTTGTGAGGTGCGAATATCAATTAGCGAACATCTTCACCAAAGCTCTTCCAAGAGAACGTTTTGAGTTTATTCTTCCACGTCTTGGCTTGAAAAGCCTTTAACCAGAAACACTCAAACGTCTTCAGGAGGAAGACGAGGAGTAAAGGTCTATCTTCATCTATCTCTTGTATATATATCTATTGGAAAAACAAAATACAAAATTATAAAACCTTCAAAAATCAAATAGAAAAAATATAAAACTTTCAAAATCCATAAAAATCTGAAAAATTCGAAAAATCTTCAAAAAAAAAATATTGTCAATTGGTCATGTTTTTCTCGGTTCGATTATATCTACGGTTTTTGTGATGTCATTCAAAGAATGACACGGGACTTTAGATGTTGTTCGAATTTAAAAAAAAAAAAAAAAAAAAAAAATAAATAAATAAAATTTTTTGGGAGAAAGAGAAACAATGGTTTATTGTCATTTTCGAGCAATAACCGGTTTTAAAAGAAAGAACGAGCCATGTTTTATCATGTTTTCAAAATTCCATGCTCGATTCTATAAACATTTATCTACTGAAAACTAAATGCTTTGAAAAATAACTCGATCTCTATTTTTGATAATCATCGGGACTTATATGTCAAAATCTTTATCTCTCAATCAACAACCTATGTCATTGATTGAGGGGAGAATGATTTCAATTAAATTAAAAGTTATTTGGCATTAAATTGTTTTCAAAAGATTTACATGCATGTTTTATCAATGGAGTTTAAAGTCTTAAAATCCGATCCTTATCGAGTTCAAACGCTTTCACAATCGAGTCACAATTCTCCTTAAAAGCTTTCAAAATCAATTTAAATCTATACGAGATCACAAATCTCAAATGTTTTGATAATTGTGATCGGGGAGAATGTGTGATTTAAATTGGTTTAAACCGATAATTCGGTAAATGGTTTCACAAGAATGTACATCTTGTCCTTCCCACATGTGACAAACGATTTCAAATTTTCAATGCACATGTTGAGGGGCATCTATCTTAAACCTATGATTTGAAACGTGATCATTTATCTCTATGTGCGAGTTCCTTCTAGTATGTGCAAAACTCTTTTCTAATCTCGAGGCACATATTGAGGGGAGCAAATTTATGGAAACCTCATCCATCCGAAATGCTATATCTACTTGATTTGATGTGGGAAGTGATGTTGATATCTTTTAGAAAATGGTAATCAAAGAAGTTGATTCTTTCTCTTGCCTCCGTGTGCAAAACATTTTCAAATACACGATGCACATGTTGAGGGGAGTTCTCGTTCTAAAATATCAAAAACAATTCGGATACAAAATGCTTTGATAATATATCACAAGTATCCGAATTGATTTTCAAATGGTTTTCAATTGGATCCAATGGCGGATGAACAATACCAAATAGACCGACCAACTTTACTTCATATGCGGTGATATAAGGATGATAAGGTTAGGTATGTGTTCCCATGATCCGCCGAACCGGAGGGATCTACCGAGGACAATCCACTAGTTAGTGTAGAAGTCCTTAGGTATGATGATAAAGGAGAAAAATGAGATATGGGAAGAGTGCGGACTAAGGCGAGCTAGTCTTGGAATAAACCCAACAAGGATCTAGCTATGAAGTCTCGGTAAGCATGAAGGGTTGAAGAATTAAAAGAATTGAATGAGGAAAGGGTGAAAACAAATAGCCTCCATTTATTCAACCTTAGAGCGTAAACCGGGTTCAATTCATATGCTCTTGATGGTAACATCGGTATTGAAGACAAGGCGTCATGGACCCGGTGGCCTTGCACTTCAACTTTCCAAACCACTCAAGTTCCTCTTAAAGGGCTTGTTTCATTCTCACGGGAACCGACATTATCTATCGACTTTCTCTTAGAGATGGTTGATATTGAAGAAGGAGACCCTCTCCTAGTCTCCGTTATAGGATCCAAATATGCACAAATTGAGTCTAGAGCCACGAGATCATCAATAAATCTCATTAGGACACTTTCAATGAAGACTCTCTGTTTCACACAATGTGGAAAGAGAGATTATATCTTGAGTCCTCGCATTATCCTTGTGGTATTGCGGAACATCCGAGTGATGTGTATACATATTCACAATGAAGATGGAAAGCCTTAGAGCCAACATCAAACAAGCTCACGGTAGGTGGCATGTGAGATCTATTATATAGATCAACCATGTGACAACCGAACAGAAACAATGGGGCGATTCAATCTCTTGAATCAATCACAGTTCGAGGATATGGATTGACGGATACCTTTGAAAACCGGTCTTTGTGCTTAACAACTCTTTTCTTTAGCACATCGACCGTGTACTTATTTTCAAACCAAAAGGTGTTTTATGATTGATAATTGATTTTCAATAAAACCTTCGTTGTATTGCAAAAACAATTTCTATTGAGCAATACACGATTGTTTTCAAATCTCTTTTCATCAATCGGTGGACTTAAAATTATTGGTTCACTCACTCCGTGTTGTCTTCTTTGAGATGTTCGGTTTGAGAACGACTAGAGCATTCTGAAACCCATCAAGGAAATTCTTGAATTATACACGATCACAGGCGACATGTATGTCTTGATCAGCGGGGAACCGTGGGCGTGTACCTCAATTCAACGAAAGTGATCAAAGACACTTTAGTGCGATTTATTAACTAAGCTGTTGTATGCGGTACACCCGACGTTTGCGGTAATCGAATGAAGCGGTCAATCCACGGCCGCATGCTCACTTAACACAATCAACTCAAAGAAATCATGATTAGTGCATCAATGACTCGATATTTTCACTCCAAGCTTACGCTACTGCTGCGCCAATATCATGATTCAACAAAAGCTTCCGCTACTCGATAAGAAGATATCATGATCCGAATGTGAGCATGTCGGTCCTATAGTCACAACATCACATAATACCAACACCACAAAGGATGTGTCGAGATTTCTAATTCTTAATGATCTCAAAAGATGGCTCAAAATTATTATCACGTGGATCGGTGAAAGACCTCCACTGAAGTAACCAAACATGCAATGTGAAGAATCAATGACTACGAGCTTAGGAGCAAAGGACTACATCAAGAATGCAAGATCAATTGTTAATGTAATATCTATTTGTATTCAATGTAAGTTTGGTACATGATTGAGGTGACCTCCTTAGGGAGATTGTTAGGAATTAGAAATTCCGGTATTAAAGAGTCGATCACCTCAAGTATATGTAATCGTTAGAAAGCTCGTAGTCGTAGTTCTTTTAAGTTAAGTAGTATTTAGTTAAGTAACACCGTGGAGGACGGACGGGTCTTTACCCACTGTATGCACGATCCACGACCCGATGTGTGGCGATTTATGTAAGACTATAAATACTCTCTACCTTCCAAGGTAGAGAGTTGGAGCTCATAATAATATCTTTCACTTTCTCTCACTAAGTTCCCTAAACCTCTAACTTTCTCTCTCTAGAATTCCATCTATATGCTACTTTGTGTTATGGGTTGATGTGTATGTGAAAAGTTATATCTTACATGATGGATGGTAATTTGGAATCACGAAAGAGTCAAAATTCAGAAAATTACCTGGAGGATCCACGGCACCAAAATTTTACACAGCCGGAACCCTTTTTAGGGTGCCGTCTGGTCCGCCTTATCTGAGTGCAGGCGGTACCATTTACATAACGGACGGTACCAAATCGTTGGTGCCGTCGTCCGTGAGTCTGAAAAAACAAGGCAGTATGTTTTTAGGTGTCGGGCACTTTCCGAAACACAAATTTTTCTCAAAGGTGTTATACTAAACATTTCTAGTTAGGAAAAGTAAATAACACATGTATAAACATAGGGGAGCAAATATATTGAGCAAGGCTTATTGATTTTCACATTATAGTGAAAATGGGTAAAATTTAATAGCATACTTGTGCTATCCCCCTGCATAAGATTGTTAGCATACATCAGTTTTAGAAGTTATATTATCATCCTACAAGATAAAAACAACTAAATAGTATCAAACATTTATGATAATGTATTGTTCCAAACACTCCTTAAAGTACCCTCATTTTTCCAACTTCTTGTAAATCTTGTTCATCATCCTACCAAGGCACTTGAACATTCCCTTAGTTTGTTTGAACTCTGCTGATTCATTCTCGATCTCGGGAAGAGACGCGTAATACTCATGAGGTGGAAGATGAGAGCTTGGAAGACCATCCTCGGAGCTATTTGCTGATGATGATGATGGATTTGGAGGTTTTGCTCTCTTGCCTTTTGTCTTAGCAACTCGTTCATCACTCAAAGGTACAAAGATGTGAGGGATGAGTTCATAGTGAAGGTGCATCCCTTTTGGGGTTGGTGGAATTGGTGCAAAGTTTCTATAGAGACGGGTAAGAAGCATCCCGTATGGAAGAGCAACCGATCCTTGAGTTGGAATATCAATCATTCTCTAGATATGTAATAGGCTAAATTGAATGGTTGTCGGGTGGACAAGTTGTAGAGCATGTGACAAAGGCAGCGTTTATGTGATCCCTATTTCCTACGGTGCTAATAGCGTTGGCTCTAAGTAGCTCCTCCCATTTCTTAAATTCGGGCTTAAGTTCATTTAGCTCCATTCCATATGGATCTCGGTTTACCTCTTTTCCCTTTCGGGTAACACGGGTTGTATCACCCTTTGGGTTAAATAGGTGTTCACGGATAACATCCTATCGGCAAACGGGTTTGGTAGGGAGAAATCGGTCATTGATTGCATCAAGAGCGGTGAGAGACCACTTATCCGTGTAGACACAAGTTCCTCGGTTGGGAATTCCTAGTACTTGAGCAAAGTTGCTTAAGGTGATGGTGTAGTCGTTTTGATTGATTCTAAATCTAATACAAAATTCATCATCGTCTTCATCACTAAAGCCGCCACACTAGCATAGAATTCTAACACAAACCTAGGACAAATTGGTTCATCGATGTCAAGAAGACAATCGAATTTAATGGCGGCTAGTTCTTCACGAAGATTGGTATGTTCAAGGAAGGATGAGTGAATGGTTCTACCCTCATGGAAATACCTTGATTCTAGACCCTTAAATATTTCTACTTGATCCTTGGTAAGTCCTTTGGTTTTGTGATGTTTGGGAATGTAGTTAAGGGTGTCTTTGTGATCATAGAATCTTGCGGCTACCATGGTTATTCCTAAGGACAAGAATTGATATGTTAAAAAAATGAGAATAAACTTTAACGTTTTGGTTCTAGTGTGTGCCTATATGAAAACAATTTGGAGTTGCGGCTATCTCGACTCATTTTATGCACAAAGATGGTTTTAGTGGGGTGTTTGGCAAATACCATGAGATAACCCAAATGCTCCTATATCAATGTGGCTTCATTTGAATATACCCGGGAATGCATATTAGTTATGCAATACCTTTAGTATTCAAGAGCATGCAAGTGATGAAAGTCTAACGTTTCTATTTGTATTTAACAATGAAAAATTATTTTCCTACAAGTGAGAAGCTTTTCAAAAAATTTGACATGGGGTGTTTGGTTATTTGAATAAGGCCTTATATTCATTATCTATTAATTAGTGGGAAACATGATTTGTTTATGCAATATGATAATGTAGTACCTAATTTCAATGACTAGTTATGCAATTTGCCAATTGAATTCATATTTAGTATAAAAGCATACATAAAACCCCATGTAATGATTTTTGATAGTTTTGTGCATAAATAAGAATCCTAGATTCAGAATTGAGAGATAAAATGTAGTTAGGATACTTACAATGATGTTATCTTCTGTGATTAGTGAGAGGGAAGGTGTCAATAATGAGCTTGGTTTAATTTTTACACGTTTTGGTAAAGTGGGTTTTGAGGAAGAAGATGTTTTTGTAGGTAGTATTGTTGCTACAGAGACACCACGGACCAGACGGTACCAAAATTTTGGTTCCGTCCTTGTTGTCGTTGGTACCGTGGCTACGATGGCGGATATAAAACAAAATTGTTTTGGTTTGACTATTCTAATGTTTTAGGCTATGTTTATCCTACATGTTTGGTTCCATTAACCTAAACCAAGTCTAAGAAGATTAAAGGTTCTCGTTTAAGAGGCTTAGTTAAGATGTCGGCAATGTTGTCTTGGAGGATACTTTCTCAATTGAAATGTTCCTTTTGAACATTATCACGAACAAAGTGATGACGGATTTCAATATGCTTTATGCGAGCATGTTGAGCGGGATTCTTCTTGAGATCGATGGCTCCTTTGTTGTCATAAAGTATCACAATGTCGTTGAGATGAATTCCGTAATCTCGAGAGCTTGCTTCATCCAAAGAGCTTGTTGACATGCCTTCCGGTGAGGCGTACTCGGCCCGATGGTTGAGATGGCTAAGGCCGTTTGCTTCTTTGCAAACCATGAGGTGAGACAATTTCCAACAAAAGTACAAATACCACTTGTACTTTTTCTATCGACATAGTCACCGGCATGATCCGAGTCGGGATACACTATGGTTTCTACACCCGTTCCTTTGGGATACCATAATCCTAAACACGTTGTTCCCTTAATGTATCTAAAAATCCTTTTTAAGGCTTCTAAGTGTGATGCCTTTGGGTTTTCTTGAAAGCGAGCACATAGACAAACACTAAACATAATGTCGGGTCTACTAGCCGTAAGATAGAGTAGGCTACCAATCATTCCTCTATATTTAGTGTTATCTACGGATTCACCTTCTTCGTCCTTAGTGAGTTTGGTGTCCGAGGACATGGGTGTTTTAGTTGGTTTGGAATCTTCAAGCCTAAATTTCTTAAGCATGTCTTTTATATATTTAGATTGGTTAAAAAATATGCCATCTTCTAGTTTTTTAATTTGAAGTCCTAGAAAGAAATTTAACTCACCCATCATACTCATTTCAAACTCGTCGTGCATGATTTTAGAGAAATCATCACATAGTTCTTGACAAGTTGATCCGAGTATAATGTCATCAACGTGTATTTGAACAATGATAATATGTGATTCTTTTTTCTTGGTAAAAAGAGTATTATCTACTTAAAAAATATGCCATCTTCTAGTTGTTTAATTTGAAGTCCTAGAAAGAAATTTAACTCACCCATCATACTCATTTCAAACTCGTCGTGCATGATTTTAGAGAAATCATCACATAGTTCTTGACAAGTTGATCCGAATATAATGTCATCAACGTATATTTGAACAATGATAATATGTGATTCCTTTTCTTGGTAAAGAGTATTATCTACTAATCCCATAGATTATTTGTTATCAATAAGAAAAGTCTTAAGTCGGTCGTACCAAGCTTTTGGTGCTTGCTTAAGACCATACAATGCTTTCTTGAGTTTGAAGACATGATGTGGTTTCTCAAAGTCGGTAAAACCGGGAGGTTGAGCAACATACACTTCTTCGTTAATAAACCCATTAAGGAAGGCACTTTTAACATCCATTTGAAATAATTTAAAGTCATAAGCACATGAATAAGCAAGTAATATTCTAATAGATTCGAGTCTAGCTACCGGAGCATAAGTTTCATCATAATCAATACCTTCTTGTTGATTATAGCCTTGTGCAACAAGCCTAGCTTTGTTTCTAGATACTATACCATTTTCATCCATTTATTTCGAAAAACCCATTTCGTTCCAATTATGGTTTGATCTTTAGGTTTTGGAACTAATTTCCAAACATCATTTCTAACGAATTGGTTTAATTCTTCTTGCATGGCAATTACCCATGATTCATCTTTTATGGCTTCATTTATGTTTTTCGGTTCTATGGTGGATACAAAACAAAAATAATTACTTTGATTTTGGGCTTGTGACCTTAAGGTTCTTTGATTAAGTTGTCCTATGACCTTTTCTAAAGGATGACTTTTAGATTCTTTGATGTTTATAATTTCCTTATTTAATGGTTCATCTTCCTTGTTATTA
Organism: Chrysanthemum lavandulifolium; assembly: GCA_022545495.1. NCBI lineage: Eukaryota > Viridiplantae > Streptophyta > Magnoliopsida > Asterales > Asteraceae > Chrysanthemum > Chrysanthemum lavandulifolium. The sequence goes on along the minus strand of CM040243.1, from coordinate 107,398,284 downwards.
TTAATTTGACTTTCTATTATTTGACTTTCAACTAAGTCATCATCTACCAAAGGTGATGTCTTAGAGGGAGATGGACTTTCATCAAATGTTTTGTTCAACGATTCCTCGACTATCATTGTTTCTTTGTTAAGGACAATATAAGCTTTGCTAGTTTGAGAATAACCCAGAAATACACCTTCATAAGACTTTGGGTCAAACTTGGTGAGATAGTCTTTAGTATTAAGAATGAAGCATTTACAACCAAAGACTTTAAAATATCCTAAAGTTGGCTTTTTACCTTTGTAAAGCTCATATGGTGTTTTGTTTAGGAAAGGACGTATTAAGACTCTATTCAAAATATATGTAGAAGTGTCAACGGCGTTGCACCAAAACTTTTGAGGAATGTTTTGTTCATTAAGCATTGTTCTACTCATTTCTTGAATTGTTCTATTTTTACGTTCTACTACTCCATTTGATTGAGGTATTCTTGGAGCGGAAAAGTTATGTGTTATATCATTTGTATTACAAAAGTTTCCAAATTTAGTTTCGTTGTCAAATTCACGACCATGATCCGTTCGGATCGACACAATTTTAACACCTAGTAGATTTTGAATTTTCTTGCTAAGAATTTCAAATTTATCAAAAGCTTCATTTTGTTTTTAAAAACAACGTCCAAGTAAACCTTGAGTAATCATCTACTATGACCAAAGTGTATAAGTTGCCTCCGTAGCTTCTTATAGCGGATGGTCCAAACAAGTCCATATGTAATAATTCTAGACACTTAGATGTGGACACCATATTTTTAGATTTGTGACTACTATGGGTTTGTTTACCAATTTTGCAAGCATCGCAAAAGTGTTGGTCATATTTTAGTTTTGGTAAATTCCTAACTAGCTCTTTTGAAGATAGGTTTTGTATAAGTCTCATATTAGCGTGACCTAAGCGTCTATGCCAAAGAGATGAGCTATCATCTAATGTTGTTAGACAAAGTTTGTTGTTATATGTTTTATCTATCTTCATGACGTATATGTTATTTTTCCTAACTCCTTTAGCTATGGTGATACCATCTTTTAGTATTTTACTACCATTTTTATCAAATAGTACTTTATACTTTTTATCACATAATTGGCTAATACTAAGTAGATTAAATCCTAACCTATCCTGTTAGGTCACTAGTTTTACAAACACAAGTTATAAGAGAAAGAGATGAAGGCGATTGAACAAGTAAAACCACACACACACGAGATACTATGACCGGTTATGAATAAGATGTATGTGAAAGAAAAACTTGAACAACCAACCCTCAAATGAGGGTTTACAAGAGTATTTATAGGAGGGAAGCTAGGGCAACACTCCTAGTTCCCATCCTTTCTTATGTGGGCTTGGGCCTAAGCTTATGGGCCTTCTACATAAGCTAGACCTTAAACAAACATAAAGGCCATAATAAAGCTACCTATTACATATGAAATATAAATACTTGAAATCTTGTTTAGGAGTGATTCCAACAATCTCCCCTCAAGTATATATGAATGGAAGCGGTGAAGGCGTTGATGTAATAGTAGCTCGGCGTCTTCGACATTCTTCTTTCATGTGAGAGGAATTGCCTTGATTCGAACAATCTCCCGGTGTAGAGATAGTTATCTTTGAGCAGCTTATGCTTGACGTCATCTTTAACTTTGTTCTTTGATCATTGTTCTTTGTGGTGAAAGTGATAGTATGTTGTTGTCTGCATAAGTCGCGCTCAGTGCCTTCATTGCTCCGGTGTCTCCGTCATTCTTCAACATGCTCACACGCTCTTTGACATTGGAAATCAATCTTGATGAAGTTCGTAAGTCTTTGACTTTGTAGATTCTTTGATTGATGAAGAATCATTTTGATTGTTGTGTTGCATTGAATAGAACTTCCATTAGTGATGATGTTGGCGTGGCGTGAGAAGAATCGACACGATCATCCTGCTCCGGAGCTTCCAAGAAGAAAACATTTCAAGCGGTTAGTAATAAGCGAGTTCCGGCTCTTACAAGTTTGAACTTCAAGAGTGTTAACACATAGTGTGAAAACACAACTCTAATTCTTACAAAGGCCGTTCTGAACCTGAGTCCCACAAGTGAGATAGCGATGTACCGAAATACATCTACATTCGGATGAGTCGCCGAGGTACACCAAGCATCACCTCACGATCAGACCGTTTGAGACACACTCCGCGTAATCCACGGGAGTTACGAAGTGACTTCTTTGTCGGGGCTATTTGATGTTGACCACGGCGGGAGTTTCCATTCAATCGTTGAGGATCACAGATGTGAATGTTAGGAATTAGAAAATTCCGGTCTTTGAAAGAGTCGGTCACCCCAACTATTATCTAGCATAAGTTAGCTCGTAGATTGGTCATTAATTACGGTTTATGTAGTTAGTTAGTAGTGTAAAATAGTTTAGTGCAACACCGTGGAAGAAGGTCGGTCTTTACCCACTTGTATCCACGATCCACGGCCGTCGGAGGTCGTTTAGTTTGTAACCTATAAATACCCTCTACCTTGCAAGGTAGAGGTTGGATATTCTAAGGTAATCTAATATTCCACTAGTTTCTCTCACTAGAATGTCCCACTCTTTCTCTCTAAAACCATCTATGTGCTCATTGTGTTAATGTTATGATGTGCATGTGAAAAGTTAATATCTTACAATTGGTATCAAGAGCCATGGTTAGATCATATCTTGCACATCTTTGGATTTATAGTGGTTTTAGGTGGTTTTGAGTTTGAAAAAGTTTAGTGGTTTTGCATCATTTGGTTGATTTCTTGTGTTAAAGTTTGAATTTTGTTGGTACTTTTGTGTTTAGAATCATCATAAGTGTTTAGGTTTTCATTTGGTAAGCTTGAATCATCTTGGTTGGGTTGTTTTGGATTGAAAAGTGATGTTTATATGGTTTTCATGGTAGCGAGTTAGTTCACGGATAACCTTCTTCATAGCGACTTGCTTCATTATTTTGTAGCGACTTACGGTGTTAAAAGCTAGCGAGTTAGTGCTAGCGAGTTAAAGGACAAGTAGTGGACTCTCCACTACGGGTAGCGACTTAATGGTAGCGACTTGGTCGATGTGAGTTGCTCTTTAGCGACTTGTGTCTCTAGCGACTTGTGTGGCAATTGCTACCAAAATTTGGTTAGCGACTTGGTGTGTAGCGAGTTACCACCTAGCGACTTACATCAGCTAGCGAATTGGAAAGCTAGCGACTTAGAGTGGTGGCGAATTAGTGTTGGCGACTTGGGATTAGTACTAGTAGCGAATTGATTCTTAATTCTCTAGAGACTTTGGGGAGTAATTCATAATAACACAATGTCGGTCATCACGGTTCTTTAATCACCAAAGTACTTGCTCTCTATGACACGGCCGAGAATAGTGAAACGAATGCCCATCGAAGACCTCACACCTAATGACTCGATGTCGATCAATCGAATAACTCAAATAAGTCACTCTTAATATCCTCGGATAATACTAAGAATATGGAATGCACCGGTGAGCCGTTTCAACATCTCGATCGACTTCTCGATTATTCTTATCAACAACTATGGATCGAACAAGTTGTGCTATCCTTCGTCGAGATTTTCCCACTTTAACAAGAACTGTTTTGCTCAACTTAGAACGGTGAGGGTTCAAATTAACAAAGAAAAGATCTCTTGATGATTCTCATGCGCCCTCAAACCATCGTCAACCAATTTCAACCACTTATCCGGAAGAATACTCCTCGATTTTGATGATATCATGGTGGAATGTCTTTCAAAAACACACGGAATGGAAATTCATGAGTTCGAAACTCCTTTATTCAACTTATGAGTAATATGGAAACATACATTGAAGAAAGCGCTAATGAGAATAACAAGTGAAGGAATTGAGCAGTGTCAAGAGTGTCCATGGAACAATGATGACGTGTCATGCTTCATTCAATTGAACCGTGAGAAGACACTTTTTTGCGAGAATCTCATTTGTGATGGAAAAAGATGTGAGAACAACAACGATTTCAAATTCTCGAGTGCGAAAGGGATCAATCGACAAGGTACACTTATCGATCACACCAATTCTCACAAAAGGTACATGATTCTTACCCGAACATGACAATGTGGAATCAATCTTTGTCTTGTGCGAATCTAATGCAAGCAACATGATTGAAAAAGGGTATATGATGAGCTTTCAAACAAATTTTCAAATCTTGAAAAACAACGTATCTCTTTGCAAATTGAAATACAACATAAGGATGAAATGTTTTATGCAAACAAAGGTGTAGTAACTGGAACTTCGAATTTAGAAATTTTTGAAATTAATCGGTTAAAATCCCGATTCGGGACAAAGATTCGACCATAAGAAATCAAATCTCTTCTTTGAAGCCCGAAATGTGACCGTCATGAGATGAGTGATACACTAGATTCTAGGAATTACGAACTAGCTCTATGTGTGTCCAACCTTCTAAGAAAATGAGCGATTAAGAAAGAACCTTGAGGATGCAAACTCTAAATTAGTCAATCAATCTAATCTATTGATGAAAGATATTGATGACCTCAAAGCACAAATTCGGGATAAGAGCTTCAATATTGTGGCCCTAAAAATGAGCTCGGGAAGTATCTTAGAAATAGGATGAACACTAAGTTTGCAAAACCTTCAACTTTGGGAAAGTCAGCGGTTCGAAACCACTTGAAGCGAGCAGTTATTAAACAACCTAATGCCTTTAGGTGCGAAAGAGCTAAACCATTGAAATCTAAGCTTACATCCCAAGTTGATTACAAGTCATTTTGTCAAAACCGGTCACTTCATTGCCTAATTCGGATATGATGAATCCCAAGCATAGGACTAATGAACATCACCCACAAGTCAAAAATGCTATAAGCAACTAGATATCATGCAAAACATAGTCGGTGGATCAATCCCTAAGAAATTCTCGGATCACAAAAGACAAATAGTCAAAACAAGGGTGTGCACTCATTTAGTTCATCTCACTTGTGGCTTCAAATGGATTCCCAGCGCGATTATTTAAGTATCTGGGACTTAAACAAACTTACATTCCTAAATCATGCCTCAAGTGGATTCCAGGTAAATTTTTCAAGATTGTAGAACCTAATAGGATCCCCATTAATGATATGTCGGATTATCTTGTGTTGAATCTAAATGTGAGACTAAACATGTCACTAACCCTTTATGAACAAGTCTACATGTGCTTCAAGTACAATGTGCTCTCGGTCTTTTTCGGTACAATGCTCAACTCAATCGGGAACTTCATGACTTGGTTCCCTCGAGATATGAACATAGCTCATTCGGGAGCTATAGCTTGCCGAGTTGATGTACTTCTTACCTTGACTCCTATTCACTTTGAATCTGGACTCGTCCTTCCATGTCCTTGTATTAATCAAGTTTCCAAAAAAAAAAAAAAAAAAAAAAAAAAAAAAATTTGAGAATATTTTCTACAAAACTTGTAATATACTCCTTTCAAAATTTTATCACGTTTTCCTATCTAATAAAGAATATTTTCATTATTATCGATAACATCTACGGTCCTAGAAATGTCATTCAATAATGGCACGGGATCATAGATGAAGTTCGAACAATTGAAATATTCTTGTTTTTCATTTTATCAGGGTAAACTTATGTCAATCAATGTTCTTTGATGAACTTGATTGAGGGGGAGAATGTGTATATGCTGTTCTTGACTATCTATGCCATTGGCTTCTGTGTTGGTTATAATGCTTGCTTGTTTGTATATTGAGGTCGTGTTTTGCCTCTGTAACTATCTGGTTATGGTCTCTGTAGGTTTGGTTATGGCTTCTGTAGGTTGTGGTCATATCTTGCTCATGTGATTATCAGTGTGTACCTGCGTATTAAGTGCCGTCCTTAGATTTAAATGCTAATGTGTCTAAATGTTTAATTGATTCATGGTGATCAGTGTGATAATCTTTGCTAGAGGCTTAGTCTATTATCTGTGATTGCAACCTACCACTCGTTCATCAATATCATAGGGACCAAAGTTGCCATATAGTAATAGTTACATTGCACTAGCGACTTACCTCACCCCATTTAAAACCACAAGGACCAATTCGTCATATCGTCATAGTTAGTTGGGATAACCTAGCGGATTACCCTATAGCGAGTTACCATTTTTTCTTTCAAAAATCTTTCTCTTCTCTCTCGTTTTCTCTCCTCGTCATTTGTGCTCATCTTAGCGACCTTGCAAAAGGTTTGACGCGTTTCCCCTATATTTGCTCTCTTAAGTTTTTGTGTCTAAGTATCTAACTTATCTTCATATCCAGATTCTCTCGTTCTCGTGTGGTGTGATTACTTGATTCTCTCACTTAGGTTCGATTTTCTATGATAATATATGTTTGTTGCTTATACAATGATTGAACGTGTTATGTGTTTGGAATTTATTTGTTTGGATTATATTGGTTGGATACATTGATGGATGATTATAATGGATTGGACTGATGGGTTGGGTTAGGAGTGTTCTTGATGGCGAGTTAGATTATTCTTGGTAGCGACTTAGTATGAATGTTCTTCATGGCGAGTTAGAGTTCTACTTAGCGAATTCGTCTCCATAGCGAATTAGCTCACAAATTTCTAGCGACTTGGTCAGCGTGTTAGTAACTAGCGACTTGTATTTACAAGTTAGCGAATTAATAACCTAGCGACTTAGTTAACCACTTTGTAGCGACTTGGATTAGTTCTTGTACATGGCGACTTGACTTTCGAGCTAGCGAATTATCCTAGCGACTTGGTTAGCGAGTTAGCGAGATAGCGACTTGTATTTACAAGTTAGCGAATTTGTTACCTAGCGACTTAGTTGATGCTTAGTAGCGACTTGGTTTAGGTTTTATTCATGGCAACTTGACCTTACATGCTAGCAAATTAGCTTAGCGACTTAGAGTGCTAATCCTTTAGCGACTTATGCGTGGCTCGAGATGACGACTTGTTTTGACAAGTGCAAGCTATGTTCACTTTCATGTTGTGAATTAGTCTTAGGGACAAGGTTTTCTAAAATGTTCAATATCTGTTGTGCTTAAGATGATTTCACACTCACAGCTCTTAATTTGTCTTGTTGAATCAACATACTCTATGTAAACTGTTATGACATCTCTGTTTAGGCAAAAGGTACTTGGCCTCTCTCACGACTGCCAAATGTTACTTTTTGCCTCACACATATGTGTTATATCACCTTTACATGTGTATCTTGGCTCTTGTCATGATCTCTTTGAAATGCACTCTGTTGCCATGTAAATCCCTTATAAGCTCATCATGTAATCATTTTTCTATATGTATGTTCCTCATTGATATATCTTTATGTTATCATATAGTTGAAAGGTGTTTCTGATTTGCAATCCTTGCCACTCTATCATCTCCAATATCAATGGCAAGTTCAATCCACGAAAAGAGCGCTACCCGTCGGGATCATCCAGAATACTCTCGAGACGATGAAATCCTTCCCAAAAGTCAATGGGTCGCTATTGGTAAAAGCAAGCGTATGTGGACCTACAAAGGCTCCTACAAAATCCGATATTCAAAGTTTCAATTGACATCCTCAAAACACTAACTTCTTGATTGCTATTACCAAGCAATGCTCGATTCACGCCATCTACATTCAACAATTACGGAACACCGTTCAATGGAATAAAATCACGACACGATACTCTTGCAAAATTTGGATAATATGGAGTTTACAATTGATTACGATATTTTGAGCAAAGCTCTTGGAATCACATCATGTGACCACGGCGTTTGTTACGTATCTCCACACGGTCTTGACGATCGATCGTATTTCTTATTGGGTTGGGCTATCGAGCGGTATCTTCAAGAGCATCGACATCATCACGGACACATGTATCAACCACGGAGAGCTATTGCAACCATTCTGAACTTGTGCTTGTCTGGGAAAACATCAGGGTTCGATAAAGTTAGAATTCCTATTTTGCAAATCCTATGGGGAATCGTTAATAGGGTTGATGTGAATGTCTCAGATCGTATTTGGGAAGAATTCTCGCTATCAATGACCACATTCATATCTGACAGAACATATTTCCTGAACAATGTTCAAGGTCGAAAGAAGCAGAACAAACTTGTAATTCCCAGCATCAGATTCTCCAAGCTTGTTATCCAGTATTTGCAACAAATTCACAACTTCACTCCTAGGTCTGAATCAACCCTACACAAAGCAGAAGATGAATTTGTTTTAGGAAACCTGAAATATGTTCCTAGAGGCTCGAATAAAGAAGTATTTGGATTGCCAATTCCTGATTGTCTTCTCACAGAAGATATCAAAAGGAAGGACTACTTCAAGCAATACATGAAAAGTGCAACCAAACTCTCTGCTAATGTCACACCCTCTCCTTTACAACCAACTGCTCCCAAGACCACCTCTGACTCTAAAGCATCCTATGCCTCTCTTCCTAAAAGAGGCGTGAAAGATCTCATCGGTCGAATCTTCATCCAAAAGCATAAAGAAAAGAAGAAGAAAGTGGAAAAGGAATTAGATGAGAACAACGAGGTGCCAAGGAATACTTTCGGGTTAATTGATGAGGATGACGATCTGCAACTTGGTATTCAGCAAAGCCTAGATAGTCAGAATGTTAGAGCTCCCGTAGGTGGAGTTGTGTTAAGAGAACCCGCTCAAACACCTCGACAAACGATCCCAATTACACATGACAAAGGAAAAGGGGTTGCATGTGTTGAAACTGAACAAGTTGCCCACACGCTGTTAACTATCTCTTCATCACCATCAAGCACCACAAATCAATATGAGCTGAAGAGAAGAACAGGTTCATCACATGCAAAAGAACAATCTGGAATTGTCAAGGTTCCTGAGACGTTTAAGGAACCTCCTACACTTGGAGAGACTCAATCTGGCTTGAAGGATGACTCTCTGTTGCAAAAGGACTCGCAGGAAAACCTTGAGTCAAGATCTGATGAGACCTTGAAAATGGATGAACCAAACCTGTCCACTAACTCCTTATCCTCACTAAAGAATCTTGATGATGACTTCTCTTTTGGTGATCAGTTCCTTAATGACAAAACCTTAGATTCTGCACAATCCATGTTTAATGTCAGCATTGAGCAAGATACGTCCACCATTCCTCCAATGACTGCATCTTCACTATCAACTGCACTTCCACCTCCCTTACCTACTCATTCAACTGTACAAACACCACCAACTCCAGAACCCGTCTTCACAATTGCAGATGAAGTGGCTCCACCACTTCCCTCCATGATTCTCACTTCGATCAACTCTTGGACAAAACCATTAAAGGGTTGAAGCCTTTGGAAAGGCAACTTCCTAAATCTGTTAATTCTACGGTGGATCGTGTCCATAGATTGGAGCACCTCAACTTCATTGAAGCGATTCTTGATGCTATTGAAGGAGAAGTCAAGGATGCCGTGGAATGGGCAATGGAGCTCCACTTCTCGGACGATTCAAGGACCTCCCATCTCCGATATGAGAGCGACTCACATGTGAAAGGATGTATGAGGTGAAGAGGACAAGCATGAGGTTCACGATAAACTTTATGAGGCACTTGAAGAATCCATCGGGTTCGACAATTATGAGCAGTTTAAAATTGAAGTCGGAGAAAAGGAGGCTAAGAAGAAAAGAAGGACAATTGTGATGGAAACATTGATGAAGGATCGCAAAGATCGCGAAGATCCTCCACCACCGGAGGCTGGAACTTACGGGCTGGGAATCCCGTCAACACCAATTCACCTCCATCACGGCCTCCATCATCACCCCAAAACCGTCCAATCAATCGGACTCTACAAACAAGCGGTACTCGGAAGAAATCGCCGCACGGCGACAATTGATTCAAGATTCACCTCCACATCCACTTCAATTCACGATGATCAAGTGGTCCACGAAGAGTCTCAAGTTATGGTGACTCGAACGGATGAAGATGATGCATCGACGAAACATATTCCTAAGCCATCGGAAGATTGGTTTGACAATTACATGGTGGGACCGCACTACATCGGGGTAGCTCCTTACAGAGACACAATTCAACGGCGCATTGTGGAAGATAGACCTCCTTCTCCAGAACCCACATGGACAATCCAGTCGACTCTATGATTCGACAACAATTGGGCATCGATTATCACCAATAACTATGAAGTTCGGTGAAGACTCTCTTACGCTACTGCTGGTGATATGGGAAGTTTCATTAGATGGTTTTGTGGCGGAAGAGTATCTCTTCCATAACACCAAGAGATCTAGAAGGACAAGCCTTGAAATTGTCAAAGTCTTCCATTCGATGCAAACCATCTTCAATATCGGATGGAAGAATGCCATAAGATCTTGAATGACCAAGTCGGTGAGCAAATCGATCGCTTCAATGTCAACAAATCTCTTCCTCTTGGTGGTGAACACAGTCGGATAACCATTCGGTGAATTCTTCTTCAATCATGACTTGGACTATCGTGTGCTCGCTCTGCGGAAAGAAGGCACCTCTCTATCTATTTCAAAGATGAAAGCGCAATCTATTACGATCGGGGCTTGAGCGGATGGTTCTGATCAGTGCGGGCAAATGAAGAGCAAAAGTATGATATTGCGTCTTATGGTATTTCCAGCGGTGGTTCAAAAGAAGATGTTCTACATTGAAAGACATGGTCTTGATAAAAGGCCTTGATGAGGTCGGATCAAAGCGCAAATCTTAAGCGTTATCGGTGTAGAGATCTTCTCGATCTATGGATATGAGTACTTGAAGAAGATTGTCGTTAAAGAGTGACTTCAATGTGTATACCATTGAAGAGAACGACTTCAAACATCTTCTACCTAATGATTTGAAGATCTCTATCTCTTAAATCTCCAAGGACACCGGAGCACTTACATGCGTGAGAAAAGGCCCTCTCTGCGGTTGTCACTCTTTGGATCGGGGGTTAGTCATACGGAAGCGAGTTGAGGACTTTCGACTTGGCATTGAAAGCTACCAAACCGGGTCAACCTCACAAGTCCTCAATGGAATGCGGTGGGCATGAATTTCATCGAGAATACAAAGTTCTTGACACTCCTAGAGCCGTCATCTTCACCGATAGATATGGATCGCGTATGCTCATCGTCTATGTGAACTCTACAAGTTCGGTGATGATGCGCTCAAAATGGTTGAAGAAGAACTTGACACGAGTGAAAGAAGCCAAACTTGATATGAGATCTTGGGTTAAAACTACGTTACGGGTGATGATGGCGTGAAGAGGTGTGAACATTTCATTCTTTGCAATCCGACGAAGACTCAAGACACGAAGGATCTTCCGCGACCTTGAAAGCTTTGTTGGTGGAAGGCTCGTGATGGTCACTACAAACTTCTTCAAAGAAGCGAATGAAGACTTCTTGAATACCGTTTATGTTTTGTTAACATTGTGTTATATGTGGTGTATTAAATATGAACAAGCGTGATACATGTAATAGTGCTAGGATTTGTACTATGGTTTCCCCTTGTGAAAAGGAAAAACATGTTATCCTTCTTTTTTTATCATATAAAATTGGACACATTTTCTCCTACAAATGTTTTACCTCACACTTATTTAAATCACTTGAGATCCAAAATCTCAAAGGATTTAAGATTTTTGATCGGGGAGAAAATGTGATATAAATATGAAAGATGGTAAAAGATAAGATGACCAATTTTGTGCATACATCTCCTTATATGTGCTAAACAAGTTTTCGAATCTCGAAGCATATATTAAGGGGAGAACTCTCTTTGTAAATTCAAGTCATCGGTACACTACATTTTAAATACTTTAAAGTACCTTGATCACATGGCTTCTAATCCTTTGATAATAAAGGTTCCCTCTAGTATGTGCAAAACCCTTTTCAACCTCGAGGCACATATTGAGGGGAGCGAATTATGGAAACCTCATCCTTCCGGAAATGCTATATTTACTTGATTTAATATGAGGAAGTGATGTTGATATCTTTAGAAAATGGTAATCAAAAGAAATAAATTCTTTCTCTTGCCTCCGTGTGCAAAACATTCTTCAATACTTGATGCACATGTTGAGGGGAGTTCTCGTTCTAAAATATCAAAAACAATTCGGTACAAAATGCTTTGATTATATATCACAAGTATCTCGAATTGATTTTCAAATGGTTTTCAATTGGATCCAATGGCGGATGAACAATACCAAATTGACCGACCAACTTTACTTTATATGCGGTGATATAAGGATGATAAGGTTAGGTATTGGTTCCCATGATCCGCTTGAGCCGGAGGGATCTACCGAGGACAATCCACTAGTTAGTGTAGAAGTCCTTAGGTATGATGATAAAAGGAGAAAAATGAGATATGGGAAGAGTGCGGACTAAGGCGAGCTAATCTTGGAATAAACCCAACAAGGTTCTAGCTATGAAGTCTCGGTAAGCTTGAAGGGTTGAAGAATTAAAAAGAATTGAATGAGAAAGGGTGAAAACAAATAAACCCTCCATTAATTCAACCTTAGGGCGAAACGGGTTCAATTCATATACTCTTGGTGGTAACATCGGTATTGAAGACAAGGCGTCATGGACCCGGTGGCCTTCTTGCACTTCAACTTTCCAAACCACTCAAGTTCCTCTTAAAAGGACTTGTTTCATTCTCACGGGAACCGACATTATCTATCGACTTTCTCTTAGAGATGGTTGATATTGAAGAAGGAGACCTCTCTCCTAGTCTCCGTTATAGGATCCAAATATGCACAAATTGAGTCTAGAGCCACGAGATCATCAATAAATCTCATTAGGACACTTTCAATGAAGACTCTCTGTTTCACACAATGTGGAAGAGAGATTATATCTTGAGTCCTCGCATTATCCTTGTGGTATTGCGGAACATCCGAGTGATGTGTTTACACATTCACAATGAAGATGGAAAGCCTTACGGAGCCAACATCAAACAAGCTCACGGTAGGTGGCATGTGAGATCTATCATATAGATCAACCATGTGACAAGCGAGCAGAAACAATGGGGCGATTCAATTTCTTGAATCAATCACAGTTCGAGTTAGGGATTGACGGATACCTTTGAAAAACCGGTCTTTGTGCTTAAAAACTCTTTTCTTTAGCACATCGATTGTGTACTCATTTTCAAACCAAAGGTATTTTATGATTGATAATTGATTTTCAATAAAACCTTCGTTGTATTGCAAAAACAATTTCTATTGAGCAATACATGATTGTTTTCAAATCTCTTTTCATCAATCGGTGGACTTAAAATTATTTGGTTCACTCACTCCGTGTTTGTCTTCTTTGAGATGTTCGGTTTGAGAACGGCTAGAACATTCGAAACCTGTCAAGGAGATTCTTAGGAATCCTACGATCACGAGCGATGCTTGTCTTGATCAGCGAGGCAACCGTGGGCGTGTACCTCAATTCATCGAAAGTGATCAAAGACACTTTCGTGCGATTTGTTGCTAGCTGTTGTATGCGAGTGCGCTTGGCGTTTGCGGTGATCGAAATGAAGCGGTCAATCCATAGCCGCATGCTCACTTAACACATTCATCTCAAAAGAAATCATGATTAGTGCATCAATGACTCGATATTTTCACTCCATGCTTACGCTACTGCTGCGCCCATATCATGATTCAACAAATGCTTCCACTACTCGATGAGAAGATATCATGATCCATGATGTGAGCATGTCGGTCCCAAAGTCACAACACCACAATGAATGTCTCGAGAGATTGTTGATTCTTGATGATCTCAAAGATGGCTCAATTTACTATCTCGTGAATCGAAATGGACCTCCTACATAAAGTACAAATCTTTGCGGTCTTTGAAGTTGCACCACCTATGCACCAAGTTTACGATGTTGATGTATGAAAGTCTACGAGCTCAAGAACAATGTCAAGACTAGAATGCTAGGATTTGAAATGTAAAATATGGGGTGACCTCCCTTAGGGAGATTGTTAGGAATTAGAAAATTCCGGTGTTTGAAAGAGTCGGTCACCCCAACTATTATCTAGCATAAGTTAGCTCGTAGATTGGTCATTAATTACGGTTTATGTAGTTAGTTAGTAGTGTAAAATAGTTTAGTGCAACACCGTGGAAGAAGGTCGGTCTTTACCCACCGTATCCACGATCCACGGGCCGTCGGAGGTCGTTTAGTTTGTAACCTATAAATACCCTCTACCTTGCAAGGTAGAGGTTGGATATTCTAAGGTAATCTAATATTCCACTAGTTTCTCTCACTAGAATGTCCCACTCTTTCTCTCTAAAACCATCTATGTGCTCATTGTGTTAATGTTATGATGTGCATGTGAAAAGTTAATATCTTCGGTGAACCTCTCATAAATGTTCTCGACAGTTGCTAAGATACGTGAAGGACTCGATATGAACCATGATAATCTTATTTGTTGATCATCAAGTGATTAAATGTCAAGTGTTCCTAAGAGATCTTTTGATGAATCTCGTGGCTCTAGACTCAATAGTGCGTTTTGGTTTTCTGGCGGAGACTAGGGAGAGGTCTCTTCTTCAATACCAGTGATCTCAAGAGAAGCCAATAGTTTACGTAGGGTTCCCCGTGAAAATTAAACAAGCTTCGTTGAGAAAACTTGAGTGGCTAAGAAGGTTTAGTGCATGCGTCACGGGTCTATGACGACTTTTAATCTTCAATACCGTGTCACCGAGTGACGACCAAGAGTATATGAATTGAACCCGTGTCCGCCTAAGTTGAATAATCTGGAGGGCTATTTCTTTTCACCCTTTACTTTACATTTCTTTTGATTCTTCAACTCCTTCTTTCTCCGATTCTCATTTTCTCCTTTTACAATCATTCCTAATGACTTCTAACACTAACTAATGGTAGTGTCCTTGGGTAGATCCCTCCGACTCTGGCGGATCATAGACGTTATTCCTAACCTTAGTCACCTTATAACTCCATGACTAACCTATGTTTGCCATTAAAACCATTTGATGTGAAAATATCTCTCAAAGGGTTTGTAAATGAAAACATGTTTGAACCATCGTGAGATAAGTTTTGCATAAATACTCCCCTCCACATGTGCTAGAGAGTTTTAATGGTTTAAATGCACAGTGAGGAAAGAGCGCGCACTTTTAGAATTGATCCACTGAAGATAGACAATCCCATGAGACACGGTTACGTTGCATAGTTAAAGAGTTACATTGTCGGTTTTAGGTGACAACTAGCTCTAATAACTACCTTGAAGGTGTAGACAAACCTCGAAAGGTTGTCATACCCGTCGAGTTCATGTCTATCAAGAGTTTCTCGAATGGTACTTTCTACTTGGACAAGTCCTTTGCGAGACACGTTTACATTACTAGCGAACTAGCTTGAAATTATTACCGTCCGGACAAGTCTTTTCGAGTAACAAACAGTTTAGTACCGTTAATTCGTTGGTTAAGTCTCGAGGTGCATGATTCATTTGCATTTTGCACAACATATTTCTTGTCACATAATTTTCTCCCCAAAAATGGCATATGAAAATGTTATTTTTGAAACGTTTGAGAATAAATATGACCATTTCGAGTGTTGGGGAAGAGTGACCACTTGTGAACAATTTGTGAACAAAGTTTTAATTCAAATACTCCCCTCAACTAGTGATATAAGCGGTTGAGGTTTTGAAAATGCATATGGGGAAGTACTTGTCTTTTTAGCAAAACCTTGAAAAGTGAAAGGTTTGATAGGTTTTACTCAAAAATAAGAAGCTTTGCTCCTTTTATAAGGATTGTGGCACCGAGGCGTACCACGTGGTCCTTTCTTGACAATTACGGGTTGTACAATCATTATGTGTGCACAAGCCATTGACATATATCATCATACATCCAAAATTTTAATGAAAGAACCAAATCAAGGAGTACCGGAAGTCCAATGATTTTTCGAGAGTGCAAGCAGGCGTTGAAAGCGGTAATGTTCATCTGGGTCGACCACCAACAAAGCTCTCCAAGCGCCCGAATCGTCCTTCGAAACAACCTTTCATCAATCATTCGATGATCCTTCTCACATCCCTTACGTCCTTAGAGTTCCATCGCTTTGGGTTCGAATCTTTTCATGTATATCCTTCAACCGATAAGCCAATCCATCCCGACTAGCTTCAAAGTGTGATTCCCAAATTTGTGAAGATCGTCACACGCCATTAAGAAGTTTCGTTGAAGTTCATGCGGTAAACGACTCGAAAGGTTTCTTGATGGCGTAAGTTGTGTAAGGTGGTTGATGTCGGGAAGATCAAAATGTGGTGGAGTGAAGTTTACGTTTACGATAAGATTCAACGGCAGTCAAGATCTTCAACACGTTCTTTGATGACAATGCGTCGATGAAGATGAGCGGTGACTTGATGAATTCACGTTGTACTTGCTTGAAATTGTCTCATGCGACCTTGAACTTTGGCAAGGTACATGTCTTCAATATCGTTGATGTTCAAATTCTCAAAGTCGACTTGGAGAATGCATAGTCCCTTTCGTCTTGTCTTTTGACTACAATCTTCTTGAGAAAAGTGTAGTCCCATTTAGACGAAAGACCAACATGTTGGATGGCAGCGATACTTTTAGTCTTGAACACCGCATGTTGAGACTTCAACCAAGCGACACAGAGTAGATTCTTGACGTTCCGCCAATGGTGAATCCCATACATTGCATCTTGGTCATATGCTACCACTTTATCGGAGAACATGTGGGTAGCATCGTTCCTCGATGGCTATACAATCGAGTATATTGCGGCGGGGAATGGAAGTGTCGAGATGTAGCGTATTTCCTAGAACCATCGCCACCGTGTTGAAGAAAATCTAAGTCTTTGTTGAAGAAATTTCAAAGAAA
The DNA here is from genome assembly GCA_022545495.1 of Chrysanthemum lavandulifolium. NCBI lineage: Eukaryota > Viridiplantae > Streptophyta > Magnoliopsida > Asterales > Asteraceae > Chrysanthemum > Chrysanthemum lavandulifolium. The sequence goes on along the minus strand of CM040243.1, from coordinate 107,381,558 downwards.
TTCTAGGTCGATCGGGTTGGCCAATGGTAGGTAGAGGTCGAGACGATCGGTGTAATATGGAGGATTGTCCCGTTTGGTGAAGTCGATGTTTGCTTCGGGTTGAGCCAATCCATGTTGTTAGACATGGCTCGAGCAATGTTTTCAAGGTGATATTCAACCTCGATTGCACTTTCATTTGTTTTTCAAAAGTAGGAATGCATCATTCTTGATGCGCTTCAACTCGATTCGTCATCTTCTTCACGCTGAACCTTTCTTGCAAAATCTTTGCATGCTCCAAGGTATTACCGTCTACCAATTCTTGACCTTCTTGAGGGTAGGGAGTGTTGTTAACAAGTGTAGCAAACCATTCAAATTCTTGATTTTATCGTCATCTAGCCATGATACGACGTCGATGAAGCGTCTTCTTCTTCTTTTGAAGTCTTAGATGATGATTCTAGTTTACATCCTTGTTTGGGAGAGGTGGGTTGTTGTAGGGGCTCGAGGACCTCTTCATCGTCACCACCCGTATACTCAAAGTAGTCACTGCTTTTTGATTACGGGTGGTAACTCGGAATCGTCCCGAGGTTTATCGGTTGAAGACCGAGGTGGAGGAGACTTTGTTGAGAAGAAGTCCGTTGTGGAGGAGGTGGCATCGAAGAAGATTTACAGGGCTACTCGGCGTTTTGGTGCGAGTCTTTATCCTTATCATCGTCATCTCTTGGTCGTTTGGGTTGATCGGTGACTCCTTGCATGATGATCTCGAGTTGAAAATCAAGTAGACCTTGAAAATTTAGCTTCATCCGAGTAAGCGTTCGGATCGCTTTGACATTTACATCACTAGTTTAGCGATTAACTCGAGTTCGGAGAGATCGACTTCTTTGGCCATTGTATGTTTAACCAATGCGGCGATGTTAGGGGTGAGTTGTCTAGAAAATACTTCTCTAGTCACACCGGGGCGATGTCGAGGAGAAACTTGTGGGTATGATCTCTTCTTGCCTTCTCCGGTTCCTTTTGGACTTTAGGAACGATATCCCGAAGGTACTTGTTAGTGTAACCTTGATCATTTCGTTCATTTCCTCTTTCGATGATTCTTCATGAACTTGAACAAACTCCCTTTCTTTCGCATCTTGTCTTTCTCGTCATTTAAGTATGAATTTGGTCACAAACCAATTCGAGTTTTACGTAAAAGTATGTCCTTCTTTCGACTTGTTGGACGACTTTCACAATTCTTTCATGAGTCTTGAAATCCAAGATTTAGGTGGTTTCTTCACGGATTTGGATGATGATTTGGTTGACTTCTTAGATGGTGGTGGTGATGAATGAGATGAAGAGTCGATGATGAGGAGACATGAGGGGCTCGGGGTCCTTAGGCGGTTCGAAGTTTCCTTCGTGAATGTGTGGGACTATCCGTAGCAACTTGTCATAATCATCATCTTTATCTTTCTCGGACTTCTCGGTTTCGGGTTCTCAAACTCATAGTCGATAGTATCCTCCACAAGCTTTTGTTGTTGCGGAAGAGTGGTGGCACGGATCCCTGTCGGTCGATTAACCGCATCGGGATCGGAGAGGTGGCGAAGACCACTTGATCCTCCGGGGCCACCCATTTGATCTTTAGCAAATTCTTGACTTTTGAAGGTGTCAGCGATTTTAAACTTCGTCTGTATGATTTATCCGGTTGCTCTTCTTCTTCTTCATGAGCTCTCATCATAAGGTACAATAGCTAGAGTCTTCCCTTTTCTTGGACAATGGAGGACTTGGAGGTTTTGCTCTTGAGTAGCAAATAACCTTTCCATTTGTTGACGAGTTAGTGGGGGGCTTTGTTCGGTGATGATGGGGTTGAGGAAGTTTAAGCGGTTGTGACCGGGTTCTAAGTGTTATACTCGAAGCCATTTCCGTGAGTTCATCGAAATGAGCATGAATCGTTTCCATTACCTCCTTAGTTCGACGATTCAGTTCGAAACCTTTAGAATTGTCACGAGATCCAATAAAGACTCAATATCGCCTTTGGCTTTGAGCTTTCCAAAATCATCACGATCATTATTTGGATAGCAAAGGGATCCAAATACATGAAAGTGTTTGAGGTTTGGTTTATAGTTGTGACAAGCTCGAAGGTGTTTTGTTGTGGCGTTTGTGATCATAGAACGGTTTTGAGTATAGCATGCGATGAATCGACACGCCCATAAGTAACTGGAAGTTTAGCATTGATTAACATTGTTCTTGCGACTTCCACTAACGTTCGGTTTCGTCTTTCAACAACCGTTTTGTTCGGTGTACGTGCAATAGATGTTTGATCTTGAATTCCTTTCTCATAAAATTCACGAAGGGTTTGGTTAACAAATTCGGTTCCTTTATGCATCCGAATTATCCCGACGGTATTGCGGAGTGAACACATATCTTTGTGAGAAAGGTGATGATCATTTGTGGAGCTTGGTCTTTGCTACGAAGAAAGTAGACCCAAGTCCATCGTGAGTAGTCATCGGGCCACACAAATCCATGTGAAGAAGATGTAGTACATCTTTGAGAGTCGTGTTCCACCTTTGAAGGAAAATGAGCACGAGTGCTTTTCCCTTGTTCACGGTGAGCAAAGGTGATCTTTGAATACCGTGTCGTGGGAGTCCTTGACTAGTTTGTGTCGAGCAAGGTTGGTGATGGTTTGAAAGTTTAGATGTGAGAGCGGCGGTGCCATAGCCGGATTTTGTTGATGTTGCCTTAGAAAGTAGCGGATGGGAGAGGAAGCAACCATGTCTTGCATAGAGATAGTGTAGAGACTAGAATTACGCGAGCGGACATAAGGTCATTTCCTTGTAGATCACGAATGAAACAAGTTTTCTCCCCGAAAGCAACCTCCAAATCTCCATCACAAAATTGACCTCTCAAAACAAATTGTGACCGAGGCCTTCCACATAGTAAACCTGCGATTTCGATGTTCCCATTGACATAATCTCCGTAGCCCATGATAGTCGCAGTGATCATTCCGAATCGGCAAAGCCAATGAACTTTGCAATAAAGTTTTATAACGATTTAAGGTTGCTGTCATGTGTCGGGAACATCCGCTATCAACAATCCAGAATGATCTCAGATCACCGTGCATTACACACAGACGACACAAATGGAATAGAAGTAGATGTGGAACCCGAAATGTTAGAGGGTTCCAAGCGAATATGTTAGCAGACACACATTGATAATTTTAGGCATCCATTTAAATCCTAGTGTGTTGTATATCCATTTCGCCATCTATAACTACTCTTTGCTTTAGTCTTAGTGAAAGCACTAGGTGGTACTACATTCTTAGGAGGTGAGCGGGAGCTCTTGTGATAGCAATGGTTGCCTTAGAATCTAAAGAAGTCGGTCTACCAAGCACGGACTTAGAATGATTAGTGGGCCTAGAGGTATTCCGATTCTTAGGATTTCGTGTCGAGAGATTATAGCTTTAGCAACACATTTGTCATGACAATCGAATTCATTCTCTTTCGACAAATAACACAAGGTGCATCGGTGAATATCAAAAGTACTTAACGGTTTAGCATTCGTTACATCACTATTTGTATTACATTTGCCGACGCAACATCTATAGTGGAAGCAACATGAGTTTTATTCGAGTCCTAGGGTGTTCTTCTACTTTAGTATTCCTTATTGATCTTTTCTTAGGTCGCAACTTCCTATTCTTCGATTGAGTGCTCCTAGGTCGTGAAGTGCGGACGTTTGGAAAAGATGCAACTATTCTTGTTTCGATGAGGGAAACACATTAGCAACTTGTGATTTGGCGTTGGGAATTCTAGGTTCACGATTACTAAGTGTGACCGTGCTAATCTCTTAATCACGATGGCGGAAGTTGTTCATACTTTCCTAACATTTCCGTAACTTAGAGATAGTGTGAATCGGATCTTGATTTTCGAGCGAATATTTCCGGCAAAATTCATGACATCTCTAGTGTGAGCAAGATAGTGATCAAGTTCGTTTGATGCTTCAAGTCGAGTCTTTTGAGTAAATCAAATATGACACCATATTCTGTTTAACTTTTAAAAGTTCTTTTCATATTTTGAGATTTGACTTTTCAAAGACACGTTTTGATCATCCAGTTGCTCAATTTTAGGATCGAAGATTTTGCACTCAACCGATCGATTTTATTTTGAAAACTAAGTTGATGATTGTGAATATCTTTTCACACCAATGAAGACGACGTTTTGCATTGTAAATTTCGGTGAGTAATCGTTTATTTTCGACTTTTAAAGACTCGATCCAAGCACATTATCGGTGTTCTCAACAGATTACAATTCCCAACAATATCGGCAGAGATGTAATCGGATGCAAATGGCAAAGCATGAAGTAACACAACATTATGGATATCGGACGATAACATCTTCCAAGAGTCGATCAACATCTTTTCTCAGCAGTTTCTTTTGCGTTTAGTGTTAGAAATAGATGTTTCATTTTTTTCTCAACGTTTTCATTACCCTGTTCCTTATGAAAATCCTTTTCCCAGCAATTGCACAACTTTTCAAGTTTTTAACATTAGGTAAAGATTTTTACGAAAATGTCTCTTTGTTCTCGCGCCTGAGGCGATTGAAAATGTTCAACTTTGATTTCGGATCGATATTCTATCTCATGTTGTAAAATTTTGAGGTCGACCATGCAAATGTCAAAATATCGAAGAATTTTTCGATTTTCGGTTGTGAGTTTACTTCACTAATGGAAGGTAAAGGACCATAAGTTTGTGCAAAATCTTTTGGGATTAACATTAGAAGACTCGGTGTTTTGATGATAACCCTTGGTGTGTTAGAAGAATCCGTTGGTGTGTGAAAGTGACCGCGTTTTATAATTAAAGGTTTGTTGTAAACAACGTTTTTAATTTTGATCGACTCTCGTCTTACGCATCTAATTCCTCTTGACGATGATATTCAACAACACTCATGACAAGATTATCAATTTTTATTCTCGCTTTGGAAACTTGAGGAGTTGTTTTGAATGTTTTAGTGAAAGTTTTGGTTTGTAATCGCTAGATTTTTCCATATCCTTTTGGATTGGGTTTTAAGGTAAACTTTTCAATAGTCATTCTTGATTTACCATGTTTGTAAACAATGCTTTAAACTCTTTAAGTTGGTTTTGCAAGCGAGAATTTCTTCAATATGGTCATCTACCCGATTCGTTGAATGCTTTTTGTATGCGGAGAATGCTTTTGACAATTTAACAACTCGACCTTAGCTTTTGATTATCCAAGGTGAGGCGTTAATTTGATTTTATGTTCGTGTTTGATTGTTCTAATTCGGACAACAAAGCATTCTTCGAGGCGGCTAGATCACGATCTGTCTCTAAATATTTTTCGTTTTGATGAGATTTTGCAAAGCGGCTTCAAAACCTTTTCACGGTTTTCTTGAGTTTTGAAAAAGTTGAGTTGCATTTGTAAGCATTCAAAATCCTTGGTTAACAATGCATTTTACTTTTTAAGGATGATTTAATGCAACACATTCAACAATTTGGGATTGTTGGTCTTTATGTAATGTAACAAGATCCGGATGAGGCAAAGGTTCATTGTGTTCAACGTGAGTCACAAAGATGATCATTATGTAGATCTTCAAGTATAACCACGAGTCAATTTGATTATCAAGGAAACCATAAGGTTATCTCGATGGTCAAATGTAACTACGGGTTTATTTGAAAATCGTCGAAATGAGATGTAGATGACTCATTTTGAACGATCCGAGCCGTCTTGATTCGAATATTGATGGAGATATTAGTTCGAGATATGATGATGGTTTGTTCGGTGCACGAGACAAGCCATCGATGTCATCTATTGGGCTGTTTCACTCATGTGTAACTCTTGCATATTAGCCATCAACATAATAAATGCATTGCATTGGCTGCAAGTCCTCCATATCATCATCTCGAGTGCGCATCGCCATAAAGCTCATTCTTTATCCGTGAGAGATCCACCACTTCATCCTTAAGAGCCAAAAGTAAAGCCTCTTTGAAATAAGCACGCCCTAGTCCTTGGCTTTGGGCATGCATTAGCCAGTGTCCTTCTCATTGCGGTTGTAGCATCTAAGACCATTTAACCGATTCGAGCATTTCCTGTTCCACCACTTGAGCTCATTGTTATTCCTACCCACATTAAACCCTTGACCACCGCCCATCGGCGACCATAATCACGATTTTGAACTTCAACCGTCCATTGTTCACAACAACTTGAGTCCGTGTGTTAGATGAGGAGCGAATCGATTGTTGTATTTGTTGGTGTAACGCCAAAAGCATTAGCAATCATCACAAATCCTTGTTGCAATGCTTGAATGGATCGATTTCCTTAGTAGCTTCAACGACATATGCTTGAGCATTGTTCTTTGTATGGAACCAATTGATTTTGTTGAGGTTGTTCTTTGTGAAGGTGTGTTTGAAGCGCTTGGTTGAGTTCTTTGGTTGAGAGGGTAATTCTTTTGAGCATACAAGGCAAGTTGTTGATTATCCGGTTGTATTTGTTTAGCAATTTGAGCACGGAGAATCCTTTCCCGATCAACTTCCTTTTCATGAGGCTTCAAGTAATCGTACAACAATCCATAAGTAGAATGATGCATATTCTTCGCTTGACGGAGAAAGATGACATACTTCTCCCATTCGGGACCAAGACTACTCGGGAACTTAGTATTCACCGCAATTCTTGGCATGATGATGTTGTGTTTATCCAAATCATTGATGATGTCTCGAAAATTGATGATGATAGGACTCTAGTGTTTCTCCGTGTTCAATCATGAAGTGTTCATAAGCCAAGTAGATTTTGGATTCCAAATCCTCCCGATTGAGTCTGCATCCTTCCATAAGAAGGCGAATATGATCCCACATCTTTTATGCGATCTTTTGAGCATCAACACTATGAAGAATTGGGTTTGGTAATCCTAAGAGGATGTATTCCATTGCAAGTTCATCGACTTCATAGTGTAGAAGTTACGTAGGATTTAAATCGCAACAAATAGCAATGTTGGTTTGTTCATCTCTTGGTGGAGCAGTTGGATCTCCGGTACAATGACGGTGAGGCATCTCAAATGGACCTTCAAGATAACCTTCTTTAAGAACTTTCCATGTGGCTTCTTCAGATCAAAAACCTAAAGAACCTTATCACCCATTGATCGTAGTTTCTGGAGTGAGCATTGGAGGTCTATCAGTGATCCACTTCATGAATTGATTGTTGGTCGCTTAAAGCTTTACACATCTTTGCAAACCAAGTGGGTTCCTTCATAGTGTTCCTTGATGGATGTTGATTGAAATCATTTGTGTAGGTTTGAACTTGAAGGCTTGGTGGTGGTTGAACCATTTGTGGTTGTGGAATTGCACCAAGTTGTGGAGTATGTTCTTGATTAAATTGTTGTTGATAAATAGCTTGTTGTTGATTCCATTGTTGATGTTGTGGAGTTAATTGTTGTTGTTGTTGATGATTATAAGTGTGAGGAAATAGTTAGAGTATTGTGGTTGAGACATGATGATAAACTTGTGTGGTAAAATGGATCTTTGTAGTCGAATGAACCTTTGTTGATGAAGTGTCCTTAGGCTTAGAAAAGACAAGAACCAAGTAGCACTTATGCGTAAAAACACCAAAAGATACGCGTAACAATAAGAAGTTCTGCGTAGGATTTAGCTTACGCGTAAGTAAGATAAAACACTAAAGTTATCGTAGACAAAAGTTAGGCGTAGAAAGTTAGGCGTGGGATTACCTTATCGTAGACCTAAGTTTACGCGTAAAGTGAATCTTATCGTGGGATTTCTACGCGTAAGCTTATGCTTATGCGTAAGTTTAGGGTTTTGCCCAAATGATCTTTTACACTTCACGATGCAAAAGATATCCAAAGTCGACGTATTTTCGGACTTATCCAAGTAAGAAAACACGGAATAAACCAGAAAATGAAGATCAAACCAAGGAAAAATCTTACGCGTAATTTTAGGGTTTTGATCGCGTGGGATTACTCGTAATTTTGATTTTGCCCAAAGATGTTTCTAAACCGGTTTTGTGTGATGAAATAGCTTCAATAACACCAAAATAACACAAAAGTGTGAAACTTGATGATCAAGCACTCAAAGCAGTTATGCGTGAAATACACACACGAATAAAAACTAGTTCAAAACAATGATCCACGATAAAGTTTGAAACTTTTGCCAAAAACAAGTATTTTAACACCTTAAAACGTTGAAAGTACAAGAATCTTGGATTAAAAAGTGCAAAAAACAAGTTTTTAAAAGAGCTAAAGAATGCGTTAACCTTACGCGTAAGACCGAAGACCAAAAAAACTTCAAAAACAAACGAGTACACCCAACTATTTGGCGATTGATACCACTGTTAGGTCACTAGTTTTACAAACACAAGTTGTAAGAGAAAGAGATGAAGGCGATTGAACAAGTAAAACCACACACACACACGAGATACTATGACCGGTTATGAATAAGATGTATGTGAAAGAAAAACTTGAACAACCAACCCTCAAATGAGGGTTTACAAAAGAGTTTATAGGAGGAAGCTAGGCAACACTCCTAGTTCCCATCCTTTCTTATGTGGGCTTGGGCCTAAGCTTATGGGCCTTCTACATAAGCTAGACCTTAAACAAACATAAAGGCCATAATAAAGCTACCTATTACATATGAAATATAAATACTTGAAATACTGTTTAGGAGTGATTCCAACATATCCACATGAGCAACATTTTCAATAGTTAGGGAGTTATGAGCGATCGTACCTTTGCCAATGATTTTGCTTTTGAGATTGCTACCAAAAGTGACATTACCTCCGTCATACTCTTGGTATGATGATAAGAGACTTTTGTTGCCCGTCATGTGTCGTGAGCATCCACTATCTTTTATCCATTCATCAGGTTCCAATCCAACTTTCAAGCATACCTAAGGAGTAAATAACTCAAGCATTTGGTCCCCAATATCTCATGGGTCCGTTTGGGTTAAACATACCATTTATTTGATTCATGTATGAAAATGATGGGAAAGAGTTCCATGACATTGAATCCGGAGTTTGATATGGTCTAGGGAAGTTTTGATTCCAACCATTGTGTTGGTAGTTGGGTTGTACGTTGTGGTTGCTCTTAGGAAAGGCGTTTGTCAAAGGTGCTTTATATCGTTGTTGAGTAGTTTTTATCTAAATTCATTTTTAGCAAGTCCTACTCCGATGTAACAAATGGTTTTAGTTTAACACTATCCTTGGTTTTCTTTGTTACTTTGACAAATTGATGCAGTTCAGACATTTAACATTACATCTCGTTTGAAGTACCCACGGCACTATTTGTTTCCACCTGACGGAACCCTTATTTTGGTTCCGTTCGTCCGTCCGTCTTATCACGCCAGCTTTTGATGATTGTTCTTCTTTTCATTGTTTTGTTTTGACTCTTTGGAATTAATACTTCATTAAATCCTAGCCCATTCATGTCTCCCGGTGTTTTATGGATTTTAACTATTTCATCGGCAAGAGCGATGTTTTGTTAAACCTTTTAAATTTAGAATTATTTTCGATTAAAACATCTTGTGTGAGTTTTAGTTTTCTATTTCAAGTTTAAGCTCTTGACATGATTTACAATCATCGTCATTTGCTTTTCCTTTTCAAGTCGTTTTGCTTTTTCTTTTAACTCATAAACTTCATTTTCCAAAATTCCTTTTGGTTTTAAAAATTTATTTTAGTTATGATTTTTAGACTTAACTCACACAATTGATTATATTGTTTTTGCAAGGTGTCATCATCAATAGAAGAGTAAGAAGAGTCGGAAAGTACCTCATTTGACTCATGTGCCATTAGAGCGATCTCTTCTTTGCTTGACTCTTCATCGTCTTCACTATCACTCCAAGCACCACTTACAAAAGCTCGTTGAGTTTTGCTTTTAGGTGGCTTGGGACATTCTCCTATGAGATGATTTGCATCACCACATCTAAAACACTTTCTTTCACCTTTACCCTTTTGTCATCCCGATCTTTTGAATGGCTTCTTTTCTTCTCGAGGTTGTCTTACTAAATTTTCCTCTTCTTCTAAAGAACTTCTTAAAATCTCTAACGACCATGGCATATTCCTCATCTTCACTACTGAGCAAGATTCGTCATCATCACTTGATTCCGCCTTTTCTTTTAGAGCAACGGTTTGATCTTCTCTCTTTTCCTTTGATGATCTCCGAATCTTTCTCCATCACCATTTCGTGTACTTTGAGGTTACCGATTAGCTCGTCTAGTGACATTTTTTAGAGATCTTTTGATTCTTCAATAGCGGTCACTTTAGCTCTCCATTTGGGATGGAGTGCTCTAAGAAATTTCCTGACAAAGTTCTTACTACGAAAAGATTCATCAAGTGCTTTAAGTGATGTAATAATAGTATTAAAGCGAGCAAATCCACAATCAATGGTTTCATCTTCGTGGATAACAAATTGTTCATATTGTTGAACAAGAAGATCAATTTTGTTATCCTTGACTTGTGAATTACCTTGATGTGTAATAATCAAAGATTCCCAAATATCTTTGGCGGTTTCACACATAAAAATTCTTTCATATTCTTTTCTAGGTAAAGCATTGTAAAGCATCATTTTAGCTTCATTATTTTTAGCAACTAATTTCTTTTGTTCATCAACAGAAATGTCCTTTGTTGTAGAACTAAAATCCCCTTTAACAATAATAAACCAAAGATCTATATCTTTTGATTTTACATATGTTTCAAAACGGTTTTTCCAATAGATAAATCCATTGGTTTCAAAGAGTGGTGGTCTTTGCATAGATTACCCTTCTTTAAAGTTTTCAGAATCCATGGATCGTTTCAAGTTTATAAAATACAAGTTATTTTAGAAATTCTTGAGCAACGAGGCTCGTACCAATTGTAGAAAACTAGAAGGGGTTGAATAGTTTACCAATTAAAAACTTTGTTTTGAAACTTATTGAAAGATCAATTGATATTGATCTTTGGATATGTTGATGAAATATGCAAGTAATATGTAAAGAGTAAATAAGGAAAGAAATGATCAAACCACAACAAGTTGTTTATAGTGGTTCGGTCTACAAGGACTCTATTTCCTTGCCTACTCCACTCCCGAGTCTCACACTCGAGAGTTTAACTTCACTAGTCAACAAGCTCCTTTCACCGCGGAGAAAACCTTTACACTTCGCACACAATTTCCGACACTAAGCTAGATGTCGAGTTCTTTCCAAGGGTACAACTACTCCCACACACAATGTATTTTGAGGAATAAAATACTAACCACTCACACTCACAAGATTATGATGGTTTAATACAACAATGAAGTATGAATCAACACTAGATCATACAACACTAAACAAACAAGACTTCCAACTTCTCGTTAGAAGCTTGAATGTTACTTGATCTTCTTTGCTACAAAGAGATCACTACTATGATATGAAACCGAGTTAGAAAGGTTAGAGAGAAGATATGTATGAGAATATAATAGAAAGGGATAAAAAACTACTTGGCTTGGCATTGCTATTTATAGCCAAAATGGACGAGGCGTCCACGGACCGCGAACCCTTAAAGGGTTCCGCCTGTGTCTAAATTGGTATCACGGTCGACAACCAAGATATCAAATCTTGCCAAAGTCAACTCTATCTAAGTGAGATTGTGCAAGATATGAAGAGTACAAATCCACACAAAATATCTAATGAAATCTTCCAATGATTTCCATGATGCATCTCATGATGTCATATGTTGTATTTCTATTTTTAGAAATATGCAAGTATTAAGTAGTGTTTGGTTTAAGAACCTAACACATTCTAAAACTACTATCATACATAATGATTTGAGTCATATCAAGATATTACTAATCATAAATGTAAATGCTTGAATGATGAATATATTGTTTGAAAAAGCTTGTTTTAATATCTATTAACTTGACAAGCTTTAAGCTTTTATACAAATTAAATTTACTTTTGTCGTTAACAAAACTTAGGTAAAGATCAAAAATATAAATAACGTTTAATGATGATATTTGTATTAACAGTGCTAGTATATAATTTGCGTGCTTGTTATGACTATTGCGGTGCTTTTACTTGTTGTGAATTATGTTAAACCATTGCTTCATGCCCCCTAACTTATAAATTGATTGGCCAAAAGCACATTTGCTTGAGGACAAGCAAATACCAAGTGTAGGGATATTTGATAAAGATTTAAAACGTACACTTTTGAGGGTCATTTAAGCCCTTAATCGCCCACTTTTATATTCGTTACTGCTTAATGTCGTTCATTTTCACTTTTTAGGTCTCTTGGAAGCAAAATGCTGGAATGATGCATATTTGGATGAAAAGGAGTGAATATATGAAGAAAATGGCAAAGTCAATATCGAAGCCACTCAAGCTGCTGAAATTGCACCTGACGGCGTCTCAATCAAAGGGCGACGCCGTCCCTTTATACGAATTAAAATCTCGATGGCTCAAGAGACTTTTGCTAAAATACACCGACGGCCGAGCTTTGAAGAGGAAGGCGTCACGAAGACTTTTCATCTCGGGCGGCCTAGATCCGTAATCGACGACGTCCTCACTGAAGCCAGCGGCGTCACAACTACAACGTGACGCCGTCCCAACGATTACTTGCCAAGATGAAAACCCTAATGACGGCGATCGGACGGCGTCCCACTATAAAGCGGCGCCGTCAAGTGTAAAATTATATATAGAAATCGAATTTTCGAATTTTAAGAGGTAGACTTGTGGAGTAAAAATACTAAGCGTTTGTAGTCCAACTTGGACAGTATCTTATAGTTCCCAAACCCTATTTTACATCAAGATAAGTGTTTTACTTCATTGATTTCATTATGTCTTCCATTGAATGTGTGTATGCTTGCGTGTTTAACATGTCCGGCTAAATTTCTTGTGTGTTTGCTTCGATCTATGAAACCTAGTTATTAATTATTAATTGGTTGTCTCTTATCTTAATTGTAATTGGCTTAGGAGTGCAATTATATCGTTGTGTTTAAATGCTTGAGTAATCTTTGTGAACCTTAGTTTATGAATCACTTAGCGGATTTCGTAGTCTGAACATCCAAAGATAATCTTAAAGTTAGTTTATGAATCATAGTGGATTTCGTAGGCAATAACCTTAGGTAGTCTCAAAGATTTAGGGAGAAAGGCACACCCTACGACCTTAGAAAACACAACGCATTAAGAATAAGGACGTGACAATTCAACCACCTATAAAAGATAACTAGGGAGTAATAGTATCTAGGTAGACACATTTTTAACCATCATACGAGCACACATCAAAAAGACATAAGACTACCCATAGTTTAGATAATTAGATAGTAGAAGTAATCGGTAAAAGTACCACCCCCCAAATCCAAACCCCGAGATTTTACCCTTAGCTTTCTAACAAATATAAAAAAGATAAAAAATAATCTTCGTCAACCTCAACCTTAGCGTAGTCCACTTCTTACTAGCATTCCTATTCCCCTAGAGAACTATATCAATACCTGAGGCTTACCCAATACTACACTACAATGATTATGTTCATTGCCTAGGGTGTTGAAAAACTTGCTCGACGAAAAAGAAGTTACTTTGACCCTGAACGCGCCTTGTACGCGCATCACTTAACTACTAACAGACTTAAGTCTGGTCTACCAGACTTAACTATTAATGCTACCAGACTTAACTACTAAACAAGACTTAAACATTACAAAATATAATTCCCAACAAAACCCTTTCTTCCAAATATTTGATGATCGGTGTCATCCAATTATCTTCTTCCTCCTCCATAATGGCATTTACCTCTTTCTCCTTTGTTGATGGCTTTTCAAAAACTTCAACTAGGATTTCCTTGATCAGATGGTTAAACGCAACTGAAGCGAGTCTGCTTAACACGTATCACTTTTGATTTTTGGCTCTAGGTATGTTCTGGTTCTCGAATCTTTTAAAACCCGCAATACATTGTTTCGCCTTTGCTAAATATTGTATCATGCTTTCCTTAGTAGCTGTTAACTCCCCGTTGATCTGGCTTGCCACCATCTTATAATCGACTCGTACATCCAAGGCTTCAATCTTCATTTTTGCTGCGATTCTCAGACCTGCTAGGAATGCTTCATACTCGGCATCATTATTTCTGCTTTTAAAATTTAGCCGCAAGGCATAGGTATACTCTGTTTGAGAGGGGTCGATCAGTACCAGACCGGCTCCGTCATCCAACTTGATGGATGCCCCGTCCATATAGAACACCCACTCGTCCTGCTCCGAGAGTTCACATATATCCTTCCCCTTCTTCTTTAGTTTCCGACCTTCCTCTTCTACCGGGATTTCCGTCAAGAAATCTGCCAGAACCTGTCCCTTGACCGAGTTTCTAGGAACATACGTGATATCATACACACCTAACTCAACTGCGTATTTAGCCAGCTTTCTTGATATCTTCGGCTTGTTTAAAATTTGATTGATCGGCTGGTCTGTGATTATTTTAATTGTGAACCTCAAAATATCTTCTTAATCTTCTAGACATGTGAAACAAAGATAATTCTAATTTCTCAATTGGGGAATAGTTTCTTTCTGCATCATGCAACATTCGGCTTACATAATGTACCGGAAGCAGCTTTTCGTCTTTTTCAACCAGCAGCACCGCACTCATGGCATTCTAAGATGCTGCTAGGTACGCGTACAGGCTCTCTTTATGTTTAGGGGTTGATAAAGATGAGAGCTCTAAAATAAACCTTTTCATAGCTTGAAATGCTTCTTCGGCCTCCTTCATCCATCGATATTCATCCTTGTTTTCTTTGGTGATATTTTTCAAGGTTTTAAAGAAGGGTAACGATCTTTCTACTGAGTAGGCTAGAAATTGGCTCAATGCTGCTAGCTTCCCACTAAGGCTCTACATCTCTTGGAGGGTTTTCAGAGACTTCATGTCCACAATTTCTTTTGTTTTCTTGGGGTTTGCCCTGATGCCCTCTGAGGTAACCATGTACCCCAAACATTTATCTTCATCTACACAGAACACACACTTCTTCATATTTAACTTCATATTTATCTTCAGGAGGTTCTCAAATGTTTCGGTCATGTCTGCCAGCTTCTCCTTTTCGTCCACATATGCCTCTAAATTTTTGCCTATCTGCGATTGAATGGCCGAGTCAACCAACCGTTGGTAGGTAGCCCAGCATTCTACAGAACAAAAGGCATTTTTTTGTAACAATATGTTCCTTGCTCCGTGTAGAATATCGTTTTCTCCTCATCTTCCACGACCATTTGGAGTTGGTGGTATCCTTTGTACGCATCTAAGAAGCACTTGTATTTAAACCCCATAACAGAATCAATCTTACAATCTATTTCAGGCAGCGTGTGAAAAACTAGAAAGGGGGGTTGAATAGTTTTGCCGATTTTAAGTTAGTTTCAAAAACTTTAGATTCGATGTTATGTGAAATCGTATGGATGAAGAGAATGTATAGATCTAAAAGTAATGTGAGTAAAGAAAGCAAGTAAAGTAAAGGATAGAAATGACACAACCGATTTATAGTGGTTCGGCTACAAGGATACCTCCCTTTCCCTACTCCACTCCTCGAGTCACCTACTCGAGAGTTCAAGCACTATGTCAACAAACTCATTCAACTCGGCGGAGAAGCCTTCACAACGTCGCTTACACTTTTTTGGTACAAAGCTAAATACCGAGTCCGTAACACGGAGGACCAAACCCACACTAATATAACACAACAAATATGTAAAATATGAAATACAAGATCTTTGCTACAAAAATCTTGTGGAGGAACAAATCAATCAAGGACCCCTTGCTTGGATGACTTGTAGAATGCTCGTGATCTCACCTTAGAGAAGGACCTATATGAGAATCACAACAAAAGAAAGAAGAACTACTCTCTAGATCAAGTGATCTTAGGTTAGAAGAATGTAAGAATATATGAGAGAGTTTGTAAGAAGAAGGGTGAGTTACAATGAAGAAATGGATCTCTATTTATAGGCAAAATCTTGCCACTGTTGCACAGATCCCTTGCCTGAGGGATCCGTTTAGTGTAACTTGAGGGATCCGTGAGTCGCTCTTGTATGCTTTGTCAGATCTCACAAAGTCGTTAACACTTTCCAACATTGTCTTCACTGTACTTGGCACCTTGTCTGAGAATTTCATAGCCAACTCCGGACATTTATGCGCATTCATGAATGCCGATGATAAGGATTTAAAACGTACGTTTTTAGGGGGTCATTTAAGCCCTAAACTCGTGTATTTATAATCAAATATTGCCTAAATTCGTTCCTTTTCACTTTTTAGGTACTTTGAAAGCAAAAGCTGAAAACCATGCATATTTGTCTGAAAAGGGATGAAAATGTGAAGATAACGACCAAGTCATGAAAAAATCTGGAAAAGAGCTCCAGACGGCGTCACAACCTATAAGGTGATGTCGTCCCTTGAAAACGAAGATACCAAGACAACCCAGATTTTCTAGAGAAGTCTCAGAGCAAAATTAATGAAGTAACAAGTGACGCCGTCACTTGTTAAAAGAGCTGGAATATTCTGCCAAATTTTTAAAGTGACAGTCCAGAATAATTAAAAAGGGACGGCGTCAGAGATTTCTGGACGGCGTCTGAGTTACAAAGCAACCTCGTCACAATGCTTACTTGGAAAAGACGAAACCCTAATAGTGGCGATCTGACGGCGTCACAGCTATAAAGTGACACTGTCGCAACTGTAATTCTATATATAGTTTTAGAATTTTCTGCATTAGTGTGCAACATTGGAGAGTAACTTTGCTGTACCACTTTAATTCGTTTTTTATAGTATTTTTAGGGTTTTAACACCCTCTATCTTTAAGAGATAATTTCCTTAATCTCTTCTATCATTATGTTTGACTCATGCTTGATTATGATTACTTGTTTCTCTATCTTTAACATGTCTAGCTAAATCAACATAGTGTTTGCTTAGATGTAAGAAAACCTAGTTGTTAACTATTGATTATCGTCTCTTGTTTAAGTGGTTGTTACATGTTAGGTTAGGAAAATTTGCTTCTTCCTTTAGTGTTGCGTTATGTCCTAGAGTGCACTATTAGATTTTTCGTTGTGTTTATTGCGTGAATTGCGATTATTGATAATAGGAGATTTGGGGGAGATAACTTAGGTTACTTGGCGATCCCGGTTTTCTAGAGAAGATCAATACATTCATAGAGTTAGAGAATTAGGCACCTCCCTACGACTAATGAAATACAACGCGCCAATTAAACAAGGATGTGACAGTTCGACTAATCAATAGGAGATAATTGGGGAGTAGTGAAATCTAAGTAAGCACGCTTTTAACTATCATAAGAATCCTCAATTACTTTATTTGCAATTTAGTTTAATTCTAGTTTTCATTAGTTTAACTAGTAGTTTTAAGTAGTTGTAATCAAAACCCCCAATCCTAATATCGAGATTTTACTTTGCTTTCATAAAATATAAAAAGAAAAAGATTCATCCTTCACCTTAGACCTATTCGTCATACATCTCGACCTTCCTAAAACTATTCCCCTACAAAACGATCAATCCCCGTGTCTTACCTATACTACTCTACAACGGTTAGGTATACTGCATAGGAGAATTATAAAACTTCTTCGGAGGGTTACATCTACCACATCAGCCGATATCCGCATAATTTTGGGTACTCCCGGTATGTAACTAGCTTCATCCGTCCACCTTTCCTTGAAGTCCAGAAGGGTTTCATTTGCCTGCCGCACGATCTTGTGATTTCAGTTGGATCTTTTATTCCTTTTGTCGAAGAGAAAATTTAGTTCCGAATTGCTCCCGAAGATCATCCCAGCTGTCAATACTTCTCGGTTCCAAACGGCTAAACCACCCTTGAGCCGGACCATCCAACGTTTGTTGGAACATTCGGCACCATATTGTCATCTGACATTCCCCTTGATTGGCTGCTCCTACAAAGCGATTGAGATGATCGTCGGATGAGTCGACCTGTCATACAACTTTATGTTCGTCATCATGGTATGCTTTGGTCCGGAGAATTCGACGATCCTCCTGGTGAATAGCGATCTGAGCACCTCCGTAAAAGGTTTCTGCAAGTCATCCTCCATTTTCTCGTCGGCTTCTTTAGCTTTTGTTTCTTCGTCCTCTTCATCTTCGAATCCAAATGTATTCGTTTTAGCAAACTTCCCCCTTCCGAGTTGTGTTCTTTTATCAAGGCCGCTAGGGATGACATGTGATTTTGAATTTGCTCATGGAGGCTAGGGGAGTCATTGTTGTTAACTTCACTCCCTCAGAGACCATTAGTTGGGGTTTTTTGGGGGCCAGTCATTCTGTTGCTTCGGCAGATTGAATAACGGGTCTCACGGATGGCACCAATTTGTTGAAGTAGAAAGTTGCACCCCAGTTTCCGCTTGAAATGACCCGTACGGATTATGTCCTTGATGTCTCTTAATTCCTAAACAATGAACAAACACGCGTTAGCCTCTCCCCGGGTTATCCCATGACAAAGCTCTGGCGTGAGAATAAGTATATATGGAAAGCCGAAAGGCATAATAATAAATGTGAGAGTAAATATAAGTATGTGTTGGTTAGGAATAATAAATGAGGTGGGGGTATTTATACTACCACAACCTCGATACCTGCTCGATCTTGGGAATGGGTTTCGCCGACCTAGGCCTAGTCTACTTGATAGATGTCAGATCACGTGCGAGGCACAGTCCCCGTGAAATTTGGATTGGTGGCGCAATCGTGGTTCAATGCTTTGTCTAGGGGATAAAAGACCTTCATGAGTAAAAGAGAGAATCCTTCTGACGTTATTCGGCTATATGCGTGTCGTTCGGTCAAACACGTGTCGTCTGGACACATACGCCATATCATACATCGTACATTTGAAATATGAGTTTGGTAAGTTTACAACGTTTAGACGTATACTAAAAAATGATATGGTTTTTGCGGACAAAAGTTACTCGGTAGAAGATCTTTTCACCAAAATTCGACATTTTTCATTTTGTTATTGAATTGTAGGTGCGGTAAATTTTCTCTTGATTGTTGTATATGACCTTCTTGTCTTATGCATGCATGTTATGATTAGGTTGAAAAATACAAATGCATTTTTTTCAAATGACCGTTTGGATACCTGAATTTTAAAAGAGTCGTTGGAATGTGATTAAAGTTTTATAAGTGTTCCAATTTGGTACGTGATGATAACGTGTTATACCTGAAAGTATGACACGCGATACCATTTATAACGTGACACGTCATCATTACGTAACAAATTTGAATAGTTATTAAAGTTTGTTACATTTCTACACTTTAAGTTTACATACTAAAACGATATATTTGAAAAAGTATATTACCATTTTACGACCTAATCCTTGTTTTCAATTAATGAACTTATGTAAAGGGTACCCCACATGGCACCTCTTTAAAACAAGGTTTTAAAGCTCTTACTTAGCCGCTGAATTTATCAAATCATAACATCGTTATAAGTTAATTCCTTGCCTTCTATCCTCTTGCTAGGAAGATGATTGTTTTTGTCTTTTTAAAAAATAGCCATTTTGAAATAAAAGAGATGGTACTTTAACAAAAATCAATGGCCCGTTTGGTTGGGGTGTATGGATATGGGTCTATAACTTTGAAAGTCATTAATGTTGTTTGGTTGGTGGCCTACCACAATAGAATGAGGATACCCAAATGTGAAGGTTTCCTCATATATTATATGTGTGGGTAGTTTCTTCATACCCTCCATTATCATTCCACTATATACCAACACTCATACCCATTGTGATTAATAGCGACAAATCAAACGCACCCAAGTACTTTAACAGGAATCATGTATCTCATGAAAATAACAATCACAACCAACTTTATGTATAATGATTGTGGACGTATGGTCCGGACTGGGCCAGGAATGGGTCAGGCCCGGCAGATGCGGCCCACTCTACACCTAAACCCTAATCCATCCACTATATATACATGACAAGTTATCTCTAACCCTAACTAACTTTGAGATGCTACATCGCATACTAACTTGACCGTCGGAGGTGGACCCCGGGGCTACGGCCTCGGGTCCACTCCTAACGGGTTCTCTTTGTTGACAGTCTACTAGGGCTCGAGAAGACGACTAACGGCCCAGGAGAGTCGTTGAATCCAGTCCGCGCCAGATTATGCTTCAACAAGTTGGCGCCATCCGTGGGACCACGAATAAACTATGTTTCGTGTTCTCATATTACCGAGAAGCAGAAATCAATTTCTAAAGTCGATAACTCTAAAACCTAAAACCTTTGTATTCTACTATGCGTAGAACCATTATAATATGTGTGAATATATTATAGTATGCTGCATGCGTAGACCATTACAGTATGTTACATCAATTTCTAAAGTGTGAATATAATATCACTTTAAAAGCATCCTACGATGTCAAATCTAAACGTGGAATAAACATTACGTTATGTATTTGCTTTATAACTTTATGGTCAAGATATTACTGGTATTTGACCCATTCCTATTTATGGTCAAATTAAAACATGGAATAAAATATTACGTTAAAATATCACGTCAAATCTATGATCATTATTTACGAATAAGTCTTTTCTTTTATTACGATAGATAAAAAGAAAAAAGTCCGCATGATCGGGTCTATTTTAAAACATCCGCATGATCGGACCTATTTTATATTTTAATCCGCACGATCGGACCTAAGAAAAGCCCGGCGATCGGAGCTATTTTATTTTTAGCCGCGAATTAATTCGGCGAGAATCTGTTATTTCTTATTTATTTCTCATAAAACTTGCGGTATCAATGAAACGTCATGGTTTCTAGCTAACTCAGCGACACGCTTTAATTTGTTATTTCCATATCTTTGTATGTTTTAACAATTTTTATTTCACGCCACGTGGCGTGCATTCACTAAAATAAACCCATGATGGTAAAAGGATAAGTTAACCTACTAAACAACTTGTTGAGTAAGAGGGTTGCAAAACCATCAACACCGGATCACGTATCCTTGTTAAACACTTTATTCTCGAGACGTTGGAATAAGTTTTGTGCGCATCCCACGACGGGTGCGCAACATCGCATATGGTGCACGTTTAACAACTTTGGAACCAAGACACTTGATTCCTTAAATGATATTTACAAGATAATCGCATATCATCACATACACGAGTATGACAAAACAAAAACAATTAATTATTTAGCTTGCACGCATCCCACGACGGGTGCGACCGCCACTTTTCTTATGTGCTATATATTATTTATGTTATCGCAATATATTATTCATGCTATGTGTCGTTTATTGTTTCACTTCATTAGGTTTTATATCTTTGCGATTCGCGGCATATACTTTTAATCTTTGCATTCGGTGTTTTCAGATTAAATAAGTTTAATGCTCCTACACGAGTAGCACCATCAAACTTGGGGGCTACCAGGTATATGCTACTCTCGTTTCCGTCAGCGTCGCAGATTATTTGGAAGCGGTACAAAGACGGTTTAAATATTCGCACCATCTTGCCGCAGGGAGGCGTCCTCCGTCGGTTGTAAAGACGGATGTAATGCACGCAGCGCACGCCTTCGTCGCGCACCTCTTTGTCGCAAGACAACAAGACTGATGCGTCTTACGCCTCGTCGCCTCTTTGTCGCAAGACAACGCGCACTTAGGCGCAGAAGCACGCCTTCGTCGCACCTCTTTGTCGAGCACGGTAGCAGCCTGCACGTACACGCCTTCTTGTCGCACCATGTTGCGTCGCTCTTCGGTACAAAAGGTACGCTCTTATCCGTGACGCAGACGCGGATCCACTTTCACCCACGCGACCATCGAACTTAAGTCTAGCATAATATAGCCACGCTGCCATCTCATACTAGACTTGGGGGCTTAATGGACGTATGGTCCTGACCGGGCCAGAATGGGTCGGGCCGGCAGACTGCCCACTCTACACCTAAACCCTAATCCATCCACTATATATACATGATAGGTTATCTCTAACCCTAACTAACTTTGAGATGCTACATCGCATACTAACTTGACCGTCGGAGGTGGACCCGGCTACGGCCTCGGTCCACTCCTAACGAGTTCTCTTTGTTGATGGTCTACTAGGGCTCGAGAAGGCGACTAACGGCCTGGAGAGTCGTTGAATCCGTCCATGTGGATTATGCTTCAACAATGATCATATGTATGTATTCTTTTAAAGACATAGACTAACCTTTATGCTCTATCATTTAACTTGAAATAATTAAGCAAGCTCATAATTCAATTGTATCAACATAAATGCGTTATTTTTTTGTTATGCAATACGAAGAGGCACACTTAATTACAGAGGCGGATTTAGGTGGTTTTGGTAGGTTCACGAGAATTTGATGGATGTTTGCCGGCTAGTGTATATTTTTATAAAAAATCTTGATTCTTTTGAAATAAACTTGATCTCGTAATTTTGTGTCACACAAGTACTTGTTTTATTTGTAGTTACTTCATTAACATGTTAAAAGAAATGCATAATTTTTTTAAAAAATTTGTTTATTAATTTTAATGAAACTATACTATTTTGGATCATTTCAACTTCTTTTATAATTATAAAAAATATATATATATGCAACTGGTAATTTATTAAAGAAGAATTACATATATACCTATTAAAATTTATATTTATATACATATTCAAAACATGCTTAACTTGTATTGTACATCATGCATTGAAAATTTCTATTTTAAAAAAATATGCAAATATTTAAATTTTATTGATTATACATGTGATTCTTCCTTTTATTAAAGTGCTAATCCGCCCCTGCTTAATTACTTACTATCTTTATCGAATAGAATACCGTAGAAAACTAAAAATCATGTTAGTATGAAATATTATTTTCGGAGTTAATTGCATTTTTGGTCGGTAAGGCCAAATTGCATGTTTGGTCCTTAAAACTTTGAAAGCACAATAATAGTCCTTATTTTGAAGTTTGGATTTCATTTACAGTCCTTGATCGGTGTGAAATGATCAAATTACCCTTGTCTTCTCGGAATAAAACAGAGGGTATTTAGTCATTTTATTTTATCCAAAGACCAAAAATGCAATTCAAACTTCAAAATAAAAATTATCCTTGCACTTATAAAATTTTAAAGACTAAACCCACAATTTAGTCATACCACAAGGACAAAAAATCCAATTAACTCTTATTTTCGTCACTGGATCTCTTTATTTTAGTTCTGAATTAATTTATACTCCTATCCAATTGGTTGTAAAAAGTCGATGCGGTCCTTGTCCTTATTGCGTATCTAATGCTCCACCGCCCTTGGAACTACTATAGCGTCAATAATAGCTATGATTGTCAACTCCGTTACAAAGCCACGTCACTTCATTTTCTCAAGGCCCATTTATTGCCTTCCATGTGTAACCCATTTACACACGTGGCGTGTATCCTACATCAAGTTTACCCTTTCACCCTGTCAGTTTACCATATCATATCTCTCAGTATTTTAACCACTGTCGGAAATCTAAAAAGGCAGTACATTGACTAGTAGAAATTTGTAAAAAAGTAAACGCGTCAATCCAGTGTTTTAGAATAAAACGTTATTAAATGTGAATCGATTTGCACACTTCAAAATATTATTAAGACACTTATATGTATAAACAGTTGAAATTAGAGGTGGCAAATGGGTCGGTTCGGGTCGGTTTGGGTCATGGGTCAAATGGTTTATGGGTCAAATGGGTCATGGGTCAAACGGGTCACACTATAAGAATGGGTTGAATGGGTCATGGGTCAAACGGGTTGGGTCGGGTTGGGTCGGGTCGACTCGTTACATTTCCACCTGTAATTATGCTACTATAGTATGTTTCGTCCGTTTTTTACGTTTTCGACATTTTTTTTTACGTTTTCGTCGTTTTCTTACGTTTTCATCCGTTTTTTACGTTTTCATCCGTTTTTGCGCGTTTTCGTCTATTTTTTTACGTTTTCGTCCGTTTTTTTACGTTTTCGTCCGTTTTTACGTTTTCATCCGTTTTTTTACGTTATCGTCCGTTTTTTACGTTTTCATCCGTTTTTTCGCGTTTTCGTCCGTTTTTTTACGTTTTCATCCGTTTTTGCGCGTTTTCATCCTTTTTTTTACGTTTTCATCCGATTTTGAGCGTTTTCATCCATTTTTTACGTCTTCGTCCGTTTTTTTACGTTTTCGTCAATTTTTTTACGTTTTCATCCGTTTTTGCGCGTTTTCATCCGTTTTTTAACGTTTTCGTCCGTTTTTTACGTTTTCGTCCGTTTTTCTACGTTTTCATCCGTTTTTGCGTGTTTTCATCCATTTTTTTACGTTTTCGTCCCTTTTTTTACGTTTTCGTCAACTATTTTACGTTTTCATCCATTTTTGCGCGTTTTCATCCATTTTTTACGTTTTCTTCAAATTTTTTACGTTTTCATCCGTTTTTGCGCGTTTTCGTCAATTTTTTTACGTTTTCGTCCGTTTTTTTACGTTTTCGTCCATTTTTTTACGTTTCCGTCCATTTTTTTACGTTTTCATCCGTTTTTGCGTCTTTTCTTCCGTTTTAACGTTTAGTCCGTTTTTCGTTTCATCGTTTTTGCGCGTTTTCATCCGTTTTCGTTTCGTTTGTTTTGCGCATTTTGTCCGTAAAAATAGACGAAACGTAAAAACATACAAAACGTTAAAAATGGACGAAAAGCGCAAAAACGGACGAAAACGTAAAAACGACAAAACGTAAAACAGATGAAAACGTAAAAAGGACGAAACACGAAAACAGATGAAAACGAAAACCGACAAAAAAGCTAAAAATGCATAAAACGCTAAAAGATGAATGAAACGAAAAATGTACGAAAACGAAAAACAGTACTAAACGCGCAAAAACAGATGAAAACGAAAAACGGACGAAACGTAAAACGAACAAAATCGTTAAAACGGATGAAAACGCCGCAAAACGATGAAAACATAAAAAATTTGACGAAAACCTAAAAAAATGATTTAAAACGTAAAAATGTACGAAAACGCGTAAAAACGGACGAAAACGTTAAAAATGGACGAAACGCAAAAAACAAATGAAACGTAAAACCGGCGAAAACGTAAAATGGATGAAAACGCGCAAAACGGATGAAAACGTAAAAACGGACGAAACGTAAAAACGGCGAAACGTAAAACGGATTTAAAACACGCAAAACGCCGAAAACGCGAAAAACGGACGAAAACGAAAACGGACGTAAAAAACGCCGAAACGTAAAAACGGACGAAACGCGCAAAACGGACGAAAACGTAAAAACGGACGAAACGCGCAAAACGGATGAAAACGTAAAAACGGAAAACGTTAAAAACGCATTAAAACGTAAAAATAGCAACGCCGCAAAAACGGATGAAAATGTTAAACCGACGAAAAAATATAAAACGTATAAAACATAAAAACACGACATCTAATGATGGTTGAGTTATCATCCCAATTCTTAAGTGATCCATTCGACCCATTTGTTGACCCATTTGTTGATTCACATAAGTCCATATGTTGACCCATTTGACCGTTTTCGCAAACAGGGTAACCCAATCCAACCCATAAGTTGTTATTTTGACCCATAAAGAACCCATTTTTCTCTAAATGGGTTGTGATTCTCCTCTAATTGAAATATATTATTATTATATTCAGATAAATATTTAATGCACAAATAAAATATTCTAATTATTTTTAAAAGTGTTCAAATCAATTCCCTTATTAAAAGATACTAGAGGTCTGCATGCTTATCTTGACGGATACTTTGAAATAAAAATTTTCAATAAACCATGCTTTATAATCAAACGCTTTATGCGACGATAAATTTGCGGATGCCAAAAGTTTCACGTCGATATTTCAACTCTTTAGAATATTATAGTAGGGTAACTAACGCGTTGCGATGGCGGTATCAAGTAATAAAATTTTGGCAAAAATGTTTTCAATTTTATGTTTTCTCTTCAATAACTTTACCAATAATGAAACATAATGAGTTAGAATAACTTTAAAAAGTGATGGATAATATCAAACTAATTCATATAAAAACAATTGAAAGTAGCGTGATTTTGCGTTGCGGTGAATAATAATGTTATGGGGTTATGGTCAAATTTGTTGATAATGGTCAGAATACAAGAAATAAAACATTTTTTATGAAATATATATATATATTTTTGAACATGTTTGTATCATTAATATTATTTACTACATTTGTTCCATTTAGATAAAGATATAAATAAAGAGTACTTATAATGTATACATCTTGTAAAGTATATATTTATGAAAAAATGTTTGAATCATTAATATTGTTTATAACACTCGTCCACATAGATAGAAGATATAAATAAAAGAATCTTATAATGTAAAGAAAACTTACATGTTTAAGCAATCATTTATAGTTATCCATGAAAATTATAATAATTAATATACTAATATATCAATCATTGAATTAGACTTAAGACTTTCATGATTTGCATCATTTGACTTAAAAAATTGTCCCGACTTTTACAAAAACCGTTTTTACTTTTGTGGTTAATTTTATTTAAAATAATTCAAATTTTATTTAGATTGGTTCAAAACACTATTACGATATAATAATAGTTTTGGAACTTTGTAGTTTTGCATGCGTTTAAAATCACATTCATTTATATGTGCATTTTGCATTAAAACTAAACTAATTCAAAAATAATAATAAATGAAGCATTAAAATGTTATGGAAGATAAATTTGTTAAAGATATTTATTGTGTACATTATGCATTAAAATTTGTAATGCTTAAAAAACACATTAATG
Organism: Chrysanthemum lavandulifolium; assembly: GCA_022545495.1. Taxonomy (NCBI): domain Eukaryota; kingdom Viridiplantae; phylum Streptophyta; class Magnoliopsida; order Asterales; family Asteraceae; genus Chrysanthemum; species Chrysanthemum lavandulifolium. Next base: position 107,354,941 of record CM040243.1, on the reverse strand, counting down.
ACATCTTAAAAAATTTAGGAGAGAGGGTCATCCCTCCATTATAAATAGTATAGATATAGATATAGATATGTGTAATATGTATAAATCAAATAAATTATCACTTGTGAATTTACATCTTTGCATCATTTGTCTTAAAAAAATTGTCCCGACTTTTAAAAAAAACCGTTTTTTACTTTTGTGGTTAATTTTATTTAAAATAATTCAAATTTTATTTAGATTGCTTCTCGAAACACTCTTACGATATAATAATAGTTTTGGAACTTTATAGTTTCGCATGCATTTTAAAATCACATTCATTTATATGTGCATTTTTGCATTAAAACTAAACTAATTCAAAAAGAAATAATAAATGAAGCATTAAAATGTTATGGAAGATAAATTTGTTAAATATATTTATTGTGTACATTATGCATTAAAATTTGTAATGCTTAAAAAACACATTAATGACACCTTAAAAAAATTTATGAGAGAGGTCATCCTCCATTATAAGTAGTATAGATATAGATATAGATATGTATATGTAAAATCAAATAAATTATCACTTGTGAATTTACATCTTTGCATCATTTGTCTTAAAAAATTGTCCCGACTTTTAAAAAACCGTTTTTACTTTTGTTGTTAATTTTATTTAAAATAATTCAAATTTTATTTAGATTGGTTCAAAACACTCTTACGATATAATAATAGTTTTGGAACTTTATAGTTTCAGATGCATTTTAAAATCACATTCATTTATATGTGCATTTTGCATTAAAACTAAACTAATTCAAAAGAAATAATAAATGAAGCATTAAAATGTTATGGAAGATAAATTTGTTAAATATATTTATTGTGTACATTATGCATTAAAATTTGTAATGCTTAAAAACACATTAATGACACCTTAAAAAATTTATGAGAGAGGTCATCCCTCCATTATAAGTAGTATAGATATGTGTATTATGTATAAAATCAAATAAATTATCACTTGTGAATTTACATCTTTGCATTATTTGTCTTAAGAAAACTGTCCCGACTTTTACAAAAAACCGTTTTTTACTTTTGTTGTTAATTTTATTTAAAATAATTCAAATTTTATATTGATTGGTTCACGAAACACTCTTACGATATAATAATAGTTTTGGAACTTTGTAGTTTTGCATGTATTTTAAAATCACATTCATTTATATGTGTGCATTTTTGCATTAAAACTAAACTAATTCAAAAAGAAATAATAAATGAAGCATTAAAATGTTATGGAAGATAAATTTGTTAAATATATTTATTGTGTACATTATGCATTAAAATTTGTAATGCTTAAAAAACACATTAATGACATTTTAAAAAAATTTAGGAGAGAGGGTCATCCCTCCATTATAAGTAGTATAGATATAGATATGTGTAATATGTATAAAATCAAATAAATTATCACTTGTGAATTTACATCTTTGCATCATTTGTCTTAAAAAAATTGTCTCGACTTTTACAAAAAACCGTTTTTTACTTTTGTTGTTAATTTTATTTAAAATAATTCAAATTTTATTTAGATTGGTTCTCGAAACACTCTTACGATATAATAATAGTTTTGGAACTTTGTAGTTTTGCATGCATTTTAAAATCACATTCATTTATATGTGTACATTTTTGCATTAAAACTAAACTAATTAAAAAGAAATAATAAATGAAGCATTAAAATGTTGTGGAAGATAAATTTGTAAAAGATATTTATTGTGTACATTATGCATTAAAATTTGTAATGTTTAAAAAGCACATTAATGACATCTTAAAAAAATTTAGGAGAGAGGGTCATCCCTCCATTATAAGTAGTATAGATATGTGTATTATGTATAAAATCTAATAAATTATCACTTGTGAATTTACATCTTTGCATCATTTGTCTTAAAACAATTGTCCCGACTTTTACAAAAAACCGTTTTTTACTTTTGTTGTTAATTTTTTTTAAAATAATTCAAATTTTATTTAGATTGGTTCTCAAACACTCTTACGATATAATAATAGTTTTGGAACTTTGTAGTTTTGCATGCATTTTAAAATCACATTCATTTATATGTGCATTTTGCATTAAAACTAAACTAATTTAAAAGAAATAATAAATGAAGCATTAAAATGTTGTGGAAGATAAATTTGTAAAACTATTTATTGTGTACATTATGCATTAAAATTTGTAATGCTTAAAAACACATTAATGACATTTTAAAAAATTTAGGAGAGGGTCATCCTCCATTATAAGTAGTATAGATATAGATATGTGTAATATGTATAAAATCAAATAAATTATCACTTGTGAATTTACATCTTTGCATTATTTGTCTAAAAAAATTGTCCCGACTTTTACAAAACCGTTTTTACTTTTGTGGTTAATTTTATTTAAAATAATTCAAATTTTATTTAGATTGGTTCTCAAACACTCTTACGATATAATAATAGTTTTGGAACTTTGTAGTTTTGCATGCATTTTAAAATCACATTCATTTATATGTGCATTTTGCATTAAAACTAAACTAATTCAAAAGAAATAATAAATGAAGCATTAAAATGTTATGGAAGATAAATTTGTTATAGATATTTATTGTGTACATTATGCATTTAAATTTGTAATGCTTAAAAACACATTAATGACATCTTAAAAAATTTAGGAGAGGCTCATCCTCCATTATAAGTAGTATAGATATGTGTATTATGTATAAAATCAAATAAATTATCACTTGTGAATTTACATCTTTGCATTATTTGTCTTAAAAAATTGTCCCGACTTTTACAAAAACCGTTTTTACTTTTGTTGTCAATTTTATTTAAAATAATTCAAATTTTATTTATATTGGTTCTCAAACACTCTTACGATATAATAATAGTTTTGGAACTTTGTAGTTTTGCATGCATTTTAAAATCACATTCATTTATATGTGCATTTTTGCATTAAAACAAAACTAATTCAAAAAGAAATAATAAATGAAGCATTAAAATGTTATGGAAGATAAATTTGTAAAAGCTATTTATTGTGTACATTATGCATTAAAATTTGTAATGCTTAAAAAATACATTAATGACATCTTAAAAAAATTTAGGAGAGAGGGTCATCCCTCCATTATAAGTAGTATAGATGTTATTAAGACCCCTCCTTATAATGTAACAATAAAAAAGTTTTGATCAAAATATACAAACCGTGATGCGCACCGTACAAACATACAGTGCACAAAGCCCCACGAAACCATCCCTATGAGAAGTTCCAAATAACTTGTCCCCTTATTAAATTACTCATTAGTCGACGATTCACAGTATAAGTTAATAGTTTAAGATCTAGGAAATAAGGAAACAGTATGGTACAAAGGTTTTGCGTTTCGTCAATGTGTGTCTACTACCCTCGTTTTATAATTAGGGTTTGTCTAACATGTGCCCTAAGTCACAAGTTAAACATACTAAAGAGACGGGTCCATTAGAAAATGACACATGGATCCACGAAAAGACAATTTTGTGGATCCCGTGTCCTTTATGTGACCCGTGTCCTTTATCAATAACTTGCATGCTCTTAGCACAAGTTAAAAAAATCCTTATAATTATTGTTCGCTATCAACTTTTCGAATTTTATATTTTTCAACATAAATTATAAATATTTTTTTATGTTATATAATATTTTATAATATTTGATTATATCAATTAATATACTTTTAATATCTAATTCATTAATATATTTTACATCAAATATTATAGAGTAAATTACACCGTTCGTCTTTGTGGTTTGCGTTGACCGCAGCCTTTCGTCCTTTGACCAAAAAAACTGCATCGTTTGTCCTTACGTGGCAAACGTTATGCGCCGTTTGTCCTTCCGTCTAACTGGGCCCACTAACTCTTGTTAACTCTCGTTAAGTTTTTTTCCCTTAAGGGGTATACCCGTCATTTCCCATTCTTTATCATCAACACTACTTCTCAATACACTCTTTTTTCTTTCTCTGATTCATCTTCTACATCCTTCATCTTTTACATTCTTTATCATCAACAATACTTCTTAATTTTCCAGCCACCTTCCCAAGCACACCATCACTCTTTTTCGGCCACCCCTACCAAAACTAAAATGAGACAACACAAAATCATAGATTTATACACAAAAACCCACATCAATCAACACAAAAATAAAACACATTAAAAATTCTAACCATTTTAACATACAAATAATTCCCAAGCAACTATGAACTAAAAATCACAAACACAGAACACATTAAAAATTCTAACCATTTTAACATACAAATAATTCCCAGGCAACTATCCAACTAGGGTGTTTGGATGCGTCAGATCTGGTTTATGTGTTTGTTTTGACTGGTGGGAGAGTGTTTTATTTCCAGTATTTGATATGGTGTGTGTTATTTTTATCAAACCATCTATCCAATCTTAGCAACAAGTAACTCAAGTACTCAACCATCATCTTGTTACCATCACAACAGCCCCAATCCGCAGCCATACCACTCAAATCTGCCGCAGTTGCTACCACTACCTCAACCCACCTCCGCCTCTGCCACCAGCACTACTCAAACCTGTCACGGCCACCGCAAATTGTTTTTTAGTTTTTGGAAGTTAAAACCATTCTCAATCAATTAACCAATCATAAACAATAAATCCTCAAAACATAACTAAACCGCACCTCTCGTGAAGACGAAACACCACGAATAAGCTTCCTAACCGCATCCTTCTCCGCTTCCAACTTCAACCCACCGCTGTCAACTTCTTCCTTCCTCTCCATCAAATCATACACCTTTAGTTTTGTGTCACTTTGATTGATGTATTATGATTTATGGAGTGGGCATAATCCGTTTGTATGTGTAAATTAGTAGGTACAAAAAACAATTTTGTGTTGACTTTGTAATAATTTGAAGATGTATAGATGATGGAAGATGATGATTAGAGTGTGGTAGAGAAAGAAGCAGGTAAAGTGAAGTGAGTGGTTAGGAAAGTGAAGTGATAAGGTATTGGAAATTCAAAAGACTAAAATGCCCTCATCTAAGATGACTTAACGAGAATTATTGAAGGCCGTTAGTGGGAGGGACAAACGGCGCATAACGTTTGCCATTTAAGGACGGACGATGCATTTTTTTTTGTCAAATGACGAAAGGCTGCGGTCAACGCAAACCACAAGGACGAACGGTGTAATTTACTCAATATTATATAGCACAAATAAAAATATTTAAGGTCAAATTCAAAAAATAAAGACTTCAAAAGTTAATAATGAGCAATAATTATAAGATAGAGAGAGTATTAAATTTTCAATTAAAGTACATTATTGCCATTATAACTTATATAATTTTCTTATTTTTTTAAACGACAACTTTAACTATATCACAATATTTTAAAGAGCTTCTTATACAACATGCTATATCATTGAGAAACAAGTCATTTGATTTTATATTGTGGTCTATATTTTTTGTTATGAAACGAGCAAGCTAAGAATTGTGCTTCGCTGCAAGTTAGGGGTGTTCAAAAAATCCGAGAAACCGAGGAACCGAGTTGATCCGCTCAATCCGAAACCGCAAAAAACCGATAACCGAAGAATTTTACGCCATGCTCGACTGCTCAATTCCATTAATTTTACGCCGTGTGTCATTGCAAGTACATTGTTAGGTAGAGATATTTATTAAGTTTTAGGTTAAATGACAAATGTACCCTTATTTCTGTATGTTGAAGGAACAGGTTATTATCTTACCACTTTCACCAAATCCTAAAACAAACACACCTCTCCCTCTTCTCCTTGCACCGCCGCCGACACCCCCAAGAAACACCACCACCACCGCGCGTCCTACCTCACCACCACAACCAAGATACTCACCACATATCCCTCGTCATTTGTACCTACACCACGCGCCACCACCATCATCACCGCCACCTAAACCATTGGATGGACACAAGCCCATTTTTTATGTTGCTAAAGATCCGGCCATCGAATAAAAATCCGTCAAAGATCCGGCCATCAAAAATAAAGAAAACACTCTTACATCTCACCAATCCATCAAAGATCCGGCCACCAAATATTCGGTCCACCAATATCTATCACCGGATCTATCGATCCGCCATCAAAGATTCATCCACTAAAGATCCGACCATCAAAGATCCGCCATCTTGTTGTTAGTTGATTTTTCCGAATGAGTCGTCGCCGGTGAAAGATCCGCCATGGTTGTTCTCCATTGTCACGGTGACACATAAATGTAAGCTTTGTCTATTTGTCCTGTCTCCACTTAAATAAACTCATCTATCTACTGTCTTCTTCTTCTTCTGCTCACTTTCTTCTTCATTCAATTTTTTTTATAAAAACAAAAATGAGTGCTTCAAGGTTTGTAAAATGTGTTTGTGTTGGAGATGGAGCTGTTGGTAAAACTTGTATGCTCATTTGTTACACAAATAATAAGTTCCCTACTGTAAGTAGTCTAATTTGTTAAAATACTTAATAATTTGTGGGTATGTTAAAAAATGAATATAAAGTACGTTTTCTTGATGATATATATGTTGGTTTGTTTAGTTTTGGTGTTTCTTGGAATAAAGTTTGTATCTTTGGTCTTATTGGCTCACATATTACGATTATACAGTTTCTTGGAATAAAGTTTGTACTTTTTTTTTGCCTTGGATATTGCTGCCTTCTGGTAAAAAAAGAGACCATTTTTGTGTCTTTTTAATGATTAAAAAATGTAGTTTGGAGATGTTGTAGTCGGAGTGGCGGTTGAGAAGTGGTGGTTGAGCAATAGTGGTTGGCCGGAATCTGCAGATGAAGGTGGTCGGAATCTGCAGATGAAGGTGGCCGGAATCTGGTTTAGCAGTGATGGTTTAGCAGTGATGGTTGAGCAGTGGTTGTTGGCCGGAGGTGGTGCCGGAATCTGCAGATGAAAAATGGGTGTGAAATGAGAGAGAAAGAGAGAGAATAAGAATATGAGGGTATTTTAGACAATTAACTATATGCCTAATAAAACAAATATCAATCATTGATAAACTCTACCTAACTTTTGTACTTGCACTTGACATGTGTCATAATTTGGATCGAGTCGAGCAGTCGAGCATGACCAAAATGAGAAAAAGGACATGAAAGTGACCACAAAAAAGACCATGATTGACTTTTTGGCCTAGTTGGAGAATTTGCTCTTAAAAAAATGGCAGTTTGGATTCTTGACCGAGAGCCTGACATGCACCACTTCATTTTCGGATATGTGTCGTAAACTATCACATAATTCTTCAAACTAGAAACATGACTGATACATTTCATATTAAACATAATTCTATTGATTGTTCTACTTGAAACATGTACATTTTGGACTTGTATCAAACACCCGCTTTCCTGCATTTCTATCGATTGTTCTACTTGAAACATTTACATTTCTGTAAATCATTCACATATTACAAACGACGCATTGGGCATTACGGGTTGTATCATGAGGAGGTTAGAAGAGAGATCGCTACCATCCCCGAGCTTCACCGTTAGTTACCCATAAGCCCTCTGCCTTTAGTCTTAACATCTTCACTTGATTCACCTAAAAGACATGATATGCAGAAAAGTAAGCTAATTCATAGTAAGTAAACAAAAGAATAAAAACTGGAAACACAATGTATAAAACATGTACTAAAGTTGCCTCATCTGACTATAATCCGTGACTTGTCCATAAGTGTTATTATAACACATTTACTCCACATAGGAGTTGTGAGAGCATAAAGCACGGTATCTACGAAGGATCATGAGTGCATAAAGCACGGGTTCCATACAGGACTATAAACATGGTGCATGACGACACGGGTCAACATGAATCTGAAATCATGACATCACGACTCAAAATGGATAATTAACATGGAACTTGCACAATCATAGCATAATAACATGAGCGTGAACATTTGCATAAACATGATATAATAGCATGAGCATGAAATACAGGTCAACATGAAACATTCAAAAGAAGCCTTGCTTTAGCGTTAGCGTAACATAAGTGACATAAACGGCATGAACATGAGATGCAGATAACACCCTTACTTACACTTCACATTTTTGTTACTCACCTTATAATCGCCTTAGTGATTTTCAAACTTTACGACTAACTCCTTGCACCTTGATAAGGATTTAAAACGTACGTTTTTAGGGGGTCATTTAAGCCCTAAACTAATGTATTTATGATTAAATATTGCCTAAATTTGTTATTTTTCACTTTTTAGGTACTTTAGAAGCAAAAGATGGAAATCATGCATATTTATACGAAAATGGATGAAAATGTGAAGAAAACGACCAAGTCGTGAAAAGTCTGGAAAAGGGCACCATATGGCGTCACAACCTATAAGGTGACGCCGTCACTTGCAAATGAAAATACCAAAACAACCCAAATTTTACTAGAGACGGCTCAGTCGAAAATTAAAGAAGTAACAAGTGACGCCATCACTTGTTAAGAGAGCTGGAATTTTCTGTGAAAATTATAACGTGGCGGCTTGGAAAAATCAAAAAGGGACGACGTCAGAGAATTCTGGACGGCTTCTGAAGTTACAAAGCGACCCCGTAACAAGGCTAACTTAGAAAAGACAAAACCCTAATGGCAACGAGTTAAAGGTGTCACAGTTATAAAGTGACGTCGTCGCATCTGTAATCCTATATATAGTTTTAGAATTTTCTGCATTAAGTGTGCAACTTTGGAGGGTACTTTGGTGTAAGAATTACATTAGGTTTTTACAGTAATTTTAGGGTTTTAACACCCTCATTCATTAAGAGATAACTTAATCTCTTCTATCATTATGTTTAATTCATGCTTGATTATGATTACTTGTTTCTTTATCTTTAACATGTCTAGCTAATTTAATATAGTGTTTGCTTAGATGTAATGAAACCTAGTTGTTAACTATTGATATTTGTCTCTTGTTTAAGTGGTTGTTACACGTTACGTTAGGAAAACTTACTTCTTCCTTTAGTATTGCGAGCTTTACGTCCTAAACAATGTATTCATATGCTAGAGTGTACTAGTAGACTTTTCGTTGTGTTTATTGTGTGAATTGCGATTGTTGATAATAGGAGATTTAGGGGAGATAACTTAGGTTACTTGGAGATCCCGGTTTCTTAGAAGAGATAAATACATTCATAGAGTTAGGGCATTTGGCACCTCCCTACGAATAATGGAATACAACGTGCCAATTAAACAAGGTTGAGACAATTCAACTAATCAATAGGAGATAACTAGGGAGTAGTGAAATCTAAGTAAATACGCTTATACCTATTAGACGAATCTCATTTATTTTACTGGCAATTTAGTTTGAATCATTAATTTTAATTAGTTTAATTATTGGTTTAATTAGTTGATAATCAAAACCCCTAATCCAATCCCGAGGTTTAATTGCTTTTATATAAAATAATCATCCCTCACCTTAGATCTATTCGACATATATCTCGACCTTCCCAACACTATTCCCCTGGAAAAAGATTCCCATGAGTCTTACCTATAGTACACTACAACGGTTAGGTACGCTGCCTAGGAGGATTGTAAAACTTCTTCGGAGGGTTACATCCACCGCATCAAGTTTTTGGCACCGCTGTCGGGGAATAGTTTAGCTTCGATTTATATCTCGTTTCCTATCAAGTGAGGTTTTTATTTTTATTTTAGTAGCTGTATCGTATTCTATCTTTTTCTTTGTTACTTTTGTTCGTAAAACTCTTTTCATTCATCACCATGGCGGATGAAATTCCATTTAGATCATTAACAATAAAGGAACAATTGTATTTCACTGATAGATTTGCTTCTTGTTGTTCCAATGAATATTTAAGTGATCTTAGAGATATCCAATAGGAGATGGGTGTAAAGTTAGATGGATTTGATGAATTATGTGCATGTGTGGCTTCTATTAAAAAATCATTGTTAGGATCTACTCCTTTTAATGAGACCGTTTTGAAAGAATTTGAGGAAAGCTTCCTAACCGTGAACCATAAGTTGAATGATTTGATAGGTTTGTATACATCAAAACTTGAAGAAAACAATGAGGATTTTCCGACTATAGGTACCATGAACAAAAAGACCTAGTTTTAAGAACATAGACTTTGAATCGGACCAAGATTGTGAGATGCTTAGAGTTGAGCTACCTAGTTGCATGCGTGGGATAGATTTCACCAGAACATATGACACACATGAGGAATCCTTTAGGCAAGAACATAGTGATCAAGTTATTGAGAACGATTAAGAATTTGAAATGGCTAGAGAAGGATTTAAAATACTTAGGTGAATATTTGAGTTAGATCCTAGCAAAACATATGATGAACAAATAGGTGATTTAGATATAATGGAGGAGAGAGTGGAAAATCCAAGCCCACCGAGTACCCCACAAGTTCTACCATCATGTGAGGAATACACACCGCCCGTGACTTACCCGGAAGATTTAGAAGAGACTATAGGAACCCCGATGAATGTAAAACCTTTAGACCAACCACAATTAGGGGATATAAGTTTGAATACTTGCAGTCATAAACTTTCTCTAAGTTCTATGAAAGTTCCTAGTTTTGATGAACCGGAGCCTCAACTAAAACCATTACCCAGTTTTCCATCCATGGATGTGAATCTAGGAATTGAAATAGGCCTTGACATCAAACTATATAGTCCAGGTAGTTTTAAGATAGATGTAGAAGACTCTAAGCCATGTGGAGAGGAAGCTAATATAGGGGTGAACCATAACCTTACATACTTACATCACCCAATTATGATTGATCACAAGAAACATTTTGGGTTCAAACAGGGTTTATTAGGTCAAAATGGATCCTTAACTACGAATTTCTCGAACTTGATAGAAGATGATTCCTTTTTAGAAGAAAACTTAGATTTACCCATTGGCCCAAATGAATTAGGTAAGGACATGATGAAAGGAGCACAGCCCTTTGAGGATATAATTCATCCACCACTCTTTCCTCAAGTCCATATTTCCACCCTAAGGGTGTGTAACGCTACTATCACCCGCATTAAAACTTAAGTGTAGTGAAAACTTCTCTTTTATCCGTTAAATAAGGGTTCAGTCAGGCTCATGATTCAAACAAAAACAAGCGCTTCTCGGGAGGCAACTCGAGCATATTTTATTTACTTGTTTTGTCTGCTTTTATTTTAATTATTTGTTTGTGTCATATATGTGTTTCATCTTTGTTTAATTTTCATGTTTTGAATAAATATGTGAAAATACTTTATTTTATTTTTAACGTCATCTTAATCACATATAAAAGTATTTTGCAAAAAGATAAGTGTAGGGAAGATCACATATGTTTAATAGAACAAAATTGAACATGAAATTAACAATACATGATGAGCATATATTTGTGTGTTTGTTTGATTCAAATGCTTGTATCGAGTCACAATGGTTGTTTTGTAGTAATTTCCAGGTTCTTAAGAAGTAAATTTTTCCAGAAAAAAAAGTTTAAAATTCTATGAGGTCAATCCCGACAGCGTCAGATCTATAGCATGACGGCGTCAAGCACTGTAGCAAACAGTTTTTCGGATTTTCGTTTTTCTGTCGAAACTGAATTTCTAAAAAAATTCAAGAATTTTTAATTTTCCAGGAACCTGCGAACATCTATTTTGCAAGCATTATATTTTACTCGCTTTCTAGTTTAGATTTGTATTATATAATAGTTTTACTGCCGATTTAACGCGAGGTTCTTCGTTCATTTTCTTAGAATCTACAGGTTATATTGGACAAGAAGATGCAAGTACACAATGGAATCAACATTTATGATTTATTGATTCTTCTTGGAGGAGGATTTAACCTTGATTCTACACCGATCACACCAAGCTAATCAGGGGAGTACTGGTTTCTTTCTTTTTTATTTACTTTCCATTATCATAACTTTGATACTTTCAGGGAACATTGGGGACAATATTCAGTTTAAGTGTAGGGAGGGAAAAATGGATACCTTAGAAACGATTTGCTCGCTTAATATTTGTCTTGTCCTTAGTAATAGTGTAATAAACTAAAAGAAAAACTTGTTAAGGAAATTTTAGCACCAAATTTTTATTTTTTATGACATTTATGAGAAATCTTTAGTCTTAATAAAGCGTATCATGGATATGAGTTATATTACTAGCACAAAAACCCTTGCCACTCAAATTCCACCCCTAAAATGTGAGGTTTACCTTTAGATATATAGGATAAAAGCATTCACTTTTAATGCTTATTGTGTATACCGGTAGTATATAGATTCTAGAACTTGTTTTTGTGATGCATTTCGAGACCGCTAGTGAGACTACATTCGTGTAGTTAGGATTTACTAAATGATAAGAGGTATTAGGATAAACCTTGTTTTAAACCTGTTTAAGTAATTACATTGGCTACATTGGTTGAGTAATTACCTCACACCCTTGCGATGTACTCATTTTTAGTACACAATACCCCTTGTTAACCCCTCAGAGTCTATCTTTCAGCGGTTCTCGTGATGTTCTGGTTTCTAGAATAGCAATGAAGAGCATTGTTTACAATTCACCCTTAAATGTTACACCCAAATCGCTTTAGCCTTCCTTATATGCACGCATCTTTAGTGCATTATTGTATTATGTTAAACCCTTAGTTCAATTATCTAGTTGATTACATGGTTGCTAGGTCGAGTCATATCTTGTGTAAATATAGTTTTGGGACTATTGGGACTCATGGGTTAAGTAATATTTTATAGAGTAACGGGAAGGAATGTTAAATTTAAATTCCCTTATCTACGTAATTAGTTACTCCAAGTGTTTGTATCATCGTAATTCGGGTCATTAGTTTGGTCTAATAAAAACTCAAGTGTAGGGAGACTACTATAAATCCCTTTACTATGATGTTATGTTTTGCGGATGGCAGAGTAAGAGTGTATGAAGAAACAAAATGAAAAAAAAAGAATAAAAAATGAAAAAAAGAGAAAAAGAAAGAAAAAAAGAAAAGAAAAAAAAACATACGGGCTACCATCTCGCCTCTATCCTTTATCGTTTATTCTTGTTTTAAGTCAAGTATTAAGTTAGTTTAGTGAGTCTAGTCTTGGCTTAGCAACGCCACGTTTTACATGTAATTAGCTAATATTTTTGAACTGCCACCAATAAACTCCCTCATATCCAACAAACCCGTGTTTTTTCCGTACCCTTACACCTAATATTACAACCCTTTAAAATCCCTCTTTGATAGTTTATCTTAGGTGCTTACGCTAAAGCATTGGAGGTTTGATCTAGTCTCAAGCTTATGATAATCTATGTGCTATGAAAGGTAGAGAGTGTTATCTTCCATTTACATAAATGTTATATTCATTATATACACGAGAGATAAGAGAATCCAAACACTACATGTGAGGTGCTAGTGTATAATTTACGTGCTTGTTATGACTATTGTAGAGATTCTATTTGTTATAGACTATTTTAAACCAATTTTAAATGACCGCTAACTTGTAAATTTATTAGATAAAAGCACATTTGCTTGAGGACAAGCAAATCCCAAGTGTAGTGATATTTGATAAGGATTTAAAACGTATGTTTTTAGGAGGTCATTTAAGCTCTAAACTAATGTATTTATGATCAAATATTGCCTAAATTCGTTCCTTTTCACTTTTTAGGTACGTTGGAGCAAAAGATGGAAACATTCATATTTATATGAATAGGGATGAAAATGTGAAGAAATGACCGAGTCATGAAAAGTCTTAAAAATGGGCACCAGACAACATCACAACCTATAAGGTGACGCCGTCACTTGCAAATGAAAATACCAAAACAGCCTAGATTTTACCAGAGACGGCTCAGTGGAAAATTGAAGGAGTAACAAGTGACGCCGTCACTTGTTAATAGAGCTGGAATTTTCTGTGAAAATTATAACGTGACGGCTTGGAAAAATCAAAGAGGGACGGCGTCTGAAGTTACAAAACGACCCCATCACAAGGCTGAATTGAAAGAGAAGAAACCCTAATGGCGGCAACTTGACGGCGTCACAGTTATAAAGCGACGCCGTCCCATCTGTAATCCTATATATAATTGTAGAATTTTCTACATTAAATGTGCAACTTTGGAGGGAAACTTTGGTGTATGAGTTTTATTAGGTTTTTATAGTAATTTTAGGGTTTTAAAACCCTCATTCATTAAGGGATAAGTGTTGGGAATTCTGCAAAGTAGGAATTCTGCTGAAAATAATGCTGAAGGAATCTACTGAAGTACATGGATTCTGCTGAAGAAGAGTTTCTGCTGAAGTAGTAAAGCGCGTAGTTTGTTTTTGCGGAGATAGAGATTCCGCGTATTCTATAGTTAGTTAGGATATGCATGAGCTTTATTAGAAAGTTATAATGTATATCTTATTTAGTTTTATGTTTATACGTTTCTTGGGAAACGGGTTAGGGTTCCTTGTGTATAAAAGGAACACAATAGTATGAGTTATGTACGAGTTGAAAAACAAAGTTTTAGTATTATTAAAAGATCCATAGAGGATCAAAGTGTTCTTAGTTATTTGTGTTTGTTCTTGTGTTTAAATTCCGCTTGAATACAAGATATAGAGATTGTCTTTTAGTGTGTTTGTGATTACATAAGCGTAACTAACGATCTATGAGTGCTCATAAGATCTATCAAGGTCTTAGATTCAACAAGTGGTATCAGAGCCTCGGGAGAGTCTCTACGATACTAAGAACAGTCTTTTCTCTACACCCATACAACCAAAACAACATTCACCATGCCTGGATCAGACGATGACATTGAAGTCACCAACAACCATAACAACACATCTCTGCAACAACTCGGTCTCTAACAAAAATGCAAAGTTTCCGTACCTCAAGAGGAGGAGTACGATTTATGGGCTATGAAGATGCGAACCTGGATCTCCAACATTGATTGGAATCTCGGAAATTGTGAAGAAGGGAATAGTTTGAAGAGGACTATCATAGATCCCGATGGTAATGTTACCATTGTTCCTCCCAAATCAACAAGAGATCTGTCTGCTCAAAGAGAGAACAAAGTGAGAACTATTCTTCTTGTGCTATACCGAAGATCACTTGGTGACTTTCACTACATCTTTGGATGCTAAGGACATATGGATGGCGATCAAGGCTAGATTTAGTGGGAATGAAGAGTCAAGGAGAATGAGGAAATCAATCTCAAACAACAGCTTCAAGAATTTCAAATCTCGAAGAAGAAGGTATCCACAAGGATATGATGGGTTTCATAAGATATTGAGTCAGTTGAATCACCAAGGCAAAGCCGATATAATGATGATTGTAATTCAAAGTTCTTACGATCTTTACCTTCATCTTGGTTGCAAGTTAGCATTGCCCTCAAAGCTAAAGGTGGGGTGGATATGCTCACTTTTGATGAACTATACAATGACTTAAATATCTCGAGCTCGATGTGAGAAGTCCTTTCGCTCATCCACCCTAGTCACACACTTTTGTTGGGGCCTCCTCAAATAGGATGACTTATGATCCAAGTCCTGTTTCCTCAGCATCATCTTCCTACACTACTACTTCATCAAGTTCTCAACCTAAATCCAGTGGTGTATTGGAAGATGTGATTCACTCATTTGTTGCTGACTATGACACTCAGCAGCAACTAGCCTTTGAGGACTTTGAACAGGTGGATCCATTTGACATGGAAGAGATGAATTTGAAATGGAAACTGGCAATGCTCTCAATAAACATCAAGAAGTTTGAGAGTAAGTCTGGGAGAAAGTTTGGCTTCCAAGGAAGAGATCCAGCAAGGTTTAACAGAGCCAAGGTCAAATGCTTTACTTGTGGTCAGATGGGTCACTTCTCTAGAGAATGCAAGGATAGGAAGGCTGGTGATGAGGTGAGATATTCTTCTTATCAGCAGATTCAAAAGGAAGCTGGAAATTCGAAGGTTGGATCCTCCACATCGCTTGTCACTATGGATGACCATGTCAATTGGAACCTGCATGAGCCTGAGAATGATGAAGGTCCTGGCTCAGAGAATATTGGATTGCTGGCTAGCTGTACTTTAGAGGATAGGCATGATCAAGTTGCCTTAATGGGCATCTCTCATGTACATAACTGTGTTTTTGGTTGTAGTGAACGTTATAATGAACTTAAAGAAGCCAATGATGAATTGAAACCTAAATATAATGAATGCTATGTTGAAGTTGAGGCTTATAAACAGGCTTTAAAAACATTAGAAAGACAAAAGGTTTGGTTTCAAAAGAATCAATTGGCTTATGATGAGAAGATAAGGGTGTTAGAAAGTGATCTAGAATGTACTAAAATTGATTTAAAACGCACCGAGAAAGAAAAAGTCATGTAGTTTACAAAACAAAGTGCTAAAAGAGAAACTAGATGAGGAAGTAGCTAGGCATAAAGAATGGCTAATGAATGGAAACAAGTTAGTGGCTTCATCTATAGCGACAAACTCCTAACTCTACAAGAGCTTTAGGTTTTAAGAAATATGTTGGCTTAGAAGCTAGGGATGACACACGTAAATCTACACCAGCAGGATTAGCTAACTTTGTAAAAGAGGGTAAATTACATGTTGTACGTGGACCTATTAGAGGTGAACATATGCCCATTGACCTTTCCATCACAGTTGACTTTGATGGATCACACCATCTTTATGGCAAAATGTCAAAAGACTTGCCAGACTCTGATTCTTCATCTACTGACTTTGTCTCTTGTTGTGACAGTGACAAGTCCTCTGACCAAGGGTCTACTTCTAGTACCAGGTGTGATTCAAATGACAAGTTAGACCTTCCCAAGACCTTGCTTGTTAGGATTTGGAAAATCCAGTAGTTAAAGTGTCGGTCACCTCAAGTATATGTATTCGTTAGAAAGCTCGTAGTCGTAGTTATTTATTGTTAAGTAGCATTTAGTTAAGTAACACCGTGGAGGACGGACGGGTCTTTACCCACTGTATGCCCGATCCATAGCCCGTCGGTGGCGTTTATGTAAGTACTATAAATACTACTCTACCTCCCAAGGTAGAGTTGGAGCTCATAATAAGATTTTTCTTTCTCTCACTAAAGTTCCCTAAACCTCTAACTTTCTCTCTAGAACTCATCTTGTACGCCTACTTTGGTTATGGTTTGATGTGTATGTGAACCAATATGTTACAAATGGTATCAAGAGCCATGGTTAGATCATCTCTTACATATCTTTGGATTTCTAGTGGTTTTTAGGTGGTTTTTGAGTTTGAGAAAGTTTAGTGGTTTTTGCATCATTTGGTTGATTTCTAGTGTTAAAGTTTGGATTTTGATTGTACTTTTGTGTTTAGGATCATCATAAGTGTTTAGGTTTTGATTTGGAAGGCTTGAATCATCGTAGTTGGGTTGTTGTTGGATTGAAAAGTGGTGTTTTTGTATTTTTTTCATGCTAGCGACTTGAGTCACGGTGTTATTTTCTTGGTAGCGACTTGCTTTGTAAGTCTGTAGCGAGTTGTAGTGTATTGAGGTAGCGACTTGGTGCTTAGCGACTTGCCTTTAGAGACAAGCCGACAAAAGTAATCTTGTTTGTGGATTCTCCACTACGGGTGCGATTTGGTAAGGTAGGACTTGCTTTCAATTTTGATAGCGACTTGTTCTTAAGTTTCTTAGCGACTTGGTGTTAGCAATTTGGACCAAGAGCGAGTTGCTATTTAGCGACTTGATTTCTTAGCGACTTGGTGCATAGCGACTTCTTCACAAAATTCATAGCAATTTGGAACTTAGCGACTTGTCTTAGCAACTTGGTTTTAGCGACTTGATTCAAGGAATCTTAGCGACTTGGTTAACTTTTGTTTGTAATACGGTTTTCTCTTGATTTAGTAAAATCCGTGAAAGAATCTATTTCCGGTTTAATCATAGAGTTATAAAATCCGTGTAATCTTTAAACATGTCTACCAACGTACCTTCAATCATCTCCATCGTTGTCGAGGATGTTCAAGCACCGGTTCGAGATACTGCCCACCCATGCTTGATGTAATCGACTACGACTCTTGGGCTCAAAGAATCGGATCGTACTATATTGGAAAGGAAAATGAGGTCAACATTCTCAAATCAATTGATGAAGGACCTTATCGATTGAGACTACAAGAGACTTAATTGATACAAATGCAGATGGAACATTGATCTATGGAATAGATGGACCAAAGACATATGATGAGCTCGATGATAAGGAGAAAAGAGATTTGATCGATATCGTGGCTTCTAACATCGTACTTCAAGGTCTTCCAAAAGATATCTACAAGCTAATCAATCACAACACCAAAGCCAAGGCGGTGTGGGATAATGTTAAGATGCTTCGTGCGGTTCTCAATTAACTATGGAAGACAAAGAATCACAACTCTATGATGAGTTTGAGCACTTCAAGATGAAACCGATGAGAGCGTCTATGAGTATTACGTGAGATTCCACAAGCTTGTCAATGACATGAGGAATATCGAATGACCATGCCAAACATTCATTGAACTCTAAATTTGTAAACAACATGAATCCCGAATGGCACAAGTTTGTCACCGTGAAGCTAACCAAAGGATTGAAGAATACAAACTATGAGCAACTCTATGCATTCCTTCTTCGAATGAGAGACATGCTATGTTTGAAAAAGGATTCTTAATCGCCTCAAAACCAACCGAGGAGAGACAAGCTCATCGAATGATTCAACCGCCTTCTACTCAAACATAGGAATCACAACCAAAGCCTCACAAGTCATACCCATGGGTAATGGTAATCACAAACTCATTCCCGACCCAATGTTCAAACAAGTCGATCTTTGATGCACACGTGGAAAACTTCATTAATCAACCGCTCTCATGATCGGACAAAACATGAACTCTCTCCCACACCAACAACAACCTCGTAACAACATCTAATCTACACAATCAAAGCCACCGTCGAGAGGCGGAAAGGTTATGGTACAACTTGTTCAAGAAAGACAGATGAACAAGGAAGAGGTGGAGTTGGTAGAGGTTTCTTTGCAAATCGAATAGGGAAGGAATGGAAATCAAGGACAAGTAAAGCCGATCAAGTGTTACAAGCGTGGTGGTGAGGACATATTGCAAGAAACCGCACATCACCAAAACGCCTCGAAATGCCGAGTACTTTAGGGATAAGATGTTGCTAGTGCAAGCTCGTAACAATGGAGCGACTTTGGATGAAGAGGAGTTCTTGTTTCTTCTTGAAGGAATGCCAAGACATATGATGTCGATGTTGATGAACGACCAATTCATGAGATTGGTCATAATCATCGAATGCCTTTCAAGTAGCCGATTGTGATGCATTTGACTCGATGTAGATGATGAACCTACTACTCAAACAATCTTCATGGCTAGCATCTCACCTATGGTTTCTCCAAAGTTTCATCACCACAAGCTGGTCCATCCAAAGACAAAATCATTTCGAGGTACTTAAACTATACGATGAAGTTGATGAGCAAAAGATACATGATGAAGTACAATCAACTCGTAATTATTGAGTCGATATTGAAAATATGGGCAATGTTGATGTTGTCCCATATGATCAATATGTGAAACAAAGTTAAAGTGAGATTGTACCATGTGATGTATCTTACGCAATCAATGATGACTATGCTTTTGACGAATACACCGCATGTACCCGATGAGTCTGTTATCTCGAACTTAATGCTTATAAAGAACGTGTTGCCATTTATGAACAACGAGCTAAGTTAGAGTTAACCACTCGTGAGCGGTGAAATGGATGACCAAATGCGTACAACTATTAGAAAAAGTAAGTTTAGAGAAGAAGTATTAAAACAAGAGTTAAACTCCTTACAAGAAAAGCTTTCTAAAGCGCTTAGCAAAAACAAGAACTTCAAGAAAATGTTAAAATGCTTAAGCAAGAATTCTGTGCTAAGGAATCAAAACTTTTGAATGATTTTTCTAATCTAAAAACCTTGAAAAACAAGCTTGAAAAACAAGCTTGAAAATAAGTTGTACGTACAAGGAAATACCATTCAGACTGCTCACTTAATCACTAAGCACAGAGTTTTGAGTGATAAGCATAGTACTCCTCTTGTTGAGGAACCAAATCCATAGGTTGTTAAAAAGGCTAGAGCTGCCCATAATGTAATCTATGATGGCAATGAGATTCTTAAACCTAGACAGAAATCTAGTTGCGTTGAGTGCACTGAGGAAGATAGAAAATTAGATGATGCATCTCGGGAGAAAATGAATAAGAAGCTAGAAGATCCTGAATGTAAAAAGAATAACATAATGATCAAACCCCATGATTACAAGAAGGAAAACTTGATCTCCTTAAACAAATTTAAGCCTCAAACGTTGTTAACACACGAACAAGTATTTTGAAAAGGGACTTAGATAAGCAAAAAGTCGAAAATCTTGTTGAAACAAACCCTCCCTTAGGAAAATGCTGCAATGACGTGTATCCTCCAAATACACCAATGCATTTAGTTCCTAGAACTATTGCCACTAAGAGCAAGACCTTAATCACCAATATGTTATTTTCAACTACTTGTCGATTTTGAGAAAACTTGTAAGAAAAGGATCACACCCACCGGGATTATTGAAGGGAAAGGGGTTTGAGCAAACAAAAGAATGCTATCTAACCGAGGTCATGCCTTTCTTTAAACAACTAAAAGATCAATTTGAGAGTCTTAAAAGGGATAGATTCGGATATTAAAGGAATGGAAAAGAATTTGATGCAATGATAGTTGAGGTTAGTGACTATGAGCGAGCACTAAAATATAATGAGATTGAGAGGAAGAACTTGCATAATTTAATGAGACTCTTATTTCGAATGTATTACTCAAGATTTGTTTTACATCGCTACGAATTGTTCCATTAATGCTTCTCGATTTCATGAATTATCCGTTGCTCGAAAGTCTCCCATGATCGTGTCATTGAGCTTGAAAAACTAACTCTAAAGCGCATGATAAAGTTGAACAGGATGATCATGATAACTGGTCAAACAATTTTCTAAATTAGAAGTTGAGCATCTCGCTTTGCAATTAAATATATCAACATCTGAAAGAAAATGTTAAAACCTCAAATATCAAGACATCTTTGGATGTTCCTGAATTTGATGCAGTTTTTGAAATTAGCAAACGTGATGAACAGATTCGAGCTCATTGTAACACGATCAAAAAGTTGAAAGTCCAAATTTCTCAATTAAAGGGTGAAATGAACAATATGACTGGCTCCCAAATGCCTCCTCCTTTAGATTCTCGAAATTCTCATAATTTTCATCTTCAAAACTTGGTCAATGCTTTACAAAAGGAAAATGAGAGTTTTCTAGAAGAAAATGAAAAGGTTAAACGTCATTTCAATGAGTTATTTGAGTCAATAAAAGTCACTCGTAATAAAAATAATGAACAAATAACTTCGCTGCAAAAGGAAATTGAGAATCAAGAGTCGTAAAAGGGAAAATGCCAATGACCAATGGGGAGAATGGTGCATCAAAGGTGCATGGTTGTAATAAATATGCTTTGTCTGTGAAATATGTTCCTCCTCACCTTAGGAATAACAAACTTGCCACTCAAACATATTTCTCATACCTTAAGGATAGTCTAGAATGTCTCCGTGAGATTGTAGAAGCGGATAAGTTAGAGAAACCACTTGATAATGCAATTGGCCATGCATGCTTATATGCCAAACGATCTCAAGAACTTCTAGAATGCTTAATTACAATATGCCCTAAATCCCTAGGTGAGCAAGTCAACCCTTGATACCTGCTCTATGCCTAATGCCAAGTATACAACTCATTCAATGCCCAATGTTATGAATGTGAACTTTAGTAGCATTCAAATAGTTCGATCCCAAGACCTCGGTGTTAAGAAAGTGAACTTCAATGTGTCTTGAATAGTTCACATCCTAGCACATCAAAGCAGGAAAGGCAAAAGTAGCAAAACCAACTAATGTTCCTGTTCCTCTACAGAGTAATCGGTGACATTAAAGCGAGCGGGTCAAAGTCTCAAGGCAATACAAGGAATGATAGGGCCTCGCAAGCTAAGAATGTGCATTAGAAGAAAGTAGAAGATCACCATAGGAGAATTTGAATAAAGCGAATCGTGTTGATTCTAGTATTAGCCATAGGCGTCTCAGAATTAATTCAATTCTAATACTATTTTCAAACCATGTAATGATGTCTGCGTGAATTACATTACTAATAATGAATGTGGTGTGAATGCTTTGTCTATTGCGGTCAAATCCCGATTAATATTGTTAATGCAAAAATCATTCTAAGAAGGCTAAAAGGCGAAGGCGAAGAAAGTTAGAAAACAAAGGAAACCCACAGAAGAACATTTAGTAAGATAGGTTATAAATGGATACCTATTGGCTATAAGGTTAATCGACAATGCCCACTAGAAAATGGATGCCTCTTGGTAGAACTATTCCTTAAGTGAACATACTTTGAATAGGGCAAATACGGACACTAATCGCATCTATTCATAATGACTCCATTGCCTCTATTTCGATATGGATGTTTCTATTTCGATGTGGGTGTTCCAATCATCATTACTAACCAAATGGAACCCATTCTTACATGGGGATCCCAATTATCCGATTATCCATTTTTATGCGTGTTCAACCGCGGATCGTTCAAATCGCTCGTGGTACCGGACTCAGTTGTTTCAAGCATATATTTGGAGACCGGTCGCGCTCATGAACTTTGTGAGTAAATTCATCGGATGCAGTTAGATTCGGGAACGACCATTTTGGAGCTATTATGGGTTATGGAGATTATGTGGTTGGTAAAAGTGTGATTTCGTGGTATATTATGTGGAAGGTCTTGGTCACAATTTGTTCTCTGTTGGTCAATTACGTGATTCGATCTAGAAGTGGCTTTTAGAAAATATTCTTGTTTCGTTAGAGAACTTGATGGTGTGGAATTATTAAGAGGTACTCGAGGTTCAAACCTATACACCATCTCTATCGACGACATGATGAAGTCCTCTCCAATCGCTTCTTTGTCAAAGGCTTCTAAAACAAAGTCTTGGTTATGGCATCGTCGTCTCAATCACTTGAACTTTGGTACCATAAACAACCTTTCCGAGAAAGGATCTTGTCGAGGTTTACGCAGATTAAAATATGAAAAGATCATCTTTGTTCGACTTGCCAATTGGGAAAAAGCACGAAATATGCCCACAAACCAAAACCACAAACTCAGAATGGAAGTTCTTCATACCCTTCATATGGATCCGCGGACCAATGAGAGTGCAAACGATAAATGGGAAGAAATACATTCTAGTAGTTGTTGATGACTACTCGATTTACTTGGGTAAAGTTTTTAAGGACAAAGGATGAAACTCGGATGTCATCATCAAACTAATCAAACGACTTGAGTTCGACTCAACAATACAATGTAATTGTTCAATGCATAATGGCACAGAGTTTGTTAACAAAGACTTAATTCGGTTTATGAAAGTGTTGGAATCACCATCAAAGAAGTGTTCCACGAACTCCTCAACGAACGGTGTAGTTGAAAGACGAATCGAACTCTTGTAGAAGCCGCAAGAACAATGCTTATTTATTCAAAGGTTCCAATGTTTCTATGGGTCAAGCCATTGCCACTTGCTACACCCAAAATCGTTCCTTATTCACACCTCTCATGGAAAAACTCCATATGAACTTGCTTATAAACGAAAACCGATCTCTCTACCTTCGTGTGTTTGGTGCCTTGTGTTATCCAACGAATGATGGTCAAGACTTAGGAAAATTAAGAGCAAAGGCGGATATTGGAGTTTTTGTTGGTTATGCACCAAACAAGAAGGGTTACGAATCTACAACAAGAGAACCCTAAATATCATGGAAACAATTCACGTTACGTTCGATGAGTCGACCGGTCAAATGGCTCTGGACAATCCATTCTGGACCCGCACTTCAAAACAGTCCCATTGGTTCATCCTTGTACCAAATTCCTCTCCAAGAACTCCATATGTACCTCCAACTGTAGATGATTTGAAGAAATTGTTTTATCCAATGTTTGATGAACACTATGAGCCAAGTGCTAATGAACTGTCAATTCCCACAACAGAGGTCGCTCATATCCCCGTGAATGAAGTCAATCCTTCCGTCTCAATATCACTTAGTCAAGAAGCTGCTGCGATCACTCTGCCTCATCAACAAATCATCAATCTTCAAATGTACATCATGGAACTGCTTACGCATCAATGATGAAGTTAATCCCTTTGCTACTCCCAAGATGCTCCATTTGAAAACATATTTGCTCCTCGAATCATCATCGAACCATCTTTTCGTGAGACATCGACTCTGCTACTTCATCCCTCAACAATGACCACATGAACACCTCTCAAAATGGACTCACGATCATCCATTAGACAACATCATTGGAAATCCATCTCGTCCGATCCACACGGAAACAACTGCAACCGATGCCTTATGGTGCTTCTTCAACTCCGTACTCTCTAAGATCGAACCTAAAGATGTTAAAACCGCCATGAATGAAGACAATTGGTTCAATGCTATGCAAGAAGAAATTCATGAGTTTGATTGACTTGATGTATGGGAATTAGTACCGCTCCAGTTGTGCTATGATCATTGCTCTAAAATGGATCTTCAAAGTGAAACTTGATGAGCATGGTGATGTGTTAAAGAACAAGGCTCGATTAGTTGCAAAAGGATACCGTCAAGAGGAAGGTATAGACTTTGAAGAATCATTTGCTCTGTTGCTCGTGACGAGGCAATCGAATCTTCTTGGCTAATCTTGCAAGTAAGAACATGGTAGTCTATTAGATGGATGTAAAGATGGCATTTCTTAACGGAGATCTTAAAGAAGTCGCTCACGCCGCCCAACTCAAGGCTTTGTGAATCGAGAGAATCCTACTTACGTTTATCGTTTGAAGAAGGCTCAGCGGTCTAAAGCAAGCTCCAAGGGCATGGTATGATACACTATCAAAGTTTCTTCTATCTACTTGGATTTAGCAAAGGAGCAGCTTGATCCTACATTGTTCACCGTAAAGTCGTGCAAACATTTAATTCACGTTCAAATTTATGTTGATGATATCATCTTTGCCTCGATCCGACCCCAATGAGTGTGACCGTTTTTCAAAAGAAATGGGTTCTAAATTTCAAATGTCAATGATGGGACAAATGTCATTTTTCTTGGGATTACAAATTTCACAAAGTCCTGGAGGCATTTTTATAAATTAATCTAAATATGCAAATGAGATTTTAAAGAAATTTGGATTTAATTCTAGTGACCCTGTTGACACTCCCATGATTGAACGTACTAAACTAGATGAGGACCACTCAGGGATCATGGTAGACCAAACAAAATATCGTAGTATGATTGGATCCTCGATGTACCTCACGCCTAGTAGACCGTACATCTTGTTCATTGTTTGCATGTGTGCTAGATACCGTGCTAAGCCTACTAAAAAGCACCTTGAAGCGGTTAAACGGGTCTTCGGTATCTCCAAGGAACCATCAATATGGGACTTTGGTACCAAGGACACCAGATGTCACTAACGACCTATGCGAGATCTTGATCATGCGGGATGTCAAGATACTCGTCGAAATACGTGCGGAGGTGCTCGGTTTTTGCGTGATAAGCTTGTGAGCTGGTCTTCAAATAAGCAAATGAGTACTTCTATTTCCTCTACAGAGGTCGAATACATAGCCATGTCATCTTGTTGTGCTCAAATCCTATGGATGAGATCCCAATTATCGACTATGGCTTTGAATTCAACAAAATCCCTCTGTCTTGTGATAATAAAAGTGCTATTGCTCTCTCATGCAACAACGTTCAACACTCAAGAGCAAAGCACATCGACATTCGACATCATTTCATCCGGAGCAAGTAGAAAGCGGTGTGGTGGAACTTTATTTTGTGAAGTCGAAATATCGCTTAGCGTACATCTTCACCAAAGCTCTTCCTAGAGAACGTTTTGAGTTTATTCTTCCACGACTTGGTCTTAAGAGCCTACAACCGAAACACTCAAACGTCTTCAAGAGGAAGAAGAGGAGTAAAGGTTTCCTTCATCTATCTCTTGTAAATATTTTTTGAAAACAAAATACAAAATTATAAAACCTTAAAAAAATCAAATAGAAAAATATAAAACTTTCAAAATCCATAAAATTTGAAAAATTCAAAAATCTTTAAAAATATTGTCAATTTGTCATGTTTTCCTCGATTTGATAAATATCTACGGTTTGATGTCGTCATTCAAAGAATGACACGGACTTTAGATGTTGGTCGAATTTAAAATAAAATATATATATATATATATATATATATATATATATATATATATATATATATATATATATATATATAGAGTTCGGTTCTAGAGAAAAGTGTAATTAGATAGAAAAGTGAGAAAAAAAGTTATAGGATAGATATTGCAAACATCTCAAACTTCAGGATAAATTTTGAAAAAAAGGCAAACATATACGGATTAGCTTGTAACCATCAGATGCAAACACACAGTTATTAGTTTAAACACACACATTCGTGATTCCTCTCATCACCATCTCCATCTGACCATCTCTATCGCCACCACCACACAGCCACCGCACCAACACCAATCAACATCGCACCACAACGGTATCAACACCATTCCTCCACCACAACATCATACCATCAACTCTCAATCATGTTTGTTTTCTTTACGAATTGAACTTCTCATTCATTTGTTTAACTTAATGTTTCTGGTTCATATTATTGATTTAAACATAATATAATTGTGTATATTTATCAATTTCAGCAATTAGAATAAGTTTTTAATTAGGTAACTTTTAAGTGCACAAAATCTGTAAGTTTTTAACTATGATGTAATGATCTTTTAAGTTTTTTTGAAAGTTTATAATCATATCATCATGTTTTATACAAGATTTGGAACAAATTTGATGAAAAAATGCATATAAAATGTGTTTATTAAAGTTGCACACCAGATGTTTGATAAAATGTATGAATAAGATTTTAAAGCTGTGATGCACTAATTTTCAGTATATGAGCTTAATATTGAATTATATGACATCTGAGGGCATCTATGTGTATATTTTCCGAATCAAAATTACAAGTTAGGGCATCAGATTGTATTAGTGCATTTGTGTTTGCGATTGCTGGAAATACTTCAGCATCTATTGTATGTTTAGTGCATTAGTTGGGCATCTATTTGTATATTTAGTACATCGATGGACATATTAGGGTATCAATAAGTATGATTACTGCATTATTGAACATCTTAGAGCATCAACGAGTATGATTGCATTAGTGAGTAATATTAGTGAATCATTAGACATATTAAGGTATTAGTGTGTATGTTTAGTGCACCATTGGTCATAGTAGGCATCCATTTGTATGTTTAGTACATCGCTGGAAATACTTCAGCATATACTTGTGTGTTTAGTGCGTCTATAAACATGTTAGGGCATCATTGAGTATGATTAGTGCATCGTCAAAGATATTAAGGCATCCGTGTATTGTTATAGTGTATTCGTTTGTATGTTTAGTGCATCGGTTGTCATAGTAGGGCATCCATTTGTATGCTTAGTGCGTCATTGGAACTACTTGGGCGTCTGTTTGTATGCTTGGTGTAATTACTCCTGATGCATTTGAATATGTTCTGAAAGAGTTTGGTGAATCTATTGGAGAAGTCATCGAGGTAACCTTCTCTTTCTCTCTCTCCCCCTCTCCATCTCTCTTTATTTTATAGAAAATTATGTTGCTATATATGTATTTTAATGTTATTTAACTGAGAATAAAGGCTATGCTTTCGTGACCTTCATGTTTCAAGATTTGGCTGCTATTGCCGTCATTAAAGAGCTTAACAATAGAGAGTTAAAAGTATTGCAATAGTTTTAAATCTTTATAGAGTTATAAAAAGTGGCGGGTTCAATAGACTGCCACAACAACTATATTGACTTATGGTCTTAGCGTGAGTTTCTGTTTATGTTACTTATTTTTTCATTTTGGTTGTAGCAAGATTTTATTTGGCTCTAATTTTTCTTCAAAACTGGTGTAGGTATATAATGCAGAATACGACATTGATGCTCTTTGTATTGGCCGTGGTTCGCCATTTTGACAGTGACTTGTCATCTCATCTATTTAATTCATTTATTGGCATACACTTAGAAAAGAAAACATGGAAATGCAACATTTTGATAACAATTATTATTTTACGTTATGCAGGAGGATTTTTTTCATAGGTCTACACAACATGCATGCAAATAGTGTAGAGGTGCCGAGTATACACTGTGTTAAGGACGCAAATGTTCCATTGATGAGATTTAAATTTGAATGGATTTCAATCGACTTCCCTTATGTTGAACTTCAAGTTACAACTGTTCTTGAGGTATTTTGACAAGTTCTTTTCTTTTTAATTACATTATTAAAAGGGAGTTAGATACTAAGACTATAATGCTCACGTTATAGTCTTTAATAATGGGCATTGGTGGACTCACATCAAGACTGCCAAAGGGTAATATCTTATTGCATCTGTGTTATACATTAGTGCATCAACATTATACGTTACAATTGTTTAATATTGCATAAGGATTATTCAGCGATGTAGTAAACATTGGGGTGTTTGGCAATATAATATTTCTATACAATTTTAGTGCATCTGTATTAGAAAAATAAGGCATCTGTATGAAATATTGCATGATGATTATTAAGCGGTGTTTAGAAATATACTAATTTGTGTACATTTTAGGGCATATGTATTAAAAAAAATAAGGCATCTGTATGAAATATTACATAATGATTGTTCAACTCATAATAATTTTTCAACTAATTCAGGTTCTATTTAGAAATATACATTTGACATGTCCCCATCTGCAACTTCCTGGAATGGATGAATTTAGTGACGAAGATGATTTTGTCAGACGAGAATATGACATTTCTTCTTGGTTGAATGATGATTATTTGTTACAAGGAGACGACTTTATAGGCATCGAAAGGTAAATGGTTTGAGAGGCTTCTCTGAATGTTTAAGAATTTGCAAGAATTTGAAGATAGTCATTGCTTAGCTTGTAAAAATATTATTTGACAGTTTTTGTTTAGCTTACTATATCTTAGGAGATGTTATATTCTTATTGTAGCATCACTCATCAATGCAAAATGCATCTCTTGTATTATGATTGGCAAGTTAAGTTTATAATAAGATTAATTCGCTCATAACATGACTACTTATTTATTTGTATGTTTATTGATATTTTTGTTCAACTATATTTTCATTGATATTTTTACTCCTAATCGCACAAGAAATATATTCTTTTTAATATACAGCTTTATCCCTTCATCTCCATTATACTAGGTGCATTCTTTTATTATTTACATTAATGGATGTGTTGATTCTCATATATTACTTTAGTGCATCTGTTTGAGGCACTTTAGTGCATCCGTTTGATATAATTAGTTCATCCGTTTGTATCATAAAGCAAAAGAAAAAGTGCAATACTTTTAGGTTCATGAAATTGACGAAAAGGCGGCTCCAAACAATTATTAGAAAAACACGGTTAACAACCAAGCAAAGAATCAAGTTGACAAGCCTTCAAAGAAAGACTCTACGGAGATACCACTTGTTACATCATCAACTGATAACAACATTCCAAAGCAATGAATGTGATAAAGAAACATATTTATATTAAAATTTACAAATATAGAATATGAAACTTTATTATAATGAAATCTTGAATCTAAAGTCAATTCATATTTCTGAACATGATACTAATATATACAAGATCTATATATATTTTATATCTTTACTATAGGGAGTTTACAACACAAGATGTAAATGGTATTATTTACTTATCCTGGTACACTTATTAAAAACCAATGCCTTTGCGCTAGTTTCAAAATTGGGGTAACTTTTACGTATGAATGTTCCATGTTGTTCGGTAGTATGATATGCACTTTAGCATCCA
Source organism: Chrysanthemum lavandulifolium (assembly GCA_022545495.1). Lineage (NCBI taxonomy): Eukaryota > Viridiplantae > Streptophyta > Magnoliopsida > Asterales > Asteraceae > Chrysanthemum > Chrysanthemum lavandulifolium. The sequence goes on along the minus strand of CM040243.1, from coordinate 107,325,197 downwards.
CTCCGCACCTTCGTCAAACATACAAGTAGAAGATCGATAAAATATATGCATTTGTGATAAATACTTAGAGCATTTTTTTCTTTTATTCACTTGAGCAGTTGTAATCATATGAGCAGCAGTATCTCCAAAAAAGCCGACAAACTTACTGCACCTGTTTGATGAGCTTAAGTGCATCTGTTTGAGTCATTTTAGTGCACCCGTTTGATCAAGTGAATGAATTTCAGACATAAATCAAACGAAGCTCTACCGAATGTGTCTTGATTTGACTTCTGATACTCAGACATCAAATATGTAGTTTATTACTAGCACGGGCATTTAAAATATTTTCTAATCATCATTAAAAAAAAGCAAATAAGGTACAACGCAACTACCATGGTCCTTCTGGTGCTTTGTCGTACAAGTGAGGTAGATCCTCCATGGTAATTTGTCACTTGAGGAAGATTGGTGGAGATACTATTCACTTCCTCACTCATATCAGATATTGAATTACGTATAGCTGGGGCAACACCTTTCAGTTGATTAACAAGCACCTGCACAGGAAAAAGTGTGAATTGGAAACCTATTTCCACTAAGTCAAGATCTGATTAAAATAAGTTGCTGACAAAAGGTCAAATTTGTCAAAGAACGCTATTCCATATCATAAATCATTTTAGTGCACCTGTTTGATGAACTTAAGTGCATCTGTTTGAGTCATTTTAGTGCACCCGTTTGGTTAAGTGAAAGAATTTCATACATAAATCAAACGAAGCTCTACCGGATGTGTCTTGATTTGACTTATGATACTCAAACATCAAATATGTAGTTTAGTACTCGAACGGGCATTTAAAATATTTTCTAATCATCATAAAAAAAGCAAATAAGGTACAACGCAACTACCATAGTCCTTCTGGTGCTTTATCGTACAAGTGAGGTAGATCCTCCATGATAATTTGTCACTTGAGGAAGATTGGTGGAGATACTATTCACTTCCTCACTCATATCATATATTGAATTACGTATAGCTGGGGCAACACCTTTCAGTTGATTAACAAGCACCTGCACAGGAACAACTATTAATTGGAAACCTATTTCAACTAAGTCAATATCTGATTAAAATAAGTTGCTGAAAAAAGGTCAAATTTGTCAAAGAACGTTATTCCATATCATGTGTCCTTATTTGACTTCTACTACCCAGACAAACAACTTTCAATTTTCCTCTTGAAACCTGTAACCTAACGTCGTAGCACATGGTATGATGACGTGGTTATACATACAGTAGCAACAAACTTGATGTCCATACAATTGTCTTAGCGAGTGTGTTCATCAAAATCTAAAATCCTCTTGCCTAAATTAATTGAGGCATCCAGTGTAACTAGAATATATATTCACAAGAATTAGGGCATCACAATGTAAAATTAGTGCATCGCAGTTATAAAATTCCATTCAGACATTTTATCAAACACTTGGTGTGCAGTCTTATGTAAACATGTTTTCCATGTATCTCAAATTCGTTTCAAAATAGCTATTCTATACAATGAATGATGTCAATAAACTCTGAAAATCGTTACATCTATAAACAAAGATAGTGTTTAACAAATAAAATTGCATAAAAGTAAAAACCTAACTCAAACAATCAACATATAAGCTTTATAATTGATTTTAATTAGCAAAATAACAAATCTATAATCAAGTTCGATTACATACCTTAATTTGATCTTCGATTTGATAAAATATGATGAAATGATATTGAATCTGATAACACGAAATCAGTTACATACATTATTGAATCTGATACCACGATTTGACTTCGTGATGAAATGATTTCGTGAATCTTCATGGTCGTAATTTCGTGAACTTCGTGAATCTGGAACTAAGAGAAAAAAGTTCAGGTCTTGTATCTAGAGAAAGAAGAAAAAGGAAAAATGAAGAAAATTAGGTATTATATATGAAATGTGCGAATTTACAAAACATTCCCTTAAAGAATAAAGGAAAATACAATAAGGTCCCTGTAGTTTGGTGTGAAAAAAAGGAGGGGAAGGAGGGGGTGATCTAACGGTTGAGATCACTTCTCTCACTTTTCTCTTGAGATTAACTTTTTAAATGATCCAATCTATATATATATATATATATATATATATATATATATATATATATATATATATATATATATATATATATATATATATATATATATATAGGAAGGGATCGGTGGGTTTCAAGCTTTTAAGTAGGGATGGTGCGTAAATATCACGATAGCTTTTATAAAAAAATTCAAAAAATCGAAAAATTAAAAAATAAAGAGGATGATAAATTATTAAGAATCAAAAAAATTTTCAAAAAAAATCGTTTTCATGATTAAAGGTATTGTGATATTAAGGTCGATTTTGACTTTTTACAAAAGTCAAGATCCGATTTTAATATCACATTCACTTTTTTTAATACAAATTGTTAATATCACACTAACTTTTTTTGATATCACACTACTTTTTTATTTTTTACTAATATTATTAATATCACCGTTCCTTTTTAATAAAAAATGTTAATATCACCGTTCCTTTTACTATCACATGAACTTTTTTCTTTTTAATATAATTGTTAATATCACCGTAACTATCATATGCTTTTTAATAAAATTGTTAATATCATAGTAACTATCATATGTTTCTTAATATCAAGGTTCATCTTTACATGTAAAAACTTAAATATCACAGTTGGTTTTATAATATCATCATTTTATAATATCACAGGTTTCATAATATCACACTAATACTCATAATATCGTTAATATCACGGTAGAACTCATAATCAAGAAAACAAAAGTGCTCGGAAAAATCAAAAAATAAAAAATGAAAGAAGATAACAATATTAAGGTTCGCTCAAAGGAAAAAATTAAAAAAATCGTTTACATGGTCAATTGCTACCGTGAAGTTAGCGCAGATCTTGACTTTTTACAAAAGTCAAGATCGATCTAAAATGGGTGGTCCAGATCTATCCGCACGTCCGCACTAAAATTAAAAATCCGCATATATATATCCTCACTATATATATATATATATATATATATATATATATATATATATATATATATAGTTTGGATCATTTAAAAGTTGATCTCGAGAGAAAAGTGAGAAAAGTAATCTCAACCATTGGATCACCCCTCTTCCCTCCCTTTTTCACACCAAACTACAGGGACCTAATTGTATTTTCCTTCATTCTTTAAGGAACTTTTGTAAATTCGCACCCTACCCCCCCCCCCCCCCCCCCCCCCCCCTCGGAAAAAAATTTTTCCCTTAAAAATTTTTTTTTTCTGGGGGCCAAAAAAATTTTTTTGGGCCAAAATTTTATAACACTGATGCACCTTTTTATTTTGGTGCATCACAGTTATAAAAATTAGTTATAACTATGATGCACCAGATTTTATAACCGAGATGCACCCAATTATTGTTACCTAATATGCTTCAATAACATTGCAATAACTTAGTATACTATGCTTTTTAAGGGGCATTAGGTGTACACCCAGAGACGGATCCATGGTAGCCACGGTAGCGCCGCATGCTTTGTCATTGGGATAACACAAGTGCATATTAACAATCGTGAATTGATGAAAAGTATGTTAACCATGTGATTAATAAAATGACTACGAAACATGTTAGGATAGTTGATTTAATTGTATATTAATCATGTGATTAATAAAATAAGCGTGTTAAATCGCTTAAAATCTCTCTTTTATACAAAAAGGTTGAGGGTTTTAATTCAAAGTATTCTGTAATAAGTTAATCATATGCGATTGATGCACCTTTTTATATTGGTGAATCACGATTAAAAAAAGTAGTTATAACTATGATGCACCAATTTTTATAACCGATATGCACCCAACGATCATTACCTAATATGCTCTATAACATTGCAATAACTTAGTGTACTATACTATATAAGGGGCATTAGTTGTACAACCAGGGGACGGATGGTAGCCATGGTAGTGCCGCATCTCTTTGTTATAACATGCTTTGTCATTGCGATAACGCCAAAGGCATATTAACCATCGTGAATTGATGAAAAGTAAAACAAAATAACTACGAAACATGTTAGGATAATTGATTTCATTGTATATTAACCATGTGATTAATAAAATAAACGTGTTGAATCATTTGAAAAATCTCTTTTATACACAAAGGTTGAAGGTTCTAATTCAAAACTTTTTATGGAATAAGTTAATAACATATGCGATATGATGCACCTTTTTATTTTGGTGAATCACGGTTAAAAAGTAGTTATAACTATGATGCACCAATTTTATAAGCGAGATGCACAAAAAAAGGTGCATCACGCTTATAAATTTTAAAGGAAAAAAAAAAAAAAAAAATTGGCCAAAAATTTTTTTTTTTTTTTTTGAGGGTTTGGGTGGGGGCGGGGTGGGGGTGGTGGGTGGAGGTGGTTTCAAAACTTACCCAAGTTTGAGATGTTTCAAAATAGACCCTATAACTTTTTTCTCACTTTTCTCTAGAACCGCACTCTATATATATATATATATATATATATATATATATATATATATATATATATATATATATATATATATATATATATATTTTTTGAGAGAAAGTGAAACAATGGCTTTTGTCATTTCGACAAGAACCCGCTTTTCAAAGAAAGAACGAGCCATGCTTTATCTTGTTTTTTTTTCATGCTCTGATTCTATATAACAATTACCTCATATCTATTGAAAACTAATTGCTTTGAAAAATAATTCGGACTCTATTTTTGAAAATCATCTGGAATTAACGGTTGTCAAAAATATCTAACTCTCAATCAACAACTTATGTCATTGATTGAGGGGGAGAATGATTTTTCAATTAAATCAAAAAGTGTATTTTTCAAACAATGGTACCAGACCTTGGTTACTTTTATGTTTTCAAAAGATAATTATGCATGTTTAATCAATGGAGTTTAAAGTCTCATAATCCAATCCTTATCAGTTAAAACGCTTTCATAATCAAGTCACAATTCTCCTTAAATGCTTTCAAAATCAATTTAAATCTACAGAGATCACAAATCTCAAATGATTTGATAATTGTGATCGGGGGAGAATTTGTGATTTAAATTGGATTTAAACTGATAATTCGATAGATGGTTTCATAAGTGATTAGCATGTTTGCCTCCCTGCAAGTTACAAACGATTTCAATTTTTCCATGCACATGTTGAGGGGGAGCATCTATTTTGAACCTCAAATTATCGAAACGTGACTGAATTGTCTCTAAGTGCAGGTTCCCTCTAATATGTGCAAAACGTTTTCAAACTTCGAGGCACATATTGAGGGGGAGCAAACTTTTGAAAACCTCCTCCTTCCTCAAAATGTTTTATCTACTCAAATTGATTGGAAAGTGATGATGATCATTTTAGAAAATGTTAATCAAAAGATTGGACCTATCATTCTTAATCTAACGATTTCAAAGATCTTTTGCCTCCATGTGCTAAACAAATTCTAAATATTTATGCATATGTTGAGGGAGAGCATTTCTAAAATATCAAAACAATTAAGATACAAAATGCTTTGATTCTATATCACAAGTATCTTGATTGATTTTTCAAATGGTTTTCAATTGGTTCCAATGGTAGATGAACAACACCAAAAAGACCGACCAACTTTACTTTATGTATGGTGTTATAAGGATGGTTAGGTTAGGAATTGTTCCCACGATCCCGCCAGAGCCGGAGGGATCTACCCAGAACAATCCAAGAGATAGTGTAGAGTCCTTAGGTATGATGAAAAAGCGTAAAAGTGAGATAAGGGAAGAGTCGACCGAGATTGAGTGATCTGGAATAAACCCAACAAGGTTCTAGTAATGAAGTCTCGGTAAGCACTGAAGGGTTGAAGAATGAAAATGAATTTGATGTGAAAAGGGTGAAAAGAAATAGCCCTCCATTTATTCAACCTTAGGACAGAAACCGGGTTCAATTCATATACTACTGGTGGTTACCAAGGTAACATCAGTATTGAAGACAAGACGTCATGGACCTAGTGACGCACTGCACTAAACTTCCCAAACTACTCAAGTTCCTCTTAAAAGAGCTTGTTTCACTCTCACGGGGAACCGACATAATTTATCGACTTTCTCTTAGAGATTGTTGATATTGAAGAAGGAGACCCTCTCCCTAGTCTCCGGTATAGGAACCAAATATGCACAATTGAGTCTAGAGCCACGAGATCATCTTATAAATCTCATTAGGACACTTTCAATGAAAACTCTCTGTTTCACTCAATGTGGAAAGAGAGATTATATCTTATGAGTCCTACGCATTATCCTTGTGGTATTGCCAGAACATCTAAGTGATATGCTTACATATTCACAATGAAGATGGAAAGCCTTCTGGAGCCAACATCAAACAAGCTCTTGGTAGGTGGCATGTGAGATCTATCCAATAGATCAACCATGTGACAATTGAACAGAAACAACGGAGGGATTCAATCTTTTGAATCACTCCTGGTTCAGGTTATGGATTGACGGATACCTTTGAAAAACCGGTCGTTGTGCTTAAAAACTCTTTTCTTTAGCACATCGACTGTGAACTTATTTCTCAAAATAAAAGGTGTTTAGGATTGATAATTGATTTTCATTAAAACCTTCGTTATATTGCAAAAACAATTTCTATTGAGCAATACACGATTGTTTTTCAAATCTCTTTTCATCAATCAGTGAATCTCATTTCGATGGTTCACTCACTCCGTGTTGTCTTCTTTGAGACGTTCGGTTTGAGAACGACTAGAGCATTGCGAAACCTCATCAAGGAAATTCTTCGAATTATACCTAATCACAGGCGATTTGTAATCGATCAGCGAGGAACCGTAGGCGGTGTACCTCAATTCATCAAAAGTGATCAAAGACACTTTCAGACGTATTATTGCTAATCGTCTTATGCGGTACACCCGACGTTTGCGGTGATCGAAATGGAGCGGTCAATCCATAGCCACATGCTCACACAACACTTTCATATCTAAAGAAATCATGATTAGTGCATCAATGACTCTGATATTATCACTCCATGCTTATGCTACGCTGCTGCCAATATCATGAATCAACGAAAGCTTCCGCTACTCTGATTAGAAGAAATCATGATCCAGAATGTGAGCATGTCGGTCCAAAAGTTACACCATCACATAATACCAACACCATAAAGGATGAGTCAGAGATTAATGTGGCTGATGATCTCAAAGCTAGCTCAAAACTCAGTATCATGTGGATCAGTTAAAGACCTCCACTCAGATTATCCAAACATGCGAAAATGAAGATTCAAAAACTACGAGCTTCATAACAAGAATCCAAGAACAATCTCAATGTGATATATGTTTGTTTTCTATGTAATTTAATGTGTATTTGAGGTGACCTCCCTTAGGGGGAGATTGTTAGGATTTTAAAATCCAGTAGTTAAAGTGTCGGTCACCTCAAGTATATATATTTGTTAGAAAGCTCGTAGTCGTAGTTATTTATTGTTAAGTAGCATTTAGTTAAGTAACACCGTGGAGGACGGACGGTCTTTACCCACCGTATGCACGATCCATGGCCGTCGGTGGCGTTTATGTAAGTACTATAAATACTCTACCTCCCAAGGTAGAGAGTTGGAGCTCATAATAAGATTTTTCTTTCTCTCACTAAAGTTCCCTAAACCTCTAACTTTCTCTCTCTAGAACTCATCTTGTACGCCTACTTTGGTTATGGTTTGATGTGTATGTGAAATCCAATATGTTACATTGCCCAAGCCTACACCCAGGACTGCTTACAAGCCTTTTAAAGTTGCTGCTGAGGAATCAACTTCCAAGCCAATTTCTTCTGAAGACTTGTCTTTTAATTCTTTGAACAATAATGCTTTTAAGTTTGCTAAAAACAATTCTGTTAATTCTTGTGGTTTTAATGCTTTTGCATGTAATATAACATCTTTTACTTTGAATACATCTTCTAAAAAGAAGACATGTTTTGTTTGTGGAAGCAAATTTCATTTGATTAAGGATTGTAATTTTCATGAGCAAAGAATGGGTGCAGGTGCTGGTTAAAAGAAATCTAGACCAATGTAGACAAATATTAATGATATACCACCTTTTATTCCACAAGCAACTAATAAACCTTCTCCTTGGAGAAGATCTGTTGCTAGACCTTATGTGATACCAACAAGTTCATATTTTCAAAAGGGTTATTGGCCTGGATGTGTTGACTTAATGTATGATGGAATGGGAACTTGGGAATCTGTGTGAAGCCCTCAAAGAGTTGTTCTAGGACTAAAAGGGACCCAATTTTCAATGGAGGTCCAAGAACAATGGTGGATCTTTTGTTTCTACATGGCCTAAATCTTGTGATCCATATGTGCTCAAGTCAGTAATGACTTGAGTCTCCATAGTGTACTAATATTTTGTATATATTTTTGTTGTTGTTGTAGGATCATCCTCTTAAGCATAAGGACGTTGGCATTGTTGATAGTGGTTGTTCCAGAAGCATGTCTGGAAACAAAGAAATGATGCATAATTTGATACCCATTGAAGGAGGAGGCAATGTAACTTTTGGTGGAAGTGATGGTAGAATCACTGGGAAAGGCACCATCAAAACACCTCAACTGGATTTTGAGAATGTGTACTATGTAAAGGAACTGCAACACTTCAACTTGTTCTCAGTCACCCAAATTTGTAACACCAAGAACAAAGTATTCTTCTCTAAGGATGAATGTCTTGTGCTATCTAAAGACTTCAAACTACCAGAAGATACATCAATTCTGCTGAGAGTTCCTAGAAATCACAATCTATACACATTCAACTTGAATGATGTTCAACCAGAAGGTGATCTAACTTGTTTGGTGGCTAAAGAATCCCTGGATGAGTCTACAAAATGGCATAGAAGGATGGCTCATGTGAACTTCAAGACCATCAACAAACTTTCTAAACTTGGTCTAGTTGAAGGACTTCCTTCCAAAGTTTTCACCAATGAACATAATTGTGTTGCCTGCAACAAAGGAAAGCAACACAAAGCCTCATACAAAGCCATTACAGCTGTGAGCACTATCTCAGACCCTCTTTAGTTGCTTCACATGGATCTCTTTGGTCCAACCCAAGTCAGGAGTATTGATCACAAGTATTTCTGCCTGGTAATAACTGATGATTATAGCAGATTTTGTTGGGTATTCTTTTTGAGGACTAAAGATGAAACATCTCAAGTTTTAAAAGAATTCATTACCCTTGTTGAAAACCAGTTGACCAAAAATGTTGAAGGAATTTGGTGTGATAATGGGACAGAGTTCAAAAATGTTGTATTGATAGAACTCTGTAAGTCTAAAGGGATAAAAAGGGACTATAGCACTCCAAGAACCCCACAACAAAATGGGGTAGCTGAAAGAAAGAATAGGACCTTAATAGAGGCCGCAAGATCCATGCTTGCAGACTCTAAACTACCCACTATGTTCGGATCAAGCGCTTAGCACGGCTTGCTATGTACTCAACAGGTATCCATTACTAGACCTCATTTCAAGACACCTTATGAACTTCTCATCGGAAAGTTCTCGCTATACATTACCTCAAACCGTTTGGATGTCAAGTGACCATTCAACACCAAAGATCCATTGGGGAAATTTGATGAGAAAGTCGATGAGGGGTATATTGTGGGTTATTCACCATAGTAAGGCTTATAGGGTATACAATTTATCCGCTAAGAAGATTGAGGAGACTCAACCCGAGATTTCTAGAAGATAAGCCTAATGTTCAAGGACAAGGTCATGTTTGGTCTTTTGATCTTGATTACTTAACGATTACTTGGGTTATTCTAGACATGTGGCTAACCAAAATGCAGTACACAAGAGTCTCCCACCGACAATGCAGTACCATGGATGCCTCACTGATTGTGAGTTTGAGGATGATGGACATCCTATTATTGTACCTTCCTTCTCCCCTAACTATTTTGCGGTGATACTCCTAAAGTTACTTGATGCGAGTGAAGATGAGTCACACTATGCAGAGGACCTTGCTAGGCTTAAGAAACAAGAGTATGTAGCTAATCTTGAAGTCGAGAAGTTTGATGGGGAGGTTGCAAGAGAAGCGCCGGTGGAAACCATGATTCTCCGACGGTGATCCTGCTTTCTTCTACCATCATCAAATCCGCTTATAGCCCCATTGCTTTTACTCCCATTTATACTAGAGTGTCCATGACTTTGGAGAACCTTATACACGATTTCCAAGTCCTTCGGATCTTGGTAATCATCAACCCAAAGTCGGCATCTTTACCTCACCTTCCTATGACAAAGGATTTTGAGCCAACTGTGACTAATCTTGATACATCTATTGAAGTCAACCCCATGCTACAAAAAGGATCAACATTGCTCATCCTCAATCAAATGTCATTGGTGATCTTTTAGCACCGTTAGAACTAGAAGGACTATGACAAGTTCTAAATATGGACGGTTGCTTTTCTCTCCTATGTCTCAAACCAAGAAAGGGACAATCATACGGACTTTAAGCATTGTCTGCTTGCTTGTTTTCTTTCTCAAGTGGAACCAACCAAGTGTTACTCAAGCTCTTGAAGATTCAAGTTGGCTTGAAGCAATGCAAGAAGAGATGCAACAATTCCAAAATCAGCAGGTTTGGATCTTGGTACCACTACCGATGGTAAGTATGCAATTGGGACAAAATGGATTTTAAAGAATAAAAGATATGCAAGGGGTTGTGATTTAAAACAAAGCAAGATTAGTGGCTCGGGGGTTCGAGCAAGAGGAAGGAATTGATTATGATGAAGTGTTTGCTTTGTTGCTAGAGTTGAGGCCATTCGAATATTCTTGGCCTATGCATCCTACATGGGGTTTATGATATATCGATGGATGTCAAAGGTGCTTTTCGTATGGTGAAATAGAAGAGGAGGTTTATGTCACTCAACCCAAAGGATTTGAAGACCCGGATCATCCTAAACATGTTTACAAGGTTGTAAAAGCTCGATGGACTACATCAGCACCAAGAGCATGGTATGCTCGACTTTCGACGATTCACAAGCATGGTTATAGAAGAGGTGCCATTGACAAAACACTTTTCCTAAAGAAGAATTCCATAGACATCATACTTGTGCAAGTTTATGTGGATGACATTATATTTGGATCCACTAAAGAAGCTTGGTGCGGGGAGTTTGAGGAGTCGATGAAGGAGAGTTTCGGATGAGTGCTATAGGGGCTTACTTTCTTTTGGGTCTCCAAGTTCAGCAGAAACTGATGGTATTTTTATCACCGGGATAAATATGTGAGGACATTTTGAAGAAGTTTGGTATGGAAACCGCCGAATCGCCACTACACCTTATAAAGCTCCAAAACCTAAGAACAACATTGAACCGAGATCCAAATGTGAATGTTCACTTATACATATCTATGATTGGTTCATTGATGTATTTAATGACTTCTAGGCACGACATTACTTTTGTCAGTAGCGTTTGTTCAAGACATCAAGTCACCCACTTGCTTCCCATCTCGAATGCGATCAAGAAGATCTTTAAGTACCTCAAAGGCCAACCACATTTAGGTCTTTGGTACCCAAAAAGTCTCCTTTTAAGTTGGAAGCATATAGTGATAGTGATTATCTTTGGTGCAAATCTGGATAGAGATCCACAACCGGAGGTTGCCAATTCCTTGAAAAGAGATTGATTTCTTGGCAAAGCAAGAAACAAACTATTGTGGCTACCTCATCTCAAGCGAGTATGTTGTCACGCCAATTGTTGTGGTCGGTACTATGGATACAAAATCAATTATTGGATTATGGGTTTAACTTCATGAACACAACAATTTTTATTGATAATCAAAGTACCATATGCATTGTTAAAAATCCGCTTTTCACAAGAGAACTAAGCATATTGAAATCAGGCACCACTTTATAAGAGATGCATATGAAAAACATTTGATAAAAGTGGTTAAGATTCACACTGATGATAATGTGGCAGATTTATTGACTAAGGCCTTTGATGGACCAAGGTTTCAACACCTAGTGGTCAATATTGGGATGCTTAACCCTTAACTTCAAAGTTTAAGGGGAGGTATAAGCCTCAGGGGAGGCATATGCCTCAGGGGAGGATTCATGTTGTAAACTTTGTAAATTATTGTTTATATTTTAGTTTGCTAACACTAACCAGCTAATGTTCTTTTAGTTTTGCTTGTTTTGGTTTGGTTTGTGTGTTTCTCTCGTATGCATTTTGCGAGAATGCATATATAAGTTGAAGTTCACCATGTTTAGTTAATTGGAAAATGGTCAAGTAAGCTTAAAGCTTGTTTCTCTCAAGAGAAGTCTTGAAGTGATCTAATTATTTCTCTTGAAGAAGTAATCAAGTTAAATTGTTCATTCATTCAAGAAACAGTTTACGACTTACGACTTACAATCAACTTCAAATGAAAATACAAGACCATTTCTATACAAGATCTACTAAATCTATACTAGCTCCTATCATCTATTCCAAACGCTGGATATGCATGACCAATCGACGAAGAAGTCAAGACAAAAATGGGAAGGATGGATTGATGAAAACGAAGATGAAGTCGGTGGATATGGTAGATGGATTTGTGATATGAAAATCTTCGATTGTTCCATCTACTCGTTCCACCATAAAGCAATCACTCCATCTTCCTTTTGCCCTTTCCCTTAACGATATGAGAAGAAGCACCAAAACATGGCGCAGGAAGAGCTAACACCACCTCTCTTCTGGCACGTGGCCTTGGTTGAGGTTGAGGTGTTGAAGGTTGGGGGTGTAATGTCCTCTTCTTGTTGAAAAGTGGCTCTAGATGCTCTGAGGAGTCATCAGAACCCATAGATGAATCACTTAGATTCACCACACTATCGTCCTCAGAAGAAGGAAGAAAAGGGGATTTTGATGGTCGAGGTTCATCTTGATAGGGGTAGCGAAACAATGGGCTTGAATCTTCACTGGATGATGATGATAAGGATGAGGAAGTGAGATTTATTACTTCTGGTTTGGTGGACATTGGTTTTTGTTGATGATTGAGAAGTTTTTGGAGAAATTAGGGTTTGTAAAGATAATTGGGGGTAAGTGGTGTGTTTTAAGTGTGCATTGGGATTATCTTATAAGCGGATTCAAGGATTTATGACAATTAATGCGAGTTGGGTGTCACAATAAAAAGATATTTACTGAAGAATACTTAGCCACTTGAGCTGTTTCTGCTAATTGATCTTCTTCAGCAGTTTGACCATTGTTTCTACTGAAGTGTTAAGTTTGAATTTGGTTGAAGTTATTTTACACGTAAGATATGGTCAACATTCAGTTCCAATATTTTTGACCATAGATTGGGTAACTTCTACTAATACCTTCTTCGCATATCTTCGCCTAAAATTAACTGATTCCCTCTTCACTCAATTTAAACATACTTCCAGTTGCGTGAATCATAACTCATTATCACAATTTCTCATGGTGCTTCAATTTAAGAAAGATCATAACAAAGTTGCTTTTCTAGGAAAAGCAAAGGGTCATGAACTATATGAACCAATGGTGGAGTTCTTGAAGCTATCCAAGATTCATTATGCTTTAATGCACTCTCCGAATGCGATATATGAATCGTTGGTTACACAATTTTGGGCATCTACTACGAAACGGAGTGACACAGAGATTGTTGCCATGGTTGATGGAATAGAGTATGTTGTGACAGAGGAGTTGATAAGGAGACAACTTCGTTTGAACGATGTTAATGGGGTTTATCACTCTAATTTCGTGGAGATACTTACTGGGCTAAGAGCTATTGGATACCAGAGTACGAGGACAGATATATGGTTCAAGAATCAGCTTTGCCCTATGTGGAGGTTTTTGGTACACACATTGCTTCAGTGCATAAGCAATAAATCAGGAGGATGGGATCAATTTTCTACTCAACTTGGATGTGGTATTGTATGTCTTTCTCAGGGGTTAACTTATAACTTTTCTAAGTTTATTTTTGATAATATGGTTGAAAATATACAAAGGAAAAAGCATAAGTTTTTAATGTACCCTAGGTTTTTGCAAATGATTTTAGACATAACAACCCAAGCCCAAGCCTTTTGTCCCATAGGAGCTTTATCTGCTAAACTGTTTGCTTCAATGAAAACTCATTATGAGGGGGCACATCATCCTTTTCTAGCAGCTATGTTGCCTCAAGGCAATGAGGCTGCTGATGAGGGTAGTGTTGGTGATCCACCCTCTACCAATGTTGCTGCTTATGGTAACCCATCAGTTGCCTTGGATGAGGGCCCTTCCATGAATGCTGAAGCATCACATGTTTCTCCTGACCAACCAACACCTTCACCGTTACCCACACCCATACCTAGTCCTGTAAGAGAGTCTTTTGTTGAAAGGTCTCCTATTTTTGAGCATGACAATATTTCTCCTGAAAGGTTCAATGAAGCTCCCATTACCACTGAGCAATCTGCTGGTGGAGCTGAGGACCCTATTACTCTTATGTCTGTATATGCTTTGCTCAACAGGACGCAGATCTTAAAAAGGAGCTTGCTGAGACTAAATCTTCACTTGGTGGTGAGATTGTGGAGCTAAAGAGGAAGGTTCAGGATTTAGAGGAACAACTTGGTCCAAATAGCAAAAGGAGGCTTGTGGTTTCTTCTGATGAGGAGCAAGAGGATACTCATTTGGATTCACTTGACATCTTGGCTGATGTGGCTCAAAAGACTCATGTTTCTTCTCCAGTTGCTGATGAATCTTCAAAGAAAAAGGATCCTATTCTGTTTACTAGAAGAAAGAGAAGACAATATTTGAGCAAGGATACCACTGAATCCTCAAAGTTGCAAGGTGTGGACAATATGGCAACCACTGATGAGAATGTTGATGCTTTAATGATCGATGTTGCTTCTGAGCTTGGTCAATCTTCATCTGTGCAAGTACAACCTACTTCTTCACCTTCAGCAGCTCATGACGTGTTTGTTGATGGAAGAAGTTTTAATCTAGATCATAATGCTGATGTCTTTTCTACACCTGTTGAAGATCTGTCTCAACATGTTTCTTCTGACGCTAACTTAGGTGTTTCTTCTGAAGTTCCTATTGTTGATACTTCTCATGTTGATTCTGCTAAGGAGTCTGCTGACAAAGGGACATGAGTAATGATTGATGAAGAGCTTGGTTCAGATCTTGTGAGTGAACAGGAAAGGCAAGAACAAGCAAGATTGCTAGCTGAGTGTGCAGATATGAAGAAGAGTCATGCATTGGCTCAACAGCTTGAAGCTCAGTTTACTACAAATTTGCCTCCCGAGAGACAAAGAGAAATTGATGAACTATCTACTCAGACATCGATGAGCAATGGGATGCATATACTCATCAAGTCGCATCAAATCCTACTCTTGCACAAAGTATCTTAGGTCTTGCTTTTGATAGTGACAACTTTGTCGAACAAATGGTGGCTCTTGGGAACAAAAGAAGCTAGCTGCAATGCAGAGAGAAAGGAAATTGTCGCTAAAAGGCTCAAGCTAAGAGAGAAACCACCGACTGCAACTCAAAAGAAATTTTACATGAGGATCTGTAGTGTATAACCAAAGTACAATTCTCTATCACCGGTTTGAAAAAGAAGCAAGTCTCAGGCGTTATCTGATTCTGAGTTGAATAGCATGTATCATAGGATTATGAAGCAGATTACACCACCTTCTAATTTGAAGAGGGTTGCTGGTAGTGCAGATGCTCCAAAGGCAAAGAGAACAAAGAAAGTTGAAATTGTGGATTCTTTTGATGATGTTACCCCAATGATGAATTTTCCTGTTGTTACTTCTGAGGCATCTACCGAAGTTATACATTCAGCTGAAAAGGTTCAATCTGCTGAACCTCATGTTGTTTCTTTTGAAATGTTACCTAGTGTTGCAACTGTTGATAAAGTGGGAGAAGAGTTGGGTAAGAAAGCTGAACAAGCATCTGCTAAAGCTAAGCGGGCCGAGAGGTGATTGAGAGAATGTATGAATTGCGTGGTCGTTCCAATTCATTCTACTTCTACTTCTTCCATTCCCGCTAAAGATGTTCCTGATGAATCTGAGAAGATACCATCTTCTATCTCTATGGGGATTTATATACCAGGTAGGAGGAAGAAAAGGATGTCTAAACGGAGACACACTTCTCTATGGAGATATGTGAAATCAGCTGGGACACACACCTCTAGGGTTAAGAAATCTCACAGGGTTAGTTCTTTGGATCTAAAAGCTACTGATTCAACTTTCATTAAAGAAGCATCTGCTGATGTTTTTCGTGAAGGGTCTCATGATGTGTTGACTGCTTGGACTTTGACTGATGGACAGCTTATATGCAGTTTAACTTCTTGAAGGAAATATTTCATATGGTGGATAGGCAAGATTTGAATACTCTGTATGGCCTTGTCACTAAGCATTATGCTAATCATTCACCACAGGGTTCTGGTTTATACTTGTTGGGTGATCTTCAAGTTCTGTTTAACTCTCACTCTCCAGATGGTAAAGGGTTTTCTGTTTGGAAGAATTCACATAAGTGGAAGGTTGAGACTTGGAGATTTTATCCTTTGCCCTGTGTGCATGTGGTGGAGACAAAGTGTGGGATGACTGTGTGTATGTTGTCTAATAAGTTATATCCTTTGTATGTGTCATTGATGGAAAGAATGCTTAGAAAGAAGTTGGAAGTTCCACCTGATCCAGTTGGGAATGATAAGCTCCATGCTGAACAATTGATTGGATTGATTAAGACTCAGCTTCAGCAACATCCAGCATCATCTTGATTATGGTATCCTGTATTTTTTTGTAATATTTGTTTTATTTGATTCTTTGTTTCATTCTTCGTTAAAAAAAAAAAAAAAAAAAAAAAAAAAAAAAAAAAAAAAAAAAAAACTATGTATATTCTCTGTTTGTCTAACGTTTCTTGCGTTTTGTTGTACATTGTTGATGGTTATCGACTCACCACCGTGTATTGTGTACATCAAAGAGTTGGCTAGTCCAAAGGGTACAGCTTTGGTAAAGACACATCAAATCATTGATAAATCGTAATGGTTTGCTCAAAATCATAGGGTCTCAACTCACCTATGCTTAATTGCCGAGGGTTGTATGGTCATCAATTTACCATGGTTTATTCCTTTTGGAATCCAAGAATTGGCTAGCCCACAAGTATATGGCTTGTGGTAAAGGCGATAGAATACCATATTGGGTTCTCAATTCACCAAAGGTGATTCTATCCCCAAGAATTGACTAGTCCCGAGCAAACGGCTATAGGTAAAGACATCTCAAATCCGTTTATGGTTGCTGATTTGCTAATAAATCAGATGGTTATCAGTGTACCATAGTTTTCGAACTCAAACATATGGCTACTCCAGTAGTAATGGCTATTGGTAAAGAGACATCAAATCCATTATTTTCAATGATTCACCTCTCACAGGAGTTAACACACCGAAGTGATGAGAATAGTATGAAACTAATATGTTTTGATGTACATTTTGTCATTTATTGCCGCAAAGATCCGAGTTTCAAAGTTTTGTCATCATA
Source organism: Chrysanthemum lavandulifolium (assembly GCA_022545495.1). Classification (NCBI taxonomy): domain Eukaryota; kingdom Viridiplantae; phylum Streptophyta; class Magnoliopsida; order Asterales; family Asteraceae; genus Chrysanthemum; species Chrysanthemum lavandulifolium. The sequence goes on along the minus strand of CM040243.1, from coordinate 107,307,744 downwards.
GAGATGTAATTGTTTTGGTTCTTTCTTTGTCGTTCGACTACAATCCTCTTATGTTGTCGTGTTAAAGATCTATCAAGAAACCGGAACTTAACCTAGTCAAATTCCGGTTTAGGGAGGATTGTTGGGAATTCGCAAAGTAGGAATTCGCTAAAAATAATGTCAAGGAATCAAAGTACATGGATTCTCAACAAGTAGTAAAGCGCGTAGTTTGTTTTTGCGGAGATAGAGATTCCGCGTATTCTATAGTTAGTTAAGATATGCATGAGATTTATTAGGAAGTTATAATGTATATCTTATTTAGTTTTATGTTTATACGTTTCTTGGGAAACGGGTTAGGGTTCCTTGTGTATAAAAGGAACACAATAGTATGAGTTATGTACGAGTTGAAAAACAAAGTTTTAGTATTATTAAAAGATCCATAGAGGATCAAAGTGTTCTTAGTTATTTGTGTTTGTTCTTGTGTTTAAATTCCGCTTGAATACAAGATATAGAGATTGTCTTTTAGTGTGTTTGTGATTACATAAGCATAACTAACGATCTACGAGTGCTCATAAGATCTATCAAGGTCTTAGATTCAACAATAAGTCTCTTAATCTTTTTTATCATTATGTTTGATTCATGCTTGATTATGATTACTTGTTTTTTATCTTTAACATGTCTAGCTAATTTAATATAGTGTTTGCTTAGATGTAATGAAATCTAGTTGTTAACTATTGATTGTCGTCTCTTGTTTAAGTGGTTGTTACACATTTGGTTAGGAAAACTTGCTTCTTCCTTTAGTCTTGTGAGCTTTAACGTCCTAAACAACGTACTCATGTCCTAGAGTGCACTAGTAGACTTTTCGTTGTGTTTATTGCATGAATTGCTATTGTTGATAATAGGAGATTTGGGGGAGATAACTTAGGTTACTTAGCGATCCCGGTTTCTTAGATGAGATCAATACATTCATAGAGTTAGGGCATTTGGCACCTCCCTACGAATAATAAAATACAACGCACTAATTAAACAAGGATATGACAATTCAAGTAATCAATAGGAGATAACTAGGGAGTAGTGAAATCTAAGTAAACACACTTTTACCTATTATATGAATCTCATCTATTTTACTTGCAATGTAGTTTTAATCATTAATTTAATTAGTTTAATTATTAATTTAATTAGTTGATATTCAAAACCCCCAATCCAATCCCGAGATTTAATTGCTTTCATATAAAATATAAAAATACAAAAAGAATCATCCTTCACCTTAGAACTGTTCATCATATTATTCCCCTAGAGAATGATCAATCCCCGAGTCTTACCTATACTACACTACAATGGTTAGGTACACTGCCTAGGAGGATTGTAAAACTTCTTCGGAGGGTTACATCCGCCGCATCACACTTATAGTGAGGGGCGAAGGCACATTGTTTATATAGGAGGCAGTGCCCTCTACATATCTCATATGACATCTGAATTTGGAGTAAGCTTGTTCAACTTTTAGGATTTTTATAAGCTTGTCCTCAGCCCCTGTTTGAGGTTGCCCTCAAACCACTTTGATTTCCATCATAAAATCCTTCTAACATTATATAGGTTTATACATAAGCACTGCTCCAGTCTTCGATCAATGTGTATTTGACTTGTTCTATGAGTTTAAAGTTAATTTTGTGATTTTGAATAATTTGTATATGGATTTTGATTGTCATAATTGCAATTGTGGTGCAATCTGTGAAAAAAACTAAACACCAAATTGGTATTTGAGGTTCGTAGATGACTTTTTTAAGATGGAATTGTTGCTTAAAATAAAATATAGTTTCAACTCAATGCTAGATTTTAATAGTATCTGTGAAAACGTAGGGGGGGGTGAATACGTTTCCGTTTCAAACTTAAAACTTTTGTATCAAATATAGTATAAACCATTGCATTTGCTAATCTCGACGTGAGGATGCATTTAACGCATTACGGCATGTAAGGCCAACCCCTTAATATCACATAAGATTTCGCAAGATTAATGGTTCATTATAAATCAAGTTTCACCATTATTAGTCCGGTTGCTTTTTCTAGATCAAGCGTGTCATAATATGTAAAGTGTTAAATATAGTTTATGACTATATGAAAGACCAAGTATGTATCACAAACATAGACATCAAGCACATAAACAATGTAATGCACGAATAAAAGTAAAGCGATAAGTAAAAGGATAGACACACCAACACGAGGATTTATAGTGGTTCGGCTACAAGGACACCTTCCTTGCCCTACTCCACTCCCTGAGTCACCTACTCGAGAGTTCGTAAACACTACATGACACCAACTCTTTATGGCGGAGAAGCCTTCACAACTTCGCCTACTCTTTTTCCGGTACTAGGCTAACCACCGGGTTCTTTCACCAAGGTGAACCACACCTACCACAACGTCGCCTACCCTTTATCCGGTACTAGGCTAAGTACCGAGTTCCATTACAATGGAGGAACTACTACCCAACACTACACAACACCTAACCCCAAAGGAGATCTACTCCTTATAACAACATCAACAAGGATATCAATATCCTTTGACCCAATACTAATCTATCTTGTACATCGAATCACACCACCTTAGGCACCTTTCACTAATGCCCTTGACTCGATCTCTAGGCACCCTTCACTAATGCCTTGTGACTTGACTTCTAGGCACCCGTTATGTTTTGTGGCCCAACATAACAAACCTTGTGTTTTATGGCACAAACACATAAACTATCTAGTCTAGTCATAGATGTACGACACATCTATGATACCCGTTATGTTTTATGGCCCAACATAACGAACCTTGTGTTTTATGGCACAAACACATAAACCATCTAGTCTAGTCATAGATACAAGAATATGATACTAGACAATATCCAAGACAATGTGTCTAATGGATATGAAGTCCTAAACTAAACATCAAGAACACAAAGCATGATGTAGTTAGTCTTATATGAATGAAGATGACAAGTTTCCCAAGATTGTTGTAGAAGATCTTCATGTGCTTGTATGCTTGTGATGGGTGATCACTTCAGTAGGTAATGGTGCAAGATCTCTAGGCTTGCTTTGGAGGATCACTTCAGGAGTATGCTTATAACAAATGAAAGTTAGAAGCATTAGGATCATATGTGATGAGGGTAGATTACATGTTTCCTAATGATCTAAATATGCTAGATATGGTAGAGAGAAACTATGTGTGAAGGTGTGAAGAAATGGTAAGAAGTGGCTTGCTATTTATAGGCAAAAGGCCAAAACCATATTACGCCTCAAAGATCCCTCTGAGGATCCACCCTTGTAATTCCAAGGGATCCGTGGGACACTTGAGGATCCGTGCACGCCCTCTTTACCCATGGTTTATGAGTTAAAACTATGGGCTATGAGTCATGGATTTTGAGTGCCCACCAAGGTACAATGTATCTAGACATTGGGTATGGGTCTTGGGTCATGGGTTATGGGTTTTACCCAACACATTTACTTATGTTTGTGTATTTTATAAAATGTAAGTAACCAAAATTACTTAAGTGTTTTATAAATTATTTAACTAAACATGTTTAATGGTTTGTTAGGGGTTTGATCATAACGCAACATAACAAACATGTACAAACCTGTGTTGTAGCATACAAGGACTTGAGTCGTCGAGAGGTGTTGAGAGTATGTTGAGACAAAATATAATTACAAGTAACTATACATTTTACGTTATGTATTACAAGTTACATGTTTGTCATCAACAAAACAAATGAGAATGTATAGATTAAATATCGTAATATTTGCACTAACAATCTCCCCCTTTTTGATGATGACAAAATATATGTAAACGTAATAGATAGGTAAAATGTCAAAGTTACTTGTGTCCGTACTTCATATACATTACCTTCTCCGTTTACACTCTTCTCCCCCTTTTGTCGAAACAAAAAGGGTGTGTCCTTTAAACTGAATTTCTCCCAAAAATGGCGAGTTTGCATCATCCCTAGTGAAGTTAAAATAAAAACACCTTATTGCTCCAATTGGCACACCATGCCAATACCTTCAACACGAAACACTAATGATGAAGCTTAGCAACTCATGATTATGAGCTTGCACGTCTTCAAGAGGTGGTGATCTCGCCTTTAAGAGGAACCTAGAGAATCACACAAAAAAATAGAATGATCCTTTGAATTATAACCATTGTTGCCAACGGATTAATGGATCAAATTTTTGAGGCTTAACCTACATCAAGGTTAGTGTTAAGAAGAAAAAAAATTATGAGAAAGAAATCTCCCTTTTGTTGAAACATAAAGGAATTTTGAAGAATGAATGTGTGCATGCTCCCCCTTGACGGTTGCTCCCCTTTGTTAAGGGCGTCAAGTATTTTAGGAAGGCTAAGACAAAAGTATTGCAAAATTTGCAATGTTTTTTGCTTTGACGAAAAACTCCCCTTTATTGAGAGCGTCAAGTTCTCCTAGTGTGTTTTGAAAATCTACAAAACAAAAAGTTAGTGCAAAATTATATTCGTCCTTGGACGAGTAAGTCATATGCTGCACTTTGTAAATGTTCGACGGAAGCTCCCCCTAGCTCGAGGGCGTCTAGAAGAACCTACAAGGAAAATATAAGTAAACTTCGTCCGAAGACAAGTGCTCCATATACAAACCCATGTATATGAGTGAACCTACAAAGAAAGGAATTAGTGTAAAATTTCGTCCATAAATAGACGAGAATCCCATACACATCAAAGTGTATATATATGAACCTACAAAGAAAGGATTAGTGTCAAAAAGAGAATAATCCTACTACTTGCATCATCATGGTTGGTTTAGAGGTTGTAAGGTTTGTTCAAGGTAAGAAAAAGAAAAAAAATGTGCTTAGGGATGAGACGCATTACATTATGAAATTTACTTGGCTTTTGACAACATAGATGTTTGTGGAGGATGGTTGAGCGACCATGAATTGTAGTAGTAGTGAGACACTTGTAGGATGTGGTTGACACAATAAGCTTGTGGTTGACACAAGTAGGATGTGGTGGAACATGAGACATACTTCATCACTTAGTTTATGAACTAGACCTTGGACACAGTGATAATAATAGAAACCATCATCATGACTTAGAGGTATGGAAGTTGTGGTAGAGGTGATGAGAGGTCAAGTATTACTAGGTAATAAAGAGACTCAAGATTAGCAAGGGATGGTGATGAAAGGTATCAAGGTGAATCTTTGACTTGGTTGATGTCTCAATAGAGGTGGTAGACATGATGACTTGGTGGAGTAAGATGGTTAGGATGATGCAAGATTAGGAATATAAAAAAAAACAATGTGCGAGTGAGCACAACTTGACTTGATGATAAAATCGACCATTGTCGTCCTACAAGAATCCAAAAGAGTTAGTACGAAAGGAAAACATTTATACGAATGGATAAATTGTTCACATAAAATCATGAAATGAAAAGAAAGAACACGTAAAGAATCATATAAATGCAAATCATTTATAAGCATATAAGAAACTGATAATCCTAAGAGTTGAACAAGTGCTTGTGTGGGAAAAAGGAAATTTGAAATGATTATCTAAAGAGATAAAGTACCTACTGTTCCACGGTTCCACCGGTTCCCTCACTAGAAGGATCCGGCTAGCTTAAGTCTAGGGATCCGGCTAACAGACGAGGTGAAAAAGAGGTGATTGGGTTCTAGCAAGGTCTAGCACCTACATATCCTAATTTACTTAGTCTATTAAGTGTCTTACATGAACAAGGACTTAAATGATCAAGAGAAAATGATTGATGGTAGCTAATGATTTTTACAGCAAGCACACATGTATACACGTTAAGCAAAGCAAGGAGAGCATGTAGAGATCACATATAGGCAATCAAATGAGATCGAGCTCAAAAATAACACAAAGGTTTAGCAAACTTAACAAGCACTATTCAAGAAGCCTAAAACAAATTTACGGTCTAGATTAGTAAATCATTTACACTAACAATGACATGCAAGGTATGTGTCTTGAAAGAAAAGATCACATGATGGTGTTCAATACAAAAGAGTTGTGAGATGCTAGTTTAGGACAATCTAGTTATTACGAATGATGATTAGCATACAATGAGCTTCGTCCATGAAGTCATGTAGCTCTTCTCGATCAAAGCAAGATAATCGCTTGATGAGGCAAGTGGTTGTGATTAACTAAAAGAAAAATTAATTTTACAACTTGTTTGATTAGTAATCCTAAGACAATGCAAAGTATTTCCATTGTAAACTTACTTTAGCAAAACATAGGAGTAGAAATTTCTCAAGTGAGAGAATGAATATGAGACTATTACTAGCGGTGCTCAATTACAGCTAAACACGACCATTTTTACGGGTGATTCCACATACCCAACTTCTATCAAGGAAGCAATTCAACCGTTAGGTCAAATTGAGTTTCTAGTGCAATAAGTTCTCCAGTATTCATTCTCAAGTTAGGAAAATTTATATTCCTACAATGGCATATCGAAGAGTAACAATGATGATACTTTGCTTCATTTTTTATTAATGTTATACTTGAAACAACTAAGGTGATGAAGGTGTCATGTTAAAAACAAATTTAAAAGTTGTCCATATGGTGAACAAAAAAAATGGTTGGATGAGCTAGTTCAACATATGTTGTTGGAAAGCTCGAGTTTAGACTTTCGGATATGAACAATTATATTTGCGTTACAAAATAATTTACTTGAGTATATCAGATGAAATAATCAAGTTGTCAATCCTACTATGAAGCTTGGAAAGCGATCATGAAAAGGAAAACGGGAGAGTACATCATCAACACAAGTGTAGGTTATGATCCGATGTACATTCTTGTTGTTCTTAGAAAACGATACAAGAAAACAAGAAATCATATAAGCACATAAAACATTTATGTTGCACATATGACAAACTCAATCAAAAATCCATTTGGTGTATTACATGTTTTAAAAAAATTTCAACTTATATGACTTATCTAAGTATTTAACCTAACATTTTCGACACAACTAGATGTTATCCCAAACACTCCTTCAAATAGCACATTGATTAGTAGAATATTACTAAATCGACAAACAAGAGAATGAATAGCAAGGTAAGGAAACCACATATGTTATTCAATCAAACAAGCACAAAAGCTATTTGAGATAAACAAATAATCAAGTAATGCAAGGAAGACAATTTATCATATAGCATAGCATACGAAAGTTGTTTTCATCGCTTTGTGTTAAATATAAACATGTATACCAAGCTTGATTAGTTTCTTTTATATTTATAAATATGATCAAAACCTTAATTTCAAAAGAGGACACATTGTTATTCAAAAACGAAAACATCCGTCTCCAATTAGATCAAAAGTTTGTGCAAACGTTATGACCAAAAAATGACTTTCTATTATAAATAAATGATTTTATAAATTTTTGTTTTGAATCAGTTTATGAAATCATTTTTAAATGAAAGTAGACTCAAATACCTTTAAACTGATATGTGGCACGACTTCTAACGACTTACGGTTAATTAGTTATGAATTTTTGAAATTCATACAAAAACTGTCTTCTGTACCATGGATCCCACGGATCCCTTGCTTGAGGGATCCGTCCAGTGTAAACCGAGGGATCCGCGGATCTGACACAGAAATATAAAAATGTATGTTTTGACCCAACGAAAAGGTTTAACCTTTGTAAATTTTTTAGTGAAGTTATATTACCCATTTTTACCTTTATTCAAGCTTGATTAACAAGATATCTAACAACAAAACTTCAAAGAAAAAAATCAACAAAACACTTTTCATATGATGCTTGACTTCAACAAAAATTTGATATAAGGACCTTACTCGTTTTGAAAACCATTTGTTTTAAAAACTAGAGCCAACCCGCCGATACCAATTGTGAAAACGTGGGGGGTGAATACGCCTGCTTCAAACTTAAAACTTTTGTATCAAATATAGTATAAACCGTTGCATTTGCTAATCTCGACGCGAGGATGCATTTAACGCATTACGGCATGTAAGGCCAACCCCTTAATATCACATAAGATTCCGCAAGATTAATGGTTCATTATAAATCAAGTTTCACCATTATTAGTCCGGTTGCTTTTTCTTGATCAAGCGTGTCATAATATGAAAAGTGTTAAATATAGTTTATGACTATATGAAAGACCAAGTATGTATCACAAACATAGACATCAACCACATAGAAAATAAACAATGTAATGCAAGAATAAAAGTAAAGCGGTAAGTAAAAGGATAGACAAACCAACATGAGGATTTATAGTGGTTCGCCACAAGGACACCTTCCTTGCCTACTCCACCCCCGAGTTACCTACTCGAGTTCGTAAACACTACACGACACCAACTCCTTATGGCGGAGAAGCCTTCACAACGTCGCCTACTCTTTTTCCGGTACTAGGCTAACCACCGGGTTCTTTCACCAAGGTGAACCACACCTACCACAACGTCGACTACCCTTTATCCGGTACTAGGCTAAGTACCGAGTTCCATTACAATGGAGGAACTACTACCCAACACTACACAACACCTAACCCCAAAGGAGATCTACTCCTTATAACAACGTCAACAAGGATATCAATATCCTTTGACCCAATAGTAATCTATCTTGTACATCGAATCACACCATATCGAATTTACACCTTAGGCACCTTCCACTAATGCCCTTGACTCGATCTCTAGGCACCCTTCACTAATGCCTTATGACTTGACTTCTAGGCACCCGTTATGTTTTGTGGCCCAACATAACAAACCTTGTGTTTTATGGCACGAACACATAAACCATCTAGTCTAGTAATAGATGTACGACACATCTATGATACCCGTTATGTTTTGTGGCCCAACATAACAAACCTTGTGTTTTATGGCACAAACACATAAACCATCTAGTCTAGTCATAGATACAAGAATATGATAATAGACAATATCCAAGACAATGTGTCTAATGAATATGAAGTCCTAAACTAAACATCAAGAACACAAAGCATGATGTAGTTAGTCTTCTATGAATGAAGATGACAAGTTTCCCAAGCTTGTTGTAGAAGATCTTCATGTGCTTGTATGCTTGTGATGGGTGATCACTTCAGTAGGTAATGGTGCAAGATCTCTAGGCTTGCATTGGAGGATCACTTCGGGAGTATGCTTACAACAAATGAAAGTTAGAAGCATTATGATCATATGTGATGAGGGTGGATTACATGTTTCCTAATGATCTAAATATGCTAGAGATGGTGGAGAGAAACTATGTGTGAAGGTGTGAAGAAATGGTAAGAAGTGGCTTGCTATTTATAGGCAAAAGGCCAAAACCATGTTACGCCCAAGGATCCCTCACCGAGGATCCGCCCTTGTAATTCCAAGGGATCCGTGGGACACTTGAGGATCCGCACGCTCCTCTTTACCCCATGGTTTATGAGTTAAAACTATGGGCTGAGTCATGGATTTTGAGTGCCCACCAAGGTACAATGTATCTAGACATTGGGTATGGGTCTTGGGTCATGGGTCATGGGTTTTACCCAACACATTTACTTATGTTTATGTATTTTATAAAATGTAAGTAACCAAAATTACTTAAGTGTTTTATAAATTATTTAACTAAACATGTTTAATGGTTTGTTAGGGTTTGATCATAACGCAACATAACAAACATGTACGAACAAGTGCGTGTTGTAGCATACAAGGACTTGAGTCGTCGAGAGGTGTTGAGAGTATGTTGAGACGAAATATAATTACAAGTAACTTATACATTTTACGTTATGTATTACAAGTTACATGTTTGTCCTCAACAAAACAAATGAGAATGTATAGATTAAATATCGTAATATTTGCACTAACACCAACCCAATTTGAACTTTGATCAACCCCTAACCATTTCCATAGCCATTTGATCACCCAATTGACTTTTGTTGACCCGGATACAAAATGAGTTGAAACTTTACTTTAAGCTTATGAAAAGCTATAAAAGCTTATCTAAGCTTATATAAACTTAAAAATAAGCTATATGAAGCTTGAAGTTATGAGATGGAAACTAAAATTTTCAACAGCTAACATATAAAGATGAAATGATATGAAACTTGAATTAATGTTTAAAACTTGCTCAAACCGACAATATAACTTGAGTTTAATACTTGTGAACAAAAGATTACGATTTGAAATTAAACTACTACATTAAAGATAAAAACGACATAGGAAAATTTAAAACTAATAATCTACTACTTTATTTGCTCCTTCCTCTGCTATTTATATTCCAAAGCTACTCTCTCTCTTCGAATCTTTCCCACCATTCTAAGCCATCGATGGCTTGAAATCATCTCAACCGCTTAAATGGGATTTTGGCGCCAATTTTGGTGTTGACAATGGGATTGAGTGGGGGGGGAAGACATTTAATGCATTTGATGTTAGTTGGAGTGGGGAACAGTTTGAGTGATTGGTGAGGAGGGGATGGGAGATGGCTAGTTTGCGAGGAAGCAGAGGGATGAAGACTTTGGCGCCAAGTTGATGTTCGATCGCTATTGACCCAAGCAAGATATTATAGGGGTTCACAATTTAGTTTTGACAGGGTCCAAGGATAGTGCAAGGTCCAAAATGGTTTAAAGAGTTAATATCGAGGACCTCGTGTAAATTTTAAACTTGAGGGCCTAAGTCGCTAATTTCAAAAGTTTCTTCCAGGACTAAAATTGACACTCTTAAAAAGTGTAAGGACCAAAGTTTCCATTTTCACATTTTCCAAGGGCCATTTCGCCAATTTTCAAACTTGGAGAACCATTTATGTAATTTTCTCAAACTTTTACATTTTTCACCAAAGGACTAAATTTGACAAATTATGATTTAAAAGGACCTTGGTGATTTTACTTTGAAATTATGAGCTCGTGGACTGCTTTTGACAACTTTTGAAACTTGGGGACTGAAACCGCAATTTTGCAAATTTGATATGTTTTCATCCGATTTTGATATTTTTGCATTTAAAACTCATAAAACACCGATTTGTGATATTTTGATCATTTTGATGTGTTTCAGTGTTTTCGATGAATTTGTAGTTTATTTTGTACAAAATGATGAGTATTTAGACACTCATCAATCCCCATATCGAGATATTGCTAGTCCCTAGCAATGATTTGAGAAAACATAATGGATTTTAATCTCTTTACCAAAAGCCATTACTTACGAGTAGCCAAATGTTTTAGTTCAAGTAAGAACCATGGTACAATTATATGATAAAATTACGCAAAATGAGTAAGTGTAAAACACTTACTCCAAAAATTTTTGGCCAAAACGGGAATTGGGTATAATTATATGATAAAATTGTGAGAATTCCCCACACTTAGAAATGAATATTGCCTCAATATTCAAAGTACCGCGGTTATGCCGAAACCGAGAACGTAAAAGGAAATACTACGCCATTATTTAGAAAGTTTTTTTTTTTTTTTTTTTTTTTTTAACATGGCAACCCCCACACTAGGGTGGTAGAAAGAGGTGAGAAGACAAAATATGGGTGAAACCCATATTGCATGCTCTCGTTTTTGATTACCGAGTCGCTAGCTTGACTCGACCCGTATTCATTTGTTCATGGGGAAAGTAACGTGGAAAACCAATCTCGATCGGACTTTCGCTCACAATGTTAATGAACATATGAACATCGAAAGTTCCACACCGACGAGATATAACCGCGGTATCTGTTAATGGTAGAAACTAGAAGGGATGATATCGGGTCAAAGATGGTGTCCTCATTCCCGAAGAGAAAAGGAAAAGAGCAACCACACCATCTGTGAAGAATGGAATAAAGACGCACATGAGAATGCATGTCCATTCTCAGAGAGAAGCAAATCACCGCTTTGACATTTTAAGCTTAAACTTGAAGCTTAGATGGTGATTTTCAAGAAGATGTCCGGGAGGAGGGTGGAAGCGGTTCTTCAATCAACAAACTTTCCGTAAAAGGATGTCTCCTCCCGATCAAGGTAGTGTTATCAATTCTGTTGGAATTGACTCATCACTAAGAAATGCATCGACTTCATTCCAAAGTTGTCATCTTCCTCATCGAGAGTGAGAGAAGGATGGAAGAGTCGGAATAAGACTAGAAGATGATGGATCATTTTGAGCAATTCATCAATGGAAGAATGTTTCCCATTGGATCACAAACATCATGATCCAACTCGGATGAAAGCAAGAGAGTTTGGTTTCATCCACGATTTAACAATCTCGATGCGACAAACCGATTCGGAGGCGGGACAAGTGGTGTGCTCTTGAGCTAGCAGCTTCCACCACTCCGGCGAAGTCTCCGATTCTAGATCATCATCATCATCAAGAACACTCTTGACATCCCCGCATGACTTTCAAACCATTTGCTTGAACCGTGGGTAATTTTAAAGCTTGAGCTCAAGACGCTTTTGGTGAACACTCTTAACCGTGAAATTTGAGAGTGTTGCATTGATTCTTTCAGATTTTGATCAATTGTGGCAACACTCTTTTGTATAGAGGTTTGGAGTCTTGGTTAATATTTAACGTGAGCTCTTCGTTGTCAACCCGTATGGTCAACTCTTCACAAACACATCAATCGAGCACGACTGCGTTTCAAGAAAGCTCTCCCAAGATAAGGGGAACTCTAGGATCCGCATCAAGTCTACTACAACAAAGTCGGCATGAAAGTGAAATTTTCCCACTTTCATCACGACATCCTCGGCTATCCCAAGTGGACGAGTTACTGTGCGATCCGCTAGCTCGAGTGTCATACGAGTGGATGAAAGTTCAGAAGAGACGCTTCCACCACCGAGAGAGGCATGAGGTTAATGCTAGCGCCAAGATCGCCAAGGCGGAGCATTGAAACATCCCCAAGAAATCACACGGATTAGAAACCTGACAGGGTCTTCAAGCTTTTCGGAAGCTTATTAAGAATGGCCACGAGCATTGCTCATTTAGAGGGTTTTAGCCATCTCGATAGCTTGTCTTTGTTGGTGAGTAAGCCTTTAAGCGTGGATGCAAATTTAGGCATTAGAACGAGAGCATCAACGGCTTATATCAAAGTGAAGCTCATTGAAGATTTGGAAAAATTTCCATTTGCTCTTTGTTTCGCTTTGAGCTTCTCATCATTCATTCTTGATGGGTAAGGAAGTCGAGTAGACTTTGAGCCGGATGGAAGTGTTTTCGCTCAAGATTTTCTTCGAACTTCGGTTCGGACTTGAAACTTGACTACCGGGTGGGACGTGTCAAGATGCCACTTCGGCTTGAATAATGCACCTTGTCCGTTGTCTCCTTGGTAACTTGACTAAATGCCACGGAGGAGGGGCATAGGAGTCGAAGGTCCATTGTCGCCTTACCACCACGAGTGGTGACGGCTTTCAACTCGGCATTGGGATTGGGAATAGTATTGCTTGGGAGTCCTCCGGAAGATGGTGAAGCTTTGTTCATATTCATGTTCATGAAACCGCTCATCATATTCTTCAACTCAATTGTCTGCCGAGACAGTGTTGTATCAATTTCCCTTTTAGCTCACCTCTCATGTTATTGATCCGAGTTTGCATTGAACGCATGTTTGACTCACCATTTTCATGAAGTCATTTGGCATGGGAGCTTGAGGAGGTTGTTGATAACTTTGATGATTAGGAGCTTGATAAGGTTGGTTGAAATTGTTCCGGTTTGATTGAAATTTGGAGAGTTATTGAAATTTTGTCCTTGATTCGAACAAAGCGATTTTGATTGCCATGGTTTTGCAATCGAGGAAAACCAGGTGGTGTCATACCGCTAGGTGCACGGTAGTGAGGATCACCGTGGTCGGTATTGATTGTGGTTTACCAAGCTACGGAGCTTGGTAAAGGAAGCATCGGTTGCTTGACAATCATAATACGCGTGGACCACTACAAGTTTCACACACCTTGTTTACGGCTTTGACGGGTTCGGGCTTATGAATTTCGCTTTTGATTTCCTTTACCTCTTTTATCATACAATGGATGATGTCCGTTAGAAGCGGTTAACGGAGCGGCTAACTCGGAAGAGTTACCGGATGAAGAAGCAGTGAGTGTTCGAACATTGACTTTGTTGCGAGAAATAGGAACTTTTGATTTTGCTCGCAAATCTCAATCACATCTTTAGGTTTACGATTCAAGATATTGCGCCGTGACTGCATTGGAATCTTGATCATTACCGCTTCAACCCATTGTAAAAGATATTGACTTGTTGAAGCTCCGTGAATTCATGATGGGGCATTTCCTGAGGAGATCTTTGAATCTCTCCCATGCCTCCAAAATTTTCATTGAAATTTTGACGAAATCCGAAATTTCATTTTTCGGATTAGTCGCCTTTGATGGAGGAAAGAAATAGTTGACAAACTTTTGAACAAGATCCTCCCAAGTTTCGATGGATCGAGGGGTTCTTTTCCACCAAATCCGGCCGTCCCCTCAAGAGAGAATGGAAAAGCATCAACTTGATGACTTTTTGAGGTACATCCTTGAAATTGATAGTTGAGGTTAACTTGTTAAACCAACGGATGTGTGCATCTGGTCTTCTCGATCGGACCGCGAATTGATTTAGAGACAAGTGTGATCAAATGTGTCTTCAATTCAAGTGATCGTAGTTGATAACCGTAAACGATGGCATCTCCATAACCCTCGGTGGGTGCACGGAGCATTTCCGCCATAGTACGTTAAATCGCCATGGTGTTGCTTGAAATAGTACGAATCTCGGTTCGACTATTTGGGCAAAGACGCTCACGAGAACGTCTTCTTGAATTTCGCTAGATCACGCAGGACTCAATGATCTAGAAGAACGAAAGATGCACTAGAGTTAACTCTAAGGACTCTCGAGTTAAGAAGAGAATTATGAAATTGAGGAAAGAAGATTATTTTTGATTTTATGGTGATACATATATGTAGAAACAAAAGAAAATATTTTTGTGTTTTATATGTTTTGAGATGTTTTGGGTTTTGAAAATTTTATAAGAAAAATATGGATATAGATATAGAGATGGATGGTATGGACAAAGAGTGAGGCTCAAACAACTAATACGCTAGGCGATAGATAATTAGCACAACCCGGCACGGCGCCAAAATTTGATCTGCCTTAAACCGCCAAGTCTAATCATCGCAACCGGTCACTTGTGAATGACCAGCCGTAATGCACTTAAAACAGTTCGGACACAAATGCAATGAAGATCCGGGGAGTATAGTGTTTCCCCGGGTCGTTATGTCCCAGCGAGCTATGCAATGGATTATCAAACGTATAGTGATCGGGAGATTTGAACGGAAAAGGATTTGAATGTGATATTAACTACGGAAAAAGCCAACAAATTAAAACGGCTTAAATGCAAATTAAAGGAAATTAAAAAGATAAAACCTATTAAATAAACGCTATCACTATATTTAAAGTGATGAACGTTTAAAACCTAAAACGTACGTTTAAATACAAATAACGTAAACGTACAAAATAAAAAGTGAAATCTAAGAAATAAAAGTCCTAAAAATATGAAAAATACATTTTTACAATCCTAATGATATAAGAAAATTTTTAGAAAAAGAAAATTATTTTTATAACTATTTATCTAATTATTATTAATTAAAAACTAATTTTAACTATTAAATATTAATCTAAAATACAAGAAATTAGGAAATAAAGCTAGAAAAATAAATTTATTAAATGGAAAAGTCTAAAATATCAAACTAGAATTTTCAAAACTATTTTTGTATTTTTCTGAATATTTTTCTATTTTTTATGAATTTTAAACTATTAAAAACTAATTAAATTGCTAAAAATTATAAAATAAACTATGAAAAATATGGAAAATTACTTTTTTGGCTTTTTATATTTATCTAAACTTAATAAAAATGAAAAATTATTTTTTTGAACCTTTTCTTAGTTTTTTGTATTAAAAGCTATTTAAAAATGATTAAAAACTAATTTAAATTGAGAAAAATAGCAAAACAACTTAGAAAAATCTGAAAATTTCAGGAAAAGTCTAAAATGATATAAGGAAACTAGGAAAATTGGAAAAACAGGCACTTATGAGGAGAAATTTGAAACTGCTAAATCAAGTGCTTATAAATAAGCACTTGAATAAGCTAAAAGAAGATTAACAAGTACCAGCTGATTACAGATGTTCTATACTACTAAAAATGACCAATTGCAACTAAAATCAACAAGCTTCAATCACTGAATAACAAACTACAAGGATTTGATGTCTATGAAATTTAAGTTCAACAACAGTTTCTGAGTGCTACTTTAAGCTTATGCAGAAGCTTCAAAATAAGCTCAATGTGAAAATTACCACTTGTAACTTAGAAAAGACCTGGTTGAGATCAAATGTACCAAAAATCAGATTATGAAAAGCTCTAATAAGCCCTGTGCAAGTTGCACAAGACCTGAGAAATCTTAGTACAAACTGAACTCAGTGGTGCAGGGCACTTTGGGTCTAAAAGGAGAGCTTGTTTGAAGCTTAAAAAAATTTCTAAAATTCAACTAAAATGGTGATAAGTAACCAGACCAGATGGAGTTTTTAGAGTACCAAAATTCACTGAAAATGGCTAAAAACTGAAGCCATGAAAATTCCTTCTATCTGAGCCCAAAACAGGATTTAACACTTTTGACTTTTGAAGAAATTGAGAATTTTGACTTAAGTGAACTTTAAATCCAATTTTTGTGACTGAGATTAATGTTATATGATAAACTAAAGCTACCGCAAGCAATGTTATGGTTTCTAAACACAAATCAAGGATTTGCCAATCCTTGATCTCAACAGTTAACGGTGAAGATGATTTGAGTGATGTTTTGACTTTAATGATGTTGCAGACCCAAACTAAGGTCCAAATGAGTTCAAGAGAACTAAACAAGCATGAAGCAATAAAAACCAACACTGCCTAAGCCTAAAAAACAGATAGATTGACAGATCCAAACACCCCTATATAACCTGATTTGCAACTAAAACAGATTTAAACCATGATTAAACTTATTTTTATGATCAAACCAACTTATTATCACTGAATTACTACTATAAGAACAGGTTTAAACAGATTTAAACTTCAAATACAGATTATGCATGAAACCTTAAATTTGACTTACAAATAGTCCAAACCACAATGGCTAGCAAAATGAGAACCATGGACCACTACCCTAATACAAACCAACCCATAGCTTCCATTTCAACCCAATTTGAACTGCTGCATCAACCCCTAACCATTTCCATAGCCATTTGATCACCCAGTTGACTTTTGTTGACCCGGATACAAAATGAGTTGAAACTTTACTTTAAGCTTATGAAAAGCTATAAAAAGCTTATCTAAGCTTATATAAACTTAAAAATAAGCTATATGAAGCTTGAAGTTATGAGATGGAAACTAAAATTTTCAACAGTTAACATATAAAGATGAAATGATATGAAACTTGGAATTAATGTTTAAAACTTGCTCAAACTGACAATATAACTTGAGTTTAATACTTGTGAACAAAAGATTACAGATTTGAAATTAAACTACTACATTAAAGATAAAAACGACATAGGAAAATTTAAAACTAATAATCTACTACTTTATTTGCTCCCTTCCTCTGTCATTTATATTCCAAAGCTACTCTCTCTCTCTCTTCTGAATCTTTCCCACCATTCTAAGCCATTGGATGGCTTGAAATCATCTCAACCGTTTAAATGGGATTTTGGCGCCAATTTTGGTGTTGACAATTGGGATTGAGTAAGGGGGAAGACATTGTAATGATTTGGATGTTAGTTGGAGGTGGGACAGGTTTGAGTGATTGGTGAGGAGGGATGGGAGATGGCTAGTTTTGCGTTATGATTTAAAAGGACTCAACAAAACAAATGAGAATGTATAGATTAAATATCGTAATATTTGCACTAACAATTTCTTGTTGCCATTTTTTGCTTAGATAAATTTCTTTGCGTTCATTTTTTTCTCGGTTAAACATTTTTGTATGTTTTTATCAACTCTTGCAAATGTAAATTTTTTTTGCTCCTAATAACCCAACTTTCTGCCACTGCCACTGCCTATAATCTTAACATGAACATAAATTCAATACTTCTAAGTCTAGTGTTTGGAATAGCTAAGAACATAAGGGGGTGTTTTGCTAGTCATTCAACACTAACCA
Organism: Chrysanthemum lavandulifolium; assembly: GCA_022545495.1. Taxonomy (NCBI): domain Eukaryota; kingdom Viridiplantae; phylum Streptophyta; class Magnoliopsida; order Asterales; family Asteraceae; genus Chrysanthemum; species Chrysanthemum lavandulifolium. The sequence goes on along the minus strand of CM040243.1, from coordinate 107,289,723 downwards.
AAATTTAATTTTTCATGAAACTAACACCATTTTTTGTTGTAAAATACTACCAATAACTTGCCCATGATTTTCCTATAACAATAATTCCATTCTCATTGATTTCATGATTATTTCAAAATCAAAATTTTCATGATTAACATAACTTTTATCCATAGAATCATCATAATCCTTTTATAACATCAAACACGGCAACTAATCAAAAAACCCAAAATGGGTTTATGTTAAAACATGAATTATGGGTTCCTAGGGAATATACCTTGAAGTAACTTTAAATGAAACAATATATTTAGCCCCTCCAATCCTCTTAACTCAAATTCTAAGGTTTTAATTACCTTGATTCTTGTTAAGATTATGAGAAGTGATAAGAACTCTTAATCTCTACTCCACCTCACTAAAAAATTGCCAAATGAGGAGGGAATGACTTCACTAAAAATTTATCTAGTAAGAAAATAGGGTAAACTTAACTTTTTATCTAACTTTCATATCTTGGCAAGGTTAGTCCTCGTTATTCAATCTATTGCATGGAAGGACCTATTCCTATTAATTTATTTTCGTGCAAGGTCCTTCTAACTAACGATTCTTTATAGACTATGACATATAATTATTCTTAAGCTATATAATATATATATGAAATTATCACTGTAAAATTTGGGGTGTTACACAATTACACTAAAGTTAATGTAATTGATTAGGTGAGTCAGTGGTGAGAGTACACGAACCCACTACTTAAGTGCAGGTACGCTACAGGTAAAGGGTGAGTTTTGGTCAAAGGTGAGCTTTCACGGGTGGTTTTTGGCATGTCGTTTGTATGTTTAGTGATGACCTAGCTGTAGGGTTCTAAAGTTACCTGCATGGCCAACAAAACATGCACAACAGAATAAAACACATAAAAGGCCATGCGACCAGACAAACACTAACTAGCAAGATCATAACCCAATCATTGATATAACCTAACGCTAAACACGTAAGAAGGGTTTTTATAGAATACTTACTTGTTACCCTTTAATATGCAAGCTTTTGAATCAGTTTGATGCGCGAGTTCGCCTTCTTTATGCACGATCGACAACATTAGGGTTTTCGAGGGAAAACCTCACTTCGGGTTGCGTCACGTATCCACTGAGACTGCACAAGTAGAACCAAGTCTTGAACCTATGCAAGTTAGGCGAGTTACGAATATCGAGTAAACCCTAAATCGACTTCGGGTCGATTTAGTGATGAACGATCAAGGATATAACCTTTTGATCGGTCGAACGTGGGAGTGGAGATAGGAGAGAAGAGTTTTAGAGATTATGTGTAATTTATGAAGATCTCTCAAGGTCCCTTTGTATTTATAGGGAACTTAGGAAGTATCTAGAATACTTGTAGTACAAGTATTCTAGTTTGTTTAGTAAATAAACAACCCTCCTCCTTGTGAGATGGTCGAACGAGCACCAAACAACCCTAAGGGGTTGTTTGTTTTGCTTTTTGTCATTAATTACCCTTAATATTTATCTGTTAGTAAATATTAAGTTTAGGGTAATAATTGTTTAACGTTTTAATGAAAATAACACCTTATTTTCATTTTCTCATTTACTCCATCTCATTTGTAAAGTAGTTTCTTATTTTTGCTTGCTTGTTCTATTTAGTGTGCATCGGTGTGATCCTTCGGCATTTCTGTGAAGGCAAGTTGTGAAAGCTTGTTATGTGATTCGCATACAAAAATCCTTTCAGACTCTCACTTGTGCAAACACAACATCGCATGACTTCTTTCACTGTACCAAGAGGTTGCGAGCAAGACACTGTAGCACCTCACTCACAAAAACATATTCAATACTGATGCAGGATTTTCGACCAGGATTTAAATTTATAATGTCTCGTCTACCTGAGGTCTACCTATTGCACTAACGATCAGTGAACCCGGTCGTGCGTAGCATAGAAGGTGGTAAAGCCGAGGTCATTCCCAAGAGCTATATAGATTTGGATCCTAATTAAGTCTAGTGTCACGATTTTTTAAAAGATTAATGTTGAAAGATTAATTATACTAAAGAGAAAGAAATAAAATGTCGAAATTAAATGAGGTTGTGAAAAATAGAGAGAAAGTGTGCTAACCTAATTATTCATCCTATCATGTTATGTCTATGTTTTCTAATCATTACTTCCTATTGCTTCAAGTGGGGGTTCAATTCGCTAGACTCCTTTGGTCAATTTGTCATAGCCTATTGGACATAGATTCCTACCCGAAATCAAAGGCTTACCCTTTGGGGTGATGGGGATCGCTAGCAACCTATGCTAAGTCATTAAGTACCCTACATGAAAGATTCGAAACAATGTGTGCCCGGGCACTAGCATCTTAGACACGCATCCCTAACTTCTTAAGTCCCTCCTTCCGTATGGTGATCCTTTGGTCAATTAGCACAAGAGGGATTGATAGTCCTTTCGTCAATTCTTATCAACCCTCTCTACCCACTCCCATAGGGTCCTTTGGTCAATTCTCCTAAGCAATCAAATACAACCGCAACTTAAAACTACCGAAGCTAGGGTAACTACCAACGAACTATGCATGCATACCTTAGAAAAAACAATAGAAGTGTGAAAATATAAACAACACAATCAAGGAATCATAACTAGGCTAGCACCAAAGGTGCTTAGCCGATCATATTAAAACACACAGTCAATTCAATGTTTAACATAATGAATGAAGACATTAATTAAAGTGTAATAAAATACAAATCACTAAAGCTTATCGATGATATGGAGTGATTTCTCCCTTGGAAATAGCTCTATATGCTGAGTATGATCTGCCTTTGGAACCTTCTTCATGTTCTCTGCCATTGTGATGTGAGTGAATGATGATAAATGCAGACTTTAGTGCTTGTATTTATAGGCCCGATCAGAGTTACGGCATAACCTAATAATATGGTTATGCTGTAACTTAAATATATTCAAATATCAAGTCTCAGTGTGATGATTACAGCGTAACCTTAAGAATAGTTACACCGTAATTTCGTAAGCTCCATCGTAAACTCAATAAATGACTATGCCGTAATCTTCAAAGATCCCATTAGAACTCTCGATGTGTTGGTTACGTCTTAACTCATGCTGGAGGTGACGGCGTAACTGTTGGAGGCGCGAAATTCCATATGACCTAGATGGTTATGGCGTAACTTGAGTTGATAGTTACGCCGTAACTGTTGTTGACTTGGTCTTCATAATTGTAATCCTAGCTACAACGTAATTGAGAGTGAGAGTTACACCGTAGCTTCTTTCATAAAAGCATACTAAGGTATAAATCATTAAGTATATTTCCAATACCGCGTCTCTTAGCTCCTATGCTCATACATTACCTGGAAACAAAATATAAAGGAATAAGAGTATAAATCCATATAAATAACATAAAATATGAGCATAATCAGGGAAATTGACGCTTAAAAATCAGAATTATTTGATGTTATCAAATATCCCCCACTTGAACTCTACTTGCCCTCAAGTAGAACTTATTAGAATAACTTCTAAAAAGATATCCCCCAAGTTATCTGGAAGATATGAGATTAAAAATTCCTTGTGCTAGAATAAATCAAAGCCAAATACCTCACGAAATAGGAACAAACACTCATACTCTCTCTCTCTAATCTAAGTGTCAATTTTGGGGTGATCACTCAATGCACATTCATAGCATGTATTCTATCATAAGCTTGGCGGTTACACAAATCTCCACTACTAGTGTTAAGGTCTAAACAATCTTGAAGGCAATATGGGTGAACACATTATGAGGTTAAGGGTGAAATGCCATTACTAATGTGCCACGACAAAGTGGAAAAAATCGATGATACATGACCAAATCCATAGCCAAGACACCAATGATTGCTCGCTTCATCACTTAGACACGCTTCATGACTAAAGGGTAGTATAAGATACGGGAAATAAATGGTGCAAAATGAAAAATAACAAACAAATGGTATTAACCTATAACCAAGTTGTCACCGCCCGCCGTCCATCCAGAGTTCAAGCTTTAAGATGACGAAACCGGATCATGATGTATCAAGTAAATGTGCCATTAGCGGACGTCGTGATGAGCACATTACCTGTTCTTCAAACTGTTGGTGTAATAACGTCACCAACTCAAATCTTCAAATGTGACCGAGGTGACTTCCTCGATGCTAATATCTAGTAAGCTTATAACATAGTGCTTAAAACATTGCACTTTTTATAACATAAACTAATAAATACTCCGTAATAATTTTATTTTTTATAACTGTTACAATAAAAAGATAAAACATCCTCCCACTTAAGATGAACATATGGAGAATATGGGGGGTCTTCAATGATCTTCAAATGTATGTCTTTGACGTAGGCGTAATTCCCGAACCTCTCTACTCAAACCTCAAACTTGGGCAAACACTGACTTCCCGACCATAAATTAAGACTACACGGTAGTAAGGTGAATAGATGTAACGAAACAAACATGATAATAGTATGAAATGAAAAGACTGGCTCGGAAGGGTGTATCTAGGGGTATCTTGCACTAAAGATGAGTGCAACAAAAGGGTTTAACACAAGGGTCGAATAGTCTAGGTGACTAATCGATAAACACACATATATAGGCTATTTGGGTGATAATCCTAAAATATTGCCTTCTCGAATTGATTATTCCATATATATCAAGCTAACTCGGCATGCCTCGTTTATGGTCTCGAAATGATGCAAAGGCCCAAGTTCTAAAGTTTACAAGCTACCGACACACTCATAATTTGGTGGATTTGGGTAAATAAGTGGAAATAGATAGGCTAAATCTCACCATGGAATTCAAGGGTTATAGTGTGCTCGGCTAAGGTCTAATCTAGTTAGGTTAAGAAAAACATGTCAAAATTTTAAAAAACGGCATACATTTTCAAAATAAACAAGAAAAACGAGGGCAAATAAGTTCAAGTAATAATTCTACTCCCGTCCCCCCACTTGAGATGTACAAAGTCCCTTTTGTACTAAACATGAAATAAAGGTGAAGAGAAAGTAGAATTAGAGAGAGAACTTTCCTGGAATTTTCTCCAAAAATGAAAGAAGGCCCATGTTGAATAATCGTGCCTTCGTTAAGTATCCATGAGCAAACTTCAATCCCTAAAATCACAAACTATCGACAAGCATAATTCTGAAAATAAAAAGGAAAAAACAAAAAACAAATAAAACCTAACTCACTTTCATAGGAATCATGGTTGCATTTAGCGTATACAACAAACCTTTTAAACCACTTGGTGTCCCAAGTGGACGAGTGAAGTCTCGTGAGGGCTTACAGCGAACATACCCACATTTAGAACTAATACAAGGTTATTGTGCAAATATTAAAAATAAAATTTCAAGTTGCAGGATGAATTACGGCGTAACGTCATGAATGAGTTACGCCGTAATTGGTTTGAACCTAGAAATCTTTTATTCTGAAGACAGGTTACGGCGTAATAAAATAGGAGAGTTAAGCCGTAACTGATTGAAACCTGGAGTGAACTGGTACTGAAGAACGATTACGGCGTAACCTATAAGAATAGTTACGCCGTAATTGGCTTAACGGGATGAAATCCAAGTGACCCTAAACGCCATTCTTTCAACTCCATTTCCTGAAAAAAGGTTAGAAAAAATGCACAAAACCAAACTATACTAATAAAACAGAAAGGAAAGGGATATTTCGGGTTGTCTCCCAAAAGAACACTTTTGTTTATTAACGAGTTTTTAAGTTAGATTCAAAGCCACGGGGCTAGAAGTGGTTGTTGGTCATTTCGTGGATAAATCAATCTCCACGTTGAATCCATTTGATGAGCGTTTCGTCCCTCTTATATTCCTCACCAAGATTTAAGCAACCCGTGTAAAATTTCTTGATCTTTTGGTGCGGGTATTTAAACCCGTTGACTTTATCTTCATCACTTATATCAAGGAGTGTTCGAGCATGACTTAATTGCCTCTTGGTCCAGTTTTTAAAGTTTGGAATGGTTCTTGGCATTTTTAAAACCGTTTTGTCGTTTCCAATTCTTAACCAAACCACCCCCTCTTCGGCATTCCCATCTAATCCACATATTGCCTTGAAAGGCTTTCCAAGAATCACACCAGGAAGTCCATTTTTGAAGAATTTACTAGTGTCGTCTAACACCACAAAGTCGGCCAAGAAGGTGCCGAAAAAAACATGAATATTAGTTGCTATCCCGAGGAAGTTATTTCCCCTATACTCTAGCCCTTTCTTCATAACCTGGTTGTAACATTCCTTGGACATGACATTCATCGGAGTATTCATATCAACAAAAGGATGGAAATAGATGAACCTGATCTTGCAAGAAATTTGAAGATTATAGGGATTTTGATAATAAATTCGAATTCCCATTCCAAAGAACTTTGGTTGATCCGGTGGTGAAAAAGCTTTTCCATGATTATCATGCCATCATGTGAATGTCGCTAGAAAAATCATCATGACCAATGCCCAATCTCTCCTCATCCTCTTCATAGTCAACAAAAACATCAAAGTCTTCCTCTGAAGAAACATCATTACGTTTCAAAGGAGTTTTAGGAGCTTCATTCAAAAATTCTTCCAAAAGATCCCCTAAGTCGCCATTATCCTGAACATGATTTACCATACAAACCTTCTTTGGGATGGAAATAAGTTCGTTGGCCCTGAAAGTAATAATTTCCCCATTAGTTTCCAGTGTCATTTTTCAAGCGAAGACATCAAGCTTTGTATGAGCAGTTGTGAGCATGGTCCTTCCTAAAATAATTGGGATCCTGTTGTCTTCCGCAATATCCAATATAACAAAATCCACTGGGAAAAGAAACCTATTAATTTTTACTAAGACGTTTTCTACAATTCCCTTAGGCTTCTTCATGGATTTATCCGCCATCTCGATATCCATCTTGACCGGTTTTAAAATCCCAACACCTATACGCAAAAACATAGAGTGGGACATGATACTAATATTGGCCCCCAAAGCAGCTAAAGCATTGCAAACGTTGAGATTACCTATTAGGCACGAGAGAGTAAAACATCTTGGGTCTTTCTCCTTATGTGGTAATTCATTTCTTAATACGGCCGAACACCGAGCATTTAGTTTAACCGATGCTATTTCTTCAAGATCACTCTTCTTATCACTTAATTCCTGCATAATTCGAATTTCATTAGAGTTAATGGAATTAATCAAAGGTAAATTCACCGGAAGAGCCCCCAAGTCCTCAAGTAGGAGTTTTTCTTTGTTAAGCCTTTTCTTGACCCTCTCGGAGAAGGTGGTTGGCTCATATGAAACTTCCTCAATCGCTACTGAGTTGACAATTTCTTCATTAGCTTTCTTTTCATGTTTATGCAAATAATCAGTGATGGCCTTGGAGCACATGTCCACTTTCTTCTCTAAGCTTTTGATTCGGTCATCGTGAGTCTTAAGAAGGATATTGTGCTATCAACAAATTCCCTCAACATCTTTTCCTCCCTTTCTTCTCTCGTTTTGGATTCCTCAATATATTTAAGAACAACTTATTCCAAGTCAACTCTTACCTGCTAACTATGCTTTTTACCTCTTCCATTCTTCGAGCTTCTTCCTCTTTAACTTTCTCTTGTCTTCTTGTCTCTAATTTCAACCCATAATTTTCTTCCTTCTTGGTCATTATTTTCATGACCTTGTGTTTGAAATTGTCCTTAGGTCCATATCATGTTTCCACATGCCATTTGTGGCAGTGATCAGCCATCCGTTGTATAGATTCCCAAGATTTGTTAGGCGTCATTCCCGAAATAGGTCTTTGTGAATCAAGAATCTGACGGGTCTCGATATTTATTCCCCTATAAAAAATGTAGATAATCTGATGCTTATTAAGGTCACGTGTAGGACAACGATAGAGAAGCTCATTATATCTTTCCCACACCTGATATATTGTTTCTTCTCTTTCTTGAACGAACCTATAGATGTCCCCGAGAAGCCTAGCGATTTTCGAGGGTGGACAGAATTGTTGCACAAACTCTTTTCGGAGTCGATCCCATGTTCCCTTAAATACTCATAACAAACATAAACAAACATTCCTAAATAAAAACTAAAAAAAGTAGCCAAAGTACAATCAATTTCCAATCACAATTGCAAGCATAGCAACACTATGCACATCTAAGAAACAAATACTCCACACTGCCGTGGCATAAAAAAAACCTGAAAACACTGTGTGTTTGACGGTAAAGTGCAAGATGAGAGAAACTGTATGTGAGACAGTGATATGAGAGAGACAAACCGTATGTGTGAAATTGTGTGCTCAACGGTAGATATGAGCAATATTTAAAACGCACCAAAGAAACAATGTTTTAACACAACGTTATTTAAAAACATGAAAGGAAGTCGTTCCTAGCCAAGCAAATACTTAAAAAAAAAAAAAAAAACCCTTGAAACGGCGTCGTTTCCCACGGTAAATGTATAATAGAGTAATTACCTCTCACTATTTATCTCTTGATAAATATTAAGTTTCGGGTAAAAACCGTTTAACCCTTTAATGAAAATAACGTCGTATTTTCATTTCCTCATTTATTGCATTTTATTTTGTAAACTCGTTTCTTATTTACGCTTGTTTGTTCTGTTTAGTGTGTATCAGTATGACCCTTCAACATTTATATGAAGACAAGTTGTGAAAGCTTATTGTGTGGTTTGCACACATAAATTCTTTCGCTAGCAACGCTGGCACATCAAACTTTGTATGCGATCCGAACTCAGACTTTCATCATCGATAGTTATATACGAAAAACTGACATGTTACGCGACTTACTAGACCATTTTAATGCATAAGTAGCATGAATAAATACATTTTCGCATCGCAGAAAAAGATATTCTCAAAGACGCGCAAAAAAATCTTAGATAAATAGTGCATGTAACGAACGAACTCCATAGTGTACAAATATCAAAATTACACCTAACACTTGTTACTCAAACGGACATCAACGTACTAAAACATCCGGTTCTTCAAAACATCGAGACCGCAACTATGTCATAACAAAATATAAAAACAAGTGTTTTGATATTTACAGCTCTAAGGGCTATATTTATTAACAAAAACACGTAATAAAAAAAGTACATTTAGTTGGTTGAGAGTAGTTAATATAAGATACTATGCAATTATTATAAAAATGCAGGGGTGAAAACGAGTCGAGCCGAGCTCGAGCCTGCAAGAGCTCGAGCTCGACTCGTTTATATATAAAAAACTCGAGCTCGTTTCGAGCCTCACATTTTGAGCTCGAGCTCGGCTCTTGAAATTTTTCACAAGCTCGAGCTCGGCTCGTTAACACAAAGTTCGGCTCGTTAACACAAGGCTCGAGCTCGTTAACACGGTTATACGTATAGAAAATATATATACGTATATATTTCTAGGGCTCGTTTAGGCTCATGAGCCTAAACGAGCTTTATAGAGCTCGGGCTCGAGCTCGATTATTAAATGAGCCCAAACTTGGGCTCGAGCTCGCTTAGGCTTGACTGCTCGAGCTTTTACCGATCCGATCCAGAGCTTTTCACGAGCTGCCTACTGCTTCCACCCTATAAAAATGCATGTAATTTATGCATGCGAATTTATTAAATATATTCATATTAGCTAGGTTTATCATTTAAAAGAGTAAATTACATTGTTAGTCCTTGTGGTTTGCGTTGACCGCAGAGGTTTCGTCCTTTGACCAAAAAGTTGCACCGTCAGTCCTTAAGTGTGAAGCGTTATGCACGTTCGTCCTCCATCCATCTGGGCCCACCAATTCCACTAACGCCGCTTAACGGAGGTTTTAAAGGCGTATTTGGTCATTTCCCAAGTACATACAATTTATTAAATCCCATCTACCTTGTCACCATGACTCATCCCATCTTCCCCACCAACTCATTTCTTCCCCAATCTTTCATCTACACCATTATAGATCGATCATCATCTTCATAATAATAATCTTATCACCATTATTTTATCAAAAGTTTAAACAAGAATTAAATTTAATTTTATTCATTAGTATACACAATAACCCAAAATATAAAGTGGTGGTGGTTTTCTGGAAAGAAAAGGATCAAAACACCATCACCATAGTACAAAAACCATCTGAAAAGAAGAGATCAAAACACCCATTTTGCAAAACCCATCACCATAGTACAAAACCCACCATCACCCATCTTCATAAACACCAACAACAACCATCTTATACATCATAAAATCACCAGTAATCCTCCACACCCATTCCGGTCAACCACCTACATATTCAGTCCACCGCCACAGATCTCGTCTGCCACCACTCCAACCCCACAAATGTCGACGAGAAAAAACCCACACCATTTGTGTATTGATGTGGACTGAAAATACCCACTCCATGCCACAGATCTCTTTCACAACTTAAATTGCATGGGGTTTTGATTTTCCGTTCACGAGCTTGGTTTTTTTATTGATAAGTAGAAATTGGGTTAAAAACATTGTTTTGATTTAGTGTATTGATGTATCTGATGAAGTGAGAGTAAAGATTGGGTTATGTTTTCTTATGAACACCAAATATTTGATGAAATGCCTAAAACATATGAAAAGTCGTAGATGCCAAATTGGCTGTGAAAGATGTGTTTGCTTGAGCTAATCTAAAAGGTTGGTTCATTTCATGTACTGATGTAGGTGTACTTCATGCAATGGTTTTGTTTTTTTAGTACTTCGATAAATTTTAATTTGGTGAAGAAATTGGTTTGTATTAGTTTTATTTTTTTGTTCTTGATATGAAATGGGTTTGTATTAGTTTTCTTTTTCTTGATGTGAAATAGGTTTGTATTAGATTTTTTTTCTTGATGATGATAATGATTTTGGTAAAGAGATAGATTTTCAGATTTTTTTTTTTCTTAATTATGATAATGGATTACTGGGTTTTTCACAATTGATTTGGGGAAGAAGATGATTAAGTCGTGGGTTACTGGGTGCAAAAGATTTTAGTTTGGGGGATGAGTCATGACTGACAAGGTAGATGGGATTTAATAAATTGTATGTACTTAGGAAATGACCGAAATACCCCTTTAAAAATCTCCGTTAACTGACGTTAGTGGGAATTGGTGGGCCCAGATGGATGGAGGACGACGAGTGCATAACGTTTCACACTTAAGAACGAATCTGCAACTTTTTGGTCAAAGGACGAAACCTCATGCACAACGCAAACCACAAGGACGAATCTGTAATTTACTCTTTAAAAAAGAGACGTTGTTAGGACCCTTTATTTTACAAAGCGGACTCTCGCGGTTTTTTTTTTTTTTTTTTAAGCTATAAATCGAAAATCTTGAATAGAAAATATAAAATTTAATAAGTTAAACGTTTGAAAATACATAACATTAATCGACAAAAACATGTTTCTTGGGGAAAAAAAAAAAAAAAAGGAACGGGCAAACAATTTTTTGACTAAACCCACCTTATATCATATTTAAAAAGGTTTGTTTAACACGTGTCTTGCAAAGCGGGAGGTACTTGAAATCGGGTATCAATTCGGTTTCACAGTCGACCGGTTATCTCCTTTCTTCTCTTTTTTTTTTTTTTTTTTTTTTGGTCTTTTGTGAAAGGTAGTTTTAGGTAGGATCGGGTACCACTCCCTCCACTTAGTGTAGTGTTAGGATAGAATTGGGTAGTTTTGAGTTCGAGGGTTTTATTGGATAGAGGTGATGTGGCAATTCGGGTACTAGGGTACCACTCCCTCCCTCTAAGGGCACAAGTTAAGCACATTAAAAAGATAGCGGGACCTACAGAAAAAGACACAGAGATCCACATAAATTATACTTTTCTGTGAATCTATGTGTCTTTTTCTGTAAATCCGATGTTTTTTTTAGTGTGCTTAACTTGTGTCGTCAGAAAAATCCTTTAAAAAAAACGAAACAAAAAGTACCTTCTTGAAACTTTATAAACCATTAACCATGGTTAATAATTACCCTACTACCCCCACGATAACCACTATCTCCCAGCGGTTTATATATTGTGACCAAACCATAGAAACAAGTAAAACTCACACACACATCAAAAAACAAAAACAATACTAAAAAGAAACAACAAAAGAAAAATGGCCGGAGATACTAATAACCACCATGGCATGATGGTCCATGTACCACCATGGACCACTTTAATGGACGACCCGTTAACCGGACTGTCACCTTTCTCACCACACAGCCCTAATGCGGCGACCACTTTAGAAGACTACGCTTATTTCCTTCGCAACGACGCTGCTCTTCGTCGCTACCTTGAGGAAGATCTAGACAGTGAGAATGGTTGTACGGACTTTGATATCACATCTGAAACTTATGCATGTGATAGTTTCCGTATGTACGAGTTTAAGGTACGTAAATGTCAACGTGCTAGGTCACATGATTGGACTGATTGTCCGTACGCTCACCCGGGTGAGAAAGCCCGGAGGAGGGACCCGAGGAAGTATAACTACTCGGGGACTGCGTGTCCTGAGTTTCGAAAAGGTGGGTGTAAAAAAGGTGACAGTTGTGAGTATGCTCATGGTGTTTTTGAGTGTTGGCTGCATCCTTCCAGGTACAGGACCCAGCCATGTAAAGACGGAGTTGGGTGTCGCAGGCGTGTGTGTTTTTTCGCACACACGCCTGAGCAACTCCGTGTTTTGAGCCCGGGCAACGATAATGGCCCGGGATCAGGGCGTTCTTTTTCCTCTTTTTTTTCTTCGCCCTCGGAGACTTCTGGGGCGACAGATCAGGAGATTTTTGACTCGCCGCCGATGTCTCCGATGATGGACGGGTGTTTGAGTCGGTCAGTTGGGTCGGTGTCGGTTAATGAGATGGTGAGTTCATTAAGAAGGTTGCAGCTTAATAAAACACCTACAATGAGTACTTCATGGAGCATGCAAATGAGTCGGGTTGGTGCTGGGCTGGTTTCTTCTCCTCGGGCCGGTTCAGGGTCCGGGTTTTATAGCTTGCCGTCTACTCCAACCCGGCCCGTGACGCTTCCTGGTCTTGGGTTTTCTGAGATTTGGGAAGAGGGTGGTGTTGAGGAAGAGCCGGTTATGGAAAGGGTCGAGTCGGGTCGGGTTTTGAGGGCTAAGATGTTTGAGAAGCTGAGTAAGGAGAATCATGTGGATACGGCTGACCCGAATTCGGGTGATGGGTCGGGCTCGAACCCGGATGTTGGATGGATCTCGGAGCTTGTGAAATGAATGGTCGACATATGGATTGGTAACCTTCCACCAAGTGTTAAATTTCAATTATTATCTTGGTTATTTAATGGTATTTACTATTTACTTAGGGTAAAGTTAATTAGTTATTAATCATTACTAAGGTTTAAGGTGATGATGAAAGAAGATTTGAAGGCATTTTGTTCAGTCCCTTATTGTAAATAGTGGGTTATTCAGAAGTTGAAGTGAAGAAGTGTATTTTGTGGGGGGGTTACTCTGAAAGCAAAGAGGGAGGAAATGGGGTGGAATTATTTACTTTGTTATTGTTGGTAAAAAAAAATGATTTTTATATTATGGGGTGGTAAATGTAATTGTGGGGAGTGGTGTCCTCATCCTACTCATTGAACTAACCCATTATTGTTGAAATATTAATGTCTACTTTTTATTTTCGTTTTCATTTCAAAAGATAGGATTCACATCTTGCATGTGTTAAACATAACCTGAAAGCTTATGGGAAATGGATCTTTTGAAAAATAGAAAACCCATGGTGCTAATTTTCTACTTGTGACCGAAAATGTTTACTACATAACTTTGTGTTGGAAACTTTCAAACTGTTGGAAGTGAACTTTTTTTGTTTATAATAGTTGACGAGACTCTTTGGGTTCTGTCCGTATTTGGTTTCGAAAAAGCTTTTGTTGGTTAATTATGAAATGTACGATATCAATAGAGATGGTCAGCTATTGGCTTTATGGTAAGTTTCAGATGTATTAATTATGTACGAGGGTTTGTTCCGGAATGAAATAATTATAATGATTTTAAGCCGATGTATGTCGTGGTTTTGTTCTTCGTTTGATTCGACTATCTCTTGTTCAAGGTGAAGAATACCACAAGTGTTTTACGTTTTATTAAATCTAATATGATGGTTTTATAGAATTTGGTTACATCAAGTTCCTTGGATGGGGTGGGCCAAAAAATATACATTTTAATAACCACCAAAAAGTAAAAGAATTCGAACAGTTTACTTTGTAGATTTATGCCAAATGTAGGATTAGATTGTGTTTTGGATATATACGGTAAACTTGATAATGAGATATTTTGTAAGGTGTCATTTTGAGAAAATGATATATGCTATTATAAATTATCCTTTTGATGTGTCTACGCTAGCGAAAATATGCACCATGCACGTGTATGCGACTCTTCTTTTTAGGATGAACTTTTGTTTGGGCGTATTTTTAACAAAAATGCTTACTCACCGACATTTACCTAAATCCGTTACGTGTAAAAATTGAATAATGGGAAAATAAAGTGACATGGTGCTACGTGGGATGTGAAGTAAATGGTCTTGACCAGTCATCTTTTGTAGGTTACACACTTACGTGGTAAAGTAACCTCAGTTTCAATTTGGTAGCTAACATGCAATCTCGTTTCTTTTTTTATGTTAATGATCATTTAATCACAAGTTTGCCTTGGTGGTTTGATTAGTATGTCATCAAAGTGTATCCGATTTCGCCACATAACCACCAACCAGCCATCGGTCACTTAAGCTCTTGTTGATCGCAGATAGCAAGGGCTGAAGCTAGCACATTGGTATTTTACTCACAAGTACTTAATTGCAAACAATATGCAACGGCCAAAAAAGGTGACCAATGTATGGTTTTCGACCAGTACGAGCTGGTGGACTGGAGAGCGAAGGGCTATTGGTTTTTAGCCATGATGTCGTTTAGTACAGCCTCGTTTAGCAACCGTCTACATTGATGGACATGGTAATCAATGGAGCTCATCCTTTTGCAACTACTCCATTGGTTACTCATAAAATAATCCTGGCAATAAGTCAGACTTCTAACAAATAAAATTTGTTTAAACCTTGAATGTCACATAATTCTATATTGTGGAATTATGGGGTCTTGGGTTACCACGGGGCGATTATATTTTAATTTGTAGTGCAAGTCTTCGTTAGCCTTGCTCTGATGCGTCTAGTGCAAAAGGGTTATTTTATATAAAACTTAATATTTGGATTTGGGCTTAAATCAATACTAATACAAATACAAATCATAATTCAAATATAAGCTCATTAACAACCCGACAGTTGGAACGAGGACGTAACAAAATCAAACTTTCTCGAAACTCACAAAACTAAGTAGATGAAAGACTTAGTGCAGATGTCATCAAATTGATAAAGTGACGACACATTCAAAACACGTACATATCCAACAGTAATCAAATCACGAACAAAATAATGTCAATCTAAATATGCGATGGTTGAACGTGTATGCTTGGCACTCGAAACGTATCCATTGGCGTAAAACCTAATGGGCCACCGCAAGGGAACTCGCCAATACACAAGAGTCCAAGTCACGGAGCCCAACCCTTCGAGAAGTTTTAACTTCCGAGGATATGAACGCTCCGATGCTAAACGAAAACAGAATATCTCGTGGACCCTACCCGCATAACGGTTGCCCATTACATGCATGAGGGCAGACAACTGCACGTGGGCATGATCTCGAAGCCTATTCTCGAAGCTTTCCTATTGGATGCAAAGAATATGCTCCCTCTCGACCAATCCTATCGAGACATGTGGCAGGCCTAGATTTTTCCTAGTGTTTCCTTATAAATAGTCGACTCCTTCATCCATTTTAGGTATGTCGTTTACCCCCTTTCTACTTTCTCTCTCTAAAATCATCACGGATGACTTACTCTCACGCCGGAGTCGGTTCGCAGGGTCTAACCCTGCGATCCGTCTAACCCAAGCGTGTTATTTGTCTTATTGCAGACTCCAAGTAGCGTAGAAGTAGTTAGCTTGTGTCTCCTGCAAGCTCTGATCCAGAAGGTGCAAGTATTTGTACGATCACAGTAGTAACCAAATCACGAACAAATGAATGTCAATCTAAATATGTTGCGTGCGCTGATGCTGCAACTAATTAGAAGATAAATAAACTGCACTAACATTATCATAATAGAAAAACGTAGCAGAAAATACCGGCGTGTGAAACTCACGTAAAAGATTAAGCAACCAATAAGTTTCAGCAACAACATTGACAATACCACGATACTAAGCCTTGACACTATAACAAGAAAGTGCAACCTAACTCTTGGAGGACTAGGGGAAAATGTTATTGGCAACCAGCCAAAACAAAATCAAAATATGCAATCAAAGAAGATGTCGAAGCATAAAACAACTGTAACCCATAACCCATAGTGCCTCGAACATAGCTTAAAATGCACTCTAAAATTGAAAAGTGAGGCTCTCGTGGATCATGCATAAATAAACACTAGGTCGCTAATTTGATTCATTTAATGATTCATATTATTTGTTAACTGGTGATCTATGTGATCTAGTGATTATCCTGTTTCATCAGAGAATTTGTTTACGAAAAACAAGCGACATTTCCTTGATTTTTATTATAAGAATAGTTGCATTTACCTAAATTTTGCAAGACCAATGCTTCATTGGATTTTGTGGTAATATTTCCACATCATTATCACGGAAATATTGATCTGATTGTATCATTCAACAACTCACCGGAGGTTCTCAAGCATGATTTTGTGATACATGGTTTACACAGAATAAATACAACATTCGATCTTCAATAAAGTCTCTTTGCTCATGATTGCTACTAAGGCGCACTGCGTGTGCTTTATTACAAATTTATAACCTAACTTTATGTCACACCTCGCCGATGGCGGAAACGCGAGATGTAAGTGGAAAGGAACACAAGATAATAGAACATAAGATTTAAAGAAATATTACATCATTATAATACTAGTTTAATGACATTAAAATATAATATAAAGTTTCGTTCCCAAAAGATATTATAATCGGTGATGGACCAGAAAAATAGGATCTAAACAATTTACGATAGCAACAAAATGCGAAAGAAAAACTATAAACATAATGATAAATCGAAACTTAGATATGAAGGATTTATAACCTTTAAAGATTAAATGTTGTTTTTATAATGACATAAGATTTTGATTAGTTAAATAAAATGTAAAAAATATCAACTTTTTCTATAATTATGCATACTATATAGATCCGTCCTGATAATACATAATGATTAGTAGTGACATGTGAAACTTCATTATGCAAAGACCTGAAGAAAAGCTTACTAACGATCACAAATGCATGAGAAAATCAACTATGAAAATAGTTGGTGAGTCGCGTTTAGTATAATATGAAAACGTTTAAGAGAGTCAAAGGTTTCGGTCATCGAGAATAGTTCACAAAGCAAAGGCATTGTAAATCCACCCAGTTCCAAGTTCCGTCCATACAAAACTTGCAACATGTGTGTTCACAACTCATTGCACAAAATATAGTGTGTCAAGTAGTTAAGTATAAGTTACCATAATAGTTCACAATATTGCACCACGTATATAATAATGTATGTCAGACAAAGCCCCTAGAATAAATAATATGCGTCCCGTAACATAGTGGACGAGAGGTTGGCCGACCTCTAATAGCGCTATCCATACTACCTACTGATATGAGACTAACAATGCGAATGTACGAACAATACATCATACAACTATTATATACAATTAAGAACGCTCCGAACATGGGAGACTTTGCACGCTCCACCAATAAGGCGAGACTTTAGGTCAAGAACACTCCACCAAAACGGCGAGACTTTTAGGTCATAGCACGTACGGTTCAATGAGTTCAAACAAGTCATAAGTTCGTAATTAAGTTCAAGGGTTTGATTCAAGTTCAAAAGTTCAAGTCAAAAGAGTTCATAAAAGTAGTAATCAATTTAGTATGATTCATGCATTCCACCCAAAATATAGTAAAAAGGGTAAAAAGATGATTGTGAATACTCACCTGATGCAATAATTATGATGACAAAGTGGATACACAGAAATGAGGCGCAACTCTCTAACCGCGACCTATTATGAATGATATGCTCTAATATAAGTCATGAAATAATGTTATGCATGCAACTCATATGTTATCCATACCACTTGTGCATTTTGAAAACAAAGTTTATCGTTGAAAAAAAAATAAGTTTATAACGTCTTTTCAAGTTATAATTTACTTTACAAGTACTTACGTTGAAATGATATCCTACGATAATCATTTAGTGATTTATTATGAAATTATAGTTTTTTGTCGTAAAATAATACACTTGGACAATTCATGAAAATGACTAACTTTGAGTGATCATATTTTATTCGTTACAACTCCGTTTGACGAACGGTTGAACATTTTGGAAAATAGGCTAGCGAACTCACTTTTACTAGAAGACATCGTTTTCTCAAAACTATTCTATCGATATGAAAAACGACTCCAAACATAGTCACTTGCGACAACTATTTTGACTAATAGAAAATATGTATAAGTGTTTATACTTGTATAAAATAGTTACGATATCCATATTTAAAATGTGTATAACTTAGTCGTTATAAGTCCGTTTTCTACGTTTTATATATCCTTAGTTTCGTATTAAAGTATACTAATATATTTTTGATAAATCGACTCATTTAGATAATGTTTAAAACTCATTTTTGCCCCTAAAATAACTCTTGACAGCTTGCATATTTTTCAGAAAATTAGTTTTCGTCGTTAAACTTGAAAATATAGTAACTTCTTCGTTATAAATCCGTTTTAACCCGTTCAAGCGACCACGATTTCATTTTAAAGTATATTTTCTGGAAATATAACCCAAAATAATTCATGACCTGCTGAATTTTCCAGATTTTGCAAAAACGAACAGCAGCTATTTTATTATCGTCTAACTTGATTTTTCTAGCGTAATACTTGTTTCAATCACTTCAAATCAACACCAAATCTATTTCAAACCTACCACACACCTTCTTAGGGTGTCATGGGTTCCTAAACATCATCAACAATGATATGTTTCAAGGGATTATATCTCATAATAAGTACTAAAAACAATTAAAAGTGGTATGAATCACATAACACTTGCATGATTTCTTACTAGAATGATAAAAATAACTCATGAATGATCAAGAAAGATTAGTAAAGATCATGAAATGCTTACTAGATAACTGATGAGGTTTATGGAACTAGGTTCCTAATTACTCTTTGGTTTTTATTTCAAAACCCTAAATAGAAGTAATCTAGAGTTAATATTATCACTTGATCTTGAAAAAAATATATTATGATTCCTCCTTGATCTTGCCTTAGCCGAACTTCACAAAGGGGATGGGAGGGTTTCTTTTTTTTTTCACCTTATGGTATGTGCTTGTATGTGTAAAAGATGATAATATCTTGTATTATTACATGCTTAGTCATTATTATGTGTATGTGTCCATATTACTTGAAGATATTTCATAAAAAACATGGTGACTAAGGGTATATGGTCGGCAAGGGGGGGAGTAAATAGGTTGTGTATTTTTGTTGCCAAATGAAATTTAAGTTAAGTATAGAGTGTAATTTGTACATAAAATTAATTATTAAGTGTAACGTTAGCTAGAAATAAATTTTAACGGAACAACATAAAATATATTGAAGTCATAAAAATTATAAAATACATTTCTACATAGTATTGAGTGAATAAATAATTATCGAGTTGAATTCTGAAAACCGTCAGAAATATTTATATATAATAATTTATATACAAAATAAATTTAAAACATCGGGTAAACTAATAATATAATTTTTATAGTCTTAAAATGAGTATAAAAATATATTAGAATAATTTTTGGAAGTGTCGGATCAATTACTCACAATAAATGATTATGCGATAGCGTTTATTTAATAGGAAAATATACGTTAAATGAAATATGCAATGTATGAACTAATATGATGATGGTGTTACTGATAATATGTAGACTAATTCTAGTCTATATGAAGTGTCCTCAATGATGTTCCATGAATACGCAGTTAAACCCTTACGGTTACGCGAATTTGATACCCGTAAACCTAGTTTACGAAAAATGATTAATAGTGAATCATGAATAGTGATTTTTCTCCGGGAATGAATTATGTTTTGTGAATAGTAAAATTTTGAAATAACCTCTCAAAGTATCGACTCGACTTCAAAAACGATGAATAGTAACCAGTGAATAGTAAATTCCCGAGATGAATAGTAAATTTGAAAAATGACCGGAAATTGAGAATTGTGACATTCTTCCCCCGTCAGAGGAATCACGTCCTCGTGATTCAATTTTTGATACTATAGTCCGAACCGCAACAAGGGTTCTAAAAGTTCATGCTCGTGTATGGTCTAAATGATTATGTCAATGCTCATGTATATGGGTTCCTCATCCAAATAAGTACGTTCTCGTGATCAGATTTGGTGGGGTAAACTTACCCAATATCGAACGTAGCCCTCAAAAGACCTTTAGGTAGTCGATTCTAATTTAATCTCACAACTCATCAAACAAGAACTGTCATGAGATTCAACTAAATCGACTTGAGTAAACTTGACTCTTAGCTTGATTTTCGCAACTCATCAAACAAGAACTGTCACTAGATCAAGCTAGGAAACAAGTCTTTTGAATGAAGTCTTTTGAAAGATTCGCTCGATATTGGAATTGCTTACACAAATCAAATCAAATCAACAAAATAAATTACAACTAAGGTCGATATTGTTAGGTCTCAAATTAATCAATGTCGTGAACGTGGTAAAAAAATTGGAAGGAAGTTATGCACTCAAAATCATGTTGTACAAAAAGAAGATGGTTGTTCAAAAAAAGAAGGTGGTTGTTCTGGTGGACCTTCTATTACCAACGCCAGGTTTGGACGATTTCATCCTTGGTTGGGAGTTCTTTTCAACTTTGGACAGGTATTCCGAAGGTGATCTAGACTTCCACACTCGTAACATGCTTTTCTTTGTCCTTGGTTCCCAGTCCTGTTTGAGCAATTCCGCACGAAGTGGCCCGTATGTCCACATTTGTTACACTTTGGGCAGTCTCCTGAATGGTGATAGTAACATCGAGTACACATAGGATGTGGACCTGCGTATTTTCTGGGCCTTTGAGTTATTGCTCCGTAGTTCCCAACTACTCGTTGCCTCTAGTCCTGTTGATTTTAGTCATGGCTTCTTTGTTGATCTTCCTGCCTCTTTCGTCCACCGTCATTTCCTTTCGTTAGTTCACCCGACCTGATCACATCATTCGTCAAGCGGTACGCCATACCCACAGCAGCTTGCAGAGTGGTTGGGTTTGATGAGGTGACATCCCTCCTAATTTCCGGTATCAATCCCCAAATATATCGGTCGATCAACTTCTCCACAGTGGAAACCATGTGAGGAACCATTCTAGTTAACTCATGGAAACGGATCATGTACTTGTCGACTTCTACTCTTACCATCAAGTGGTTCCAAAATTCTGCTTCCAGTTTCTGCACTTCATCTTTTCTGCAGTACTCATCAGTTAGTAGCTTCTTGAATGCTTCCCAAGATATCGCATTTGCAGCCCCTCTTCCTCTGGTCTGTAGTTGGTTGTTCCACCAGGTCAATACTCGACCCTGTAGTAGACCAGCAGAGAACTTAACCTTGTTTCTGTGGAAAACTAGAAGGGGGGGGGGTGAATAGTTTTGCCGATTTTAAGTTAAGTTTCAAAAACTTTAGAGTCGTTAATATGTGAGATCTTATGGATGTAGAGAAAGTATAGATCTAATTATAAAGCAAGTAAATAAAGTAAAGCAAAGGGATAGAAATGACACAACCGATTTATAGTGGTTCGGCTACAAGGACACCTTCCTTGCCCTACTCTACTCCCCGAGTCACCTACTCGAGAGTTCAAGCACTATGTCAACAAACTCCTTCACTTGGCGGAGAAGCCTTCACAACGTTGCTTACACCTTTTCCCAGACAAAGCTAAATACCGAATCCGTAACACGGTGGACCAAACCAACACGACTATTACACAACAAATATGTGAAATATCAAATACAAGATCTTCGCCATGTAAATCTTGCGGAGTGACAAATCAATCAACGACCCTTGCTTGGATGACTTGTAGAATGCTCGTGATCTCGCCTTAGAAGGACCTATATGAGAATCACAATAGAAAGAAAGAAGAACAACTCTCTAGATCAAGTGATCTATATGTTAGAAGAGAATGAGAGTGTTTGAGAGATTTAGTAAGAAGAGGGTGAGTTAGAATGAAGAAATGGCTCTCATTTATAGGCAATTTACGCCATTGTTCCCGGATCCCACGGATCCCTCCCACTGGGATCCGTCTAGTGTAATCCTAGGGATCCGTGGGACGCTCCTCTTTGCCCATGGGTTTTTTGGTTATGGGTTATGGGTCATGGGTTATGGGTTGGTCCATGGTTTTTCCTTAGATTCAATGTATCTAATTATACATTGTATCCAGTGGCGGAACTTGGCCATTTATTTTGGAGGGGCCGAATTTATTTTGGGGGCCAAATCGGAGATTTATTTATAACCTCAACTAAATTACCCCTAAAACCTACAATATTTACATTTGGTGTCGTAAATTTGGGGGGGGACCTCCCACGCCTCATAAAGGTCCGCCTCGATTTATAGAAGATAAATCGACACGTCTCACGGATCCCATGGATCCTTCCTCGAGGATCCGTCCAGCATGAAGGCTGGGATCCGTGGGTCTGGTGATTCAGGCAGCACAAAATTTTCCTTTTGGAAACATTTTTGCCTAGTGTGTGCCTATATGCAAACTATTTGGAGTTGCGGTTATCTCGACCCCTAAGAAGAAAAAGAAAAATAAACTAGAAGTAGAAAAGCATCCTATTGAGATAACCCGAAAACACATATTTAGTACTTGAGTACGTAATTTAGTGTTATCAATGCTCCTAATTCATTGTTGCTTAAATGAATGTACTCGGAAATACATATTAGTTATGTATCTCCTTTAGCATTCATAAGACATGAGATGCAATGAAAACGGGTTTTTACTTTGTATTAATAATGATAAAGCGATTTGTCCTAGACGTGAGAAATTGCTTTTGTGAAATTGATACGGGAAGGAGTATCATTTTAGAAAGCATTTTGAAATACAAAACGTTTTATCCTTTTGTAAGAAGGATGTGTATGTAACTCGTACTTATTTTGAAAGAAAATAAGAAAATTATAAGTGAAAAACTTATCTTGGGTTTTGAAAATTCCCGTATTGTTTGTGATTTGTGTGTGAAATAGAGATCCTAGACTCAGAAAGAAGAAGGCTAGTGTTTACATACCTTGTAGAGTCAAAAAGTAAGTTACGACGTTTGTTCCATGAGACCAAGACCAAGACAAGTAGGTTGAATTGTTCTCGCTCAACGGTTTGGTGAGGACGTCGGCTATGTTGTCTTCGGATGCTACCTTCTCAATAGAGATGTTCCCTTTGAACATTGTCTCTTAAGAAGTGATGACGAATCTCTATATGCTTTGTGCGAGAATGTAATACCGGATTCTTGCTTAGATATATGGCACCCTTGTTGTCACATAGAATGGCTATGTCACTAAGATGAATGTCGAGTCGACTAACGCTTGTTTCATCCATAGTGCTTGTTGGCATGCTTTGCCGCGGAGACGATTCGGCTTCGGTTGTGGATATTGCTAGTGCCGCTTGTTTCTTAGAAAACCAAGATGTTAAACAACATCCCATGAAAGTACATACCCCACTTGTACTTTTTCTATCAACGTAATCACCGCATGGTCGAATCGCATATACAATTATTTCTACTCCGTGCCTTAGGATACCATAATCCTAATTGTGTTGTACCCTTAATATATCTAAAGATTCTTTTTACGGCTTCTAGGTGTGATGTTTTAGGGTCTTCTTGAAACCTGGCACATAAGCAAACACTAAACATGATATCCGGCCTACTTACCGTGAGGTAGAGAAGACTACCTATCATGCCACGATATTTAGTATTATCGACGGATTCGCCGTCTTCATCTTTTGTGAGTTTGGTGTCGGATGACATTGGGTTCCTAATTGGTTTCGACTCTTCTAGACCGAATTTCTTTAACATCTCCTTTATGTACTTAGATTGATTGAAGAAGATACCATCTTCTACTTGTTTAATTTGTAGACCAAGAAAGAAACTAAGTTCTCCCATCATACTCATCTTGAACTCGTCATGCATGATTTTAGAGAAATAATCACACATGTCTTGACAAGTGGATCCGAATATAATATCATCTACATATATTTGTACTATGATTATGTGTGACTCTCTTTTCTTAGTAAAAAGTGTGTTGTTAACTAACACCATGGTATAGTTGTGTGTTAATACAAATAAGCCGTAAAAACGTTTATTTATATTTTACGATCGTCTAATGTTTTGTCGATAACAAACGTAAAATCATTTTAACGAAACAAATAAAATATATAAATGGTTTGAACTAATAGTTTCTAACATATTCACATTTTCACATAAAACACTAAAACAAGTATAAGTGATTTTATGATTTAATATTACATATGTACAACAACTAGTGTTTACATATTTGGGTAAAATATACACATAACTAGTATGTAGTATATTGGGTAATATAAATGGGTAGAAACTTAAGTATCATAACCCATTGGGCAAATACATTGAATGTAGTTGGGTACAACCCGAAGCCCATGACCCATTGAGCTTGACCCATAACCCATTGCCTGACATCATGCTTATATCATATATGGATAATATCCATAACCCATGGTATTGACCCATACCCAATGTCTAGATACATTGAACCCTTGGTGAGCACTCAAGAGAATGTCTAGATACATTGAACCCTTGGTGAGCACTCAAGAGATACATTGTATCTAGCCAAAGATCCATGGATCAACCCATGACCCATGACCCATAACCAAAATACCCATGGGTAAGGGGCGTCCGGATCCCTAGCTTTACGCTAGCCGATCCTCAGGGAGGGATGCATGGGATCCGGGGAACGAGAAATTTACTCTATAAATAGAGAGCCATTTCTTCCTTTCTACTCATCACTTTACACACATACTTCCCCAAGTATTCTAACCTCTAACCTCGGATCCAAGTGATCTATGTAGTTTGTCTTTTGTTTTTTGTGTGATCTTCTAGGTTCCTCTTAAAGGAGAGATCACCACTTCTTGAAGACGTGCAAGCTCAAGTCCATGAGTTGCCATGCTTCGTCATCATCAAGACAACTAAGGTTCTCTTGTTGATAGCTCTTCCTTTCTCCATAGATGTTGGGTTGAAGGCATTAGTGAAGGATGCCGAAAGTGTCAAGACGAAAGCATTAGTGAAAGGTGCTTATCGTTCGTGTCAAGAGCATTAGTGAAGAATGCTATAGGTGTCAAGACGAAGGCATTAGTGAAGGGTGCCAAGCGTTGTGTCAAAGGAATTAGTGAAGGATGCCGAAGAATCAAATCAAGTAGCATTTGGGAAGAATTCCTAGGTCGTATAGTCGATGAGGTGCATCGTTATACTTATAAGTATTTGTTTATTTCCAAGGATGGTGATATCCTTGATGGTGTTGTAACAAGGAGTAGATCTCCTTGATATTAAGTGTTGTGTTGTGAAGGGTAGTAGTTCCTCCATAGTAATGGAACTAGGTGCTTAGCCTAGTACCTAATAAAGGGTGGGCGATGTTGTGATAGGATTAGTTCTCCTTGGTGTGAAAGAACTCGGTGGTTAGCCTAGCACCGTATAAAGGGTAGGCGACGTTGTGTTAGGTGTGGTTCGCCTTGGTGTGAAGGAACTCGGTATTTAGCTTTGTACCGGAAAAACGTTAAGCGGCGTTGTGAAGGCTTCTCCGCCATAAGGAGTTGGTGTAGTGTTTACTGAACTCTCGAGTAGGTGACTCGGGAGTGGAGTAGGGCAGGAAGGTGTCCTTGTGGCCGAACCACTATAAATACTTGTGTCGTGGTGATGTGCTTCTTACTTTTTATCTTTCATTACACTTTTATATATCTATCTATCAATGTCCAACATAAACAACCAAATAGATTGACATAAGTCGATCTAAATATTTAAAAGGAAGTTTTAAATTGGTAAAACTATTCAACCCCCCCTTCTAGTTTTCCACAATTGGTATCAAAGCTTCGTTACCAAGTTTTTTATAGTATATTGTACTTTGAAAACTTGATACGATCCGTGTATGTTTGAAAACTACAAAGAAGGGAATTTCTTAAAACAAAGAGTCATGTTTTTAAATCATCGTATGTTGGATAGTGATAGATCATTCTAATTTTTTTCTTTGAGAGTTCTTCATACTAGGATTTGGGTATCTTAGAAGATCATGAAGTATTTCGCGTCTATGGTTTCTAAAACCATAAAAAGGGAATATAGCAAAGGATTTGGGTATCTTAGAAGATCATGAAGTATTTCGCACCTATGGTTTCTAAAACCATACAAAGGGAATACAACAAAGGTATGTTTTCTTAGTTACAATTTTTGTCAAAAGCGTGCTAAATTGCTTGTGGACAAAATGGTGATATATGCTTCTATCTTATAATAAGCATAATATGAAAAGTGTTTTAGTAATTTTTTTCTTTGAAGTTTTGTTGTTAGATATCTTGTTAATCAAGCTTGAATAAAGGTAAAAATGGGTAATATAACCTCACTAAAAGTCTACAAAACTAAACCTTTCGTCGGGTCAAAACGTACATTTTGTAATTCGTGTCGATCCGCGGATCCTCAAAGTTACATCGGACGGATCCCTCAAGCAAGGGATCCGTGGTATAGAAGACAGTTTTTGCCTGAATTTCAAAAATTCATAACTTTTTAACCGTAAGTCGTGCCACCTATCGTTTTAAAGGTATTTGAGTCTACTTTCATTTAAAAATGATTTCATAAACTGATTCAAAACAATAATTTACAGAATCATTGATTTATAATAGAAAGTCATTTTTCGGTCATAACTTTTGCACAAACTTTTGATCTAATTGGAGACGGATGTTTTCGCTTTTGAATAACAATGTGTCCTCTATTGAAATTAAAGTTTTGATCATATTTATAAATATAAAAGAAACTAATCAAGCTTGGTATACATGTTTATATTTAACACAAAGCAAGAACTTTCGTATGCTATGCTAAATGATAAATTGTCTTCTTTGCATTACTTGATTATTTGCTTATCTCAAATAGCTTGTGTACTTGTTTGATTGAATAACATATGTGGTTTCCTTACCTTGCTATTCATTCTCTTGTTTGTCGATTTAGTAATGTTCTACTAATCAATGTGCTATTTGAAGGAGTTTTTGGGATAACATCTAGTTGTGTCGAAAATGTTAGTTTAGATACTTAGATAAGTCATATAGGTTGAAAATGTTTAAAACATATAACACACTAAATGGATTTTTGATTGAGTTTTCATGTGTGCAACATAAATGTTTTATGTGCTTATATGATTTCTTTTGTTCTTGTATCGCTTTCTAAAACAACAAGAATGTACATCGGATCATAACCTACACTTGTGTTGATGATGTACTCTCCCATTTTCCTTTTCATGATCGCTCTCCAAGCTTCATAGTAGGATTGACAACTTGATTATTTCATCCGATATACTCAAGTAAATTATTTTGCAACGCAAATATAATTGTTCATATCCGAAAGTCCAAACTCAAAGCTTTCCAACAACATATGTTGAACTAGCTCATCCAACCATTTTTTGTTGTTTACCATATGGACAACTTTTAAACCTAATTTTAACATGACGCCTTCGTCACCTTAGTTGTCTCAAGTATAATATTAAACGAATCAAAGTATCATCATTGTTACTCTTCGATAGGCCATTGTAGGAATATAAACTTTACTAACTTGAGAATGAATGTTGGAGAACTTATTGCACTAGAAACGCAATTTGACCTAACGGTTGAATTGCTTCCTTGATAGAAGTTGGTTATGTGGAATCACCCGTAAAAATGGTCGTGTTTAGCCGTAATTGAGCACCGCTAGTAACAGTCTCATATTCATTCTCTCACTTGGGAAATTTATACTCCTATGTTTTCCTAAAGTAAGTTTACAATGGAAATACTTTGCATTGTCTTAGGATTACTAATCAAACAAGTTGTAAAATTAATTTTTCTTTTAGTTAATCACAACCACTTGCCTCATCAAGCGATTATCTTGCTTTGATCGAGAAGAGCTACATGACTTCATGGACAAAGTTCATTTTATGCTAATCACCATCCGTAATGACTATACATAGTTCATTGCTTCCGTTGGCCAAAACAACCCTACTGTCTTGAACACCATCATCTACTTTGCACGCCATTGTTAATACAAACGATTTACTAATCTAGATTATAAATCTATTTTGAACTTCTTGAATAGCGGTTGTTAAGTTTGATAAACCTATGTGTTACTTGTGAGCTAGATCTCATTTAATTGCTTATGTCCTATTTCTACATGCTCTTAGTATGTTTTACTTGTATACATGTATGCTTACTGTAGAGATCATTAGCTTCTAAGTTCGATACTTAGAACAAATGCTCACTGTTAAGTAAAATTGTCCCAGATGCCGGATCCCTAGTTTGTAACTATCCGGATCCCTCAAGTGAAGGATCTGTGGGATCCGGGCAAATAGAAGTAGAGTTTCAATCCTTTACACCTCAAACCATGTTCCTAGATTACTTTACACTAGCTGAGCTTAATACTTTAGGATGTCTTAAGTCCTTCTCAAGCTTAGTAAGCTTCACACTCACTCATAGCTCATTAAGGATCACACTCAAAGTTTTTTTTGATCTATCATTTCACCTAAACTCATTACTCTTCCGCTCTCTAGACCACTCATTATTTCTCACATGATCCCTCACATCTAGACTTAGAAATCTTTCGATTATGGCAAAATTGATCATAATCATCCTTACCTCTAAATTGGTCGAAATGGATCAAATTGTAGTTCTTCCACCTTAAAACCTTTAGGATCTTCTCCAAGACATTATCCTAAGTCACTATCTGATCACTAGGATCATTTAGCTCCATTTGACACTCTCAAGATTTTAGTGTCATCTTTGTTCATTCATTGGTACTCACGAAAGTTCTAATTTCTTCCATATAAGGCAATCATTAGCTACATCACTCATTGCCCTTGAACATTTAAGTACCCTTCCATTTAAAGACACTTAGGAGAACTGAAACACTCAAAAAGGTATAGGCTTTAGACATTTCAAACATCACTTCTATCCTTTCCTAGGCTGCTGAGAGCCGGATCCCTAGGATTAGCCTAGACGGATCCCCATTGGTGGGAACCGTAGGATCCGGTGATGATTATGTCAACTCTTGCTTGAATAGTCATTTCAAGCTCATCTTGCTAACTTGAACACTCCACCTCATCCTAATTAAATCAATAGATCAAGAAAACTCAAGTTGACTCTTCGCATGCTAATCATCACATTCCAAAGGATATTAGAGACTTAAGTCTTGAATGCACTTGCCAAATCCTTCCCTTTATAAGTCATCTTGCTAGAATCCTTAGTCATCAAACACAACATAATTCTCAGCATTTAGAAACCTTTTCCTTAGTCATTTCATCATGAGGAAAGCTCCTAGTGCTAACTCATCCAACCAAGAACCACCCAAGAAACTTGCTCGTATTGTACACGAAATTTCTTCAACCGAATCATCTCCGGTTAAACCCACAAATGGTAGGATTTCCCATCCACCGAATCATCATCCGTAAGAGATAATAGTGCTAGAATCTCACCTCAACAAACCCATTCAACAATTTCCAAGAGAACCGCAATAATTAGCATTAAACCTTTTAGGTTAGAAAAGGGATCATCGAGCTCTAAACCAAACGTACCTAGTTATAGCAAAACGTCTAAACCTTCATTCCTAGAGCATGGACTTCACCAAGCCTCTCTCTATTCATTAGAGCATTCACCACCGAGAACTTCCCATTCACCAACCTTCTCGTTAAAATAGGAACCACCTACATCACCAACTAGTCCATCGTTGGAAACAAGGAACCACCAAGGACTTGATCATATGTAGGAATTTCCATTACCTCCACTCTCATTCCTAGTAGAACCTCATCCTAAATTACTCAATGTACCTCCACCATCATTTGTAGAACCTCCTCAAAACATCCTGTTCCTAATCAAGACAATAATTGCTCTAATTGTCTAATCACCCAAGGACTTGTTCAAGAAGTACGAAATGAGTTGCATTTCATGTTAAATCATCTTCTTGAAAGATTGGACCAAATCAACAAGTCTACTCATCCCTAGACTCAAGCACATTGTTGCTTCGTAAACTTTGGTCACTTATTAGTATTAGTAGAATATGGCTAAATCATTCTCTTAGTTTTTAGAGATTTGTTGATCATCTCTTATGTTTTATTGAATGATAGTTTACTTGCCATATTACATTGAGTATATGTTTGTTGGTTGAATACATATCTCATTTTGATGTTAACATTACTTGTTACATCACCATTCTTTGAATTTAATCATCGACTAAATGGATCCTCAAAATTGCCTAAACGGATCCCTACTAGGAGGAACCGTGGGATCCATGAGACATAAAACTATTTTTCTACTAACTTGGATCACATATGCAGGAAATTGTGCATTATACTTGTTTTCTAACCTTTGTTTTGTAGTTATTCAATCTACACTTGAAGCCTTTGACACCCTAAAGCTAGGGGGAGCTTTGTGTCAAAACAATACATTGCAAAGTACTTGCAATATTAGGATTACATTTCTCGACATCCCTTTGCAAAATTCAATCATAAAGGGGGAGCACATTCGTCACTTAGACGTAATCTTTTGCAAAACTTAGTTGCAAACAAACTAGCTTAGTATTACTTTCTTGACGCCCTTACATAGGGATGGACTCGTCAAGGGGGAGTAAAAGACAAGATTTGTTCCCGTTACTTGCTCTCTATTTTTTTTCTTTCACATGTTTTTCCTAAAAACAATGTGTTAGTTTCCTTCAAGCTCTTTTTGTTTCGACAAAAAGGGGAATAAAGTAAAACTACAATTCAAACTTTTACAATTTTAGCTTTTCCTTAAAATAATTTTATGTTTTGTCATCAACAAAAGGGAGATTGTTAATACAAATAAGCCGTAAAAACGCTTATTTATATTTTACGATCGCTCAATGTTTTGTCGATAACAAACGTAAAATCATTTTAACGAAACAAATAAAATACGTAAATGGTTTGAACTAATAGTCTCTAACATATTCACATTTTCACATAAAACACTAAAACAAGTATAAGTGATTTTATGATTTAATATTACATATGTACAACAACTAGTGTTTACATATTTGGGTAAAATATACACATAACTAGTATGTAGTATATTGGGTAATATAAATGGGTAGAAACTTAAGTATCATAACCCATTGGGCAAATACATTGAATGTAGTTGGGTACAACCCGAAGCCCATGACCCATTGAGCTTGACCCATAACCCATTGCATGACATCATGCTTATATCATATATGGATAATATCCATAACCTATGGTATTGACCCATACCCAATGTCTAGATACATTGAACCCTTGGTGAGCACTCAAGAGAATGTCTAGATACATTGAACCCTTGGTGAGCACTCAAGAGATACATTGTATCTAGCTAAAGATCCATGGATCAACCCATGACCCATGACCCATAACCAAAATACCCATGGGTAAAGGGGAGCGTCCCATGGATCCCTAGCTTTACGCTAGCCGGATCCCTTGTGGGAGGGATCCGTGGGATCCGGAGAACAGTAGAGAATTTCCTCTATAAATAGAGAGCCATTTCTTCCTTTCTACTCATCACTTTACACATACTTCCCCAAGTATTCTAACCCTCTAACCTCGGATCCAAGTGATCTATGTAGTTTGTCTTTTGTTTTGTGTGATCTTCTAGGTTCCTCTTAAAGGAGATCACCACTTCTTGAAGACGCAAGCTCAAGTCCATGAGTTGCCATGCCGTCATCATCAAGACAACTAAGGTTCTCTTGTTGATAGCTCTTCCTTTCTCCATAGATGTTGGGTTGAAGGCATTAGTGAAGGATGCCGAAAGTGTCAAGACGAAAGCATTAGTGAAAGGTGCTTATCGTTCGTGTCAAGAGCATTAGTGAAGAATGCTATAGGTGTCAAGACGAAGGCATTAGTGAAGGGTGCCAAGCGTTGTGTCAAAGGCATTAGTGAAAGATGCCGAAGAATCAAATCAAGTAACATTTGGGAAGAATGCCTAGGTCGTATAGTCGATGAGGTGCATCGTTATACTTATAAGTATTTGTTTATTTCCAAGGATGGTGATATCCTTGATGGTGTTGTAACAAGGAGTAGATCTCCTTGATATTAAGTGTTGTGTTATGAAGGGTAGTAGTTCCTCCATAGTAATGGAACTAGGTGCTTAGCCTAGTACCTAATAAAGGGTAGGCGATGTTGTGATAGGATTAGTTCTCCTTGGTGTGAAAGAACTCGGTGGTTAGCCTAGCAATCGTATAAAGGGTAAGCGACGTTGTGTTAGGTGTGGTTCGCCTTGGTGTGAAGGAACTCGGTATTTAGCTTTGTCTTGGAAAAATGTTAGCGGCGTTTGAACGCTTCTCCGCCATAAGGAGTTGGTGTAGTGCTTACGAACTCGAGTAGATGACTCGGGGAGTGGAGTAGGGCAAGGAAGGTGTCCTTGTAGCCGAACCACTTTAAATACTTGTGTCGTGGTGATGTGCTTCTTACTCTTTATCTTTCATTACACGTTTATATATCTATCTATCAATGTCCAACATAAACAACCAAATAGATTGACATAAGTCGATCTAAATATTTAAAAGGAAGTTTTAAATTGGTAAAACTATTCAACCCCCTTTCTAGTTTTCCATATTGTGTTTAATTAAAAATGACTTGAGTCTATCATACCAAGCTTTTGGAGCTTGTTTAAGACCATAAAGGGATTTCTTTAATTTATACACATGTTTAGGTTTTTCAAAATTGATGAAGCCCGGAGGTTGAGCTACATATACTTCTTCATTAATGAAACCATTTAGAAAAGCGCTTTTGACATCCATTTGATAAAGCTTTAGATCATTAGCACAAGCATACATAAGAAGTATTCTTATAGACTCTAATCTAGCCACGGGCATAGGTCTCATCAAAGTCTATTCCTTCTTGTTGGTTATACCCTTGGGC
This sequence comes from Chrysanthemum lavandulifolium, assembly GCA_022545495.1. Lineage (NCBI taxonomy): Eukaryota > Viridiplantae > Streptophyta > Magnoliopsida > Asterales > Asteraceae > Chrysanthemum > Chrysanthemum lavandulifolium. Next base: position 107,256,675 of record CM040243.1, on the reverse strand, counting down.
AACGAGTCTAGCCTTGTTCCTAGACACTACTCCGTTTGCATCTAATTTGTTTATATAAACCCATTTGGTTCCTATTATGGTTTGATTACTAGATGGAGGGACAAGTGCCCAAACATCATTAGAAACAAATTGATTTAATTCTTCTTGCATAGCCATTACCCAATTCTCATTTTTTATGGCTTCTTGTGTATTCTTAGGTTCTATGGTTGAAACGAAACAAAGCAAGCTACTTTGGTTTTGAACTTGAGAGCTTAATGTTCTTTCGTTTAGCTTTCCTATGACTTTATCTACGGGGTGATCTTTGGACTCTTTAATGTTTATGACTTCATCATTTAAACGTTCTTCTTCTTCAATTATCCTTTTCTTTATTATTATAGCTTCACTTTTTACAATCTCGTCATCGACAAGAGGTGGAGAGGGTTTGGGTGGACTTTCATCAAATTTTATGTTTAATGACTTTTCTACCTTCATTGTTTCTTTGTTTAATATGACATAAGCTTTGCTATTTGGAGAGTAACCTAGAAAGATACCTTCGGTTGATTTAGGATCAAATTTTGTAAGGTAATCTTTAGTGTTAAGAATAAAACATTTGCTTCCAAAGACTCTAAAGTAATTTAACGTAGGCTTTTTGCCTCGGAGTAACTCATATGGAGTATTACCTAAGATTGGTCTAATTAAGACTCGATTGAGTATGTACGTTGAAGTATCAACGGCATTACACCAAAACTTTTGAGGTATGGATTGTTCATTAAGCATGGTTCGACTCATTTCTTGTAAGGTTCTATTCTTTCTTTCTACTACCCCATTCGATTGTGGAGTGCGTGGGCCGAAGTTGTGAGTAATACCATTAGCGTCACAAAAGGCTCCAAATTGCACTTCATTATCGAATTCCCTACCATGATCCGTCCTAATAGACACTATAGGACTTCCTAGTTGTCTTTGGATCTTTTTGCTTAATATTTCAAAATAATTAAAGGTTTTCGTTTTGTTCTTTAAAAATTTTGTCCATGTATACCTAGAGTAATCATCCACTATGACCAAAGTGTAGTAGTTGCCTCCATAACTTTGGATAGCGGATGGACCAAATAAATCCATATGTAGTAATTCTAGACACTTAGTTGTAGACACCATGTTTTTAGCTTTATGACTAGAATGATCTTGTTTTCCTACATTACAAGCATCACAAAAGTGATGTTCATATTTTAACTTAGGTAGATCTCTTACTAGATCTTTGGATGATAGCGATTGAAGGAGTCGCATATTGGCATGACCCAATCTTCGATGCCATAAGGTCGAAGTATCATCCATAGAGGTAAGACAAAGTTTGTCTTTAGGTTCATTACCAATTTTAATGACATAGACTCCATGTTTCCTAATTCCTCTTCCTATGGTTATGCCATTTTTAAAATCTTACTACGGTTTCGTAAAATTACATTGCACTTTTTATCACATATTTGTCCTATACTTAAGAGGTTAAAGTTTAGGTTTTCTACGTGACACACATCGTTAATGGTTAGAGATTTGTTAGAAATCGTACCTTTACCGATGATTCTACTTTTGCTATTTCCAACCACCACATTACCTCCATTGAAGGATTCATATGTGGAGAATAGATCCTTATTGTCGGTCATGTGCCTCGTGCACCCGCTATCCTTGACCCATTCATCCGGGTCTAGGTCGACCTTTAATCACACCTAAGAAAATAATAAACTCAAAAGTTTGGTCCCCATTTGTTCATGGGTCCATTAGTGTTAAACATTCCATTCATGTTAGACATGTATGGATAAGGTGAGTATGCATTCCATGGGGCAAAGTTTTGACAAGGAAAATATTTTTGCATATTTGGGTTCCATCCCATTTGATGGTTACTTCTAGGATAGACGTTATTAGGTCTCCTAGATGGATTATGTTTTTGAAAAGATGGAGCTTTGTTTCTTGCAAAAGTAGGATTATATTTTGGAGGTGGTTGTCTAGTGGTGACATGAGTTGGTTTCTTCCTATTAACGATAACAAAATCAGTTCTAGATGAAGAAGCTACGTTATTACCACTGTTTGCTATAGCAGACCCACGGATCCCTGGCTGTACACTAGCCGGTTCCTTTTTTAAGGGATCCGTGAGATCCGCCACAACAGTGGCTGGTTTTTCTAGTGCCTTAACAAATTTTATTTCTTTGTTTTCACTAGTTGATGGATCAAGTTGTTGAACACCTAAACCTTTTTTGTTGTTTCCAGTTTTGACACTATCTAATATCATATCTAGTGTATTAGTACTCATTATAGCAATTTTAGAATCTAAGTTTTCAACTAGTGTTTGAAGTTGAACACAAAGTTCACATTCACCACTTGCTATTTTACCTTTTTCTAGACGTTTCAGTTTTGCTTTTAATTCTATGACTTCTTTATCTAAACGTTGGTTTTGACTCTTTAAAAGCTTGTTTTTGTTAATTAGTTTTAAGCTAATATTGCATAGTTTATCATATTCATTATGCAATGAGTCGTCATCAAGTGATGAACTACTATAGTATTCGTGACATACCTCATCATTTGCCATAAGACAAATTTCTTCCTCCTCCTCGTCGCTCATTCCCCACGTGCCGCTCACGAACGCCTTTTGATCATCCCGTTTGGGACACTTATTAATAAAGTGGTTTGGGTCCCCACATTTAAAGCAAGTACGATCATCTTTTGGCTTCTCGTCCTCTTTGCTTTTCCGAAAGCCTTTCTTATCGTCATACGGTTGTTTGACGTATCTTCCCTTCCTTCTAAAGAACTTTTTAAAGTCTCTTACCACCATAGCGTACTCCTCGTCATCACTATTTGAAGAGGAGTTCTCTTCATCGCTTGAAGCCTTTTTGGCTTTGAGGGCAAGAGATTTGTGTTTCTATTTTACCTTTGAGGCTTCGGAATCTTTGGCAAGGACAAGCTCGTAGACTTTTAAGTTGCCTATGAGTTCATCAAGGGTGAGGATTGTCAAATCTTTTGACTCTTCGATCGCCTTCATCTTGGATGGAAGTGCCATTAGATATCTCCTAACATGGTTATGGCTAGAAAAAGATTCATCAAGTGCTTGTAAAGATGTAATAATAGTATTAAAATTAGCAAATGAATGATCTATAGTTTCCTCATCCAATATTGAAAATTGTTCATATTGTTGAACAAACAAATCAATTTTATTATTTTTAACTTGTTGGTTGCCTTGATGAGTTACAACTAAAGAATTCCAAATTTCTTTAGAGGTTTTAAGCATAGAAATTCTTTCGAATTCCTTTTTCGGTAAAGCATTATATAAAACCATTTTAGCTTCACTATTCTTAGAAAGCTTTTTCTTCATTTCATCATTTAGTTTATCATGAGGTATGTTAACTAAATTCCCTTTATCATCTTTTGAGGTAGCCTCAAAATCGCCTTCAACAATAATGTACCAAAGATCAATATCTTTAGACTTCACATATGTTTCGAATCTATTTTTCCAATATATAAAACCATTAGTTTCAAGTAGTGGTGTTCGTTGCATAGATTGCCCTTCCTTATAATTTTCAGAACCCATAGTGATCGAAAAGTTTTAAAAATACAATTTTACTTTAAAACTTTTATAAACTTAGCTCTTGATGCCAATTGTGGAAAACTAGAAGGGGGGGTTGAATAGTTTTGCCGATTTTAAGTTAAGTTTCAAAAACTTTAGATTCGTTAATATGTGAGATCTTATGGATGTAGAGAAAGTATAGATCTAATGATAAAGCAAGTAAATAAAGTAAAGCAAAGGGATAGAAATGACACAACCGATTTATAGTGGTTCGGCTACAAGGACACCTTCCTTGCCTACTCCACTCCCGAGTAACCTACTCGAGATTTCAAGCACTATGTCAACAAACTCCTTCACTTGGCGGAGAAGCCTTCACAACGTTGCTTACACCTTTTCTCGGTACAAAGCTAAATACCGAGTCCGTAACACGGTGGACCAAACCAACACGACTATTACACAACAAATATGTGAAATATCAAATACAAGATCTTAAGCTACGAAATCTTGCGGGTGACAAATCAATCAAGGACCCCTTGCTTGGATGACTTGTAGAATGCTCGTGATCTCGCCTTAGAGAAGGACCTATATGAGAATCACAATAGAAAGAAAGAAGAACAACTCTCTAGATCAAGTGATCTATATGTTAGAAGAGAGAGAGTGTTTGAGAGATTTAGTAAGAAGAGGGTGAGTTAGAATGAAGAAATGGCTCTCATTTATAGGCAATTTACGCCATGTCCTCGGATCCCACGGATCCCTCCCACTGGGATCCGTCTAGTGTAATCCTAGGGATCCGTGGGACGCTCCTCTTGCCCATGGGTTTTTGGTTATGGGTCATGGGTTATGGGTTGGTCCATGGTTTTGCTTAGATTCAATGTATCTAAGTATACATTGTATCTAGCCAACTTGGGAATGGGTTATGATCCATGGGTTATGGTCCATGGGTTGTGGTTTTTACCCATCCTAATAAACTATTACAACAAATAATTAATTACAACATTTTTGTATTTAAATGGCTATATGTAAATGCTTTACAAAAATAACATGTATCCTTATAATTGTACTTAAGATAACAATATATTTGTTATCAACAAAACACAAAGAGATCGCAAAATATTAATAAACGTTTTACGGTTTATTTGTATTAACAATCTCCCTTTTATTGATGACAAAACATAATGTTATGATGAGTAAAACTTAAGAATAGATGTAAGTTTTGAAAGCCCTAAGTTTTACTTCTTCTCCCCCTTTTTGTCGAAACAAAAAGTTAACCATTGGAAGAAATAAAAGTGTGGAAAAAATAGTCCACGTATCGCTAACTCCCCCTTGATGGTAGCTCCCCCTAGTTTGGGGCGTCAAGTGAAGAAAAATAGAAAATCCTACAAAGAGAAAGGTTAGTAAATGACACTCGGGTTGAGTAAATGACACTCGAACGAAGGCAGATGAGGTGCAGAACGGTTGTAATATGTGTTATAGTGATCGAAACATGACAGGAACAGAGACATGATATGTCTAACAAGTCGAAAGATTTAAAAAGAGAATGTATAAACAAGGTACGGTAACGTAGACGTGAATATAAAAACATGCTATGCATACCCACCCGACCAATGCAATTTCAGGTGACCAGACTCTTAAGACTCGACTAAACATGATTCAAAACTACCACTCTTATCATTGCATGGTTCTTCATGAATTAGACATAGGTGATCAGGCTATGTATAATTTAGGATTAACGATGCAACGATAGGACTAGTTGACCAGTATGATGTTCGATGTTTAATAAAACTTTATTCTGGTTATAGTTGCGATTTTTAATTTTGAAAAATCGGCATTCTCTATAACCTTTGGCTCTTATACCAATCTGTCACACCCCGCCGATGGCGGAAACGTGAGGTGTAACTGGAAAGGAACACAAGCAAAAGATAATAGAACATACCAACATTTAAGATTTAAAAGAAATATTACATCATTACAATACCAGTTTAGCCGACATCGGCAAATATAATATAAAGTTTCGTTCCCAAAAGATTGCGTTATAATACATAATGATTAGTAGTGACATGTGAAAACTTCATTATGCAAAGACCTTGAAGAAAAGCTTACTAATGATCACCTGAAATGCATGAGAGAAAACGGGTCAACTATGAAAATAGTTGGTGAGTACACACGTTTTGTATAATATGAAAACGTTTAAGAGAGAGTCAAAGGTTTCGGTCATCAAGAATAGTCCACAAAGCAAAGGCATTGTAAATCCACTCAGTTCCAAGTTTCGCCCATACAAAACTTGCAACCTGTGTGTTCACAACCCATTGCACAAAATATAGTGTGTCAAGTAGTCAAGTATAAGTTACCATAATAGTTCACAATATTGCACCACGTATATAATAATGTATGCCAGGCAAAGCCCCTAGAATAAATAATATGCGTCCCGTAACATAATGGACGAGAGGTTGGCCGACCTCTAATAGCGCTATCCATACTACCTACTGATAGGAGACTAACAATGCGAATGTACGAACATTACATCATACAACTATTATATAAAATTAAGAACGCTCCGAACATGGGAGACTTTGCACGCTCCACCAATAAGGCAAGACTTTAGGTCAAGAACGCTCCACCAAAACGGCGAGACTTTTAGGTCATAACACGTACGGTTCAATAAGTTCAAACAAGTCATAAGTTCGTAATTAAGTTCAAGGGTTTGATTCAAGTTCAAAAGTTTAAGTCAAAAGAGTTCATAAAAGTAGTAATCAATTTAGTATGATTCATGCATTCCACCCCAAAATATAGTAAAAACGGTAAAAAGGGGATTGTGAATACTCACCTGATGCAATAATTATGATGACAAAGTGGATACACAGAAATGAGGCGCAACTCTCTAACCGCGACCTATTATGAATGACATGCTCTAATATAAGTCATGAAATAATGTTATGCATGCAACTCATATGTTATCCATACCACTTGTGCATTTTGAAAACAAAGTTTATCGTCGAAAAAAAAAATAAGTTTATAACGTCTTTTCAAGTTATAATTTACTTTACAAGTACTTACGTTGAAATGATATCCTACGATAATCATTTAGTGATTTATTATGAAATTATAGTTTTTCGTCGTAAAATAATACACTTGGACAATTCATGAAAATGACTAACTTTGAGTGATCATATTTTATTCGTTACAACTCCGTTTGACGAACGGTTGAACATTTTGGAAAATAGGCTAGGCAAACTCACTTTTACTAGAAGACATAGTTTTCTCAAAACTATTCTATCGATATGAAAAACGACTCCAAACATAGTCACTTGCGACAACTATTTTGACTAATAGAAAATATGTATAAGTGTTTATACTTGTATAAAATAGTTACGATATCCATATTTAAAATGTGTATAACTTAGTCGTTATAAGTCCGTTTTCTACGTTTTATATATCCTTAGTTTCGTATTAAAGTATACTAATATATTTTTGATAAATCGACTCATTTAGATAATGTTTAAAACTCATTTTTGCCCATAAAATAACTCTTGACAGCTTGCATATTTTTCAGAAAATTAGTTTTCGTCGTTAAACTTGAAAATATCGTAACTTCTTCGTTATAAATCCGTTTTAACCCGTTCAAGCGACCACGATTTCGTTTTAAAGTATATTTTCTGGAAATATAACCCAAAATAATTCATGACCTGCTGAATTTTCCAGATTTTGCAAAAACGAACAACAGCTATTTTATTATCGTCTAACTTGATTTTTCTAGCGTAATACTTGTTTCAATCACTTCAAATCAACACCAAATCTATTCTAAACATCCCATACACCTTCTTAGGGTGTCATGGGTTCCTAAACATCATCAACAATGATATGTTTCAAGGGATTAATTATAGGATGATTATATCTCATAATAAGTACTAAAAACAATTAAAAGTGGTATGAATCACATAATACTTGCATGATTTCTTACTAGAATGATAAAAATAACTCATGAATGATCAAGAAAGATTAGTAAAGATCATGAAATCCTTACTAGATGATTGATGAGGTTTATGGAACTAGGTTCCTAATTACTCCTTGGTTTTTATTTCAAAACCCTAAATAGAAGTAATCTAGAGTTAATATTATCACTTGATCTTGAAAAAAATATATTATGATTCCTCCTTGATCTTGCCTTGGCCGAACTTCACAAAGGGATGGGAGGTTTTTTTTTTTTTTTTTTTTTTTTTTTTCCACACCTTATGGTATGTGCTTGTATGTGTAAAAGATGATAATATCTTGTATTATTACATGCTTAGTCATTATTATGTGTATGTGTCCATATTACTTGAAGATATTTCATAAAAAACATGGTGACTAAGGGTATATGGTCGGCAAGGGGAGGGAGTAAATAGGTTGTGTATTTTTGTTGACAAATGTAATTTAAGTTAAGTATAGAGTGTAATTTGTACATAAAATTAATTATTAAGTGTAACGTTAGCTAGAAATAAATTTTAACGGAACAACATAAAATATATCGAAGTCATAAAAATTATAAAAATACATTTCTCGCAAGTATTGAGTGAATAAATAATTATCGAGTTGAATTTACGAAAACCGTCGTAAATATTTATATATAACAATTTATATACAAAATAAATTTAAAACCTCGGGTAAACTAATAATATAATTTTTATAGTCTTAAAATGAGTATAAAAATATATTAGAATAATTTTTGGAAGTGTCGGATCAATCACTCACAATAAATGATTATGCGGTAGCGTTTATTTAATAGGAAAATATACGTTAAATGAAATATGCAAATCCATGCATGAACTAATATGATGATGGTGCTACTGATAATATGTAGACTAATTATAGTTTATATGAAGTGTCCTCAATGATGTTCCATGAATACGCAGTTAAACCCTTACGGTTACGCGAATTTGATACTCGTAAACCTAGTTTACGAAAAATGATGAATAGTGCATCATGAATAGTGATTTTTCTCCGGGAATGAATAGTGTTTTGTGAATAGTAAAATTTTGAAATAACCTCTCAAAGTATCGACTCGACTTAAAAAACGATGAATAGTAAAATGATGAATAGTAACAAGTGAATAGTAAATTCCCGAGATGAATAGTAAATTTAAAAAATGACCGAAAATTGAGAATTGTGACACTTTATTACCAGTAGCCTAATGGTCATAGTACTGTTAAGCAATATGCTTCTTTCCCGAACTCAAATTAATCATTCGTTTTACATAGCAAATAGCGAGGAAGGATTAATTCAATAAACAAGAAACAGTTGAATAAAAGATAAGCATAAGCGTAAACGTGCATCAAGTAATAAACATTCTCAACATGCAACGAAAGAGTAAACAATCGATATAAATAAATCAAAAAATTAAATTATCATAAACTTGGCTAATACCTACATGTAACAGCCCATAATCTCATAATCATACATAATATCATATTCATAACGATCAAAGTAGAATTCAAAATAAAACAATACGCTAACCGAACGATTATAGCGGAGTATAATGATTACAAGAGTCAACCTATGGAATGATAGCACTAGCAGGACCTTCTTGTCTTCTAAAATCGTCTAGAAATCGTAGTTGGTGGTTAGAAGCTCTCTGAACACCGTATGCTAGGTTTTCTATTTATACTCTTCGAATACGGGTCGATACGGCGTATCAGGTTAACTTCGTGTGGGTCCAAGATTATTATATTCCAGAATATTCTTCAACCGCCTTCCAATACGGCGTATCGTAGCACATAGATACGGCATATTAGGTTATTCCCGTCATAGATATCTTTGTGAAGTTAGGGCATGGATATGGCATATCACAGAAGTGAATACGGCGTATTGGAACTAAAACGATCTTGTTCTTCTTGTTGACCAAAGTTTCATATACGGCGTATTAAATAATCCAATACGGCGTATGCATCAAAGTCAGGCTATAGTCTTGAATTCGTTCAAGTCTTGGTATACGTCGTATCCATCTAGAATGATACGGGGTATTGATGTCAGATTCAGTAGACTTTCTTGGCTTCACCAAGTAAGTATTATTAACACCCTTATTATGTGTTAAAACGTAGGTTATATCACTGTTTAGAAGATCTGTTTACACGGGTTTTGGTCTACACAACTTCTGTGTTTATTTTCTGCTATGCATGTTTACGGCTGTGCAAATGACCACGAGAACCCTACAAGAAGCACCATGGGAGCCGAGGGTGAAACGTCTATTAAAGTTTGTTGCTTAAAGTTAAGACGCATCTCTTCGGTTGTGACCGTCGAGTGAACCGTAGCAAGATCAAAAAGGGATCCCGGTGAACGATTATAACAACCATGTGAGCAAATTTATCAGTCAAACCATTAATTACACACGTGACCAGATCGCCATTACTTATAGGCTAGCACAAAGTGTAAGGCAAAATAATAATAGACTCGATCTTTTGAAAATACGCATTAATTGTACGATCAATAAACTGTATGGCACGAAGTTCACCCTGTAAAGCATACTACATGTCCGTTTGTTATCAAGAAAGATAAATTCAAGAAGATCCTAAGTATCTTTAACAAACTTGAAATTAGCTGTAACAAGCCTGCCTTGAATGATATAAGATAAAGTTAGAGAAATCCAATATTTAACTATTGAGTCCGCTTTTTGCCACTCCGCGGTTGGAGGAGTTGAACTAATAGCACTAGAAGATGTACACGTGATGTGTTTTAACACATCAAAAATTTCACAATGATTTTTTAAGAAGTAACATCACGAAACATTGTTTGCTTTGTCTATATCAAGTTTCATGAGAATTTGATTAGTAATTGAATTAATGGCAAAAATTTTTATCGATATGTGATAGGGTAGGTGTTGGAAGAGCATCATTCGTCATTTTGAACGAGAGGTGAGTTGAATCGAATTAACAAGCGACAAAAAAGAGAACAGAAAAAAAAAACCGTCGACTATAAGAGCCGTCGACTGAAAAAGGAACCAAAAAGAGACTTAATTATTAACAAAGTGCAGTTGTTGCAATTGACTTTTGTTACAACCAATGAAAAGAGAAAAAATATATATAAACCTTATGCCAGTCGACTCTTGTTAAAATCGAAATAAAGAGAAAAAAAATATAATGATCTAATATATATGCTAATGATTAAAATATACATGCTAATGGTTAAACGGACCTAATACTTGAACTTGTGCTTAAACCAATCCTAATACAAATCATAATTCAAATATAAGTTCTACTAATATTTTTCATACTACTAGTTACTTCATTAATAGATGAATGGTAAACATAATCACTATTGAACCCAATCGTGTTAACTAATATTGTACTTTTTAGTCATTTTTTCATTTTATATTATCAATCAAGAGTTTTGTGCACCGAATCATTTTTAGTCTTGATTCTACGAGTAATTTGTTAGTACTAAAACTTGCAATGCAACAATGGATCTCAGAACATTGTTTCTTCTATATTTCCAGGTTAATTATTTTAACAAAAGTTTTTAATATCGGGATTTTATATACGATCATTTACGTTTTTACAAGACTGAAATCGTAAAATCGGATCAAAATCCTAAGATCTGAATATAATGTCATTTTCTTGATATTTTTTGTAATATTATTAAAATCTATGAATTACTATAGATCTTAAACACAAAATTATATAAATATTTCATTGAAATGTTGTCCTAAATTATTAATATGTAATGTTTAAAAATATTAACATTTTATATTTATTCATTTATTTATTTATTTATTTATTTTTTGGGGTAAAGGGACAACCCTTAGTAAATTTATTACTCCAAAAAAGTAATAAGTATAAAAGATGTGGGTGAATCCCATATCTAGACCCGTAACATGTTTTTAAAATTTTATAAAACATAATTGTAGTTTTTTAGTTTGCGTTTCGAGAAAAGTAAGATCGGATTAGTTTAAATCTTAAGATTCGATGATTAAGATCAGGATCTTATAATATCTTAAGATTGCTAAGATCCGAATCGTTTTTGCTTTATAGTATCGTAAAATCGTAAAATCCTACTATCAGGATGAGGATCTTAACAACTAATTTTAAACCATTAGCATTTTTTTTAGCTTCGATTGCCATATTTTTATTTCATCAAAATAGGATTTATATACTGGTGGAAGACAAGTGGGTAACAAGTTGTTCCGCTAGTCCTTTTTGGATTTCAAAACCAATTCTTTTATAGACAATGTTTGTGGATCTATGTGTCATAACATTACTGTTCATAACACGTTGGACTCTGTTTAGTAGCTCCACCGCCTCAGCTGTAAGGAAATCAAATGTATCAAACGCGAAAGGAATAAACACGTGTTTGTTTTCAATGCATGCTTTCTCGTGTTTTGTCACTTTGCACGAGGTTGCTTTCAAAGCATCATCTCCAACTATAAAACCCTGACTACTCAAACCTACGAGAGGAGAACCTCCGGTTATATCCCACAAGTATGTTTCCCTCCAACCCTCCAAAAACCAAAACGTTAGCCGGTCTCAATGTGGATCTTTCATCTAACGGGTCTACAAAAAGTTCACAGGTTATTCTCTCTTGGTTGAGATCCCGACACGTCTACATACGTCAAAAAACAACGTTTCTAACCATATCGTGTCGGTACTTAAAGCCCGGAAGCTCTTTACAATAAACCGCATGTGTCCCAAAGGAATTGAAACATGCCTTGCGACAAAAGGGTATATCTCATCAACCGAAAATAATGGAATCATAAGACGATACTTAAAAATAGTACGATATTTTACCGGTGATATACGTTGATCTAGTCTTAGGTAACTAGTAAAAAATCTTGACCATGTGATGCGCGTAGAAAATGTAACCTCATTTCCGTTTAGGTGTTTCTTGTCATGGATCAAAATTCAAAACCACGTAATTTGGACGTGATAGTGATCTGACTTCTTTTCGATTAAAGAAAAGTAAGCAACAATGATGTATTGGTTACTTTTATTTATCGGGATATCACTTGATGTAAAAAATTCAACTCTGTGTTTTAACTTTAACTTTGTGTAAATTTGTGGGTTTTGGTGAGATTAAGACATCCTTCTTTTGTCTTCTATTTTATATTTCAAGTAGCATGAAATGATTATGTTTCATCGTTATCCTTTCATCAAGCAGAAAGAGGTCGATATGGACCAAAAAGATATTAAAGGCATTTAAACGTGTTACATTCTTGAATCTTACTAGATGCGGATATTCAAGTAGATTATATAATTATTTGCGTATAACGACGGTGTATAACAGTAAATAGTTATGCTTGTAAATTTGTGATTTTAGTATAACTACTGATACAACATTTAAATGTTCAATTTATAGTCATTGCAAGAAAAAAGTTTATAAGTTAAAAACGAAAAATTATGAAAAATTGAGGATTAAAATGTGTTTAAACTATTAATTCAATGATGAATAATGTTACATGTATAATCAAAAATACATTAATACTTGAACTTTACTCGTCTTTTAACATATGTGCTAGAGATAAGCATGCTATTGCTGAATTATTTCTAATTTTTCTTTCGATGTTGATTACTTGATTGGCTTTGGTTTCTTGGGTTCATTCATATTTGTAAATTTGAATTTTTATTGCTTCGAGAAATTGAGAGTGTTAGACCATGGGCAATGATAATCATCAAAAGACCGACATCTTTATTGTTAGAGCGGACGGTGTGGTCTCGCCATCCAAACTCGCCGTCCGACGTGTATGTTCGCCGTGGGCCGCCGCCACACCGTTGTATCTCGCCGTGGCTCGTCGTGAAGCAACTCGCCATCTGCACGACGAAGCTTGGTTACGACAAAAGCTTGGTTCCTTTTCTTGTCCGTTTATATAAACGTGTGTGTGTGTGTGTGAATATGTGTGTGTGAATAAAGTGGTAGTGGTGGTACGAATGAAGAGGTTGAGGTTTGTTATGAGTGAGGAGGGTTTGTTGTGGTTAGTTGTGGGAAAATGAGATCTTGATGTGGCGGGTGGTGCGACGACGATGAAGTAATGGCATGTTATGGTCCAAGCACTCTTATATTAGGTGGTTTTTTTTTTCTTCTTTTTTCATTAAAAAAAAATATATATATACTTTAACTAACTTAATGTAATAAGTAGACCGAACAATTAAAACGTACTTTGCGATCGAATTTTGAGTTGTTTGAGCCCCATTGAGAGAGAAGCTAAAAAAATTTGAGGATCTCTAAGAGCTTTAGGTGCCAAAACGAGGCTTCCCTTCGTCGTCGCGCCACCTCAGCGCCACATCAGCATTCCATTTTTCCACAACTAACCACAACAAACCTCCTCCTCACTCATAACAAACCTCAATCTATTCATTCGTACCACCACTCTGGCTTTATTTTTTTATTCAATTTTCATTTCCAAATAAAACTAAATAAATTCATTTCATTCAAATTAAAAATACAATACATAACACAATAAAAAGCGTCGAAACATAAAATAAATATACGAAAAAAAAACATACGCAAGAAATACATGAAATTATAACGAAACTAATTATCCGGATGTTGTTGAAATTGTGCCCATTGAAGTTGTTGCCAAACATGCTCGATGAGACATCGTTGAAGCTTTGCGTGTTTGCATTTATCATGTAGTTCTTTGGCTTTTTTCCTTTGCACTTGGCAACGTTCAATCCATGTCTGCTGTAAATTTGGTGTTGGAGAAATATACGTTTCAGCAATATCGGATATCGCAAAGTTTTCATCTTTCAAAATCATGTTATGCATTATGATGCACGCGTACATGATTCTCCGTAACTTGCCAATAGTAAATGCACGCGCCGGTTGGGCAATGATATGCCAACGTCCTTGGAGGACACCAAAAGCTCTTTCGATGTCTTTTCGAGCACTTTCTTGTTTCGCTTTGAATGCGGCATTTTTGGATTAGTTGCAATCGTAAATGACTTGACGAAAGATGCCCACTCCGGTAGATTCCGTCGACTAGATAATACCCTTGGTTAAATTTACACCCATAAACTTCAAACTCAACCTCGGGCGATGTCATCAAGCAAGTCGTCGAATAACGGAGAATTATTTAAAACCGTTAGATCGTTATTCGCACCCGCTACCCCAAAAAGCATGCCAAATCCACAAATCGTATGAAGCAACAACTTCAATCATTATAGTGGGATATTTTTATCACCTCTATGAAATTGGCCTTGCCATTCTTTCTGACAGCTTTTCCATTCCCAGTGCATACAATCGATGCTCCCCAACATTCCGGAAGCCCATGAGCGGTGTTATGTGCATAGTATAAGTTCTGAATGTCATCCTCATCCGGTGTTCTTAAAAACTCCTTAATAAATAGTTGGATTATGCACATAAGAAAAAAATCTAGGCAATCGCGTGCGGTGTTCACCTATTTGTAAATACTCATCTAATTCATCACCGATATCCGTAAGCCAATTGGCGTAGGGCACATGTGCATTTCATAATCACACTAAAACTCATTACACCCCTACCATCGGTCGCACTCTAAAGAAATCAAAATGCTTAGGAAGAGGATGATGAGTTTCAATATATGTTTCAATACCTTGTACTATTTGTAGAAATAGACGACTACTCATCTGAAATCGACGTCTTAAATTAGCGTCCAGTATATTTTGGGTTGTCGCCAAAATAGTCGACAGAAAGACGTCTTGACAATTTCACATTCACGAGGGACATATTGACGACGCTTTGAAGGACCGGGTGCTTGTTCACTCGCGTTTGCTCTACCGAACTCTTTAATAAACATTTCTAATTAGTTAACTCTTCAAGATCACTATCGCCGAATAAGATGATTCACTATCGTAACTCATGTTTTCGGGAAGTTTGAATGGTTTTGTTTTGCTTGAATATGAAAAAATTGTATGAAATGTTATGTTAATTTATAGAGTAAGTGGTGGGGTTTTTTTTTTTTTTTTTTTTTTTTTATATTTTATATCCGTTAAACAACGGATACAAATTAAATATCAAACGTTTCTCGGCCTTTTGTCAGAAATTCACCTTCGTCGTCCTCACGATTTCATCTTCAACGGCGGGGCACGATCCACCCTGGTGTGGCGGCGGGGAACGGCGAACCGCCATGTCATCAACGGCGAGCCACGAAAAACCCCACACCGGGTGCTCTAATAGACAAAGTATAGTGGGCTTAAATTGATTTGACCATAATCTTTTTAAAATTTTTTTAAGCTTCAAAAATTGATATCCCCTTGGGCTAAAATAAAATTTAAAAAGAATAATATAAAAAACTCATATCCTTGTCAAAAACAATTAAATAAACACACTTCACACACAAACAAACTCACATAAGTCGATCGCATAAGCGACCGATTCCCTCATTTCTTTCTCACGCGACGCGTCCCATGATGGTCTGTCTAATGGGTGTCAACGCATCGGTAATGGCGACCGACCAACTAGTCGACCACCCACTAGGCCACTACACCCAGCGTTATAGCTTAAAAGTTCAGAGAATCATATTGCTTTATTTCGTTGTTAATATGACAAAAATGGTCATGTTGTTTGATGCTAATAGGTAAGTTGAAAAGTTCGATGATCCTTTATTCAACGAATGTAGACATGACCAAACGAGGTGATCACGTACTTACGCTGAATGAATAAGTGCTCACGAGTTTTTTTTTTTAACCAAATATCGAAACCCAATTGCATAATCAGAAAGTACTTAAACAAGCTATGAAACCTCTTCATGGTTGGTATTTCAAAAAGAGATGATATGTTTGTTTGATTGCTAATTGTTGATACAAAAGTTGGACGTTCTTTATTTGGACTCTGGTTCTCGTATCAATTAGACCTTGATGCTTGAGACCTGCGCACTAAGAAAACAGAAAACACCGTTAGGCTTATCGTGGGATTGTCTCCCACGATTATCCTCCGGCGTGAGAGTAAATAATCGGTTTTTAGGGTTTAGTGGAGAGTTAGATTTTGTGATCGTACCTTTAATGTCCTTGTTGGTTTCGTGTTCCGCAACCTTCGGCGTATCCCGCCTAAGTCGGTTGGTTGATACATATCCCATAAATAAGAGATATCCGATATCAAGACCATAAATAACTTCGGTTTGGGCCTTCGTGAGCCCAAACCGTTATCATGCTAGCCCACGTCTTGGGCTAGAGTGTTAGTAGCGTCACCGGTCGGGTTCATGACCGAATGCGGACTATCGTCATCATGTCCCCGGGTCTAGTATGCGCGAGGTGGAACCCGCGGATGCTAGACTAATAACTATAGCAAATATATCCTCGAGGCGTGGCGGGAAGCTTCAAAGTTTTCCCGCCTAAGAGAAGATACGGTGGATCCAGTCCAATTAGGCCAAATATATGCCTCGTAAAATGTGAAAAAGTGGGTGGAGGGTGTGCCACATCAGCAACTCCTATCCACACGTTTAGAGATAGTGGGTTCCACATGCCGATCATCGCATGGATGTGGAACCCTATATAAACTACCGCCTCCTTTCCACTGTGGTTATCACAGTAAAAAGCATTTCCACCATTGTTAAAAAAGCTCAAACTATCTGCCACAAACTTTTAAAGGTAACAGCGCGTGCGCATTCAAAATCCCATCATGGTTCTTGGATTAGCTGACTTCTCATCCGATATAACCGAGGACGAACTTCGTGAGTTCACTTGAGTATTATATCCGCGCATGTTGCATCCGTAGTTCCGGCCACGCACACGTCAATAGCGGTTTCCGTGAAGGAAAGTGGGGGTATACACGTTTTTAATTTGCAAATCAACGTGTGCCTATCTCCTTATTCTTGTGCGACGTTCTAAATTACTATCGCCACACATATCCCAACCGCCTTTGTATAGGCGCGGCAAAAATAACAAACTTGAGGTGAATTGCCGTTTGTTGGCGATTAATCCCACCATCTATCTCTTCGCGCGTTTACCATACGTCGTGGTCAAGCGGGTGTGTTTCTTTTTGCTAAGCGCAGGGCGGCCGCGGTGTTATCTTGAGAAATTAGGCGCGCTTAGGGCCGGAGGAGAAATTTTTCGGGTTGATGAGCGTTGTTCCCACAGGGCTTGACTTCATACCCGAGTTCGCTCTCAAGGATGGCGCCCACTCGAACGCGTCAGGTCGATGATGCGGAAACGATAAACGTCAATCGTATTCCCATCAATTCCTATCCGAGGAATTTTGGTGCACATGGGCATCGATCGCAACTATTTCGATAGTCCGACGAGTGCCAACCTTCCTAGACGCGAATGACCAGGGTGGGTGCTCGTCCTTCCTCCTCCTTTGCTTTATTAGTGTGAGCATTTCTTTTCGCCTTTGTATTTTATATAACTCTTATTGTTGTTTGTTTCTTCTTGTGAGATGGACTTGTTCGGCGTTGGTCGCCAGGCGAAACCCCGTCAGTCACCGTGGGGTGCGCCTACGAGAGAAGGAGAAGTCCCATTTGGATGCTACCGCGAGGCGCACCATGGAGAAGAATCTGGAGGAATCGGGGTGGTTCCCCGTTGTCTTTGAGGCGACCCTCTCAAGCAGCGTGCCCGACCCAAGTGGTACTCCCACGGTGGAGCTTTCACGCACGCACGTAGCGGAGGCATAGGGGTCCTCGTGGCGAAACCCGCAGGAGGCGGGCCAAGGAGTAAAGCGTAAGAGGGTGCTTGGTGGTGATGGCGCGGGCCCATCCAGGAGAAAACGTCGGTCATTCTTGACGTGGAGTCGTCATCAGACGATGTATCGCCTGCAAACCGAGACTGCTCCTCCCAAGAAAGTATTTTCGCCGAAGCACTTATCACATTCCCTGTTTATGTTATGAAGGAATCACTAATTCTCTTCTGTTGCGTGCAATGTTGAAACCATTGGGGTTACTTTTGAGCATTCTGGGGAGTCCCCCGAGGCGAGTCCCATGCGCGCTGACTTTTCGGAGCCAAAGAACCAAAGCACCGAGCCGTTGGCATCTGGGGATGTGCCAATGGACCATCTTGTTGAGGAACTTGTGTTGGCTGATGCGCACCAAGCTACATTGGTTCTTGTGACTAAAGTCAAGGTATTCCGGAGAGTAGCAGGCCTTGAAGGATAAGCAAATTACCTTCTTTGAGGCGCTGGCGGTGCTCAGTGAAGCAGGCGCGCGAGCTCCTATGACAAAAACTTCTTGAAGAGAAGATGTCGTTGCTTACCCAAGTGAGCCAGAGCTTACCGCATTAGAGGATTATAAGGCTACTTGCTTCTGGGCTCTTAAATATTTGGAGAATGGGAAGGACGAACACTTCTCTCGGTTGGAGGAGTTTCGTACAACCGTGGGAGGCTTGCTGGAGAAGCAGGAGATGAAGCTACGCAAGCTCATCATCGAATACGATGAAGAGTTATATCCTCAGCTGGTTTCCACGATTGCTGAGCGCAGTGGTTCATCAGCCATGGTTTGCGCCTTGCTGTCCTCAATACTTTGGAATCTCGAGAGGTGATAGACACCTTTGGGGCTGTTGTTCAGTGCGCGTTGGCGCGTGGCAAGGCGGAGGCCATAGAAGAGCTTCATGAGAGCGGCCAGTTGACAGTGCCTGCCGCACAGGTGCCCGGGTATAATGAGCATGCCTATGATGATATGGTCGCTGCGATGGAGAAGATGAAG
Organism: Chrysanthemum lavandulifolium; assembly: GCA_022545495.1. Taxonomy (NCBI): domain Eukaryota; kingdom Viridiplantae; phylum Streptophyta; class Magnoliopsida; order Asterales; family Asteraceae; genus Chrysanthemum; species Chrysanthemum lavandulifolium. Next base: position 107,237,581 of record CM040243.1, on the reverse strand, counting down.
CTGTTGGAGCTTCCTCAGATTGCCCAGTTGAAGCGCGACCAGGATTATCCCATAGGTTTGATTATGGAGGGGTTAACCTTGGCCCGCCACCGTGCTGATGATGCAGAGGCACAGCCCAACTACTTTTTGAAGCCCCGACGAGTCACGGTGCAAGTGCCTATCTTTGCTCGCCAGCGCGATATCCCGAACCCTTTGCGCTGGAAGGAAATCCTTTGAAAGAATCCTTAGAAGCCCATGCCATGAGGCTTGCCAAGAAGAAGGGCGTGAAGGGAAAGGCAATTCTTTGTGGTCTTGGCGCAGCGCATCTCCCGAGATCCAACGGGGTACCTGTTAGTGTGGCAACGGTATCGCGCCAGGATTCTGATCTGTTGAAGAGACTTAAAGAGGCTGGGGACGCTTTGTGCCGTGTTGAGAGCTCACATCTTAGGCGTTGTAATAGTTTATAGGCTATAGCTTCTTTGTAAATATCCCTATGTATGAACTTGTGGTCCATAATGAAATTTCCTTTTTGTTGAATGTGTGTTGATCCATATGTTTGATCGAATGTGGTTGCGATTATAATGTTTGTACTTAGTTATCTGTCTTTGCATAAAAAACGTCTTCGTTGTCTAAGAATCAAACGGTTATATAAATGCGCGCAATATATGAAGTCCATAATCGTGTATGAAAATCATGACTTAATGTACTTGAAACATAATTTCTACGTACTTGTATCATAATCGTGTATGGTGTGATATGCATCGTACTGTAAATATCATATCAAGGAATCAAGAGTCTTGATTCCTAGTTTGTTAAACGCGCACGGTGTGCATTGTTGCGCATCCATCGTGGGATGCACATTGAACTTATTCCAACGTCTTGAGAATAAGGTGTTTAACAAGGATGCGTGATCCGATGTTGATGGGTTTGCAACCCTCTTACTCAACGAGTTATTTAGTAGGTTTACTCATCCTTTTACCATCGTGGGTTTTAGTAAGTGCATGCACGCCATGTAGGCAAAAGATAATATAATAACAATGTTGAGACATAAATAATATGTAAATAACAAAGTGAAATGTGTCGCGAGTTAGCTAGAAGCTATGACGTTTTATTAATACTTGCAAGTTGTTGTAAAAGAAAAAGACATTTGCCTAAGTAGAATGAATGTAAATACACGGATACTTATTGAGCACTTTACTAAAGTGTGGGGTGTCCGTCTTGTTGGGCCGTAGCCTTCCCTAAAGATAACATTGTTTGAGATTGCAAATGTTCCATGTGCGTTGTAGCTCACGACCATCCCTATCACGCAGACTTATGCGCCACTTTCCTAATGCTTCAATGACTTCATAAGGTCCTTCCCACTTCGTCCAAGTTTTCTGTATCTCTTGCATGGCTCGCATCATTGGCGCGATATACAAAGTCACACAGTGCGAATGAGGTGCTTGAACTTCTGATCGTAGTATCCTTTCATTTTGACTTAGCTTAGCCTCGCATATAGGCTGCTGCGCGCCTTTCTTCCAACAAGTCTAAGTCTATACGCCGTTCATCGTCATTGGTTGTGACATTTACTTGGTAGTACGAATAGTTGGCATCCCATTTTCGGCCGGTATGACGACACATCCCATAGAAAGAAAGGGAGTGTCTCCGTGCTAATTTTGATTGTCGTGCGGTGTGCCCACAAAACATGCGATAATTCCTCCACCCACCTCCCTTTGTGTTTGTCTAAGCGTGCTTTAATTCCTTCACCCGGACTACGATTTGCACGCCGACCAAACCATTGGTTTTGGGTGTTTGACCGACGCCAAGTGTGCAATATTTAGTTTCTCGCACCATTCCTTGAAAGGGTTGTCACGAATTGTTTTCCATTGTCCAAATAATTTCCCAGTAATCCGAAGCGGCATACGATATTCTCCAAAACAAATCGTTTTACACGATTACATGTGATTGTCGCGACCGCCTTTGCCTCAATCCACTTAGTGAAATAGTCTATAGCCATAATGAGGAATTTGGTCCCTAACGCAGCAGGGAAGGGCCCGCAATGTCGATACCCCATTTATAGAATGGCCATGGCGGCGTAATAGGTGTTAGCTCTGTTGTGGTCGGCATGGGATAGGTGTTATCAAATCCAGCGTCACGGTGCATCGTGAGGCGGTGAGTATCCCGACCGTAAGCGCGTGCTACAACGGACCGTGGTCTGAGTGCATCTTGCATGAACCGGTGTGGATCTCTCGAGTACGTGTCTCGCTTGAAGGGTCCGACACATCGGAGCCATGGTTGTAGAAATGAGCCGATATAATATACCATCTCGAAGTTCAAACCTACGTGATGTGCGGCGATTCGCTCGGGCCCATACTCCTCTGAGGCGGTATGCCCTTGCTTATAAACTCGACAATTGGAGTCATCCATGTAAGACCTTGCTCCTCTATCACCGTGGATATTTCCATCTCTAAGATGGACTTGCTCTTAAGAGTCTCCACCAATACTTGTTTTGATAAGTGCGCAAAGCTTGTGGATGCAATCTTGCTCAGTGCATCTGATTCGTCCCAAACGGTCAGGTTTATTACACAAGTCAACCACTTGTGAATGGTCAACCGTAATAAAAGTCAAACAGTCTAAAACCAAAGCAATTAAGTCCAGAGGAGTATAGTGTTTCCCCGGGTCGTTAAGTCCCAACGAGCTGTGCGAGTGAAGCTAAACGCGTAGTGATCGAGTGATATTGAACAGGAAAGGGGTTATGATTGATTATAATAAGGAAATTAAGTCTAATAAAGACTTTGAAGTCATTTTAATTCTATATTTAAAATCGTTTAACGATTAAAACCTAAAAATGATCTAAAATCACTTTTACTCTAAAAATGCAAGTTAAAACTTTATTATGATTTAAAACTAATTTTTATGATTTTTCTTTTATTTATTTGATTTAAAAACTAATTTTAAACTTTTAAATCTAATCTAAAATACTAGAAATTATGAAATTAAAGAGGAAAATTGTGAAACTATTTTTCAAAAATCTAAAATGACTAAATAGAATTTTCAAAACTAATTTTGTATTTTTCTGATTTATATTCTAATTTCTATGATTTAAAAACTATTTAAAACTAATTAAATTGCTAAAATTACTATTTAAACTAGGAAAATTATGGAAAATTTTTTGGCTTTTATATTTATCTTAATCTAGGAAAATTGAAAACTTATTTTTAAGCTTTTACGAATTATTTGTATTAAAAGCTATTTAAAAGTCTTAAAACCGATTTAAAATAAGAAAATTAGCAAGCAAAGGATGAAAAATTATGAAAATTCAGGAAAAGTCTAAAATTATATTATAATTCTAAGAAAAATACCAAAACCTATACTAGTGTGCAAGATTTAGGTTCAGAGGAAATTGCTTATAAATAAGACTTAAGATAAGCTATAAATCGGAAATGAGAACCAACCGAAAGCGTGGCTATAATATGCTAAAACAACTCAAAACTAACTAGTTTCAACTAACCTAATCATCTAAAACTATGATTACAATGATTTGACTTAATGAATTACCAAGAAGCCAAACAGCCTTAACCACCTTATTTGCGACAATAATAAGCTACCCAATGAACCAATGTGAAAACCGTAATCAGAGACCTCAAGACCACCAACCGAACTATCTCAGACCAAGTTTCACCACTACCAAGCTAAATGAAGCTTGTGCAGGCTCAGAAGAAAGCTGATTCACACTCGGTTAAGCGAAAGTGAGCAGAACAAAAATACCTAGTTGAGAAGCTGATTTAAAACTTAAAGAGATTTGGAAAAATTTCACAAAAATCAGTTTCCAACTCTTGACCAACTGAAGTTAATTGTCCCAGATTTTCAACAAAATTGATCCAGAATTGAAGCTATGAAAAATCAACAAAGTTTGGTGAAAAACAGATTTTCCAACTTTTGACTTTTTTGACAGAAATGAGATTTGACTATTATGAACTTCTAAGCTAATTAAATGGAATTTGGATGATGTTTAATGACTTATTGGACTGAAATAAAGCTATCTTACCTAGTTATAAATCTATATGCAAGTTTTTGATTCCTACAATTTAACTAATATGAGATTAGAACAATTTAGAAGAGATTTTGACTATTTGTATTCTAGAGTGCAAATTAATGACTGGAATAACTTCTACTAACCTGCTAGAGACTAATGAATCAATCCTTAGCCACTGACAATACCTCAAATACAGATTTGACAATTGTACCAATCACCACTTTAACTAACTGTTTTGCAATTTAACTAATCTAACTACTGAACTAGCTTATGCTAACACTTAAACTGAATCAAATTAACCTAATAACAACTAAATAAACAGATCTAAGCTATTAATAACCACAGATTCAAACACAAGCAGATTATGCAGACTATATTAGTTATGGAAATAGAATAAGTACTCACAAGTGATCCAGCTTAACTGCAGCTTAACTGAGAACCAAATATCACTATCCTAAACCAATACCAATCCAAAACCAGCTCTGCATCAATGTCCAAGAACAGGCTATCCCCCTCCTTTGACTTTCATTGACCAAGTACCAAATTTACTTGAACTTGAGTTATAAGCTTACCAAAAGCTATCAATAGCTTAAGTAAGCTTATTTGAATTAGAAATAAGCTAATTGAAGCTTGAATTTAAGAACAAGTAAACTGATTTTATAACAGGAAACATAAAAACATGAAACTTTGATAAAACCTTGAATTAATACTTGAAAGTAAATTACAATGACTAAATGGCTTTAGTTCAATACAGGAAAACTTAAGATTACAGTTTTAGAAACTAATTAAGACAATTAAATTAAAAACGACATACAAGAAAATTAAAAACTAAAAACTAAAAACTACTACTTTCTCTAGCTTCTCTTCCCTCTATTTATCAACAAAAGTCTTCCCACTTGTGTTCTGAGCATTTCCCACTTCTTATCTGGGCCATTGGATTATTAGAGTGGATTTAAGCTGTTGAAGGCATTTTTGGCGCCAAAACGATATTTGCCAACTGGGCTTGATTGAGTGCAAAGAAGAAGAAGTAATTAATGCTCCTTGTTGGTTTTTGGAGGTGGAAGAGATAGGGTGTGGGTTGTGAGCTGGAAGAATGGTTGTGGGAGTTGGTTGCAGAGTGGTTGAAGAAGGAGGTGAAGTGGAGGGAAAAACGAGGGCGGGATTTGACCGAGTGTTTGACCGGGGGATTATTAATAGGAAGGGTTCACAAAAGGGGGGTCACGGGTTGTATTTGGCAGGGGGTTCAAGGGGTTTAGTGGACTTGGTTTTGGGTTTTAATAAAACAAAGGGTCCATTTGGTTTGTAGATTAATCACAAGGACCATATTTGTAATATTCTGAAACTTGAAGGGCCGAACCTGTCAATTTTTCAAAGTTATTCCAAGGGTCAATCTTGCCAAGTTTCATTAGTACAAGGACCATAAAAGATAATTTTCCATTTATAAACTTCAAGGACTATTTTGCCAATTTTAAAACTTGAAGGACCAAACATGTAAATTCTCCAAACTTTTACCCAAGGATCATTTTGATAAATTTTGATTTTGAAAGGACTTGGGTTGACTTTTATTCCAAAACAAATGCTCGTGGACCCATTTTGTCAAGATTTGAAAGTTGAGGGACCGAAACGCCAATTATGCAAAATTAGCTCGTTTTCATCTGCTTTTAAACATTTTGCATCTCAAACATATAAAATACAATCCTTGGACATATTTTGTATTTTCTTTGCATATTTGAGTGTTTTAAGTGTTTTGGCGGCTCGGATAAGACAAAATGATGAGTATTTACACACTCATCAATCCCCACACTAAACTATTGCTAGTCCCTAGCAATCTTTTATGAAAATTTAATGGATTTAAGTCTCTTTACCAAAAGCCATTACTTATGGAGTAGCCAATTGTTTCAGATTCAAGCAAGAACCTTGGTACAATGATAACCAAATGATTTTGAGCAAATCATAAGTCAGAACGGATTTGATTTGTCTTTACCAAGTCGTTTATACGGACTAGCCAACTCTTAGATAAAATATCTTTGGTGAGTCGATTTACCAATTATGGTTTTCCAATCGCCTTTACCACAAGCCATAAACTTGCGGGCTAGCCAACTCTTCACTAATTAAAGATACGGTGAATGAACACCATACAATTTTGGGCAAATTGCAAGCCGTCAACGGATTTGAGATATCTTTACCAAGAGCCGTTTGCTCCTGGATTAGCCAATCCTTTTGTTTATTAGACATGGTGGACTGATAACCGTAAGCTGAGTTAGGGGTGTGCACGATCGGAAAACCGGACCGGACCGGACCGAAAACCGAGTTCGCCCAAAACCTTAGACCGAGACCGGACCGAATGTGGTCGGTCCGGTCTCGGTCCGGACTGGTCCGGTCGGTCCTTCGGTCGGTCCGGTCCAACAAGGCCAAATTCGTCGGTTTTGGTCCGGACCGGACCGGACCGAGGTTCGATTATCCCAAAAGCTTAGGGGTGAAAGCATATCGACCGAACGGACCGGACCGATCAAGGACCGACCGGACCGACGGATCGACACGGACGAGAGACCGACCGACCACATTCGGTCCGGTCCGCGGTCTCGCTTTGGGATAATCGGACCTCGGTCCGGTCCGGTCGATCCCCGACCAAAACCGACGACTGGCCTTGTTGGACCGGACCGATCGACCGGTCCGGACCGACCACATTCGGTCCGGTCTCGGCCTAAGGTTTGGGCTAACTTTCGGTTTCGGTCCGTCCGTCTTGGCGGTCCGGTCCGGTTTCGACCGTCACACCCCTATACACCACGCCTAATAATTCTTTTACGTAGTGGTGTAATGGGTTTGAGCTTGATCATAGTCTTACTCGCGTAGTGGATAGCCGAAAATGCTTGGTTTTACGTTGCCCGGAGATCGCACCGATAGCAAAATCACTTGCATCGCACATGAGTTCAAAGGGTAAATCGATCGGGGCAACGAGAATGGGTGCTTCCGTAGCTTTTTCTTTAATGTTTCAAAAGCTTGATGCACTCGGTGAGAAGATAAAGGAGCATCCTTCTCGAGGAGATGAGTCATAGGCGATCGATTTTAGAAAAATCTTGTGTGAATCTGCGATAAAACCGGCATGACCTAAAAACTCCTAATACCTTTGACGGTAGTAGGATGAGGCAATTGGCAATGACATCCACTTTCGCTTTGTCAACCTCAATCCGTTTTTGAAATCTTATGGCCTAGGACAATTCCTTCTTTGACCATAAAATGGCTCTTTTCCCGTTTAGACAAAGATTGGTGTCTTCACACCGTTTGAGCATTTTTCTAAATGGGAGAGACATGTTTGAAATGAGTCCCCAATGACCGAGAAGTCATCCATAAACACCTCCATTGTTTCCCCGATCATGTCGTGGAAAATTGCCATCATACATCGTTGGAGCGTGCCGGGAGGCGTTACATAGGCCAAAAGGCATACGTCTGTAGGCAAAAGTTCCGTATGGGCGGTGAATGTGGTCTTTTCTTGATCCTGTGGATCAATGGGGATCTGAAAACCCCGAGAAACCATCTAGGAAACAATAGTATTCGTTTCTGCTAGTCTCTCAAGCATCCGATCCATGAAGGGTAGAGGAAAATGGTCTTTACGGGTGGCTTCGCTTAACTTGCGATAGTCAATACACACACGCCATCCCGTAACCAATCGAGTTGGAATTAACTCGTTTTCTTCATTGTGACAACATTATGCCACCTTTTTGGAACACGGTGGATGGGGTCGACCCAAGGACTATCGAGATCGGGTAAATTGAACCGCATCAAGAAGTTTGAGAACCTCTTGTTTGATAACCTCATGAATCTTAGGATTCACCTTCTCTACGATGTTGGATCCGGTTTGAAATCATCCTCCAATAAAATCTTGTGCGTACAAAATTCGTGGTTAATACCCTTGATGTCGGAGAGTCTCAAGCAATTGCTTGCTTGTGCAACTTCAAAACCTTTATGAGCGATCTTCTCCTCCTCCGTTAAGTCCTTAGAAATTATGACGGGTAATTTATCATCACCTCCAAGAATGCATACTCGAGATGAGGAGGTAGGTCCTTAAGTTCAACCTCGGGAAATTCTTGAAGAGATGTTTGTACGGTTTGATTTCTTCAATCGTGATCTCTTTCGGAGGAGCGACGGTAATGGATCTTCATTTAACAATTGATCAAGATAAAGGATATCTCCTCCGAATCATAACACCATCATCAATTCCCATGGAATTGATTCATCATTAGCAAGAAACTCATCGATCTCTTCTAAAAGAAGTCACCTCCTCAAACGGAGTAAGAGGGGAAGAATCGGCAATAATTGGTTGAGAAGATGTGGTGGGATCCCACTCACGTAATTATGAAAATAACCAAGAAACTCTTGAGAGTACTCCTCGAAGCAATATCAATTACATCGATTCGATTAACCGATTCAAGATCATAGTTTGAGGAGTACTCAAGTTTGATCAAGGTTAAAGGTGATGACTTCATTTCCCACACGTAATGTGATTTCTTGCTCAATTACATCAATGAGAGCACGGCCCGTTCTCGTGAATCCTCGTCCAACAATGAGGGAACCCGATGATCGCATCAAGTCAACAACCACAAAGTCACCGGAAAATGGAACTTTCCTACTTTCACGAATACATCCTCGGCGATGCCAAGAGGACGCGATATAGAACGATCTGCAAGCTCAAGAGTCATGCGGTAGGAATAAGTTCGGGAGAGAAATTTTCTTCCATATTGAATAAGGCATCGATTGATGCTTGCACCAAGATCGGCGAGGGCAAAGCATTCAATCATTCCCGAAAAACACAAGATAGAAGAAATTTTCCAGATCTCCAAGCTTCTCGGGAAGCTTCTTTATGAAGCTATCACGAGTTCTCGTTCGAGGAGTTTTAGCCATTTCAAACAGCTTTTTCCTTGTTGCTTAACATGTGTTTGAGAGTTGATGCAAACTTGGGCATCAAGATGATAGCATCCGCAGCTTATGTCAAAATGTAGTTCTTGGAAAATTTGAAATTTTTTCCATTTGATGACCGGCTTTTTCATGGAGCTTTTGCTCATTTAAACGTGATGGGTAAGGAATAGAAGTTTTGGATTTGGGGTTTTCAACCGGAGGTTCAAAACAACTCTGGTTTGGATTTGGGTTTCAGGACAACTTGAGGATGGACATGTCTTTGTGCTCTGCGAGCTAGTGGGTTGCACTTGGTCCTTTGTCGCCTCGTGTTCACTTTCCACTACCTTCGGGAGAGAAGAAAAAGAGGTAATAGGAATAGCGGGTCCATCATATGAAGCACCACTTACGGTTGTGATCGCTTTGCATCACCCCTGGATTAGCGATCGTGTTGCTAGGTAAAGTACCGTGTGCCGAGGGTCGATCATTTAAAGACTTCTTAATGTCGAAATCGCTTACCAACAACCTATTCATTTCCTCTTGGGATTTCATGAATTGCTTCAACAACTCATCGATGATGGTCCAGTTGGAACAATGGCTTGATTTTGTGTAGGAAAATTAAGCCTCTATTGTTTGGATTAGGGCCTTGATTTTGAAAATTTCCTTGATTATTGCCATGAAAATACCACAGGTTGAAATTTCCTTGACCTTGGTTTCTATTAAAATTTCCTTGGTTTTGGAAATTTTGACTTTGATTTTGAAAACCGTTATTCGACTAAAATTACCTTGGTTTTGAAAACCTTGGTTCGCTCTATTCGATTTTGATTACGGTTTTGGTTTTGGTTGAAACCGGGTGGTCCAGGTAGTGGTTAGGACGGTGGTTCGGGTCCATAGGTGCACGGTATTGGTTGCCTCCCGAATTGGAAATCCGCCCACGCTTTTGCTTCAAAGGGTTACCATCGGTGGCCATACAATTGTAATAGGCATGGGGCCACCGCAGTAACACATACTTCCACTTTCTTAACTTCAGGAGGTGAAGTTTGTGGAAAAGAAACTTTCTTTTGGTTAGAGAGAACCAAAGCTTGAATTGCTTCAGTGAGTTTGTCAATCTTAGCATCGGTGCTAGATTGACTCACGAGCGATGAAGGAAAGGACCAACACCGACTGGGAAACAACCGGTTTGCTTCAGCGGTCACGGACTTTAGACTTGTTTTCAATTATCGCTAAAGCTTCTTTTACGCTTTGCTCAAGAAATTTCCTCCAGCCGGAGGAATTGAGAGAATCTTGATCGATTGACTCACCCATTATAGAAAGTATCGAGTTGCATCAACTCGGAGAAACCATGGTGAGGACATTTGCGGAGCAACTCCTTAAAACGATCCCACGATTCATCAAGGATTCATCAAACTTTTGTGTGAACTTGATGATTTCGCTTTTAAGACTCGTGGTTTTAGAAGGTGGATAGAACTCGCTCACAAATTTCTTCACTAGGTCTTCCCATGTTTCGATCGATTGAGGGGTTGTTTTTCAAGCCAACCGGGCTTGTCCTCGAGGAAAATGGGAATGTAAGAAGTTTGACAAAGATCGGTAGGGACATTCTTGTATTTGATGGTAGATGCAATCTTGTTAAACCATCGAATATGAGCATGAGGATCATCCTCTCAAAACCATAGAATTGACTTGAGGTTACAAGATTTAGTAACCCGGTTTTGAGTTCAAAATTTTCACCACAATGGCGGAATAACAATAGCATCTCCATACCCATCGATGGGTGCTTGGAGAAGCTCGCACATAGGACGCTCATCCATCATGATAACGGAAGTAGTGCGAGCAATCCGGATCTCATATCCGACCGATGGGGCGTAACGTCAACGGACACGCCTTCGAATCCTCGACAAGCTCACGAAATGGGCTCACAGACCTAGAAGAGCGAAAAGATACACTAGAGTTAACTCTAAGAAATCTCGAGTCAAAGGAATTATGAAAATGGGGAAAGAAGAATCTTTTGGGTTTTATGGTTTTAAGATGTTTTGGATTTTGGATTTTATAAGAAAATATAAATATATATAGATGGTATGAACAAGGAGTGAATATTCAAATCACTAATCGCTAAACGTAAGACTATTAGCACAACAAGCCGGCAATGCGCCAAAATTTGATTCGTCCCAAACGGCCAGGTTTATTACACAAGTCAACCACTTGTGAATGGTCAACCGTAATAAAAGTCAAACAGTCTAAAACCAAAGCAATTAAGTCCAGAGGAGTATAGTGTTTCGCCGGGTCGTTAAGTCCCAACGAGCTGTGCGAGTGAAGCTAAACGCGTAGTGATCGAGTGATATTGAATAGGAAAGGGGTTATGATTGATTATACTAAGGAAATTAAGTCTAATAAAGACTTTGAAGTCATTTTAATTCTATATTTAAAATCGTTTAACGATTAAAACCTAAAAATGATCTAAAATCACTTTTACTCTAAAAATGCAAGTTAAAACTTTATTATGATTTAAAACTAATTTTTATGATTTTTCTTTTATTTATTTGATTTAAAAACTAATTTTAAACTTTTAAATCTAATCTAAAATACTAGAAATTATGAAATTAAAGAGGAAAATTGTGAAACTATTTTTCAAAAATCTAAAATGACTAAATAGAATTTTCAAAACTAATTTTGTATTTTTCTGATTTATATTCTAATTTCTATGATTTAAAAACTATTTAAAACTAATTAAATTTCTAAAAATTACTATGTAAACTAGGAAAAATATGGAATTTTCTTTTTTGGCTTTTTATATTTATCTTAATCTAGGAAAATTGAAAACTTATTTTTCTGAAGCTTTTCTGAATTATTTGTATTAAAAGCTATTTAAAAAGTCTTAAAAACTGATTTAAAATAAGAAAATTAGCAAACAGTGATGAAAAATTATGAAAAATTCAGGAAAAGTCTAAAATTATATTATAATTCTAAGAAAATACCAAAACCTATACTAGTGTGCAAGATTTAGGTTCTCAGAGGAAATTGCTTATAAATAAGCACTTAAGATAAGCTATGTCGAAATGAGAACCAACCGAAAGCGTGGCTATAATATGCTAAAACAACTCAAAACTAACTAGTTTCAACTAACCTAATCATCTAAAACTATGATTACAATGATTTGACTTAATGAATTACCAAGAAGCCAAACAAACTTTAACCACCTTATTTGCGACAATAATAAGCTACCCAATGAACCAATGTGAAAACCAGAATCAGAGACCTCAAGACCACCAACCTAACTATCTCAGACCAAGTTTCACCACTACCAAGCTAAATGAAGCTTGTGTGGCTCAGAAGAAAGCTCGATTCACACTCGCTAAACCGAGTGTGAGCAGGCAAAAGGTACCTAGTTGAGAAGTCGATTTAAAACTTAAAGAGATTTGGAAAAATTTCACAAAATCGCTTTCCAACTCTTGACCAACTGGGTTAATTGTCCCGCATTTTCAACAAAATTGATCCGAATTGAAGCTATGAAAATCAACAAAGTTTGGTGAAAAGCATTTTCCAACTTTTGACTTTTTTGACAGAAATGAGATTTGACTATTATGAACTTCTAAGCTAATTAAATGGAATTTGGATGATGTTTAATGACTTATTGGACTGAAATAAAGCTATCTTACCTAGTTGTAAATCTATATGCAAGTTTTTGATTCCTACAATTTAACTAATATGAGATTAGAACAATTTAGAAGAGATTTTGACTATTTGTATTCTAGAGTGCAAATTAATGACTGGAATAACTTCTACTAACCTGCTAGAGACTAATGAATCAATCCTTAGCCACTGACAATACCTCAAATACAGATTTGACAATTGTACCAATCACCACTTTAACTAACTGTTTTGCAATTTAACTAATCTAACTACTGAACTAGCTTATGCTAACACTTAAACCGAATCAAATTAACCTAATAACAACTAAATAAGCATGATCTAAGCTATTAATAACCACGATTCAAACACAAGCGATTATGCACTATATTAGTTATGGAAATAGAATAAGTACTCACAAGTGATCCAAATTAATGCAATTTTAACCGAGAACCAAATATCACTATCCTAAACCAATACCAATCCAAACCACTCTGATCAATGTCCAAGAACAGGCTATCCTCCTTTGACTTTCATTGACCAAGTACCAAATTTACTTGAACTTGAGTTATAAGCTACCAAAAGCTATCAATAGCTTAAGTAAGCTTATTTGAATTAGAAATAAGCTAATTGAAGCTTGAATTTAAGAACAAGTAAACCGATTTTATAACAGAAACATAAAACATGAAACTTTGATAAAACCTTGAATTAATACTTGAAAGTAAATTACAATGACTAAATGGCTTTAGTTCAATACAGGAAAACTTAAGATTACAGTTTTAGAAACTAATTAAGACAATTAAATTAAAAACGACATACAAGAAAATTAAAAACTAAAAACTAAAAACTACTACTTTCTCTAGCTTCTCTTCCCTCTATTTATCAACAAAAGTCTTCCCACTTGTGTTCTGAGCATTTCCCACTTCTTATCTGGGCCATTGGATTATTAGAGTGGATTTAAGCCGTTGATGGCATTTTTGGCGCCAAAACGATATTTGCCAACTGGGCTTGATTGAGTGCAAAGAAGAAGAAGTAATTAATGCTCCTTGTTGGTTTGTGGAGGTGGAAGAGATAGGGTGTGGGTTGTGAGCTGGAAGAATGGTTGTGGGAGTTGGTTGCAGAGTGGTTGAAGAAGGAGGTGAAGTGGAGGGAAAACGTATGGATTCACCGAGTGTTCAACCGGGATTATTAATAGGAAGGGTTCACAAAAAGGGGGGTCACGGGTTGTATTTGGCAGGGGGTTCAAGGGGTTTAGTGGACTTGGTTTTGGGTTTTAATAAAACAAAGGGTCCATTTGGTTTGTAGATTAATCACAAGGACCATATTTGTAATATTCTGAAACTTGAAGGGCCGAACCTGTCAATTTTTCAAAGTTATTCCAAGGGTCAATCTTGCCAAGTTTCATTAGTACAAGGACCATAAAAGATAATTTTCCATTTATAAACTTCCAAGGACTATTTTTGCCAATTTTAAAACTTGAAGGACCAAACATGTAAATTCTCCAAACTTTTTACCCTAGGATCATTTTTGATAAATTTTGATTTTGAAAGGACTTGGGTTGACTTTTATTCCAAAACAAATGCTCAGGGACTGATTTTGTCAAGATTTGAAAGTTGAGGGACCGAACCGCCAATTATGCAAAATTAGCTCGTTTTCATCTGTTTTTAAACATTTTGCATCTGAAACATATAAAATACAATCCTTGGACATATTTTGTATTTTGCTGCATATTTGAGTGTTTTTAAGTGTTTTGGCAGCTCAGATAAGACAAAAATGATGAGTATTTACACACTCATCAGCATCCGCCTTTCTATTCTCTCCTCTAGGAACTTGTTTGATGGTAAACATGTCGAAACCTTGGATTAGTGACTTGGTCTTGTCGAGGTATTGAACCATGTTTTCCTCTTTAGCCACATATTCACCCAACACATGGTTGGCTACTAACCGGGAATCCACATTTGCTTATAGGTCACGTATGCCCATTCGAGTTGCAATGCGTAATCCAAAGAATCGTGGCTTCATACTCGCCTCGTTGTTTGTGGTCAGAATTCAAAACGCAGCGTAAGTGAATTCCATTCCTTCCGGATTCGCGAGGATAAGGCTGCGCTGACCCGTCCACGCACGAAGATCCATCCGTGAATAGGATCCATGGTTCTTGTAGTTCCACCGCTTTGTGGAGGCGCATCCTCGAGACACGGTTTTTCGATGATGAAGTCTCGCTAGTATCGCGCCTTTAACCGCAAAGACGTGGTCTCGTAGGAGATGTTATGCTCACCTAGCAACACACTCCACTTCGTAGTCGCCCCGATCGCGCCGCTTTGGAGATGACTTGCTTGATAGGTTGGCATGTGATCACCGCTATAGGTACGCCTGAAGTACCGCGCAGCCTTTGGCGGCGAATACTAATGCCAAGATCAACTTCTCCATTGCGCTATAGTTGACCTCCGCTTTCTTGAGTGCTTTACTTACAAAATATACCGGTGTTTGTACCGAATTCCTATCCGTCAAGAACATCATACCGATCGCCCATGAGTCGCAGATAAGTACATAATTAATTCTTCCCACAGGCGGGCGCGACTAGCGTGGGAGCTCATGATGTGTTGTTTAAGTCAGATAAAAGCTTCTTCGCTCCCGTAGTCCAAATGAAAGTCTCCTTTTTGTACACTTCGAGCCTTCAAGAGGGGAGTGACTTATCTGCCGATTTGGACAAGAATCGCTCAAACCGGCTAGTTTGCCATTTAGAGATCGGACTTCCTTCAACGTGCGCGGTGAAGGAAGTTGGATGACAGCCTTCATTTTTTCTGGACACGGTTTAATGCCATCGGGCTCTATCAAATATCCAAGGAACATGCCTTCTGTAGCGCCAAAGGTGCATTTATTAGGATTTAACTTCATATTGATCTCTCGTAGTGTCTTAAATGTTTCCTCAATGTCGCGCATCAATTCGTCCTCAGTATGGCTTTTTATTACAAGGTCGTCAACATAGACCTCTAGGTTGCGGCGCACGTGTTTTTCAAATGCATTATCTACCAATCGCTGGTAGGTAGCGCCTGCATTCTTCAAGCCAAAGGGCATCTTTGTATAACAATAGACGCCTTGGCTTGTATGGAAGGCCGTTTTTTCCTCATCTTCTTTAGCCATTTGGATTTGGTGGTACCTTTTGTATGCGTCTAAGAAACATTTAAGTGGGTATCCGCACAAAGATTCTACCTTCCAATCTATCTCGGTAGTGGGTAGCGCTTGTGGACATGCTTTGTTGAGATCCGTGAAGTCCACGCACATCCGCCAACTACCATCGCTTCTTCTTGACCATCACCGGGTTGGAAAGCCACCATGGTAATAGACTTCTCGCATGATACCGCATCCACAAGTTTGTGTACTTCCTCCGGAATGGCTTTTACGCCTCGGAGCCCGGCCGCTTCTTCATCGTGATTGGAGTATCCTTGTCGGATTCTCAACTTGTATTCTATAATCGAGCGTGGCACACCGGTCATGTGCTTTGGTTCCCATGCATAGATATCCGACTCTTTGCAAGAGTGCGCACACGCCGCCCGCTTTATCGACAAATGATCCTCCGATCGATACTTTTTGCTCGGGTAATCGGGATGAATCACACCCTCATGTTTGATACTTTAGTTGCTGTGATTGATACGGATGTGTGTCGTCTCACATGTAATCGTGTTACATTCTCCGTGTGGTACGGTGGTATTGTAGAGTAACAATGCCCCTCCACCGGAACTTGAGCATCCCATGTCTTTGT
Organism: Chrysanthemum lavandulifolium; assembly: GCA_022545495.1. Classification (NCBI taxonomy): domain Eukaryota; kingdom Viridiplantae; phylum Streptophyta; class Magnoliopsida; order Asterales; family Asteraceae; genus Chrysanthemum; species Chrysanthemum lavandulifolium. The sequence goes on along the minus strand of CM040243.1, from coordinate 107,221,313 downwards.
CAGACGGTACCACGCGTATGGTCGATATCCCCGGCCTTCCAATAATGCCATTGTATGGCGAAGGAGATCCGATCACCATAAAGTTCATCCAGTCGTCGTGGGTGTTCCTTATTACCAACATTGACTAGTAGGCGATTTGCCCCATGGGCCATATCCTTTCTCCGTAAAACCATCAACGACATCATGGCCGAGCTTAATCGACCAGATCTCGTGTCGCGATCGCTTGAAACAATGTTCATACATTATATCTGCGGATGCTCCTCCATCAACATACATGCGGTGGATATCGTGACCCCCTGCATTAATTTCGATGGTAAGTGGTTCTACCACTGCTTTGTCCGCAGCCAAGGTGGGGAAAAAAATTTCGCTTCCACAAGAAAACTTTTGGCTAACCTTCTGCCTAGTCTTTCGCTGCCATGATTGTATCATGTAAATGGTATCAGCCTTATCTTTGGGTGCTTCTTTCTTGTTCCCAGTCTTTTGCTAATCTTTCCCATCCTTGATGCTCTTAACTAAATGGTCCAACCTACCTACTTTTACTAGCTTATCAATTAGTTGGCGTAATTGGACACACTCATTGGTGGTGTGGCCCTTCTGTCCATGATAGTCGCAGATCCGCTCCCACGCCGCCGCTCTTCCGGGTGCGCATTGGTGGGGTCTCGGAAGTTCGCGCCTGCTATGTAATATCTCCTTTGAGTCTTGGTTAGCGGGTATACTTGTCATTCTCGTTCGCTTCCACGACCGCGGTAGTTCTTGTTGCGGTTGCTACTGCGGTCGATGGATTGTCTCTAGTCGTTTCTTGTGACCTATAGTTTGAGTAGCCTTTCTTCTTTGTCGTCGCCGCAGCAGCCTTCTCCTCGATAAAGGACCTCGTGCGTTTCATAAGTTCATCAAAGGTTTGGGGATCTTGTCGCTCAATCTTTTGATGAGTTCGGGTTATTGACACCGCTCATGAACCCCGAGATCTTTAGTATTTCGGGACATGCCTTGACATGTATGCATTCGCCTTTGTAGCGCTCCACATAAGCGATTGTAGATTTCCGTGCGCTGCTTTTACCCTAGCAAGTTCGACGGGGTTTTTGGCGACTTCTTCCTTTGAGTAAAGTTCAGCGAAACGCCTTCCGCCTCTTCAAAACCACCAATGCTTCGCGGAAGCCATCAACCGCCACATTTCCACTAATGTGGAATTGAACATGTGGCACCACACAGTTGTGGCCAATTTTCGATAGTAGCGGTGACTCGAAAATTTTAGGTGATCATCCGGATCACTGCTCCATCGTAGGTTTTCACATTGGCGGGCATGCGCCTCTTATCTTCGAAAATCGCCGATGCGCCGAGTGAACGATCCACCTTTTGGCGGCGCCAAGGAAGAGACATATCTTCGCCCTCCCGATCGCGATATCTTCTCCGGACTTCCGGTGGTCCCGCTTTCTCGTCCTCGTTGTTCAAGGAGTCACCGGAGGACGTGCTTCCTCTCTTTCGGCCATACCGACCGCCCTCGTAATCCGAGCTCAAGAGCTTTCACTGGGAGTCTGCCGCCGCCCAGCCTATCATGGACCCCGCGGCTACCAAGCCTAGCGTGGGCATTGGTACGCCTCCATCATCTTCATATTCTCCCGTGATCATCGTAGGTCACCGCTTATCATTCACAACTCTCTTCCCGATCCTAGTAAACACTGGGGCCGGCGGCTATCCTTCTCGCCTTCTCCTCCCGCGACGTGATGGGGATGTCTCATGCTCTTGGTCGAAGTTGAGTCGGGCTTGCAGTGCTCGACCGACCTCTTTTTCGCCTCTCTCGCACGAGGCAACCAAGGTTTCATAGTTTTGAGACACGAAGTCACTGGCGCTAGTTCAGCGCCGACTCCTTCTAGCGAGGTGTCTGCTTCCACCTCTAGAACCCTATTTCGCCAGCGTGCTGGCGGGGTTGTGAGGTTCGCTCGCACCGATTGGTGGGGAGTGGTAAGAAGGGCTACTTGTGGAACTTCGCACGGTGGTTGTCGTGGTGGCATGGGTTGTCCCGTGCGTGGTCCCACCGCCGTGAAGACCGATCCGGGCCCGACCTTGGTTTCGGGTCGCACCGGTTGTTCCGCAGGCCTCGCTTGAGGTGATTCGCTTTTCGCTTCTTCCTCAGTAGTCACTACGCGATCGCCGGCTTAGGTTTCGTGCTTTGTCATTCTAGTTCTTAGTGATTGGTCCCACGGATGGCGCCACTTGTTGATACAAAAGTTGGACGTTCCTTATTTGGACCCGGCTCGTGTCAATTAGACCTTGATGCTTGAGACCGCGCACTAAAAAGCAGAAAACACCGCTAGTTTATCGTGATTGTCTCCCACGATTATCCTCCCATGCGTGAGTAAATGTCGGTTGTTGTGGTTTAGTGGAGAGTTAGGTTTTGTGATCGTACCTTTAATGAGGCCGAGATGCCTTTATATATACACACGAAGTCCTTGTTGGTTTCGTGTTCCGCAACCTTCTACGTATCCCGCCTAAATCGGTTGGTTGATACATATCCCATAAATAAGAGATATCCGATATCAAGACCATAATAACTCGGGTTTGGGCCTTCGTGAGCCCAAACCGTTACCGCGTTAGCCCACTCGTACTGGGCTAGAGTGTTAGTAGCGTCCACCGGTCAGGTTCATGACCCGAATGCGGACTATACGTCATCACTAATGTAGAATCTCAAGATCAATAAAGTTATCTTATACGAGTGTGATGTGAATAAAGATGTTAGTCGACACAAGCTTCAAAACGTACACTATCTGAAGACTATTCCAAAGTGGATATCAATTTTTGTGTTGTTTGAGCCCCATTGAGATTTGAGAGAGGGGAGAAACTAAAAACAAATTGAGGATCTCTACTAGACTAAGTATAGTGGGCTTTACTTTATAAGTTAGCAACCCATTACACAAATGTGTTTCATGTGTTTACTGGACTCAACTATCAGAACACACATAAAATATTCATAATGGAGTAAGAAACCAATAAATATAACCCTACAACATTCACATACTACGTATCTGCTAACATCCATATCACATTTTTCTTACGGCATCTATATCACAATTCACAAATACTCTCACTGTTATTAAAAATTTAAAATGATATAGCCTTACTCTTTAACATATATGTATTTACTCATATTCATTACTTATTAGATAATGCTAAATCAAGTAGTTGCTCATGTGTCCTTTTAGTCATCTAAACCTTTTTTTAGCATCAAGCATATAGTGTAGTTTTAGCATCAAATGTGTTTGTTTGGAGAGTATAGGAATTTAAAAAAAGACATCCATAGTCATTTCAAGTGTTTGGTTAGAGATTTAATACTAAAGTATGATTTTAACAATCGTAGATGCAAACCAATAGGGGAGTGATGTCTTTTGTTAACCATTCTCGAAACTGCATATTTTATTATTTCCATCACAACTTTAATGAAACTGGAGCACTTGAATGGACTCTACTATATGTGACATCGATAACTAAAATTTTATATTAAAAAACAATAATAGAATTAATATCTCTAATCTTATATATCTCTCTAATCAAAACCATACCTTTAATAATTGGGTATAACATAACAAACACACCCTTATCAAAACCATATCTACTATAATTTCCAAATTGTAAACCAAACACGCCCTAAGTTGTCGCAGTACATTAGTACAACAATAATGAGGATCACTACAAGAATGTTTAAGAAATAAAGGCATATAGTTAATAAACTTTTATTGAAGCATACAACAGAAATTTTAAAACAGATAATGAGTACTTTTTTTTGGAACATCAGATAATGAGTACTTTGCTCCAAAAGTTCTTACTAATAAACAAAACAAACCTTGAACAAACAGAAAATAAAGGCATCACTTCACTTCAACACCTATAGTTGACTAAGAAACTAAACAATTCTTAGAGGATTCATGGGTTTAATCAAGTATGTATATCTTATTATCACCCTTTACATGATTCAGTCAACTTCTAGCTTATCAGAATCTTTCATAACCAAAGAACACTTATCAGAAATCCCATTAAACTTCCTTAAACTAGCCAAACAACCAGAACTAGTGGACTATATGGTGACTATCAGAAGAATTTTGCATGAGAATCCAGAGCTTGGTTATCAAGAATATGAAACTAGCAAACTCATTAGAAATGAACTTGATAAGTTGGGGATTGAGTATAGATATCCAGTTGCTGTTACTGGTGTTGTTGGTTATGTTGGGAGTGGTGGACCTCCATTTGTTGCTATTAGAGCTGATATGGATGCTTTAGCTATGCAGGTTTGAGTTTTGACCCTTTTGACTTCTGACCATTTTGACATTTATATGTGTTATAGATAGATTCTTGATATATGACAGTTTATTTCAACTAATATTTGTTTGAATTATCAAGTATGCGACTTTTGTGTTGCTGTGATGCAATATTATTTACTAAGTAATGGAAGTATTGCATCTTTTGAAGGTTTGACTTTTAACTCTGGATATACTTATGAAGATTCTTCTTATATAACAGTACTATAAGCTGAACTTTCTGATAGAAATTGATGATCTATATATTAAGTAAGAATGTGTTTCAACAAGTTAATGAATCAAATACATGATCTACAATGTCTATCGACTATCGTGTAAAGTTCTGAAGTATTTTGTATTGTAAAGAAGTAAAGTTAAAGAAACAAATGTTACTATGGTGTAAATTAAATTGTTGCATTCCTTTATTGCGAATCTTGGATTTATCTATGACTGTTTCTGTGAATTTAAATTCAAATGCTGAAAGTTAACTGAGGTTTGGTTAAGACAGGAAGGAGTGGAGTGGGAGCACAAAAGTAAGGTTCCTGGAAAAATGCATGCTTGTGGACATGATGCTCATGTTTCAATGCTTCTCGGAGCTGCAAAGATGCTTCAAAATCATCGTCATGAGATACAGGTCTGTTTTCATTTCAACTTTTTTTGTAAATACATCCGGGTTTTGTAAAGAGGTACCAGGAGTTGTGTTATATGATGCTATAGAAATTCTATGAATGGGTGATAAAACTAGAAAGTTTTGATAAAATGGTTCTATACTATGATCTTAAAATTCCTCTGTTAACTTCAGAAGTTAAAGAGGACGACGACTTACATGCAAGATTTTTTTTTGAAATCATGTTTTTGACTACTGAAATACAATCGTTTACTTTGTTTGATACTTTCAGGGAACCGTGGTTCTGGTTTTCCAACCTGCTGAAGAAGGAGGTGGCGGAGCAAAGAGAATGTTGGATGAAGGCATACTCAAGAATGTAAATGCCATCTTTGGGCTACATGTATCAGTCAAGTTTCCTATAGGCACAGTTGCCGGGAGGCCTGGCCCACTTCTAGCCGCTAGTGGTTTCTTTGACGCGGTAATCAGTGGAAAGGGTGGTCACGCTGCCATTCCCCATCATGCAGTCGACCCTATCGTTGCAGCGTCTAATATTATAATCAGTCTGCAAAATCTTGTATCTCGAGAAGCTGATCCTCTAGAGTCACAGGTAAATATACGATCAAACTCTTTAATAAGTTTAGTCTCCATTTTTGCGTTCAGATTTTTCTATTTTGTATTGTAACCAAAATTGACGGCATATATTTGCATACAATCATACAACAGTCTCACTTTAAAACATAATGCTACAGTTTAAGTTGATGTTACGGAGTCGCCCTTCATTTTCTTTAGACATTAAAGAACGAGTTGTACCTACAGGTTGTCACGGTTGCAAAATTTCAAGGAGGTGGCGCCTTCAATGTAATTCCTGATGATGTCACAATTGGTGGAACATTTAGGGCTTTTTCAAAAGAAGGTTTCATCAAACTTAAACATCGGATCAAAGAGGTTTGTTTTCATCTAGTCATTGTGTTCCAAGAAAAGGAACACTCTCAAATTAATGGTCAAACAGGTCAATATGCAGCTAGAAAATTGATACAAATCATTCGAGAGAATTTTCATTTACGAACAAATGGTAATTGAATTATGGCAACTTGATGTTTGACCTGATAAGACTTACCATATTGTACTTGTACTTAGCTTACGGAAATTTGATGTGAGACCTCAAAAGGGAAACGAGTTTACCATATTTCTTTGTGTTTGCTGATTCCATAATGCTGTGATGAGATTTTCAGGTTATCATATCGCAGGCTGGCGTTCATAGATGTAATGCAAGTGTTGATTTCAATGAAAGCGAAAAACCTATGTTTCCTCCCATGGTCAACGACAAGGATTTACATGGACACTTTCAAAAGGTTTCCAGTGACATGTTGGGTGCTAAGAGTATCTTAGAGGCTACGCCGTTAATGGGTGCAGAAGATTTTGCATTTTTTGCAGAAGCAATTCCTGCCTACTTTTTCTTCCTCGGGATGCAAAACGAGAGTGGTGAAAAACTTGCGGCGGGGCATTCTCCTTATTATAGGGTGAATGAAGATGTCTTGCCATATGGTGCTGCATATCATGCATCATTAGTTACAAGGTATCTTTTAGAACATGAAGTTGGAAGTAAAACAGAAAATGTAGGTTTTCACGTGGAATCTTGATCTTAAAGGTAGCATTTTGTGGTGAATCGTGGAAGTGAGTTTTTATTTATCGTTTGAGATATTTTTGGTATGGGATGGCTTCTTTAAAATTTCTCTTGTATGATAAACACAAACATGAACTTTTATGGGTCCAAATGGGCAAGACACCAGTCAATTGGCCTGTAGGATACTAATGTGGCCTAAGTGGCGCCTGCACACATGTAGCATGTAATAGGCATAAAAAGTTCATCCAACAACAGTTTAGTATAGTTTTAACTTTGGTCAATTGCATATAGTACTACCAATGGAGCATTAGTCCACCGGTTGGAGTACTTCTCATTAAGTCAATTGACCCAGGTTCAAGTCCCATCTTTGGCATTTGCTTCATATAGGTACCCACATCCGCAAAACCCATGGGCACAATGGAGAGACTTTGTGGAATAAGAGCTCAGGGGTCCGAGTCTTGGCTCGTGCTCACTCCAGTTGGTGCCCTACTAGGCCAGGAGAGTTGCCGGAGCTATTTCTTGTGGGGTGGACAATGGCTGGTGCCAAAAGGCACCCGAGGTCAGGGTGTTCCCGCCAATCTATACCTTTTGTGGAATTGCATATAGTACTGATGAACAACTTCTACCTCTAGACATTGTTGAACGCTCTATAACTGCAAAACACTCTATGCAACAATTCATTATCAGCGAGCCTACCTAATTATCGGTCAAATTTAATAAGTTTGTGGTTCTTAAAACAAATAACAATTTGTCTGGCAAAACTTCTTCATCTATCTATTGCTTCCGTTGATAGATTTAATGCTTAAAAAATTGTTAACATGTCTTCTATCTTTTGACTATCGTATGGCACGAAAGTTTCAAAATATCTCCGCTTACCTATGACTAAGGTTGCATACACCACCATTCTCTTGAACTTGCATCAAAAGTATCTTATCCTTGATGTAATCTGAATTCTGTGGACGCTTTGGCTGAGTGCCGTTTCTTGCGATGTGTCCTACACCACTACAGTTGTAACTTTTGGTTTGCTTTACTTGTCCCTGAATAACATTCTCACCTCTCTTATGTGCACCACCAATACCAGCCGCACCATTACCTCGAGCAAGGTTTCTTTGGTTCATATTCTGTCGCCCTTGAACATTTTGAATCACAACCCTTCCATCCTCCACAGTTGTTTGATTATGTGGATTTGATGAAGTTCGAAGTTGATTGTTGGTTTAAGGAAATGTTGCTCTGAATTGTTGAACAAGTAATGCGACTTGGAGAGATTTTCAATCATCTTATCAGTTGGAGTGTATCATGAATCAGGTTGGAGTGTCTGATTCTGTGAAGAGGCGGGGTACTGATAAACTTGAGCTTGTGATGATTGGGTGAACGGCTGAACATTCGAAACAAGTGCAAGTGGATCATTTGTTGTTGTTAGATTGAGTCTTTCCATAATTAGAAGATCATAGGTAGCATGCTTTTGATGTCGCTGTAGGTATGCATACAGCTGTTCATAGTTTGTGTCTCTCAAACCTTTGTTAAGCTTAACTGTTGTTACAAACCTATTCCACTCAGGGGTCATGTTGTTCACAAACTTGGAGTTGAGTTGAATGTTTGGCATTGTCATCTTGATGATCCTCATGTCATTAACAAGCTTGTGAAATCTAACGTAGTATTCAGTGATGTTCTCACGCGGTTTCATCTGGAAATGTTCAAAATCATCATACAACTGTGATTCTCGATCTTCTTTAGTCATTTCAGAGCCAACAAGAAGCATTTTAACATTATCCCAAACTGCTTTGGCTTAAGTGTTGTGATTGATAAGTTTGTAGATGTCTTTGGGGAGCCCTTGAAGCACAATGTTGGAAGCTCTTATATCTGCATCAAAACGCTTCTTCTCATTCTCATCAAGATCATTGTAAGTACGTAGTCTGTCCATTCCAAGAGTGACAGTTCCATCAGCAGTGGTAGAGATTGTGTCTCTGGTAGTGCCCATCTGAAAAGGTCCTTCATCAATAGATCGAAGAATGTTGATGCAATTTTCCTTACCCAAGCAATATAATCGAATTCGTTGTGCCCATAATTCATAATCCGTCCTATCAAGCATAGGAGGGCTCGGACCCGGCAGCTTGAATGTCATCAGAAACGGTTGACATAGTGTTCACTTACACAGGATTTTACAGATCTATGATTTAAACCGAGAAATAGAATCTTTCGCAGTATTTTACAAAATCAAGAAGAAACCGTGGGACAATGACCAATTGAAAGTGTTATGATAAGTGATGGATCGGTATAATGATTGAAGATTGTGTGTAAAATCGGTACAATGATTGAAGATTGTGTGTAAAGAGTGGTGATTGTTTGTTAAATTAGCTGAAATGTTGTTTAGTTGTGATTAGGTTTGGTTAACAAGTGTTTACGTAATGAAGTATACAAATCTCAATACTCAAAATGCAAGGCTTGACAAAATTTTGACAGTATAACGTTTAGTTTGACTTGATAATTGGTCTTCAGAAGGCAAAAGGCAACACCAAAAAATGCAATGTCAAATCACAGTCCACAGAAGCAAAACGCAGCAGCAAAGCGCAGAAGACAAAACGCAGGTTCTTGAGTCAAATCGCAGGACCAAAACGCAGCCTTGAGAAAATCGCAGTGACTATAAAACGCAGACTTGAGCAAATGCAGTGACTTCAAAACGCAGTCTTGAGTAAAATGCAGTGACTTCAAAACGCAGGCTTGAGCAAAAAGCAGTGACTTCAAAACGCAAGACTAAAGCAAAACGCAGGCTTGAGCAAAACGCAGTGACTTCAAAACACTAGCTTGAGCAAAACGCATTGACTTCAAAACACATGACTAAAGCAAAACGCAGTGACTTCAAAACGCAGGACTAGAAGACAAAACACAATGTCACTTTCGAGCAAGTACATACGTCACTTTCACCCAGTTTTGTCTTTATACTCTTTTTAGCTAACAACCAAAACACAACAGATTCTTCTAGAAAAATCGCAATACACTTTTACCCTTTTATACTCAAATCGCAGCCCTGAAATACTCAAATCAAAGCAAATCGAAACCAAGAATCTGTCAAACCGCAACCAAGAACTAAACACTCAAAATATGCCTCAACTATCAAATAAGCTTATGAAATACACCAACTAATCACAGAAGTAAGCAAATATAACAACCCTAAACACGAAAGTACCAACTTATAACAAGTTTAACCACAAACATAGCTTAAACAAAGATGTTTCTTGCATAAGTATTTGAACCAAAAGAGAAGCACTCTAACCAATCTACAAATCCGAGCACACACAATGTAAATGGTCAATCCATGGCTCTTGATACCAATTGTAGAAGATTGATTATCATAACACACTTATAAGCTTATGATTTGGTCGAATATTAGAGTTAGAGAGAGAAAGAAGTTGGGAGTTCAAGTCTAGAGAGAGAAAGTGAAAGTGTAAGCTGTATTGCAAGTGAATCTCCAACCTTTCACTTGGTGTGAAAGGGTATTTATACTTCTTACAAAACACGCCCCTAACGGGCTATGGAACGGGCATATAGTAGGTAAAGACCCGACCCGACTCCATGGTGATACTTTAACTAAATTTTTACTATTAAGACTAGGACCTAACTAATGATAGATGATACTCGGGGTGAGCGAGTCTTTCACATGAATTTTCATATTCCTAATATGTACTTACCCCACTAGCTACAACCGACCGGGTACACTGCCCGTAAAGGTGTGTATATAGGCATAAAATCTATACCACAACGACAGCACATCAGTATCCTAAAAACACACCTTCGTAAGACTTTGGGTTGAACTCTAAAGTACTATATCGATGGTTTTCTTCCTCTAAACATTTCAAAGGGTGATTTATTAAGTATCTTCCTAGTGTAGATCCTATCGTAAATGTTGCATGCGGTATCTAAGGCATGACACCCAAAATTTTACGGAATGAAATTTTCGGCTAACATTACACGACACATCTCTTGTAAATTCTTTCACTCCTTTGAATGACCTCATTGGTTTGAGGAGGACTAATGTCTGAGAAGTTATCTGAGATTCCATGTTTTTCGCAAAAGACCTCAAATTGTACCATATTTTCAAATCTACTACCATGATTAGCTTGAATTAAAGCAATCGAGCAATCAAGTAGGTTTTATAATCTTTTTCCTAAGATCTTAAAATTATCTAGAGCATCTTCTTTGGCACCTAGAACTAGATTCCATGTATAGTGTGAGTAGTCATCAATTATCACTAAAGTATAGAAGTTACCTCCGTAACTTTAAATAGGTGATGGACCAAAAATTCATATGTAGTAACTCTAAGACTCTAGTTTTTGAAATAACATTAGTAATGCTATTGCTTGCAATACCTTGTTTTTCTGCATTACAGATATCACAAAAATGTCTATCAAAGCTCAACTTTGGTAACTTCCTTACAAGCTCTTTGGAAGTATTGTTTTGAAGTACCTTCATATTGGCGTGACCTAACCTCCTATGCCAAAGCGTTGAGTTATCAACCATTGATGCAAGACCTTTTTGTTGGAGATATCTCCCAATTTGCAAGTGTATAAATTATGACGCTTATGACCTTTAGCTAGTGTTTAACCATCTTTACTAATAGTTCAATCTACCTTAGTGAACTTAACTACGCAATCATAATCACATAATTTACTAACTCTAATCAAGTTAAAAGCTAAACAACTAACATGCTCAACAAGTTATTTTTATAGAGTCATGAAGAATATTACCTCGACCGATGACTTTGTCATGTAGGTTGCTCCCAAATACGACTTGTCTACCATAATACTTCTTGTATAAAGTAAACAATCTCCTATTCTTGGTCATGTATTTAACGCATCCACTATCCACTATCCACTCTTTCGGTTGTAGATCACATTTGAGGCAAACCTACAACCAAAGATGCAATTCAAGCTTTTGGTACCTATTGTTTATTGATTCCACCACGGTTAGCAAGAAACACCTAAGTTAAACATCATTGGGTCTTAAAGCATAATACTTAGTGTCTCAAGACCATAACTTGATAATATAGACCAAGGGTTGTTTGAAAAATTACTTTGATTTTGAAATATTGGTCCAAAGTCATGATGGTTGTGTGGTCTAAAAAATATTTGGTTTGGGTATGAGTTGTCTCTCCTTTGGTATGTGTTATATTGATGATATGAAGACCTTTGGTTGTTGTCAAAACTTCTCCTAGGTTTATGTTGGTTGTGACGAAAAGAATATCTCATATTTGGAGTCGGTAGAATAGGTCTTTGGTCGACTCGAGTTTGTATGTATCCAAGTCCATTACATGAAATCGGTTTGTAAAATTGTTTTGTGGTTTCATTAGTTGTAATGGATCCTTGAATACCTCAAGTATTTGTAAAACGAGCATGAGGAACTACGGGTTTTGATTAACATTAGAAAATTTGACAAACCCGAAGTTGTTCTTTCACTTCCTTTTACAAACACTATTGGTTTAGTTAGACTCTCGAAAGTGTTTTTCTCATTTTTAGAACATCCAAGACCTTCCTTATTTTGGGACAATTTTTTTTGACTTAACATATTAGAAAAGCTTAATGCATCTTGTTAAGCTTAGCATAACTTAATACCTCTTGTTGAAGTTTGGATACATCGTTATTCAAAGAGTTAACCTCAAGTGTGAGAGCCTCATATCTTTTATATGGTTCAACCACCTCTTGCAATGAGCGAGTCTCTTTACTTCACGTTCGAGTTCATAAATATTATCATTAAGTTTAGCTTGCTCTTGTTCAAGAGAGTGTTTTTCATTAAGTATTGTATCAAATGTTTAAATTCCTTATTAAATTTACTATTTCCTCATTTTCTTTTTGCAATTCATCAATATTTAAAGTATTATTAGAAATTGAAGGGTTCAAAGATACCTCTTGATTTCTAAATACCAGAAGATAAGTAGCATGCCTTTCTGGTTGGTCACCATCCTCGCTATCACTCCATGCTCCACCAACGAATGCCTTATTGCCTTTCTGTTGGGTTCAGTAAAATACCCAAACCCCTTAATCCAGGATTTGAATAGAAAATAGCCCAAGTGTTTAGACCGTTAAACACTAACAGGTCACTGAGCGCATAGTCTCTCAGTGAGCCATCTTCGGGATACTCAATAAGAGGCGATGATGAAGCCTCTCCACTCAGTAAGGCGGATCTTAAGGGGTGAAGACTGAGTTAAGAAGAAAATGGTGGATTCAGTGAGTGATGACAATAACTCACCGAATCCCTAAGACTCTCTCCAACTACTTACATCAAGACAAACCAAGTAGAAGATCAAGAATGTAAAGATCAAGAATGAGCGGATAAGTTTGAATCGATAAGACGAAGTCCTTATCAACCAAAGTCAACCTTCCCTGAATGGCAAAAGATCGTGCTCTGTCATCACCGACATTAGGAAAGTAGTCTTGTCTCTACCCAATATAGTCTTTAGAATGAGACAAAATACATCAAGATTTTGTCTCATCAGATGATGTCGCTTGTCGCTAGGAAAGAGTTAAATCTCATACATGTATAAATAGCATAAGAGATGGAGTGAAAAGATTAAGCTTGTGAATTGTAAAACACAAACACGCAAGCCATCTTTTCACTCCTCCAAATACAACTTAATCCCCGAGATAGCTCAAATGGGTTCTAAGAGTTGTGCTCGGACTTAGCCCGACCCTAGAGAGGAGTCACCAAACTTTGTCATTTCAATCCCAAGCACTGTTCATAAGTACTGGGTAACGATTCTTTTGATTAATTTCTAATAAAGAATATGATGTTGAAAATTACGTTGTGTGTTTTACTTATGTTAATTTCAGTCATTGTTCACTATTAACTTCTTTTATAAACTTAAAACTATTTTAAACGATAGTGAACGGGGAACAACAAGTGGTATCAGAGCCAGGTTAATTATAAAACTATTTTTTAGGCCGCTCTAAAGTTTTTAAATTAGGATCCTAAATGGCTGAAATTGATGTACCCCAACTAGTCGATAAAAAGGGTGGAGCTTATTCAAAAGGTGCCCCTAGACTTGAAGTTGGCAAATTCAACAAATGGATAAAGCGCATGCTTTGCTATTTGATCGATGGAACCTTATGATATCAAGTGTATAAATGAAGGACCATTTATCCCAACATCAAGGTTTACCTAAACACAAGCTCGATGGACTCAGATGAGAGGAGAGTGGTCAACCAGACCAAAGACTCAAAAGTATCATCATATCATGTCTTCCCGATAATATTATGGCGTCGCTTATAAGTCAGTAGTACGCCTAAAAAACCGGGATGACCTAGTTCATAGCCATGAAGGTCCATCCGATACCAAGGAAAATAGGATAATGGACCCAAACTCGAGTACAACACCTTCGTGGCTAAGGACTCGAAACTCGTCTCAAACTTACACCGTACAAAACTCTTTAAATGAACTTTCAAATGATGGTGTTAAGTTGTCCAAACATGAAATCAATGTTGGTATTGTCAATAGTCTCCCGAGAAGTGGTTGAATTTCTCTCGTGGACTTAGGAATGCTAATCACATCCGTAATCTTGAACTTCCCGAAATTTATGGAAATTTGTCTACGAGGAAAGCCTCATTAACAGACGATACCGACTTAAAGAAGTCTCGTGAAGTCAAGAAGTCCCGACCACCACTTCAAGACCCTTATCAACCGCTTTCTTCTCTAACAATGTGGTTCAAGATTTTCAAGAAAATTCGGATGATGAGCCCGATGAGAGATCAAGTGAGGAGTACCTAAATGACCGAATATCGAATTTCGTGAAAGGGCACCCTTGCTAATTCTCAAGGTTTATAAAAAGAAACAAAGGTTTTTCAAATGCTAAAGCAAATGAGGACACTGAAGGCTTTAAGTGTCACAAAAGAGGTCATTTTGCAAAAGACTGTTTTTCTAAAACAATTTTTTAACCCTCTTATAAACCATCAGGGTCAAATCAGTCCTCAGGGTTTAGCAAATTTCAACCAAAAATGTATAAGTCTCATCAAAATTTTCAAAACAAATCTGATAATAACAAAACCATTGATTATGAAGCTAAGTATAAGAAAGAAAAAGCTAAGCTTGCATTGCTTGAGGCCAGTCCCTCTAAAACAACAAAAAGTGTTCAAACTGTTGATCCGCGCAAAACCGTCAAGTCAAACAGACTTAAAACATCTTAAGCACAAATACAATGAAGATCGATAATATAATGAATTCTCGGTCGTTATGTCCCACTTGAGACTCAATGGTGTGTTAAACACATGATCGACGATAGATTGATCACTAATGATAATGATCGAAAAGGATTAGATAGATAATTACACTATCGAAAAAGTTTATAAAATAAAGCGACTTAAATACAAATTAAAAGAGATTAAAAAGTTAAAAGATATTAAATAAACGCTATCACTATATTTAAAGTGATGAACGTTTAAAACTTAAAACGAAAAACTTACGTTTAAATAAAAATAACGTAAACGTACAAAATAAAAAGTGAAACTTATACAATATAAATCCTAAAAATATGAAAAATATATTTTTACAATCCTAATGATATAAGAAAATTATTAGAAAAGGAAAATTATTTTTACAACTATTTATTTAATTATTATTAATTAAAAACTATTTATTAAGTATTTAAAATACACTAAAATAGAAGAAAATACAAAATTAACCTAGAAAAATGAAATTATAACTTAGAAAAATCTAAAATAAGATAAAACTAATTTTAAAACTGAAAATATATTTTTTAGACTTATTATGTATTTATTACTAATTTAAAACTATTTAAAACTAATAAAAATGCTAAAAAATACTTTTTAAACTAAGAAAATTATAGAAAAATACTTTTTAGGCTATTTATATTTATCTAAACTTAAGAAAATTGAAAAATTATTTTTTGGAACCTTTTTCTAATTTTTTGTATTAAAAGCTATTTAAAAATGCTTAAAAACCAATTTAAATCAAGAAAAATAGCAAAACACCTTAGAAAAATCTGAAAATTTAAGGGAAACTCTAAAATAATATTAGAAAGCTAGGAAAATTAGAAAACAGGTGCTTGTGTGGAAGGATTTGAAACCGATGTGTAATCGATGGGCATAAGCACTTAAAATAAGCTAATAAGCTCTAAAGTGAACCAAACTTCTACAAGAAGTAAGCTATACCGAAAATACTCTAAGGCATCTTATTGCAGCTACTCCTAACACCTAAAGAGCATTTTACAAAGATTAAGCTAAATGATTACTAAAGCAATAAGAATCGTCCCAATCGCTTAAGCAGATTAAACCGCTTATCCAATAAGCTACGAGAAAACTAAAAGTGTGGTCCTCAAGACCACCAACCGAGAACCTTTGTACCAATTTACGCCATCGAGGACAAGTAATGAAGACAATAGAGATTAAACAAAACTAGCTATGGATCGATAAGTCATTGATAAAGAAAACAATGGTCACCCCCACTGCTTGAGCTTATTCAAGGGCTTATCGGGGTGCTTAAAGGTAAAACAGATAATAGGCCTTATAGACCACCTAGTCGACTACACTTAAACCAAATCTCGATTCTAAAACCACGAAATGAGCTTAATGCTCAAGTCGCAAAATCGCTTAAACTAGATCGACATGCCTGACTTCCGAAACAGATTCTATGTTTGACTTTCTTGAGATTCAAATGCAAATGGAAGACCAAATCAATGTAATATGATGCAATAAGACTTTCAAAGCTAGCTTATCAAATACTAAACCTATATTAATGATTTTAAACCGATTTCAACAGTTAGCTCACAAGATCAGTCACAAGATCATTTTGACTTTTAAGGCAGTATGATGCAAAATAAAAACAGAGATAGACTTAATGATCAATACTAAGCCTAAAGCAACAGATTAAATCAACTACTGTGTCCTCTAAAACAGTCTTAATCACTAAACCAAACACTACTTTAAAACATGTTTAGCAAGTAAAATTGAGATTACCACTAATCCATACTGATTTCTTGATTACTCTAAGTTTATATAACCTAAATAAAACTATGTGAACAAGTGTACACTAATGATTATCACGTAAACTCAAACAAGCAAAATATGCAAATGACTTGAAACTTGAAAAGTTGGAAACTTACTCACATGAGTCCATCGCTATCAGCAGCTAAACCAAACCTTAATCCTACTCTATTCTAAGCTAGTTTAACCCATGATCAACCTCTCGCATCACCAAATCCAATTCATTTGCATTTTGAGTGATGGTTGACTTTTGTTGACCAATTGAGAATTATTTGAAACCGACTTTTAAGCTTGCAAAAGCTAACATAAGCTTAAATAAGTCGAATGGAGTCGAGAAGTAAACTATATGAAACTTGGGAATCGAATTTGAAATGAAAATTTTCCACAAGAACCTTTAAATTTGGAACTTAAATAAAACTTGGATTTATGCTCACAAATACATTACAATGACACTTTAACATAAATTTGATACTTAAGTTATCGAAATTACAACATTTAGATATAAACTACAACATTAAAAAAACGACATTAAGGTAAAACTAAAAACTAACTAACTCCCCAATTGCTTGCATCTCTCTCTCTTTATATGCCAACCGCTTCTCCTTGACTTTCTGAGCATTTCCACTCAATTTACAACCATTGGATGACTATAGTGGATTTAGGTTGTTTGATTCCATTTTAAGGAAAATGGAAATTTGGCAATTGTGGGATTGAGTGAGGAGAAAGGTTGCATTAAATGAAGTTTGATTGAGGTGTTGGTGGGGACAAAAGAGATGGATAGGTGAGGAGGGGTGGAGTAGCACGAGTCAGCAGACAAAGTGGGTGAAGAAAGGAGAAAAAGAAGGAGGAAACCGGGGGTTGGTTTGTTTGACTTCATGTTTGACCGCTGTGGTTAATAATCAAAGGGGGTCAAAAGTTCAAAATGACAGGGGTCACAAGCTTATGACCGTGCCAAAATAGGTGTTAAAGGCTTATAATGACAAGGGGACCTTATTGCAATTTCAAACTTCAAGGACCTAGGTCGCCAATTCAAAAAAGTTTCTCCAAGGACTAAACCGACAATCTCACAAAGTACAAGGGCTAAACTTGCCATTTTCACATTCTCCGTGGACTAATTTCGCCAATTTTCAAACTCGAGGACCATTTTGTAAATTTCTCAAACTTTTGATATTTTTCACCAAAGGACTAAATTTGACAAGTTATGATTTTAAAAGGACCTTTGGTGATTTTTCTTTGAATTTTTGTGCTCAGGACCTGCTTTTTGACAATTTTTGAAACTGGGGACTAAACCGCAATTTTGTAAATTTGATACGTTTTCATCCGATTTTGATATTTTGCATTTAAAACACATAAAACACTGATTTGTGATATTTTCATCATTTTGATGTGTTTCGAGTGTTTTCGATGATTTTGCGCTTATTTTGTACAAAAATGATGAGTATTTAGACACTCATCAATCCCCACATCGAGATATTGCTAGTCCCTAGCAATGATTTGAGAAAACATAATGGATTTTAATCTCTTTACCAAAAGCCATTACTCGAGTAGCCAAATGTTTTAGTTCAAGTAAGAACCATGGTACACCGATAACCATGTGATTTTGAGCAAACCACCGCCTTTCAACGGATTTGATTTTGTCTTTACCGTGTCGCACTTCGGACTAGCCAACTCTTAGATAAATTATCAATATTATCTTTGGTGAGCCGATTACCAATTATGGATTTTCCATCGCCTTTACCACAAGCCATAACCTTGCGGCTAGCCAACTCTTCACTTTTTAGGATATGGTGAAATGAATACCATACAATTTTGGGCAAATTGCAAGCCATATAAACGGATTTGAGAAATCTTTACCAAGAGCCGCTTGCTCTGGATTAGCCAACCTTTAGTCTATCAAACATGGCGGATCGATAACCAAATGAGTAAGTGTAAAACACTTACTCCAAAAAAATTTTGGCCAAAAACGGGAATTGGGTAGATAATATATGAAATTGTGAGAATTTCCCCACACTTAGAAATGAATATTGCCCTCAATATTCAAAGTACCGCAGTTATGCCAAACAAAGAACGAAAAGGGAAATACTACGCCATTATTTAGAAAGTTTTTTTTTTTTTTTAGATAATATATATATATATATATAACATGTGGGCATCACCCCACACTTAGTGGTAGAAAGGGTAAGAAGACGTAAATATGGGTGAAAACCCATATGGTGTGTGCATCGTTTTTTATTTCCAGTCGCTAGCTTGACTCGACCCAATTCATTGGTTCATGGGAAGCAAAGTGGAAGAAACAATCTCCATCGGACTTTCATTCAAGATGTTCGACAAACATATGAAGCATGTGAAAGTTCCACACCGACGAGATATAGAGAGAACCGCTCAAAATGATAATTGAAAATGCCGGGATCAAAGATAGTGTCCTCACCCCGAAGGAGTGAAGAGAGGAAGTCACCGAGTAGGTGAAGAAAGAAGGAAAATCATGATAACAATCATGATTAGATCTTCTTCCTCGGGATTAAGTGCAATTGCACTTATTTGGATTTTATTGGTAGAGCTCTTTGGGTTGGAAGGCATCTCGGTGGGAGGGTGGGAAGATTTGTCATAACTATGCAAATTGAGATTCTCTCCCGATCATGATTTTTGCCATCCAAGCAATCATACTCCAATGAGATATGATATGAGTGAGTTCACCGCGAACTCCTCATGAAGAATATACTGAGGTGGGACATGTGCGGTACTTGTGGGCTATAAATATGCACCTCGTCCATTATAGTCTCCGTGTCGACTCATCACTATCAAAGATTGGATTAATCGAATTTAGAGTAAATTCGTAATCGAATTCGAATAAGGGATTAGTGATAGTCGATTAATCGTTGTGGAAACAACATGGTCAACATCCTCTTCTAAGTTAACGATCTCGAATGTGGAAGTAATGCATCAATAAATTCTATGTCTTTAGAATATAGAGAATTGGCATCACTATAATCACCGCCAAAATCGAGAAAGTCTCAACAAAATCATTTGTAAGAGGAGAAAACACATCACACTCTTTGTCAAGAATTCCCTCGCACTCACTTGGGATCGGATAAGGTTCTCAACATTCGATGATTCCGCTTCCGAATAGTGTCGAGATGCTCGTCCCCATACTTAGAGAGTTAACGGGCTCTTCGTGTGTGGTTTCACCGACAAACTTTCATCATCATCGCCACTATCATCATCATCGCCGATGTAAGTCGCGAGCCATCGGCACGCCTTGCAAGTGCTCGCCCTCGATTCGTATTTCTTCAAGACATCTTTGAATCTTAGCGGCTCGCTCCTCTTCTTCAAGTAATTCTAGCATAGATTTTTCGCTATGAGACGCTTGGTCTTCGGCAAGTTCTTCTAGCATACTTTTCTCACGAGGATGTTGATCAATGACGGAAATTGTTCAATGACGGAAAATTGTGGGGTTGGAAATTGTCAAAACAAGGAGTGTTATAACAAGGATCGATTCATAGAAATTTTGATTCCATGATTGACATTGGTAATCATAATGAGGACCCCACAAAATTCACAAGAATACGCTCCATCTCATAGTGCGAGGGTTGGTTGAGGAAATTAGTTGTTTCATTGCAGGATTTTGGTCATAGACAAACCCGCTTCCTGGATTCACAATGCCACAACCGGGCAATTTCCACCATTTTGAGGTCCCCACACCATTCACAACCAAATTGGTGAGGATGAGACATAGAAAGAATCAAATGGATGAGGGTAAAAGAAATGAAGAATCAAAAGGGTAAGAGGGTAAAGAAGAATATTTTTGGTGTTTTGGAAAACATGATGATAAAACAAAGAATGAAAATATTTTTACGTTGTTAACACTTTAGGACAAGTGTTAATGAACTTTTGAGATTTTTGATAACTTTACAAAAACTTTTACAAATGATGGGTATGTGCAACAATGGATCTCAAAATGGCTAAACACACGCTAAAGCCTCCCAAGAATGCGCGCTAAAATTTGATCCACAAGAAACCGCCAAGTCAAACAGACTTAAAACAGTTTTAAGCACAAATACAATGAAGATCAGAGAATATAATGAATTCCCGGGTCGTTATGTCCCACGGAGACTCAATGGTGTGTTAAACACATGATCAGACGATAGATTGATCACTAATGATAGCGATCAGAAAGGATTAGGATAGGATAATTACACTACTGAAAAAGTTTATAAAATAAAGCGACTTAAATACAAATTAAAAGAGATTAAAAAGTTAAAAGATATTAAATAAACGCTATCACTATATTTAAAGTGATGAACGTTTAAAACTTAAAACGAAAAACTTACGTTTAAATAAAAATAACGTAAACGTACAAAATAAAAAGTGAAACTTATACAATATAAATCCTAAAATATGAAAATACATTTTACAATCCTAATGATATAAGAAAATTATTAGAAAAGGAAAATTATTTTACAACTATTTATTTAATTATTATTAATTAAAAACTATTTATTAAGTATTTAAAATACACTAAAATAGAAGAAAATACAAAATTAACCTAGAAAATGAAATTATAACTTAGAAAAATCTAAAATAAGATAAAACTAATTTTAAAACTGAAAATATATTTTTAGACTTATTATGTATTTATTACTAATTTAAAACTATTTAAAACTAATAAAATGCTAAAAATACTTTTAAACTAAGAAAATTATAGAAAATACTTTTTAGGCTATTTATATTTATCTAAACTTAAGAAAATTGAAAATTATTTTTGGAACCTTTTTCTAATTTTTGTATTAAAAGCTATTTAAAATGCTTAAAACCAATTTAAATCAAGAAAATAGCAAAACACCTTAGAAAAATCTGAAAATTTAAGGAAACTCTAAAATAATATTAGAAAGCTAGGAAAATTAGAAAACAGGTGCTTGTGTGGAAGGATTTGAAACCGATGTGTAATCGACGGGCATAAGCACTTTGAAAATAAGCTAATAAGCTCTAAAGTGAACCAAACTTCTACAAAGAAGTTAAGCTATACCGAAAATACTCTAAGGCATCTTATTGCAGCTACTCCTAACACCTAAAGAGCATTTTACAAAGATTAAGCTAAATGATTACTAAAGCAATAAGAAATCATCCCAATCTGCTTAAGCAGATTAAACCGCTTATCCAATAAGCTACAGAGAAAACTAAAAGTGTGGTCCTCAAGACCACCAACCGAGAACCTTTGTACCAATTTACAGCCATCGAGGACAAGTAATGAAGACAATAGAGATTAAACAAAACTAGCTATGGATCGATAAGTCATTGATAAAGAGAAACAAATGGTCACCCCCACCTGCTTGAGCTTATTCAAGGGCTTATCGTAGGGTGCTTAAAGGTAAAACAGATAATAGGCCTTATAGACCACCTAGTCGACTACACTTAAACCAAATCTCGATTCTAAAACCCGAAATGAGCTTAATGCTCAAGTCGCAAAATCGCTTAAACTAGATCGACATGCCTTTTGACTTCCGAAACAGATTCTATGTTTGACTTTCTTGAGATTCAAATGCAAATGGAAGACCGAAATCAATGTAATATGATGCAATAAGACTTTCACAAGCTAGCTTATCAAATACTAAACCTATATTAACAGATTTTAAACCGGATTTCAACAGCTAGCTCACAAGATCACCACAAGATCATTTTGACTTTTAAGGCATGATGATGCAAAATAAAAACAGAGATAGACTTAATGATCAATACTAAGCCTAAAGCAACAGATTAAATCAACCATCGTGTCCTCTAAAATGCCTTAATCACTAAACCAAACACTACTTTAAAACATGTTTAGCAAGTAAAATTGAGATTACCACTAATCCATACCGATTTCTTGATTACTCTAAGTTTATATAACCTAAATAAAACTATGTGAACAAGTGTACACTAATGATTATCACGTAAACTCAAACAAGCAAAATATGCAAATGACTTGAAACTTGAAAAGTTGAAACTTACTCACATGAGTCCATCGCTATCAGCAGCTAAACCAAACCTTAATCCTACTCTATTCTAAGCTAGTTTAACCCATGATCAACCTCTGCATCACCAAATCCAATTCATTTGCATTTTGAGCTGATGGTTGACTTTTGTTGACCAATTGAGAATGATTTGAAACTGACTTTTAAGCTTGCAAAAAGCTAACATAAGCTTAAATAAGCTGAATGGAGCTGAGAAGTAAACTATATGAAACTTGGGAATCAGAATTTGAAATGAAAATTTTCCACAGTAACCTTTAAATTTGGAACTTAAATAAAACTTGGATTTATGCTCACAAATACATTACAATGACACTTTAACATAAATTTGATACTTAAGTTACTGAAATTACAACATTTAGATATAAACTACAACATTAAAAAAACGACATTAAGGTAAAACTAAAAACTAACTAACTCCCCAATTGCTTGCATCTCTCTCTCTTTATATGCCAACCGCTTCTCCTTGACTTTCGAGCATTTCCCACTCAATTTACAACCATTGGATGACTATAGTGATTTAGGCCGCTTGATTCCATTTTATGGAAAATGGAAATTTGGCAATTAATGGGATTGAGTGTGAGGAGAAAGGTTGCATTAAATGAAGTTTGATTGAGGTGTTGGTGGGGACAAAAGAGATGGATAGGTGAGGAGGGGTGGAGTAGCACGAGTTGCAGACAAAGTGGGTGAAGAAAGGAGAAAAAGAAGGAGGGAAACCAGGGGGTTGGTTTGTTTGACTTCTGTGTTTGACTGGCCAGGGTTAATAATCAAAGGGGGGTCAAAAGTTCAAAATGACAGGGGGTCACAAGCTTATGACCAGGCCAAAATAGGTGTTAAAGGCTTATAATGACAAGGGACCTTATTGCAATTTCTGAAACTTCAAGGACCTAGGTCGCCAATTCAAAAAGTTTCTCCAAGGACTAAACCGACAATCTCACAAAGTACAAGGGCTAAACTTGCCATTTTCACATTCTCCGTGGACTAATTCGCCAATTTTCAAACTTGAGGACCATTTTGTAAATTTCTCAAACTTTTGATATTTTTCACCAAAGGACTAAATTTGACAAGTTATGATTTTAAAAGGACCTTTGGTGATTTTTCTTTGAATTTTTGTGCTCGTGGACCTGCTTTTTGACAATTTTTGAAACTGGGGACTAAACCGCAATTTTGTAAATTTGATATGTTTTCATCCGATTTTGATATTTTGCATTTAAAACACATAAAACACCGATTTGTGATATTTTCATCATTTTGATGTGTTTCGAGTGTTTTCGATGATTTTGCGCTTTATTTTGTACAAAATGATGAGTATTTAGACACTCATCAATCCCCACATCGAGATATTGCTAGTCCCTAGCAATGATTTGAGAAAACATAATGGATTTTAATCTCTTTACCAAAAGCCATTACTCGGAGTAGCCAAATGTTTTAGTTCAAGTAAGAACCATGGTACACCGATAACCATGTGATTTTGAGCAAACCACCGCCTTTCAACGGATTTGATTTTGTCTTTACCGTGCCGCACTTTCCGGACTAGCCAACTCTTAGATAAATTATCAATATTATCTTTGGTGAGCCGATTACCAATTATGGATTTTCCATCGCCTTTACCACAAGCCATAACCTCATGGGCTAGCCAACTCTTCACTTTTAGGATATGGTGAAATGAATACCATACAATTTTGGGCAAATTGCAAGCCATATAAACGGATTTGAGAAATTTTACCAAGAGCCGCTTGCTCTGGATTAGCCAATCCTTTAGTCTATCAAACATGGCGGATCGATAACCAAATGAGTAAGTGTAAACACTTACTCCAAAAAAATTTTGGCCAAAACGGGAATTGGGTAGATAATATATGAAATTCGTGAGAATTCCCCACACTTAGAAATGAATATTGCCCTCAATATTCAAAGTACCGCGGTTATGCCGAAACAAAGAACGTAAAAGGAAATACTACGCCATTATTTAGAAAGTTTTTTTTTTTTTTAGATAATATATATATATATATATAACATGCGGGCATCACCCCACACTTAGGTGGTAGAAAGGGTAAGAAGACGTAAATATGGGTGAAAACCCATATGGTGTGTAAGCATGTTTTTATTTCCGAGTCGCTAGCTTGACTCGACCCAATTCATTGGTTCATGGGAAGCAAAGTGGAAGAAACAATCTCCATCGGACTTTCATTCAAGATGTTCGACAAACATATGAAGCATGTGAAAGTTCCACACCGACGAGATATAGAGAGAACCGCTCAAAATGATAATTGAAAATGCCGGGATCAAAGATAGTGTCCTCACTCCCAAGGAGTGAAGAAGAGAGAAGTCACCGAGTAGGTGAAGAAAGAAGGAAAATCATGATAACAATCATGATTAGATCTTCTTCCTGGATTAAGTGCAATTGCACTTATTTGGATTTTATTGGTAGAGCTCTTTGGGTTGGAAGGCATCTCGGTGGGAGGGTGGGAAGATTTGTCATAACTATGCAAATTGAGATTCTCTCCCCGATCATGATTTTTGCCATCCAAGCAATCATACTCCAATGGAGATATGATATGAGTGAGTTCACCCCGAACTCCTCATGAAGAATATACGGAGGGGGACATGTGCGGTACTGCTGGGCTATAAATATGCACCTCGTCCATTATAGTCTCCGTGTCGACTCATCACTATCAAAGATTGGATTAATCGAATTTAGAGTAAATTCGTAATCGAATTCGAATAAGGGATTAGTGATAGTCGTATTAACTGTTGTGGAAACAACATGGTCAACATCCTCTTCTAAGTTAACGATCTCGAATGTGGAAGTAATGCATCAATAAATTCTATGTCTTTAGAATATAGAGAATTGGCATCACTATAATCACCGCAAAATCGAGAAAGTCTCAACAAAATCATTTGTAAGAGGAGAAAACACATCACACTCTTTGTCAAGAATTCCCTCGCACTCACTTGGGATCGGATAAGGTTCTCAACATTCGATGATTCCGCTTCCGAATAGTGCCGAGATGCTCGTCCCCATACTTAGAGAGTTAACGGCTCTTCGTGTGTGGTTTCACCGACAAACTTTCATCATCATCGCCACTATCATCATCATCGCCGATGTAAGTCGCGAGCCATCGGGCACGCCTTGCAAGTGCTCGCCTCGATTCGTATTTCTTCAAGACATCTTTGAATCTTAGCGGCTCGCTCCTCTTCTTCAAGTAATTCTAGCATAGATTTTTCGTTATAGACGCTTGGTCTTCGCAAGTTCTTCTAGCATACTTTTCTCACGAGGATGTTGATCAATGACGGAAATTGTTCAATGACGGAAAATTGTGGGGTTGGAAATTGTCAAAACAAGGAGTGTTATAACAAGGATCGATTCATAGAAATTTTGATTCCATGATTGACATTGGTAATCATAATGAGGACCCCACAAAATTCACAAGAATACGCTCCATCTCATAGTGCGAGGGTTGGTTGAGGAAATTAGTTGTTTCATTGCGGGATTTTGGTCATAGACAAACCCGCTTCCTGATTCACAATGCCACAACCGGGCAATTTCCACCATTTTGAGGTCCCCCACACCATTCACAACCAAATTGGTGAGGATGAGACATAGAAAGAATCAAATGGATAGAGGGTAAAAGAAATGAAGAATCAAAAGGGTAAGAGGGTAAAGAAGAATATTTTTGGTGTTTTTGGAAAACATGATGATAAAAACAAAGAATGAAAATATTTTTATGTTGTTAACACTTTAGGACAAGTGTTAATGAACTTTTGAGATTTTGATAACTTTACAAAAACTTTTACAAATGATGGGTATGTGCAACAATGGATCCGAAAATGGCTAAACACACGCTAAAGCTCTCCCAGCAATGCGCGCAAAATTTGATCCACAAGAAACCGCCAAGTCAAACAGACTTAAAACAAATTTTAAGCACAAATACAATGAAGATCGAGAATATAATGAATTCCGGTCGTTATGTCCCACGGAGACTCAATGGTGTGTTAAACACATGATCGACGATAGATTGATCACTAATGATAATGATCGAAAAGGATTAGGATAGATAATTACACCATCGAAAAGTTTATAAAATAAAGCGACTTAAATACAAATTAAAAGAGATTAAAAGTTAAAGATATTAAATAAACGCTATCACTATATTTAAAGTGATGAACGCTTAAAACTTAAAACGAAAAACTTACGCTTAAATAAAAATAACGTAACGCACAAAATAAAAAGTGAAACTTATACAATATAAATCCTAAAAATATGAAAATACATTTTACAATCCTAATGATATAAGAAAATTATTAGAAAAGGAAAATTATTTTTACAACTATTTATTTAATTATTATTAATTAAAAACTATTTATTAAGTATTTAAAATACACTAAAATAGAAGAAAATACAAAATTAACCTAGAAAAATGAAATTATAACTTAGAAAAATCTAAAATAAGATAAAACTAATTTTAAAACTGAAAATATATTTTTTAGACTTATTATGTATTTATTACTAATTTAAAACTATTTAAAACTAATAAAAATGCTAAAAATACTTTTAAACTAAGAAAATTATAGAAAATACTTTTAGGCTATTTATATTTATCTAAACTTAAGAAAATTGAAAATTATTTTTGGAACCTTTTCTAATTTTTGTATTAAAAGCTATTTAAAATGCTTAAAACCAATTTAAATCAAGAAAATAGCAAAACACCTTAGAAAAATCTGAAAATTTAAGGAAACTCTAAAATAATATTAGAAAGCTAGGAAAATTAGAAAACAGGTGCTTGTGTGGAAGGATTTGAAACGATGATGTGTAACGATGGGCAATAAGACTTTGAAAATAAGCTAATAAGCTCTAAAGTGAACCAAACTTCTACAAAGAAAGTTATATATACTGAAAATACTCTAAGGCATCTTATTGCAGCTACTCCTAACACCTAAAGAGCATTTTACAAAGATTAAGCTAAATGATTACTAAAGCAATAAGCAAATCGTCCCACTGCTTAAGCAGATTAAACCGCTTATCCAATAAGCTACGAGAAAACTAAAAGTGTGGTCCTCAAGACCACCAACCGAGAACCTTTGTACCAATTTACACCATCGAGGACAAGTAATGAAGACAATAGAGATTAAACAAAACTAGCTAAATGATCGATAAGTCATTGATAAAGAAAACAAAGGTCGACCCCCTTGCTTGAGCTTATTCAAGGGCTTATCGGGGTGCTTAAAGGTAAAACAGATAATAGGCCTTATAGACCACCTAGTCGACTACACTTAAACCAAATCTCGATTCTAAAACCCTGAAATGAGCTTAATGCTCAAGCTGCAAAATCTGCTTAAACTAGATCAGACATGCCTTTTGACTTCTGAAAACAGATTCTATGTTTGACTTTCTTGAGATTCAAATGCAAATGGAAGACCGAAATCAATGTAATATGATGCAATAAGACTTTCACAAGCTAGCTTATCAAATACTAAACCTATATTAACAGATTTCGAACTGGATTTCAACAGCTAGCTCACAAGATCACCACAAGATCATTTTGACTTTTAAGGCAGTATGATGCAAAATAAAAACAGAGATAGACTTAATGATCAATACTAAGCCTAAAGCAACAGATTAAATCAACTACTGTGTCCTCTAAAACAGTCTTAATCACTAAACCAAACACTACTTTAAAACATGTTTAGCAAGTAAAATTGAGATTACCACTAATCCATACTGATTTCTTGATTACTCTAAGTTTATATAACCTAAATAAAACTATGTGAACAAGTGTACACTAATGATTATCACAGAAACTCAAACAAGCAAAATATGCAAATGACTTGAAACTTGAAAAGTTGGAAACTTACTCACATGAGTCCACTGCTATTGCAGGCTAAACCAAACCTTAATCCTACTCTATTCTAAGCTAGTTTAACCCATGATCAACCTCTGCATCACCAAATCCAATTCATTTGCATTTTGAGCTGATGGTTGACTTTTGTTGACCAATTGAGAATGATTTGAAACTGACTTTTTAAGCTTGCAAAAGCTAACATAAGCTTAAATAAGTCGAATGGAGTCGAGAAGTAAACTATATGAAACTTGGGAATCGAATTTGAAATGAAAATTTTCCACAAGAACCTTTAAATTTGGAACTTAAATAAAACTTGGATTTATGCTCACAAATACATTACAATGACACTTTAACATAAATTTGATACTTAAGTTATCGAAATTACAACATTTAGATATAAACTACAACATTAAAAAACGACATTAAGGTAAAACTAAAACTAACTAACTCCCCAATTGCTTGCATCTCTCTCTTTTATATGCCAACCGCTTCTCCTTGACTTTCGAGCATTTCCACTTCAATTTACAACCATTGGATGACTATAGTGGATTTAGGCGCTTGATTCCATTTTGGCGGAAAATGGAAATTTGGCGATTGTGGATTGAGTGTGAGGAGAAAGGTTGCATTAAATGAAGTTTGATTGAGGTGTCATGGTGGGGGACAAAAGAGATGGATAGGTGAGGAGGGGGGTGGAGTAGCCTGAGTTGCAGACAAAGTGGGTGAAGAAAGGAGAAAAAGAAGGAGGGAAACCAGGGGGTTGGTTTGTTTGACTTCTGTGTTTGACTGGCCAGGGTTAATAATCAAAGGGGGTCAAAAGTTCAAAATGACAGGGGGTCACAAGCTTATGACCAGGCCAAAATAGGTGTTAAAGGCTTATAATGACAAGGGACCTTATTGCAATTTCTGAAACTTCAAGGACCTAGGCTGCCAATTCTGAAAAAGTTTCTCCAAGGACTAAAACTGACAATCTCACAAAGTACAAGGGCTAAACTTGCCATTTTCACATTCTCCAGGGACTAATTCTGCCAATTTTCAAACTTGGAGGACCATTTTTGTAAATTTCTCAAACTTTTGATATTTTTCACCAAAGGACTAAATTTGACAAGTTATGATTTTAAAAGGACCTTTGGTGATTTTTCTTTTGAATTTTTGTGCTCGTGGACCTGCTTTTGACAATTTTGAAACTGGGGACTAAACCGCAATTTTGTAAATTTGATACGTTTTTCATCCGATTTTGATATTTTTGCATTTAAAACACATAAAACACGATTTGTGATATTTTCATCATTTTGATGTGTTTCGAGTGTTTTCGATGATTTTGCGCTTTATTTTGTACAAAATGATGAGTATTTAGACACTCATCAATCCCCCACATCGAGATATTGCTAGTCCCTAGCAATGATTTGAGAAAACATAATGGATTTTAATCTCTTTACCAAAAGCCATTACTTCGGAGTAGCCAAATGTTTTAGTTCAAGTAAGAACCATGGTACACCGATAACCATGTGATTTTGAGCAAACCACCGCCTTTCAACGGATTTGATTTTGTCTTTACCGTGCCGCACTTTCCGGACTAGCCAACTCTTAGATAAATTATCAATATTATCTTTGGTGAGTGATTACCAATTATGGATTTTCCATCGCCTTTACCACAAGCCATAACCTTGCGGGCTAGCCAACTCTTCACTTTTAGGATATGGTGAATGAATACCATACAATTTTGGGCAAATTGCAAGCCATATAAACGGATTTGAGAAATCTTTACCAAGAGCCGTTGCTCTGGATTAGCCAATCCTTTAGTCTATCAAACATGGCGGATCGATAACTAAATGAGTAAGTGTAAACACTTACTCCAAAAAAATTTTGGCCAAAACGGGAATTGGGTAGATAATATATGAAATTGTGAGAATTCCCCACACTTAGAAATGAATATTGCCCTCAATATTCAAAGTACCGCGTTATGTCAAACAAAGAACGAAAAGGGAAATACTACGCCATTATTTAGAAAGTTTTTTTTTTTTTTTTAGATAATATATATATATATATAACATGTGGGCATCACCCCACACTTAGGTGGTAGAAAGGGTAAGAAGATGTAAATATGGGTGAAACCCATATGGTGTGTCATTGTTTTTATTTCCAGTCGCTAGCTTGACTCGACCCGAATTCATTGGTTCATGGGAAGCAAAGTGAAGAAACAATCTCCATCGGACTTTCATTCAAGATGTTCGACAAACATATGAAGCATGTGAAAGTTCCACACCGACGAGATATAGAGAGAACCGCTCAAAAATGATAATTGAAAATGCCGGATCAAAGATAGTGTCCTCACCCAAGGAGTGAAGAAGAGAGGAAGTCACCGAGTAGGTGAAGAAAGAAGGAAAATCATGATAACAATCATGATTAGATCTTCTTCCTCGGATTAAGTGCAATTGCACTTATTTGGATTTTATTGGTAGAGCTCTTTGGGTTGGAAGGCATCTCGGTGGGAGGGTGGGAAGATTTGTCATAACTATGCAATTGAGATTCTCTCCCGATCATGATTTTTGCCATCCAAGCAATCATACTCAATGGAGATATGATATGAGTGAGTTCACCGCCGAACTCCTCATGAAGAATATACGGAGGTGGGACATGTGCGGTACTTCGTGGGCTATAAATATGCACCTCGTCCATTATAGTCTCCGTGTCGACTCATCACTATCAAAGATTGGATTAATCAATTTAGAGTAAATTCGTAATCGAATTCGAATAAGGGATTAGTGATAGTCGATTAATCTGTTAGGAAACAACATGGTCAACATCCTCTTCTAAGTTAACGATCTCGAAATGTGGAAGTAATGCATCAATAAATTCTATGTCTTTAGAATATAGAGAATTGGCATCACTATAATCACCGCCAAAATCGAGAAAGTCTCAACAAAATCATTTGTAAGAGGAGAAACACATCACACTCTTTGTCAAGAATTCCTCGACTCACTTGGGATCGGGATAAGGTTCTCAACATTCGATGATTCCGCTTCCGAATAGTGCCGAGATGCTCGTCCCCATACTTAGAGAGTTAACGGGCTCTTCGTGTGTGGTTTCAATGACAAACTTTCATCATCATCGTTAAAAAATTTTGTTTTAATTTTTTAAAAAATTTAAATTTAAAAAAAAAAAAAAAAAATTTTTTAAACTAAAATTTAAAAAAATTTTAAATTAAAAAATTTTTAAATTTAAAATTTAAATTTTAACCCAAAAATTTTGAAAAAAAATTTAAAACTTTAAAAAAAAATTTAAATTGAAAAATCAAAAATAAAAATTTTAAAATAAAAATTAAAATTATTTTTAACAAAAATTAAAAACTTTAAGAAAAAATTTTTAAACAAAGAAATTTTAAAAAGAAAAAAGTTAAAATAAAAAACAAAAAGAAAATTTTGGGAAAAACCCCAAATTTTTTATTAAAGCTATTTTAAATAAAACAATTTAAAAAAAAAATTTAAAAACAATTTAAAAACGAAAATTTTAAGAAATTAAAATTTTAAAAGTGGAAAATTTAAAAAGTTTTGTTTTTTGGGAACCCAAACAAAGTTTAAAAATTTAATAAAGAAAAGTAAAAAAAATAAAAACTTTAAAGAAAATCAAGCTTTAAGATTAAAAAAAGGCTTTTCAAAAGGGTTAATTTTAAAAAAAACAAAATAAAATTTTAAAATTGTTTAACCAAATTCGTTTAAAAGAAAAAAAAAATTGGAAAAACAAGGAAATTTAAAAAAAATTTTAAAAAAAAAAATTGAAATTAAAAAATACAAGTTTTCAAAAACCAAAAACCCCTTTTAAATTATTTAAAAGGGTTTTATTTTAATCCAGAATGGGCTTTTAAGACCAATTAAAAAAAATTATTTTTAAAACGAAAAAAACATTTCTTAAATAAAAATTGGGAAAAACCCTTTTTGAAACTTGGGAAAATTTTAAAATTTTACTTTCCTTTAAATTTAAAAATAAAAAAAATAAATATTGTAAAATAAATTTCCCAAACACTTTTTAAAAAAATTTATTTTGTTTTTGAAATTTTCAACTTTTTTTACCAAAAATTAAAAGACTTTTAATTTTAAAAACTAAAAAAAAAAAAATTTTAAAAATTTAAACCCTTTTTGCCGGATTTACTCATTTCAAAAAAATTTTCTAAAAAAATTTTAAAACCCTTTTACGGGAAAATAAAATTTAAAAATTTTAAAATTTTTTATAAAAATTTTTATTTTGGGGGAAAACAAAAAAAAGGGGGGAAAAGGGTTTGAAAATTGGGGAAAAGGAAAAAGAGGGGAAGGGGGGGTTTTTCATTTTTAAAGGTTATTTAAATTTGGGGGCAAAATAAAATTTGATAAAAATTGCCAAAAGGGGAAAAAAAAGGGGAAAAGGGTTTTGCTTATTTGGAAAGGGGAAAAAAGGGAAAATTAAAATTAAAACTTTTTCCCCAAAAAATTTAAATTATAAAAAAAGCATTTTAAAAATTTAAACTTTGTTTTAAAAAATAAAACAATTAAAATTTAAAAACCTTTAAAAACCCTTTTAATTTTCTAATTCCCAATTTTCTTGGGGCCCCTTTTTTTAAATTTTTTTTTCCCGGAATTTAAAGCGCAATTTTGTAAATTTGATCGTTTTTCATCGATTTTGATATTTTGCATTTAAAACACATAAAACAACGATTTGTGATATTTTCATCATTTTGATGTGTTTAGAGTGTTTTCGAGATGATTTTGCGCTTTATTTTGTACAAAAATGATGAGTATTTGAACACTCATCAATGTTGTGCGAGGTAAAACAAAGGCCTCGTTGTTTGAAACCTTCGACTAGGATGAAGAGCCGCCTCATCTCGATGATGAAATGGTGCATGTCACAGCACCGATGGCCCTCTCGTAAGAGGACAAGCTAGCTGTTGGAAAGAATCATGCCAGGAATGGAGAATGGGTCAATATCACAATGAATAAGGTAAATATCTTACTTTCTATGGATGATGACTCTGATTGGCAGTCTTATATGAATTATCTTAATGTTGACCTTAAGTTCGTAGAAGAGCAAAGACTGAATCATTTTTCAAAATACAACAAGCTAAGTTTTGAATTAAACAAGTGTAGGGATGAACTACTTCTTTTAAAACAAGCTAAGCTTGAGGTTGTCACTTTACAAATTCAAAACACTGAACTAGTTAAAAGAAATCAGGCTCTTCAAGATGAACTCAAAAAGGTTCAAGATATCCTTAATAGTTGAATCGCTAAGAATCCTGTGGTCTTTGATGCCTGGGGAGCCCCAGAGTGCAAGAAGAGAGTCTTAGGTGAAGATCATCTTCGACTCTCTCAACAAAGACCGTGGTCCTAAACCATTTGTGTCGGTGGCATGATTACCAATATGTTGACTATTCCCAAACCCAAGGATTGGATTGAATCTGAGACTAAGCTTCCAAATTTCGATTCGAAGGATTCTAGAGCTCGAGAGTCAAGCTCTTAAGAGCATGTTAGACTCAAGATGCGCCCGATGTATCGAACACATCTCCAGTCTCAAGCGTAATCTCAAACACCGCCCACCACCGAAACCTCTTCGTGGTGCCGCCCAAGCTCGAGCTTACTCCATTACAATTCAATCCTCACTCACCAAAAGAAAGGTCCGGACTTGGTAGAACCATCCCGAAAAGACCAACAAAACCAATTCAACAAGAGTCTACTCCCACCGAGACTTCAACATCCTCTGTCCCCATCGAAGTCGATCAAATTCAAGAATCGATCGAGCTTGTGAGGAAGTCGATCAAAAGATGGAATCCATCGAAAAACTCATGATTCAATCAAGGAAACTAAGTCGACCTCATCAAGCTCATCAAAGTCAAAATCCACCAATAAACCCAAGCGTAAGTGTGAGTGTGTCATTACACCACCATACCATCGACAATCGCTATAGAATCCTTTTTGTATGATCGCAAAAGGATGATCACATAACTAGCACCACTTACAAGATGTAAACTCCGCGGTGAAGCAAACTATACCAAAGTTGGTCATCAGTATGCTTCATCCTCCAAAACCACTTACAAGAATAGAGCAAAACCTTTTCCTCTTTGCCCTCACTGTGGGTTTAATGATCATCATCAGGATGATTGTCTCATGAACACATGCTGTGATATATGCGGTAATCCAGATCATGATACATCCCAACATGACAGTGTCATTCATGCAAGGAGAGGAACAAAACAACCCAGAGCCACTGAGTCATCCTCAATCTCCAAATGCAAAACTTGTGGTGGCACAATGCACTCAACCACTGACCATGAGTCAATTGCCAAATTCAAACAGACCTTGAGACCCAAGCCCACTGGTATGTGGGTCACTAAGAGAAACTAATTCAGTTTACTACTTGTGCAGACACGCCAGGAGCCTATTTGGCATATAGACGAGTGGATGCTCAAGAAGCATGACTGTGTGAAGGAGTATCTCGCACAAGTATGTAGAGGAACCAGACCCAAGGTAGTATTTGGTGATAACTCATCATGTCCCATCAAGGTTATGGTTCAAGAAACTTCAATGGAATAGTTTTCTAGAATAGCTTATGTCAATGGTCTAAAATACAATCTCATCGATGTCACCAACTATGTGATGCTAAGTACATTGTGCAATTCAATGATAAACAAGGAACCATCTTCAATGCCAACAAGGAAGTTGTGTTGATAGCTCCTAGGAGAGACGATGTTTATGTACTAGACATGTCAACACTCTCCCAAGATGGAACTTGTCTCTTTGCTAAAGCCACTGAAACTATCAATTGGCTGTGGCACAAGAGACCCTCACACTTAAACTTCAAAACCTCAACAACTTGGCAAAACAAAACAAGGTCCTTGGCTTACCATCACCGGGTTTTTGCAAAGACAAACCATGCTCGCACTGTGAAAAGGTAAACACCACGAGCATCTTTCAAAATCAAACAAAATTTCTCCATCAAAGTCGCTTTCACCTCCGCACATGGATCTCTTTGGACCATCATCCCATATCAATCCAAAGATGAGAAGTATACACTTGTCATTGTTGATGGGTTCTCAAGATACACTTGGGTATACTTTCTTTCCAAAAGAGTCAGTAATGATACAATAATGTCATTCATAAGGAAGATTGAAAACCGTAATGACATTATTGTTAAACAAATCGAATCGACAATGGTACCGAGTTCGTAAATCAAGAGCTTGAGAGTTTCGTGATGAAAAGGAATTTCTCAAAATTTCTCATCTCCTTATACCCCGAACAAAATGGGGTTCTTTGAAAGGAAAAAGAACTCTCATTGAGGTCGCAAGAACCATGTTAAATGGCTCACCCTCTCAAAGCATTTACGATCAAGCGACCAAACCGCTGTTACACTCAAAACAAGTCAATCATTGTCAAAAGACATAATAAAACCTCATATGAGACCTTCAAAGGTAGACTTCCGACATCGCCTATTTTCATGTGTTTGGATGTCCCGTGTTTATTCATAACCACAAGGATCATCTAGGCAAGTTTGATGCAAAGTCGATGATGGATATTTCTTAGGATACTCACCGATCTCCAAAGCCTTGTGGTTTTTAACACAAGGAGACAACAAGTTGAGGAAACCTTTCATGTCACCTTTGATGAAAGTTCTAAAAGCATCAGTTCACCAACACCTCTGTGGAGGAAATAGGAATTGATAACTCATCAAGATATCCTCCCGATGAGTACAACATCGAACTCAATTCCTCATATCAAGCGATGCCGACATCTCATATTATGTCTTACCTCACAACCTACCCCAACCAACTATCGGTGAATACATTGATAATCAATCGATCCACTACTAGGATAGGTAATATCGAACCAAATGTTCGTGAACCCGTGATTCAAGAACCCTAACTCGAACAAGACATCTCAACGATGCCCTAAATGATTCTGTTGCTCTAAACCGAACTCACCCCGAGTCTCCATTGACCTCTTCAAGCTCGGATCCTAGACCATAAAATAAGTGGACAAAATCTCGGGACATTGAGCTTGTAAACATTATTGGTGAACCCACCGAGGCATGCTCACTAGAAGCATGGTCGCTAAGCTAACCGCAGACTTCAACCAATGAATGTCTATATGTTGATTACCTATCGAAATAGAACCCAAAAGTGTCACCGAGGCTCTAAAACACCAAGCCGGGTTCGAGCTATGCAAGAAGAACTCGCAATGCTTGATAAAACAAGGTCATGACCTTGATCAAATGTCCTCGTGGATGTTGTTGTCATAGGAATGAAGTGGGTTTCGAAACAAAACCGATGAAAACGGCATTGTCATTAAAACAAAGCCGACTTGTAGCCAAAGGTTACATCAACAAGAAGGCATTGACTATGATGAGACATTTGCTCTGTTGCAAGAATGGAAGCCATCGGGATCTTCCTTGCATATGCAACATACATGAACTCGTGGTCTACCAAATGGATGTTAAAAGTGCATTCTTAAATGGTGATCTCAAGGAAGATGTGTATGTTCAAGACCTCCGGCTTTGAGAGTAGTGAATTCCACGACTATGTCTCGCAAGCTTGACAAAGCCCTTTATGGACTTAAACAAGCTCCTGTGGCATGGTATGAAACTCTCGGCCTTCCAAATCCAAAACAAGTTTGTCCGAGGAAAGATAGACAACACAATCGTTTGTCTATAGAACAAAACAAGATGTGATACTGGTCCAAGTGTATGTTGATGACATCATCTTTGGCTCAACAAACTATACTCTTTGCAAACAGTTTGAAACCGATGACAAAGAAGCTTGAAATGAGCATGATGGGTGAACTCATACTTCCTTGCAAATCGAGCAAACCGATAAAGGAATATCCATTAGTCAAGAGAAATACACTAGAAATATCTTGAAGAAATATGAGATATCTCGATCGTGCCTTAGTGAAGACACCAATGGTCCCTCCTAACAACCTTTGACCCGATCTCACCGGCAAATCAAGAATCAAACTCATTTCGTAGGATTGTAGGCTCACCGATGTATCTTCGCTTCTAGACCGGACATCCAATTCGCGATGCATCTAATAGCAAGATATCGCCTAATCCTAAAGAATCCCATCTCATCTGCAGCCAAGAGAATTCTCGATACCGAAGGGAACTCCAAGCCTTCGACTTTACTATCCAAAATGCTCGTGGTTTGACCTTAAAGGATATTCGACTCGATTATCTTGGTGTAACATGGATGTAAAAAGTACCTCGTGGTCTGTCAATTTCTTGGAGGAAAGCTAGTTTGTTGGAGTGCTAAAAACAACAATCGGTGGCTATGTCCTCACCGAATCAATATGTAGGCTGCAGCGCAGGATGTTATGCCAATGTATTATGGATGAAAAGTCAACTCAAATGACTATGACATCCATTACAAAATGGTATCCATCTTCCGTGATAACACCAGTGCTATAGCAATCTCCAACAACCCCGTCCTCCACCAAAGAACCAAACACATTGATATCGGATATCACTTCATCGTGGATCACATAATGAAAGGAGACATTGAACTTCATTTCATCCCTATCAATATCAACTTGTTGATATCTTCACTGAAACCCTTGGATGAACCTACCTTCGTGAGACCGAAGTTGAATTAGGAATGCTTGACATTGAAAGTCACAAACCGAAAATCAATCCTAATCTCGGTGAGTCTTCCCGAAATGGTCCATCCTCCATGAACACCAAAATCATTCTCTCACCGAATGAGTAAGACTCATTCGTGGTCCCCGACATTTGATGAGAGACATTCAATGAGTAACTAAATGCTCTAAGTATCGCTTACTTAAATGTCCTAGGTTGGTAACCATACCAATTTAAATAAAGGAATATATGTCTCTTTCTTCATCACATCCCACTTGGCATTAAATGCCTTCTCTCACATAAAATATCCCGTGGATATTTTATTATCGCAAAAGTGCACTTTTATTGTGCCCGCAATCGTATCCTTGAAAACGGATTTTCTTCATGGGTAGTGGAGTGGTGGCATTAAATGTGGAGATTCAAAACATTTTCATAAACTGACTTTACAAATTCCCATTTATGCACCTTTTACCCCTATCACCACTCTATAAATACCCTCTTCTAAACTAAACAAACACACACAAATTGCTTTCTGCAACAGAACTCTGTCAAAATCATTTCTCAAACCCAGAAAAATTTGTGTGTTCTCAAAAACTCTTCAAACCTTTTTTTGAAAAACCATCCTTGTAAACATTTACAAAAGTTTTTCATCACAAACTTGAGATATCTAAAAACTCTTTGATTGTTCTAGTTAAAATACCTTTTTTTCAAAACCCTAAATTCTTTTAATGGAAATGGCTAGAACACAATCTCTCCAGTTTGCTTCTCAGTGGGTAGGGGATCTTACAAATGTTGAATTTAAAACAAATAATGTCATAGGCAATTTTGAATACCCTGAAACTGTCCCAGCCTATAAAGACATTATGAAATTTTTGTTTAACTGCCCACTGAAAACGACCTTTGTTCAGTGTCCCTCAATTGTATACCAAAACATCC
Source organism: Chrysanthemum lavandulifolium (assembly GCA_022545495.1). Lineage (NCBI taxonomy): Eukaryota > Viridiplantae > Streptophyta > Magnoliopsida > Asterales > Asteraceae > Chrysanthemum > Chrysanthemum lavandulifolium. The sequence continues at coordinate 107,182,441 of CM040243.1, read as the reverse complement.
TCAGGGAGTTTTGGGCAACCGCTAAGGCCTTTGACCTGACACCCTCTACTGATGATGTTGGAATCACTCCTAAACTATATTTCAAGTGTTAGTAATTAATATGTAATAGTTAGCTTAATATGGCTTTTATGTTAGTAATCATGCCAAGGCTTATGTAGAAAGCCCATGAGCCTTGGCCCAAGCCCATAAGAAGGGAAGGAGTCTAGAAGTGTTGCCCTAGCTCCTTGCCCTATAAATACTCTTGTATAACCCTCACTTGAGGGTTGGTTGTTCACTTATCAATATTACTTACGCATAAACCTTCATCATTCTTACTCGTATAATTGGTTAAGTGTTCATCCGATCACTCTCTTCCTCATTTCTTCATATTGATGCTTGTGTTACAAACATGGTGACCTAACAATGGTATCATTCGCCAAATAGTTGGGAGAAAAGCTTTTGTTTTTGAAGTTTTTGGTTTACGCGTAATACGGTTTCCAACTTTGTCACGCTTAAAAACTTATTTTTTATACTTTTTAATCCAAGATTTTTGTACTTTCAACGTTTTTAGGCGTTAAAATATCTTTTTTTGGCAAAAAGTTTCAAACTTTACGTGTGGATCATTGTTTTTAAGCTTGGTTTTAAACGTGTAGTTTCTTCTACGCATAAGGTGTTTAGAAGTTTTGGATCATCAAGTTTCACACTTTTGTGTTATTTTGGTGATATTGAAGTTGTTTCATCACAAAAATCTGGTTTAGAAACATCATTGGGCAGAAATCATTTTTTGTTACGTTCTACGCGTAAGAAAACCCTAATCTTACGCGTAACTTTTCCGTGGTTTGATCTTCGCTGTGGTTTACTCGGTTTTCTTGCTTGGATAAGCCCGCAAATACTTTGACTTTGGATATCTTTTACATCGTGATAGTGTAAAGGATTTTTAGGCAAAACCCAATCTTACGCATAAGCTCAAACTTATCGTAGAACTCTTTCCACATAAGATTTTTCTTAAGCCTAAGCTCTGTCTTACGCATAAGCTAATCCTACGCCTAAGTTTTCTACGCCTAACTTTCTGTTTACACATAACTTTAGTGTTTCTTAATTCTTACGCGTAAGCTAATCCTACGCGTAAATATCACTTTTACGCGTAAGTTTGGTGTTTTTACGCTTAAGTATTACTTTGCTTACACTTGGTTTCTACGCCTAAGGATACTTCATCAACAACGTTTCATTCGACTACAAAGATCCATTTTACAACACAAGTTTTTCAACATGTCTCAACCTCCATACTTTAACTACTCTCCTTACATGTATAATCAAATACAACAACAACTCAGCCCACAACATCAACAATTCAATCAACAACAACAAATTTATCAAATCAACAACATACTCCACAACTTGGAGCAATTCCACCACAAATGGTTCAACCACCACCTAGTCTTCAAGTACAACCTTACACAAACTTTTACAATCAACATCCATCCAGGAGTACTATGAAGGAACCGACATGGTTTGGCAAGATGTGTGAAGCCTTAAGTAGCCAACAATCAATTCATGAAGCTGGCTCACTTGATAGACCTCCAATGCTCACTCCCGGAAATTATGATCAATGGGTAATAAGGTTCTTTAGGTTTTGTGATCTAAAGAAGCCACATGGAAAGTTCTTAAAGAAGGTCATTATGGAAGGTCCATTCCAGATGCCTACTATCTTTACACCCGTAGATCCAGATGCCAATCCACCAAGAGGTGATGTCACCAACATTGCAACTATCTCAGACCTCACTGCTGATGAACTTCTACATTTTGAAGCCGATGAACTTGCAATGCAATACATCCTTTTAGGATTACCCAATCCAATCCTTTGAAGTGTTGATGATCAAAAGACCGCTAAAGCAATGTGGGAACATATTCATCTTCTTATGGAAGGCACAACACTCAATCAAGAAGACATGGAATCCAAAATCTACTTGGCTTATGAACACTTCATGATTGAACCAGGAGAGACTTTAGAGTCATATCATCATCGCTTTTCAGACATCATTAATGATTTGGACAAACACAATATCATCATGCCAATGAATTGTCACAACACTAAGTTCCTAAGTAGTCTTGGTCCTAATGGGAAAATATGTCATTTTCTCCGTCTGCGAAGAATCTTCATCATGCTTCATACGGATTGTTGTACGACTATTTTAAGCCTCACCAAAAAGAAGTTGACAAAGAAAGGGCTATCCGTGGACTCCCGGCTCCACCGTCACTTCCGGACAATCAACAACTTGCTTTGTGGGCTCAAACTATTATCCTCCTCAACCCGCTCCTCAACCCGCACCTCAACCAACTTCAACAGTTACACCATATGATCCATCACACCAACAATCTCAACAAACTCAATTGGTTCCTTACAACAACAACACTGATCAAACACTTTACAGTGAATCAAATGAGGATACTGAAGCTTTTGATGCCTTGCAGCAAGGATTTGTCATGATTGCTAGAGCCTTCGGCCGATATTCAAACAATCCAACAATTTCACTCGTACTTCATCAAACACAAGGAATCAGGCTGTGGTTAACAATGGACGGGTTGAAGTTCAGAATCGTGGTAATGTCCGTCAGATGGGAAGTGGTCAAGGGTTTAATGCTATGGGAAGGAATAACATGGGTGATTCGCTACAACAACAGGCTCAAGTGGTTGAACAGGGGAATGCTCAGAATGGGGTTAATGGTCTTCGTTGTTATAACTGTAATGAGAAGGGTCATCTAGCTAATGCATGCCCTAAGCCGAGGACAAGAGGCAGTGCTTATCACAAAGAGGCTTTGCTCTTGGCTCTCAAGGATGAAGCTGGTGGAACTCTTACCAACAAGGAATAGAGCTTTATGGCAGATGCAGATTCTGATGATGATATGGAGGACTTGCAGGCTATGCAAGCTCTACACATGAGTAACACATGCCCAGTGTATGACACTGACGGATTGTCTCAAGTACCGGAACAAAATATACTCATTACGGATCTGATATCTCCGCCAATTCTCCATCCGACAAGGATCAGAGTGTTCAACATGAGCCATCTACATCTCATTCCGATGATTATCAAATAGATCCCGTAGTTATATTTGACGATCAAGATAACCTTATGGTTAATATTGATAATCAAGTTGACTCTGTGGTTATATTTGAGGATCTAAATAATGATCATGTTGAGACTCACGTTGAACAAGATGAACTTTTGTCTAATAGAGAAATTGAGCTCCTGACCTTAATTAAAGACCAAGAATCTCGTTTGGAAAATTGCAAGAAATTAAAAGATAAAAATGCACTGTTAATTAGGGATAATGAATGCTTAATTAGACAAATCAACGTTTTTAAAACTCAAGAAAAACGTGAACAAGGTTTTGAAGTCGCTTTTGCTAAATCTCATCAAAACGAAAAATCATTAGAACGATAGATACGTGATCTAGCCGCATCCAAGAATACTTTGTTGTCTCAAATAGAACAACTGAAACATGAACATAAACAACAACTTAACACTCTTACTTTGGAAACTCAAAAAGCCAAGGCTGAGTTGTTAACTTCTCAAAAACAGTTCTATGAGTACAAAAAGCATTCCACGAAACGAATAGATAACTATCTTGATGAAATTGTCGATTTACAACACAAAATCAAAGTGTTTCGAAATGTTGTTTATAAACATGGTGAGTCAATCACAACTATTCAAAAGTTTACTTTTAAACCAAATCCAAATGGATATGGACCGATTCTTCGACGATTACAAACCTAAGTTTTCAAACAGAGCATTCAAACCAAATCTCAAAGTTTACAAAGGCGTAACATAGAATTGATGATTCAATTATGACTGTTGTTGAATATAATCGCATGGAGGAATTAGATGCGATGACGAGAGTCGGTCAAAATGGAAAATGTCGTTTATAACAAACCATTTAACTATTCAAAAGCAGTAACTTTTGTCACACAACAAGATACTTCTAACAAACCTTTGGTTATCACACCGTCAAGTTTGTCCCAAACACAATGGTGCACAAATTAATGGTCCTTTACCTTCACTTAGTGAAGTTAAAACAAAAGCGAAAGTTGTCGCGTTATCAAATATTTTGACACTTTCTTATCTGACCTCAAAATTTTGGAACGTGAGATTGAATTTCATTCTGAAATAAAAGTTGAACATTTTCAATCGCCAATGGCGCGAGCACAAAGAGACATTCTTCAGAAAAGAATTTTACCCCATGTCAAAAATTTGAAAACTTGTGCACTATATTGGGAAAGGGATTTTCACAAGGAACTTGGTCTAATGAAAACAGTTTTCGAGAAAACAGAAACATCGATTTCAAATACTAAACGTAAAAAGAAATTGTTAAGAAAAGATGTTGATCGACTCTTGGAAGAGGTTATCTATGCTGATATCCATAATGTTGTGTTGTTTCATTCCATAAGAAAAGATGAACGATTGTTAAACGAGCTTTCAAATGCAAAACGTCGTCTTAATTGGTGTCAAAAAGATTGTCATGATCGTGAACTTGTTTTTCAAACCAAAATCGCTCAGTTGCGTGCAAAATCTTCTGATCCTAATATTAAGCAACTGGATGATCAAAACGTGTCTTTTAAATGTCAAATCTCAAAATATGAACAAGAACTTGCAAAAGTTAAAAAGGAATATGGTGTCATATTTGATTTACTCAAACAGACTCATGATGAAGCATCTAACGAACTTGATCATTATCTTGCACACACTAAAGAAGTCATGAATGTTTATGGAAATCTTCGTTCTGAAAATCAAGATTTGTTGCACATTATCATTACGTTAAGAGAGAAGTTAGGAAAGTATGAACAAGTTCAGCCTAGCATCATTAAGAGAATTGCACCTGTAACACTTAGAACAAGTGACACTAAAATGCCTACTGACAAATCACAAGATACTAATGTGCTTCCTCTCTCGAAGCAGAATAGTTGCTTCTTTTCCCAACGTCCGCACTTCACAGCCTAGGAGCAATACAAGGAAGAATAGGAAGTTGCGACCTAAGAAAAGAACAATAAAGAATGCTGAAGTAGAAGAACACCATAGGACTTTGAATAAGACCCATGTTACACCCACTTTAGATATTGCGTCTGACAAATGTAATGGAAAAAGTGTGGTAACATATGTTGAACCTTTAAGTACTTTTGATATTAAGTCTGAAGCTTCTTGTGTTATTTGTCGTAAAAGTATGCTTTCTGATTGTCATGATAACTGTGTTGCTAAAGCTATCTTGTTTCGTTTACGAAATCCTAAGACACAAAATACCTCTAGGCCCACTAATGCTTCTAAGTCTGTGCTTGGTAAACCGCCCTCTTTAGATTCTAAGAAACGCATTGATGTCCCTGTAGCTCCAGTGTCACCTCCAAGGAATGTAGTACCACCTAGTGCATTCACTAAGACTAAAGCTAAGACTAGTTGGAGATGGCGAAATGGATACATAATACACTAGGATTTAAATGGATGCCTAAAATCATTGATGTGTGTATTTAGACTATAATCGCTTGGAACCTCTAACTCTTGGGTTCCACATCTACTTCTATTCCATCCGTGTCGTCTGCGTGTGTAATGCGGTGATCTGATCATCCTTTGGATTGTTGATAGCGGGTGTTCCCGACACATGACAGCAACCTCAAACCGTTATCAAACTTTGTTGCAAAGTTCATTGCACCGCCGATTCGGGAACGATCACTCGCAGCCTATCATGGGCTACGGAGATTACATCAATGGCAACATCGAAATTAGCGGGGTTTATTATGTGGAAGGCCTCGGTTACAATCTCTTTTCGGTTGGTCAATTATGTGATGGAGATTTGGAAGTCACTTTCAGGGAGAAAACTTGTTTCATTCGTGATCTACAAGGAAATGATCTTATGTCTGGCCAACGCTCATCCAGTCTCTACACTATCTCCATGCAAGACATGATTGCTTCATCTCCCATTTGTCTACTTTCAAAGGCAACATCTACAAAATCTTGGCTATGGCACCGTCGTCTCTCACATCTAAACTTTCAAACCATAACCAATCTTTCACGACACAAACTTGTTGAAGGTCTCCCGCGATTCCGGTATTCTAAAGATCATCTCTGCTCAGCTTGATAACATTTTCCTTCCAAGGTGGAACACAACTCTCAGCATGTGCTTCATCTTCTTCACATGGATTTGTGTGGCCCGATGCGCGTGCAGATGATCAATGGCAAACGCTACATATTGGTAATAGTATATGACTACTCACGATGGACTTGGGTCTACTTTCTTCGAAGCAAAGATCAAGCTCCACAGATGATCATCACATTTCTCACGAAAATTCAAGTTCAGCTCCGGAACACAGTCAAACAACTCGTAATGCATAAAGGAACCGAATTAGTGAATCAAACTCTTGGAATTTTATGATAAAGTGGGAATTGAGCATCAAACATCTATTGCACGTACACCAGAACAAAACGGAGTTGTTGAAAGACGAAACCGTACGTTAGTGGAAGCTGCAAGAACGATGTTAATCAATGCTAAACTTCCAGATTACTTGTGGGCTGAAGCCTTCTCAACTGCATGCTACACTCAGAATCTCTCAATGATTACCAAGCGCCACAACAAAACATGTTTTGAGCTTATCCACAACCGTAAACCGAATCTCAAACACTTTCATGTATTTGGATCCCTTTGTTATCCAAATAATGATTGTGATGACTTTGGAAAGCTCAAAGCAAAAGATGACATTGGAGTCTTCATTGGATATTGTGAGAATTCTAAAGGTTACCGGATCTGGAATCATCGTACAAAGCAAGTTATGGAAACGATTCATGCAAATTTCGATGAGCTTACTGAAATGGCTTCTAGCATAATGACTTGGAACCGGTCACAACCGCTTAAACTTCCTCAAACCTCATCATCACCGAACCAAGCCCCCACCACACGTCAACAAATGGAAAGACTATTTGCTCCTCCGTCGATGATGATATTGATGAACGTGCTCGGTGTATCCAATGTTTCATTGCTCAACCCGATCATATTCGATACCGACACTGCTACAACAACCATCGTCAAGAAGCACCACCGTTGACTCAACAACAATTGAACAATACGCTTCCAACCAAGTGAACCAAATGATGATGTTCGAACAATGATGTACCCCCACCGCAGATTTTGATCCAAATCGTTCTTTAACTTTGTTTGCTAATGAAACTGCTGCACCTGATGTTGCGGAATCATCTACAAGCCATTTGAATCCTCCAAATCTGCATAATGTATATCAACATCAACCTTCCACACATCATTGGACAAAAGACCATCCTCTTGAGAATATTATTGGCAACCCGAACCAACCAGTCGTAACAAGACAACGTCTTCACACAGATGGTGAACATTGCATTTATGCACTCACTGTCTTCCAATCTAAACCTAAAAACATTAAAGACGCAATGACCAAAGGCAACTGGATTGAATCCATGCAGGAAGAACTCAACAGGGATTGGTTGAAAGACCAACAGGGATCTTCGTCATTGGTCTAAAATGGATATGGAAAAACAAATTGGATGATGAAGGGAACGTAATCAGAAACAAGTCACGTCTGGTGGCTAAGGGTTATAGACAGGAAGAGGATATTGACTTTGAAGAATCTTTTGCTCCGGTTGCTCGTCTTGAGGCTGTTCGGATATTTCTCGCGTTCAATTTCATTTAAACATCACGGTCTTTCGGATGGACGTCAAAAGCAATTTTTCCGAATGGGAAGCTGAAAAGAAACGGTTTATCTCGGCCACGAAAGGATTCATTGATCCCGAGTTCCCGAACCATGTCTACAAACTGAACAAAGCACTGTACGGTCTCAAAAAAGCTCCACAGGCGTGGTACGATAAGTTATCATCCTTCCTCACTGCCAATAATTTCACCAAAGGTTCGGTCGATCCTACACTTTTCATACAATATCACGGGGCTCACATTTTAATTGTTCAAATCTATGTGGATGACATCATTTTTGGGTCAACACATTTAAAATACTCAAATGCTTTTGCAAAACTAATGACAAAACATTTTGAAATGTCAATGATGGGTGAACTCACATTCTTTCTTGGAATGCAAGTTCATCAATCACCCCGTGGTATTTTCTTAAGTCAGTCCAAATATGCCCTTGAAATGTTAAACAAATTTGGAATGAAAACCTGTGACACCTATGCCACACCAATGACACATACCAAGAAGCTAGACGCTGATTTACATGGGAAATTGGTGGACCCTACAAAATACCGTAGTATTATTGGGTCTCTCATGTATCTAACAACCACAGGGCCCGATATTGTCTTTGTCAGATATCTTTGCTCCGTTATCGATCGAGACCAATCGAAACCCACCTCTCGGAGGCTAAAAGAATCCTCCGATACATAATGGGAACCATTAACTTGGGATCCGTATCCAAAGGATTCGGTTTTGAACTAATAGCTTTTTAGACGCCGATCACGCAGGATGCTTAGATTCACGGAAAAGTACTTCAGAGCACTACAATTTCTTGGTGATAAACCGGTGTCATGGCAATCGAAGAAGCGGATTGTACATCATTGTCCTCAACGAAGCGAGAATATGTAGCCATGTCGATGTCTTTGTGCTCAAGTCATCCGGATGAGAACACAACTCAAAGACTATGGTTACGTATTTGATGTAATCCCGATGTCTCGCGACAATCGTGAGTGCTATTGCGATCTCGCAACTCTGCTCAACATTCAAATCAAAGCACATCGATCTTCGATATCATTTCATCAAGGACCACGTGGAACAGGATCTTGTTGAATTATACTTTGTGGCGAGAATACCAATCGCGCATCTTCTCACCAAAGCCTTAGCTCCTCGCTAGGTTTAATGAGTTGGTCCTCCGGATTGGTATGCGGTGTTTGACTCGAGAGAACTGGATGAAATCTTAAAACATTCTTAAAACCAACAAACACCAAACCTCTTTTTGTAAATATTTTTCAAAAACAAAATACAAAAATATAAAATCAGATAAAATAACAAAAATACTCTTCTATCTATATTTCTTTTAACATTGCAAGTACAAATCTTCAGTCATCACTTTAATCTTTCAAAATTCAGTATTTTCTCGATCAAGTGTTGAGGGGGAGAAAGCAAATATTTTTCGGTTTAATAAAACCTTGTACTTGCATGTTATTTTATCCCGGTTGTTTCTTTATTAATGGTGGTCACATTCTGGTTTACTGACACTCCTCGGACTAAAATTAACAAAATTTTATTATTTCTTAAGTCGAGGGGGAGTGTCATCAAGTTTCTTTTCAAAACAATCTTCATTTGTGTAAGATATTGGATTTCACATACACATCAAACCATAACACAAAGTAGGCGTACAAGAGTTTTTAGAGAGAGAAAGTTAGAGGTTTAGGGAACTTTAGTGAGAGAAAGAAAAATCTTATTATGAGCTCCAACTCTACCTTGGAAGGTAGAGAGTATTTATAGTCTTACAATAAAACGCCACACAACGGGTCGGGATCGGGCATACTGATGGGTAAAGACCCGTCTGTCCTCCACGGTGTTACTAAACTAAATACTACTTAGCTTAAAAGAACTACGACTACGAGCTTTCTAACGATTACATATACTTGAGGTGACCGACTCTTTAATACCGGAATTTCTAATTCCTAACAATCTCCCAAGGAGGTCACCTCAAACATATAATTGAAATTACATTGAATACAAACAGATATTACATTAACAATTGTTCTTGCATTCTTGATGTAGTACTTTGCTCAAGCTCGTAGTCATTGATTCTTTTCATTGCATGTTTGGTTAATCCAAGTGGAGGTCTTTCTTGATCCACGTGATAATAATTTTGAGCCGACTTTTGAGATCATCGGCAAATATCAATCTCGACTCATCCATTGTGGTGTTGGTATTATGTGATGTTGTGACATACGGACCGACATGCTCACATTCGGATCATGAAATATTCTCATCGAGTAGCGGAAGCTTTGTTGATTCATGATATTGGCGGCGTGGCGAAGCATGGAGTGAAAATATCGAGTCATTGATGCACTAATCATGATTTCTTTTGAGATGAATGTGTTAAGTGAGCATGCGGCTATGGATTGACCGCTTCATTATGATCACCGCAAATGTAGGGCGTACAGATACAACGAGCTAGCAATAAATCGCACGCAAAGTGTCTTTGATCACTTCGTTGAATTGAGTACACGCCCACGGTTCCCGTTGATCGATTACAAGTCTTGCTGTGATCGTAGGATTCCTAAGAATCTCCTTGATGAGGTTTCGCAGTTGCTCTAGTTGTTCTCAAACCAAACGTCTCAAGGAAGACAACACGGAGTGAGTAAACCAAATAATAGAGATTCACCGATTGATGAAAAGATATTTGAAAAACAATCATGTATTGCTCAATAGAAATTGTTTTTGCAATACAACGAAGGTTTTAATGAAAATCAATTATCAATCATAAAACACCTTTTGATTTGAAATATTCAGACACGGTCGATGTGCTAAAGAAAAGAGTTTTAAGCACAATGACCGCTTTTTCAAAGGTATCCGCAATCCATAACTCGAACCGTGATTGATTCAAAATATTGAATCGCCCCATTGTTTCGCTCGGTTGTCACATGGTTGATCTATTTGATAGATCTCAAATGCCACCCACCGTGAGCTTGTTTGATGTTGGCTCCGAAGGCTTTCCATCTTCATTGTGAATATATTTGCATATCACTCGGATGTTACGGCAATACCACAAGGATAATGCGTGGGACTCAAGATATAATCTCTTTCCACATTGTGTGAAAAGAGAGTCTTCATTGAAAGTGTCCTAATGAGATTTATAGATGATCTCGGCTCTAGACTCAATTTGTGCATATTTGGATCCTCAGACGGAGACTAGGGAGAGGGTCTCCTTCTTCAATATCAACAATCTCTAAGAGAAAGTCAATAGATAATGTAGGTTCCCGTGAGAATGAAACAAGCCCTTTTAAGAGGAACTTGAGTGGTTTGGGAAGTTGTAGTGCATAGCGTCACCGGGTCCATGACGTCTTGTCTTCAATACCGATGTTACCATCGGTAGTATATGAATTGTACCGGTTTACGCCCTATGGTTGAATAAATGGAGGCTATTTCTTTTCGCCTTTTCTCATTCAATTCTTTTTCATTCTTCACCCTTCAAGCTTACCGAGACTTCATAGCAAGAACCTTGTTGGGTTTATTCCAAGACTTGCTCTCTCGATCCGCACTCTTCCCATATCTCATTTTCTCCTTTTATCATCATACCTAAGGACTTCTACACTAACTAGTGGATTGTCCTGCAGAGATCCCTCCGGTTACGGCGGATCATGGAACAAATACCTAACCTTATCATCCTTATATCACCGTACATAAAGTAAAGTTGGTCGGTCTATTTGGTATTGTTCATCGCCATTGGAACCAATTGAAAACCATTTAAAATCAATCCGGTGCTTGTGATATATTATAAAAGCATTTTGCACCAATTTTTTGATATTTTTAGAATAAGAGCTCCCCTCAACATGTGCATCAAGTGATTGAAATCGTTTTGCACACGGAGGCAAGAAAAAGAGTTAACTTTTTGAATTCCATTTTCTAAAAGATATCAACATCACTTCCTAATCAAATCAAGTAGATAAAGCATTTTCGAGAAGGATGAGGTTTTCACAATTTTGCTACCCTCAATATGTGCCTCAAGGTTTGAAAAGAGTTTTGCACATACTGTAGGAACCCGCACATTGAGATAAATGATCACGTTTCAACTATTTGTGGTTTAAAATAGATGCTCCCCTCAACATGTGCATGGAAAATTTGAAATCGTTTGGCACATGTGGGAAGGAGAGCTTGTACATCCTTATAAAACCATTTACCAATTATCGATTAACTCAGCTTAAATCACAAATTCTCCCCGATCACAATTATCAAATCCTTTGAGATTTGTGATCTCTTGTAGATTTAAATTGATTTTGAAAGCTTTTAAGGAGAATTGTGACTTGATTATGAAAGCGTTTTAACTGATAAGGATCGGATTTTAAGACTTTAAACTCCATTGATTAAACATGCATGAATATCTTTTGAAAACAATTGAATGAAAAATAACTTTTTAATTTAATTGAAATCATTCTCCCCCTCAATCATTGACAAAAGTTGTTGATTGAGAGATAGATATTTTGACAAATAAGTCGAGATGATTATCAAAAATAGAGTACTAGTTATTTTTCAAAACAGTTATTTTCAGCTGATAAATGTTTTATAGAATCAGAGCATGGAATTTTGAAAATGATAATTTGTAGCTTTGTTCTTTCTTTAAAAAGCGGGTTACTGCCTGAGATGACAATAAACCATTGTTTCTCTTTCTCTAAATTTTATTTATTTATTTTTTTTTTTTTTTTTTTTTTTAGAATTAATAACATCTAAAGTCCCGTGTCATTCTTTGAATGACAAAGACAAAGACCGTAGATATTATCGAACCGAGAAAAACATGACAAATTGACAATATATATATATATATATATATATATATATATATATATATATATATATATATATATATATATATATATATATATATATATATATATATATATATATATATATATATATATATTTTGAAGAATTTTAAATTTTTGATTATGGATTTTGAAAGTTTTATAATTTTCTATTTGATTTTTGAGAGTTTTATAATTTTGTATTTTGTTTTTCAATAAATATGTACAAGAGATAGATGAAGATAGACCTTTACTCCTCGCCTTCCTCCTCAAGACGCTTGAGTGTTTTCGTTGAAGGCTTTTCAAGCCAAGACGTGGAAGAATAAACTCAAAACGTTCTCTTGGAAGAGCTTTGGTGAAGATGTACGCTAACGATAATCGGTCCTCACAAAATAGAGTTCCACCACACCTTTTTCCACTTGTTCCCGATGAAATGATGTCGAATGTCGATATGCTTAGCTCTTGAGTGTTGAACATTATTGCATGAAAGAGCAATAACACTTTTATTATCACATGCGATAGGGATTTTGTTGAATACAAAGCCATAGTCGCTTAATCGAGATCTCATCCAAAGGATTTGAGCACAACAAGATGACATGGCTATGTATTCTGCCTCAGAGGAAATAGAAGTACTCATTTGCTTTTTGAAGACCACCACAAGCTTATCACCCAAAACCGAGCACCTCGGGCGTATTTGACGAGTATCTTGACATCTTGCATGATCGGCATCCGCATAGGTCGTTAGTGACATACCGGTGTCCTTCGGGTACCAAAGTCCCATATTGATGGTTCCTTGGAGATACCGAAGACCCGCTTAACCGCTTCAAGGTGCTTTTAGTAGGCTTAGCACGGTATCTAGCACACATGCAAACAAATGAACAAGATGTCCGGTCTACTAGCCGTGAGGTACATCGTGATCTAACCATACTACGATATTTTGTTTGGTCTACCATGATCCCGAGTGGTCCTCATCTAGTTTAGTTCGCTCAATCATGGGAGTGTCAACATGGTCACTTGAATCAAATCCAAATTTCTTTAAAATTTCATTTGCATATTTAGATTGATTTATGAAGATGCCTCCGGGACTTTGTGAAATTTGTAATCTCAAGAAAATGACATTTGTCCCATCATTGACATTTGAAATTTTGAACCCTTTTCATTTGAAAATGGTCACACTCATTGGGGTCAATCGAGGCAAAGATGATATCATCAACATAAATTTGAACATGAATTAAATGTTTGCACGACTTCACGGTGAACAATGTTGGATCAATGCTCCTTTGCTAAATCCGGTAGATAGAAGAAACTTTGATAGTGTATCATACCATGCCCTTGGAGCTTGCTTTAAACCGTAAAGAGCCTTCTTCAAACGATAAACGTGAGAATGATGCTCTTGATTCACAAATCCTTCGTTTGGTGGCGAGAGCGACTTCTTTAAGATCTCCGCTCGTAAATGCCGCCTTTACATCCATTTGATAGACTACCATGTTCTTACTAGCAAGATTAGCAAAGATTCTTCAAAGTCAATACCTCCTCTTGACGGTATCCTTTAGCAACTAATCGAGCCTTGTTCTTCAACACATCACCATGCTCATCAAGTTTCACTTTGAAGATCCATTTAGAGCAATAATCATAGCACAATCTGGAGCAGGTACAAATTCCCATACATCAAGTCGATCAAACTCATGATATTCTTCTTGCATGGCATTGAACCAGCTATCTTCATTCATGGCGGTTTTAACATCTTTTGTTTCGATCTTAGGGAGTACGGAGTTGAAGAAGCACCATAAGGCATCGGTTGCAAGTTGTTTTCGTGTGGATACTGGACGAGAGGGATTTCCAATGATGTTGTCTAATGGATGATCGTGAGTCCATTTTCTAAGGTGTTCATGTGGCGGTTGTTGAGGGACCGAGGTAGCAGAGTCGATGTCTCCGAGAAGATGGTTCGATGATGATTCGTGAGCAAATATGTTTTCAAATGGAGCATCTTCGAGGAGTAGCAAAGGGATTAACTTCATCATTGATGCTAGAAACAGCCCATGATGTACATTCAAGATTGATGATTTGTTGATGAGGCGAGTGATCGCAGCAGCGCTTCTTGACTTATTGATATTGAGATCAGAGGATTGACTTCATTCTCGTGGATATGAGCGACCTCTGTTGTGGGAATTGACAGCTCAATAGCACTTGGCTCATAGAGTTCATCAAACATAGGATCAAACAATTTCTTTAAATCATCTTCGGATGGAGGTACATATGGAGTTCTTTGGAGAAGAATTTGGTACAAGGGATGAACCAATGGGACTGTTTTGAATCATGGGTCTGTCTTCGATTGTCCAGAGCCATTTGACCGTCACTCATCAAACGAACGTGAATTGTTTCCATGATATCTCGGGTTCTCTTATTGTAGATTCGGTAACCTTTTACGCTTGGTGCATAGCCTACAAATACTCCAACGCCGCTTTGGCTTTCGCTTTTCCTAAATCTTGACCATCATTAGTTGGATAACATAAAGCACCAAACACACGAAGGTATGATAGATCGTGTTTTCGATTGTGGACAAGTTCGTATGGAGTCTTTCCATGAGATGTGTGAATTAGAGATCTATTTTGAGTGTAACAAGCGGTGGCAATAGCTTCACCCATAGAAACATTGGAACCTTTGAGTAGATCAAGATTGTCCTTGCAGCTTCTACAAGAGTTCGGTTTAGTCTTTCAACTACACCGCTCGCTGAGGAGTTCGAGGAACACTTCTTTGAGGACTAATTCCAACATTTTCATAAAATTCATTGAGTACTTTATTAACAAACTCGGTTCCATTGTCGATTCGGACGATTCGAACTGCTTTTGTTGAGTCTCGATATGAAGTTGTTTAATGAGTTTAATGATGACATCTGGAGTTTCGTCCTTTGTCCTCAAAAACTTAACCCAAGTGAATCGGGAGTAGTCATCAACCACTACTAACACATATCTCTTCCCATTAATAGTTTGCACTCTCATTGGACCGCATGTATCCATATGAAGGGTATGAAGAACTTCCATTACGAGTTTGTGGGTTTTGGTTTGTGGGCATATTTTGTGCTTTTTCCCAATTGACACGTTGAGCAAAGATGATCTTTTCATATTTTAATTTGGGTAAGCCTCGACTAGATCCTTTCTCGAAAAGTTGTTTATGGTACCAAAGTTTAAGTGATTGAGACGACGATGCCATAACCAAGACTTTGTTTTAGAAGCCTTTGACAAAGAAGCAAATTGGAGAGGACTTCATCATGTCATCAATAGATATGGTGTATAGGTTTGAACCTCGGTACCTCTTAACAATTCTACACCATCAAGTTCTCTAACTAAACAAGTATGTTTTCTCGAAAGCTACTTCTAGATCGGAATCACGAATTGACCAACAGAGAACAAATTATGACCAAGACCTTCCACATAATATACCCCGAAATTACACTTTACCAACCACATAATCTCCATAACCCATAATAGCTCCAAAATGGTCGTTCCGAATCTAATCGTCACGATGAATTTACTCATGAAGTTCATGAGTCATGACCGTCGCCAATCATATGCTTGGAACAACTGAGTCCGTGTACCACGTAATCGATTTGAACGATCCGCAGCTGAACACGACAAGAATGGATAATCGGATAATTGGGATCCCCATGCAAGAATGGGTTCCATTTGGTTAGTAACAATGGTTGGAGCACCCACATCGTAAATAGAAGCATTCATATCGTAAATTAAGGCAATGGAATCATTATGAATAGATGCAAGATTAGTGTACGATTAGCCCTATTCAAAGTGTGCTCACTTCTTAAGGGAATAGTTCTACTAGTAGGCATCCATTTTCTAGTGGGAATTGTCGATTAGTCTTATGACCAACAGTATCCAATGATAGCCTATCTTACTAAATGTTCTTCCCGTGGGTTTCATTGTTTTCTAACTTTCTTTCGCTTTACCTTTTTGCCTTATTAGCATGATATTTTCATTGACAAGATTCATCGGGATTTGACAAGATTAGATGTAGTATTCATATCACATTCATGATTAGCAATGTAATTCAAGAAGACATCATTACAAGGTTTGCAAATAGTATCGTAATCAATTAATTACAATGACGCCTATGGCAAATACTAGAATCAACACGATTAGTTTTATTCGCTCAAACTTAAAGTTCCTAGATTGGTCTTCTACTCTTTCAATACACATTCATAGCTTGCGAGGTCCTGTCATTTCTTGTATTGTCTTGAGACTTTGACCGCTCGCTTTAATGTCACCGATTACTCCTCGTAGATGGAATGGGAACATTAGTTGGTTTTGCTACTCTTTGCTTCTCCGCTTAGATGTGTTGGGATCCGAACTACATGCGGCACACTAAGGTTCACTTTCTTAACACTAGACGTGCTAGGATTTGTACTGGAAGGCACACTAGAGTTCGCTTTCTTAGCATTAACAGATCCGAATCAACTACTTGAAGGCACACTACGGATCACATTCAAAACATCGCATCGAATGAATATCATACTTGGCACTAGGCATGGAACAAGGAATCAAAGGATTAACTCTCTCACCTAAGGACTTTGGGCATATTATAATTAAGCATTCTAGAATTTCTTGAGATCGTTTGGCATATAAGCATGCATGCCCAATTGCATTGTCAAGTGGTTTCTCTAATTTATCCTCTTCAACAATCTCATGTAGACATTCTAGACAATCCTTAAGGGATGAGAAATATGTTTGAATAGCAAGTTTATTATTCACGAGATGAGGGGAACATATTTCACGCATAAAGCATATTTGTTACTAGAGTGAACCTTTGATACACCATTCTCCCCATTGGTCATTGGCATTTTCCCTTTTACCTGGCTCTTCAGATTCTCAATTTCCTTTTGCAATGAAGCTATTTGTTCATTGTTTTTGTTACGAGTGACCTTTATTGATTCAAATAACTCATTGAAATGACGTTTAACCTTTTCATTTTCTTCTAGAAAACTTTCGCTTTCCTTTTGTAATGCATTTACTAAGTTTTGAAGATGAAACATTTGAGAATTCTGAGAATCTAAAGGAGGAGGCATTTGGGAGCTCATCACATTGTTCTTTTGACCCTTTAATTGAGAGATTTGGGCTTTCAACTTTCGATCGTGTTACAATGAGCTTGAATTTGTTCATCACGCTTGTTAATTTGAAAATCGTGATCAAACTCGAGCATCCGAGGATGTCTTGATATTTGAAGTTTTGACATTTTCTTTAAGATGTTGATATTTTAGTTGTAAATTAAAATGCTCAACCTCTAGTTTAGAAAAATGTTTAACCAAATTGTCGTGATCATCCAGTTCAATTTTCTTATTTAGTTTAGAATTAGTCTTTTCAAGCTCAATGACACGATCATGGGAGACTTTCAGGGCAAAAGATAATTCATGAAATTGAGAAGCATTAATGGAACAGTTTGTAGCAGTGAAAAACACATCTTGAGTTATACATTTAGAAATAAGAGTCTCATTCAATGTATGCCGGTTCTTCCTCTCAATCTCATTATATTTTAGTGCACGCTCATAGTCACTAACCTCAACTATCATTGCATCAAATTCCTTTTCCATTTCTTTAATATCTAAATTCATTCCCTTTTTAAGACTTTCAAAATGATCTTTTAGTTGTATAAAGAAAGGTATGACTTCAGTTAAATAACATTCTTTCGCTTGCTCAAAACCCCTTTCCCTTCGCTATACCAATGGGAGTGATCCTTTTCTTACAAGTTTTCTCAAAATCAACAAATAGTTGAAAAATAACATATTGACCGATTAAGGTCTTGCTTTTAGTGGCAATAGTCCAAGGTACTAAATGCATAGGTGTATTTGGAGGATACACGATCAAGGCATTTTCCTAAAGGGAGGGTTCGTTACAACAAGATTCTCTCGCTTTGCTTATCTAAATCCTTTTCCGTAACACTTGTTCGGTGTTAACAACGCCTGAGGCTTAAACATGTTCAAGGAAATCCAATTCTCCTTCTTGTAATCATGGGTGTGATCTTTACTTTCTTCTCTTTACATTTAGGATCATCTAATTTCTTGTTCATCTTTTCCTAGTGACTTCATCGATTTCTTATCTTCCCGAGTGCACTCAACGCAACTAGGTTTCGTCTAGGCTTAAGGATTTCATTGCCATCATAAAGAACCTTATGAGCATTTCTAGCCTTTTAATGACCTCTGGATTTGGTTCCTCAACAAGGGGAATGCTATGCTTATCGCTTAAGACTCTATGCTTAGTGATTAAGTGAGCGATCAATGGTATTTCCTTGTACGTATAACTTATTTTCAAGCTTGTTTTTCAAGGTTTTAGATTAGAAAAATCATTCAAAAGTTTTGATTCCTTAGCATCAATTCTTGCTTAAGCATTTTAACATTTTCTTGAAGTTCTTGTTTTGCTTAGCGCTTTAGAAAGTTTTTCTTGTAAGGAGTTTAACTCTTGTTTTAATACTTCTTCTCTAAACCTACTTTTTCTAATAGTTGTGCGATTTGGTCATCCATTTCCGCTCACGGGTGGTCAACTCAAATTTTGCACGTTGTTCATAAATAGCAACACATTCTTTATAGGCATTCAGCCTTCGAGATGATGTAATCATCGAGGGCACATGCGGTGAATTCATCAAAACATAATCATTATTGATCAGAAGATGCATCACTTGGTACAATCTCACTTTCACTTTGTATCACATATTGATCATATGGGACAACATTGATATTACCCATATTTTCAATATCGATTCAATAAACACAGATTGATTGTACTGTTATGTATCTTTTGCTCATCAACTTCATCGATAATTTTAATACCTCGTAAATGATTTTGTCTTTGGATGGACCAGCTTGTGGTGATAGAGACTTTAGGAGAGACCATTGGAGAAATGCTAGCCATGAAGATGGTTTGTGCGATGGGTTCTTCATCAACATCGAGTTGTATGCATCACAATCGCCTACTTGAAAGGCATTCGATGATTATGGCCTATCTCCTGAATTGGTTGCTCATCCACATCTCGCATCATATGTCTTAGCATTTCCCTCGGCCAAGAACAACAACACCTCTTCATCCAAAGTCGCACCATTATCCCGAGCTTGCACAAGCAACATCTTATCCCGTAAATACTCGGCATTCCGAGGGCGCTTTGGTGATGTGCGCTTCCTTGCAATGTGTCCCTCACCTCCACAATTGTAACATTTGATTGGCTTTGCTTGACCACGATTTCCATTCCTTCCTCTCGCTCGATTTGCGATAACCTCTATCGCCTCTACCTCTTGCTTGTTCGCATCGTCGTTTTGAACCGGTCGCACCATAACCTTCCCATCTCGATGGTGGCTTGATTATGTGGATTGGAAGGAGTTCGAGATTGTTGTTGGTGTGTGGAAGAGAGTTCATGTTTTGACTAATCGGAAGAGCTAGTTGATTAATGAAGTTCCCACGTGTGCATCAAAGATCGCCTTGTTTGAACATAGGATCGGGAATGAGTTTGTGATTACCATTACCTATGGGTATGACTTGTGAGGCTTTGGTTGTGATTCGATGTTTGAGTAGAAGGCGCTTGAATCATTTGAAGAGCTTGTGTCTCTTTGGTTGGTTTTGAATTGATTAAGAATCCTTTTTCAAACATAGCATGTCTCTCATTCAAGGAGGAAGGCATAGAGTTGCTCATAGTTTGTATTCTTCAATCCTTTGGTTAGCTTTACAGAGGTGACAAACTTTTGCCATTCGGGTTCATATTGTTCACAAACTTTGAGTTCAAATTTAATGTTTGGCATAGTCATTCGATGTTCCTCATATCATTCACAAGCTTGTGGAATCTCATAGTACTCATAAACACTCTCATCCGGTTTCATTTTGAAGTGTTCAAATTCATCATAGAGTTGTGATTCTCTGTCTTCCATAGTTAATTCGTAACCCGAGAAGCATCTTGACATTATCCCACACCGCCTTTGCTTCGTGTTGTGATTGATCGCCTTGTAGATATCTTTTGGAAGACCTTGAAGTACGATGTTAAAGCCACGATATCGACATCGAATCTCTTTTCTCCTTATCATCGAGCTCATCATATGTCTTTGGTCCGCCAATTCCATAGATCATTGTTCCATCTTCACCGTATCAATTAAGTCTCTAGTAGTCTCAACCCGATATGGTCCTTCATCAATGGATTTGAGAATGTTGACTACATTTTCCTTTCCAAGACAAGATCGATTCGTTGAGCCCAAGAGTCGTAGTCGGCTCATTAAGAATGGGTGGACAAGTATCTGAACCACCGCTTGAACATCCTCGTCAACAAGTGGAGATGCTTGTAGGAACGTTGGTAGACATGATGATGATTAAACGGATTTTATAACTCTATGATTAAACCGGGAAATAGATTCTTTCACGGGATTTTACTAAATCAAGAGAAAACCGTATTCAAAGGATATCACCCAAGTCGCTAGGAAACCTTAAACCAAGTCGCTAAGTGCCAAGTCGCTATATAATAACTCGCTACAATCCAAGTCGCTAGCAAAATTTTGACAGCAATTCGCTAAACACCAAGTCGCTAATTTGTCAAGTCGCTAAATAGCAACTCGCTAGGTACCAACTCGCTAACACCAAGTCGCTAACAATTTAAAGTACAAGTCGCTAACTTACACCAAGTCGCTACGTGTAGTGGAGAATCCACTATGTGTACTTTTTGTCGGCTTGTCTCAGTAGACAAGTCGCTAGCTCAACTCGCTACCAAATAACAAAGCAAATCGCTACTAAGATAAACTATCCGTGGCTCAAGTCGCTATCTAGAAAATCACAAAAACACCACTTTTCAATCCAAAAACAACCCAACCACGATGATTCAAGCCTTCAAAATCAAAACCTAAACACTTGTGATGATTCTAAACACAAAAGTACTATCAAAATTCAAACTTTAACACTAGAAATCACCCAAATGATGCAAAACCACTAAACTTTTCAAACTCATAAACCACCTAAAACCACTAGAAATCCAAAGATATGTAAGAGATGATCTAACCATGGCTCTTGATACCAATTGTAAGATATTGGATTTCACATACACATCAAACCATAACACAAAGTAGGCGTGCAAGAGTTTTTAGAGAGAAAGTTAGAGGTTTAGGAACTTTAGTGAGAGAAAGAAAATCTTATTATGAGCTCCAACTCTACCTTGGAAGGTAGAGAGTATTTATAGTCTTACAATAAAACGCCACACAACGGGTCAGGATCGGGCATACAAGGGTAAAGACCGTCCCCTCCACGGTGTTACTAAACTAAATACTACTTAGCTTAAAAGAACTACGACTACGAGCTTTCTAACGATTACATATACTTGAGGTGACCGACTCTTTAATACATGGAATTTCTAATTCCTAACAATTTGGTAACCAAAATGGAAGTCATGGGCGTTGGATGAAAATGGTTAAGGTGGAGGGACTAAAGATGTCAAATGTTCAAACTATTTTTAAACATAAACACCTCCACCAACTTCACTTTTACATTTACTACTTACATTAAATATCTCAACCACCATCATCCTACGTAAAAATCAACTCACAAATCCGTGTCTTTGATCTCAAATTTGTAAGTGTTTCTGTGTTTGTAACAAGATTTTAAACAAAGGTTTTGATTCATTTTAAAAACTAACGGTTAAATCTTTACTTATGAATGATTTGGTGTTCTACGCATAAGCGTATGAACACCTAATCAAGTGTTAGTGTTTGTGATTGAAATGGTTGTGTCAAAATGTTTGTATAATATCTATGATACCATTTTTATCCTCAAAACTCACCCAGATACACGAATTGAATGATTTTCGAAAACTAAGGTTTATGCGTGAATTGGGTATTTTCATATGTGAACGTTTATGGTAAAAAGATAGTTGTTTGATGTTGTTAACAAGTTGAATTAACCATATCCATGCTTTGAATTTACCCAAAACACTAATTGCATGAAAATTGAAGATTAGGGTTTATGTTCATAAGTATTTGGGTATTTTTGATTCGCTTTGATTCTGATGTTAAAACTTGGATAAAATAACTCAATATGCTTCCTATACATCCCAGAAAAACTTTGGTGCAATTCCTATGGCTAGAACACTTACTCGTAGAAATTGAACTTTAGGGTTTTAAGTTTACGCGTAACGTGTTTCTACGCATAACTGTTTAAATGAGTATTCATGATTTGAACTGATAAAGATTGAATGTATGTGCTAAGATTGGTGATATGATGAACTTATTTCAGGTTTTCTCGGCGTGAAAATTCGTAATCAAGGTTACTTGCCATCTACGCATAAGGATCACCCACGCGCAGTAGCATGTTATGCGTAGAGAAATCTTACGCGTAACGTTTACGCGTAAGGTTCTACATTGGGGACTACGCGTATCCTGTGAAGGATATGCGTAAACAGTAACCTCTACGCATAAAATTCAGAATGGTTATCCAATGGTTATCCAATGGACGCTCAAATGCACAACGTGGAAGTACCAAACGTTCTCACTGTTGCTGATATCTTCCCGAATGGTTATCCAATGAAGATAGGAAAGAATAATCTCATAGTTGATTTTGAGAACTTCTTCTGTTCAGAATCTTCTTGTGAAATTGCAGTGGATATTCTGAAGACTCACCCCTATCAGAACATGTTCACTAACTCTGCTTCTGTACCGGAGATCTACATACACCAATTCTGGCATACAATGCGAATAATCAAAGGTCAAAATGCTGTGACGGTGACTCTCAATGACAAACAAGTCACCATCACACCGGCATATTTAAGGGCTAATCTTCTCATTCCGGTCATCGAACCCATCAATACAGCATGTTAGGAATTAGAAATTCTTTGGTCAACAAGTATTAAAGAGTCGGTCACCTCAAGTATATGTAATCGTTAGAAAGCTCGTAGTCGTAGTTCTTTTAAGTTAAGTAGTATTTAGTTAAGTAACACCGTGGAGGACGGACGGTCTTTACCCACCCAGATGCCCGATCCACACCGATGTGTGGCGCTTTATGTAAGATTATAAATACTCTACCTCCCAAGGTAGAGAGTTGGAGCTCATAATAATATCTTTCACTTTCTCTCACTAAGTTCCCTAAACCTCTAACTTTCTCTCTAGAACTTCATTCATACGCCACTTTGTGTTATGGTTTGATGTGTATGTGAAAACTAATATCTTACAATTGGTATCAAGAGCCATGGTTAGATCATATCTCGCACATCTTTGGATTTTAGTGGTTTTAGGTGGTTTTGAGTTTGAAAAGTTTAGTGGTTTGTGCATCATTTGGTTGATTTCTTGTGTTAAAGCTTGATTTTGTTAGTACTTTTATGTTTAGAATCATAACAAGTGTTTAGGTTTTCATTTGGTAAGCTTGAATCATCTTGGTTGGGTTGTTTTGGATTGAAAAGTGATGTTTATGAGTTTTTCTTGCTAGCGACTTAACACACGGAATTCTTTCTTCAGAGCGACTTGCTTTACAAATTTGTAGCGAGTTACGCTTTGGACCCAGCGACTTAGAACTAGCGACTTACAAGACAAGTAGTGGACTTTCCACCACGTGTAGCGACTTGGAGGTAGCGACTTGGTCTCAGAGCGAGTTGCTATTTAGCGACTTGTATCTTTAGCGACTTGAGTAGCTAATTGTCGCCAAAATTTTGCTAGCGACTTGAGGCTTAGCGAGTTACTACTTAGCGACTTGCATTTGTCTAGCGACTTGGGACTTTAGCGACTGGGAGTGTAGCGAATTAGGTGTTAGCGACTTGGTGCATTTTCTTCTAGCGACTGGGTGATTGTTTACGGTTTTCTTGATTTAGTAAAACCCGTGAAAGAATCTATTTCCGCTTAATCATAGAGTTATAAAATCCCGTGATAACTGTTAACATGTCTACCAACGCCCTACTATCATCTCCATCGTTGCCGAGGATGTTCAAGCACCGGCTCGAATACTCGCCCACCCATGCTTGATGAATCGACTACGATTCTTGGGCTCAACGAATCGATTGTACCGCTTGGAAAGGAAAATGGTGTCAACATTCTCAAATCCATTGATGAAGGACCGATCGAGTTGAGACGACTAGAGATATACTTGATACTAATGAAGATGGAACTCCTATTTACGGAATGGATGACCTAAAATGTATGATGAGCTTGATGATAAGGAGAAAAGAGATTCGATGCGATATCGTGGCTTCTAACATTGTTCTTCAAGGTCTTCCTAAAGACATCTACAAGTCGATCAATCACAACACCGATGCAAAGGCAAGATGGGATAATGTCAAGATGCTTCTCTCGTGTTCGTAATTAACTATGGAAGACAGAGAATCACAACTCTATGACGAATTTGAACACTTCAAGATGAAACCGATGAGAGTGTCTATGAGTACTATGTGAGATTTCATAAGTTGGTGAATGACATGAGGAACATCGAATGACTATGCCTAACATTCACCGAACTCAAAATTTGTGAACAACATGAATCCCGAATGGCACAAGTTTGTCACCTCCGTGAAGCTCACTAAAGGATTGAAGAATACAAACTATGAGCAACTCTATGCCTTCCTCCTTCGTAATGAGAGACATGCTATGTTTGAAAAATTGGTTCTCAATCGCTCAAAACCAACCAGTGGAGAGACAAGCTCGCCTAATGACTCAACCGCTTTCTACTCAAACATCGGAATCACAACCAAAGCCTCACAAGTCATACCTTGGGTAATGGTAATCACAAACTCATTCCCGATCCTATGTTCAAACAAGTCGATGCCGATGCACACGCTGGTAACTTCATTAATCAACTTGCTCTTCCGATTAGTCAAAACATGAATTCTCTCCCACAAACCAACAACAACCTCGTAACAAAGATCTAACCCACACAATCAAGCTACCGTGAAAGATGGAAGGATCGTGGTGCAACCAGCTCAGAAAGACAAGATGATCGTGGAAGAGGTGGAGTGGTAGAGGTTATGTTGGTAACCGTAATCGAGGAAGGAATGGTAACCAAGGTCAAGCTAAGCCGATCAAATGTTATAACTGTGGTGGTGAGGGACACATTGCAAGAAACCGCACATCTCCAAAGCGCCCATGCACGCCGACACTTCAGAGATAAGATGTCGCTTGTACAAGCTCGTGACAATGGTGCCGCTTTGATGAAGAGGAATTGTTGTTTAGCCGAGGGCAATGCCAAGACCTATGATGCGATGTGGATGAGCAAATTATTCAGAGATAGGTCACAATCATCGAATGCCTTTCAAGTCACCGATTGTGATGCATACGACTGATGTGGATGATGGACCCACGACACACACAATTTTTATGGCTAGCATTTCTCCAATGGTTTCTCCCAAGGTCTCTTCTTCACCACAAGTCGGCCCATCCAAAGACAAACTCATCTCGAGGTATTAAACTATACGATGATGTCGATGTGCAATGATGCATGACAAAGTACAATCAATCGAAACTATTGAATCAAATGTTGAAAATATGGGTAATATCGATATTGTCCCATATGATCAATACGTGAAACAAAGTGAAAGTGAAGTTGTACCAAGTGATGCATCTTCCGCAACAACAATGACTATGTTTTGATGAATACACCGCATGTGCTCCCGATGATTCTGTAATTTC
Source organism: Chrysanthemum lavandulifolium (assembly GCA_022545495.1). NCBI lineage: Eukaryota > Viridiplantae > Streptophyta > Magnoliopsida > Asterales > Asteraceae > Chrysanthemum > Chrysanthemum lavandulifolium. Next base: position 107,156,327 of record CM040243.1, on the reverse strand, counting down.
AACTAAATGCCTATAAAGAACGTGTTGCTATTTATGAACAACGCAAAATTTGAGTTGACCACTCGAGAGGTGAAATGGATGACCAAGCGCGCATAAATATTAGAAAAGTAATTTTAGAGAAGAAGTATTGAAACAAGAATTAAATTCCTTACAAGAAAAGCTTTCTAAAACCGCTAAGCAAAACAAGAACTTCAAGAAAATGTGAAAATGCTTAAGCAAGAATTTAATGCAAAGGAATCAAAACTCTTGAAAGACTTTTCTAATCTGAAAACTTTGAAAACAAACTTGAAAACAAGTTGTACATACAAGGAACACCATTCGATCGCTCACATGATCACTAAGCATAGGGTCTTAAGCGATAAGCATAGCATTCCCTTGTTAAGGAACCAAATCCAGAGGTCATTAAAAGGGCTAGAAATGCTCATAAGGTTCTTTATGATGGCAATGAAACCTTAAACCTAGACAGAAACCTAGTTGCGCTGAGTGCACCGAGGAAGATAAGAAATCGATGAAGTCACTAGGAAAAGATGAACAAAAATTAGATGATCCTAAATGCAAAGAGAAAAAGTAATTATCACTCCCCATGACTACAAGAAGGAAAACTGATTTCCTTGAACATGTTTAAGCCTCGACATTGTTGACTCCCAACAAGTTTTCTCGAAAATGGATTTAGATAAGGTAAAGTCGAAAATATTGTTGAAACAAACCTCCCTATGGAAAATGCCTAGAGCGATCGTGTATCCTCCTAATACACCAATGCATCTTGTTCCTAGAACAATTGCCACTAAAAGCAAGACCTTAATTAGCCAATATGTTATATTTCAACTATTTGTTGATTTTGAGAAAACTTGCAAGAAAAGGATCACACCCATCGGTATAACGGAAGGAGAAAGGGTTTTGAGCAAATGAAAGAATGTTATTTAACGAGGTCATGCCTTTCTTTAAACTTCTAAAAGATCACTTTGAGAGTCTTAAAAGGGATAGAAACCGATATCAAGGGAATGGAAAAGGAATTTGATGCAATGATAGTTGAAGTTAGTGACTATGAGCGTGCACTAAAATATAATGAGATTGAGAGGAAGAACTTGCATACATTAAATGAGACTCTTATTATCGAATGTGTTGCTCAAGATATTTTTTCACCGCTCAAATTGCTCTATTAATGCTTCCAAATTTCATGAACTATCTGTTGTTCTCGAAAGTCTCCCATGATCGTGTCATTGAGCTTGACAAAACTAATTCTAAACTAAACGAGAAAATTGAACCGATGATCACGACAATTTGGTTAAACATTTTTCTAAACTAGAAGTTGAGCATTTTAATTTACAACTAAAATATCAACATCTTAAAGAAAATGTCAAAACTTCAAATATCAAGACATCCTCGATGCTCCGAGTTTGATGCGCTTTTCAAATTAACAAACGTGATGAACAAATTCAAGCTCAAGCAACACGATCGTAAAGTTGAAAGCCCAAATCTCTCAATTAAAGGGTCAAACGAACAATATGACAGCTCCCAAATGCCTCCTCCTTTAGATTCTCGAATTCTCAAACGTTTCATCTTCAAAACCTAGTAAATGCATTACAAAAGGAAAACGAAAGTTTTCTAGAAGAAAATGAAAAGGTTAAACGTCATTTCAATGAGTTATTTGAATCAATAAAGGTCACTCAGAATAAAAATAACGAACAAATAGCTTCATTGCAAAAGGAAATTGAGAATCAAGAGTCGTAAAAGGGAAAATGCCAATGACCAATGGGGAGAATGGTGTATCAAAGGTTCACTCTTGTAATAAATATGCTTTGTCTCGTGAAATATGTCCTCCTCATCTCGTGAACAACAAACTTGTCGCTCAAACATACTTCTCATCCCTTAAGGATTGCCTAGAATGTCTCATGTGAGATTGTTGAAGAGGATAAGTTAGAGAAACCTCATGATAATGCAATTGGACATGCATGCTTATATGCCAAACGATCTCAAGAAATCTTAGAATGCTTGATCACAATATGCCCAAAGTCATTAGGTGAGAGAGTTAATCCTTTGATTCCATGTTCGATGCCTATTGCCAAGTCTCGATATTCATTCGATGCCCAATGTCTTGAATATGAACCCTAGTGTGCTGTAAGTAGTTCGATTTCAGATCCGCCAATGCTATGAAAGAGAACTCAAGTGTGCCTTCTAGAGTACAAATCCCAAGACTTCTAGTTTTAAGAAAGTGAACCTTAGTGTGCCTGCATGTAGTTCAGATCCCAAAGACATCTAAACAGTGATGCAAAGAGTTGTAAACCCACTAATGTTCCCATTCCCCTACAGAGTAATCATGACATTAAAGGGAGCAGTCAAAGTCTCAAGACAATACAAGGAATGATAGGACCTCGCAAGCTAAGAATGTGCACCGAAAAGAGTAGAAGAACAATCTAGGAACTTTAAGCTTGAATCGAATAAAACGAATCGTGTTGATTCTAGTATTAGCCATAGGCGCATCGTAATTAATTCAATTCGATACTATTTGCAAACCTTGTACCGATGTCCGCTTGAATTCGCTTCTAATCATGAATGTGGTGTTAATGGTTTGCCTAATGATGATAATGGTCCAGCTTAATGTTGCTTATGTTCATGCTAAAAAGGCAAAAAGGCAAAACGAAAGAGAGTTAGAAAACAGTGGAAACCCACAGAAGAACATTTAGTAAGATAGGCTATTATTGATACCGTTGGTCATAAGAATAATCGACAATGCCCACTAGAAAATGGATGCCTCACCGTAGAACTATTCCCATAAGAAGTGAGCACACCGTGAATGTGGCTAATACGACACTAGTACCGCATCTATTCACAATGAATCCAAAGGCCTTAATTTCGATATGAATGCTCCTTTCTCCGATGCGGGTGTTCCAACCATTGTTACTAACCAAATGGAACCCATTCTTGCATGGGGATCCCAATTATCCAGCTTATCCATTCTTGTCTCAGTTCAACCGCAGATCGCTCAAATCGCTCGTGGTACCGGACTCAGCCGCTCCAAGCATATGACCGAGACCGGTCGCGCTCAGAACTTCGTGAGCAAATTCATCGGACCGTTAGATTCGGTAATGATCATTTCGTGCAATCATGGGTTATGGAGATTACGTTGTTGGTGATAGTGTCATCTCTAGAGTATACTATGTGGAAGGTCCGGGTCATAACTGCTCTCGCTGGTCAATTCGTGATTCGATCTAGAAGTAGCCTTCGAAAACATACCGCTTTGTTAGAGATCTTAATGGTAAGGAACTGTTAAAAGGAACTCGTGGCTCAAATCTCTACACCATCTCTATCGATGACATGATGAGGTCATCTCCAATCTGCTTGTTATCAAAGGCTTCTAAAACAAAGTCATGGTTATGGCATCGCTGCCTCAATCACCGAACTTCGCACCATCAATGATCTCACCGTAAAGGACTTAGTTGTAGGTTTACCTAGACTCAAGTACGAAAAGGATCATCTTTGTTCAAGATGTCAATTGGGAAAAGCAAGAAGTATGCCCATAAACCCAAACCTACTAACTCGTCACGTAAGTTCTTCATATGATTCATATGGATTTATGTGACCAATGAGGTGCGTAATATCTTTGGGAAGAAATATGTGTTAGTTGTGGTTGATGATTACTCTAGATTCACCGGTCAAGTTCTTAAGAACAAAGGATGAAACCCCGATATCATCATCAAACTCATCAAACAAATGCAGTTCGACTTAACAAAACCGCCGTAATTATCGTAATGCATAATGGAACCGAGTTTGTCAACAAACAACTTAGTGAATTCTATGAAAGCGTTGAATCACCCATCAAAGAAGTGTTCCACGAACTCCTCAACGTAACGGTGTAGTTGAAAGACTAAATCGAACTCTTGTTGAAGCCGCTAGAACAATGCCGATTTACTCAAAGGTTCCAATGTTTCTCCGGGTCAAGCAATTGCCACCGCATGCTACACACAAAATCGCTCCTCGATTCACACTGCTCATGGAAAACTCCATATGAACTTGTCCACAACAAAAACCTAATCTCTTTCCTTCGTGTGTTTGGTGCATTGTGTTATCCAACTAATGAGGGTCAAGACTTAGGCAAACTTAGGGCTAAAGTCGACATTGAGTATTTGTAGGATATGCACCAAACAAAAGGGATACCGAATCTACAACAAAAGAACCCGAAATATCATGGAAACAATTCACGTTACGCTTGATGAGTCGACCGTCAAATGGCTCCTGGACACCCACCAGACCCGCACTTCAAAACAATCCCATTGGTTCATCCCTTGTTCCAAACTCCTCTCAAGAAACTCCATATGTACCTCCATCCAAGATGATTTTAAGAAATTGTTTGATCCTATGTTTGATGAACTGTATGATTCAAGTACTAATGAGGTGTTGATCCCTACAACAGAGGATGCTCATATTCCCGTGAATGAAGTCAATCCTCGCCTCAATATCGTTAAGTCAAGAAGCGCCATCACGATCCTTCCGCCTCATCAACAAATCATCATTCTTCAAATGTACATCATGGAACTGCTTCGCATCAATGATGAAGTTAATCCCTTTGCTACCCTCAAGATGCTCCATTCGAAAACGTATTTGCTCCCGAATCTTCTTCGTAACCATCTTCTTCGTGAGACATCGACTCGCTACTTCACCCCCAACAACTACCACATGAACACCTCGTAAAATGGACTCACGATCACCCACTAGACAACATCATTGGAAATCCTCTCGTCCCGTATCAACACGGAAACAACTTGCAACCGATGCCTTATGGTGCTTCTTCAACTCCGCACTATCTAAGATCGAACCAAAAGATGTTAAACCGCCATGAATGAAGATAGTCGGTTCAATGCCATGCAAGATGAAATTCATGAGTTTGATCGACTTGATGTATGGGAGTTAGTACCGCCCAGATTGTGCTATGATTATTGCTCTTAAATGGATCTTCAAAGTGAAACTTGATGAGCATGGTGATGTGTTGAAGAACAAGGCTCGATTAGTTGCTAAAGGATACCGCCAAGAGGAGGGTATTGACTTTGAAGAATCTTTTGCTCCAGCTTGTTCGAATCGAGGCAATCGTAATCTTTTAGCTAATGTCGCTAGTAAGAACATGATTGTCTATCGATGGATGCGAAGACGGCATTTCGAACGGAGACCTTAAAGAAGTCGCAGACGCCACCCAACCCAAGGATTTGTAAATCAAGAGCATCCTACTCACGCTTATCGCTTGAAGAAGGCCCTTTACGGTTTAAAGCAAGCTCCAAGGGCATGGTATGATACATCACAAAGTTTCTTCTATCTACCGGATTTATCAAAGGAGCAGCTGATCCTACATTGTTCACCGTGAAGTCGTGCAAACATTTAATTCATGTTCAAATTTATGTTGATGATATTATTTTACCTCGACCGACCCAATGGAATGTGATCGTTTTCTAATGAAATGAGTTCAAAATTTCAAATGTCAATGATGGGACAAATGTCATTTTCTTGGGATTACAAATTTCACAAAGTCCCGAGGCATTTTCATAAATCAATCTAAATATGCAACCAAATCTTAAAGAAATTTGGATTTGATTCAAGTGACCTCGCTGACACCCCCATGATTGATCGAACCAAACTAGATGAGGACCACTCGTGGATCATGATTGACCAAACGAAATATCGTAGTATGATTGGATCCCCGATGTACCTCACCGCTAGTAGACCGTACATCTTGTTCATTGCTTGCATGTGTGCTAGATACCGTGCTAAGCCTACTAAAAGCACCTTGAAGCGGTTAAAGGGTCTTTCGGTATCTCCAAGGAACCATCAATATGGGTCTTTGCACCAAGGACACCGTATGTCACTAACGGCCTATGCAGATGCCGATCATGCAGTTGTCAAGATACACGAGAAGCACGTCTGAGGTGCTCGCTTTTGGGGTGATAAGCTTGTGAGTCGGTCTTCAAAGAAGCAAATGAGTACTTCTATTTCTCTACAGAGGTCGAATACATAGCCATGTCATCCTGTTGTGCTCAAATCTTATGGATGAGATCTCAATTATCCGACTATGGCTTTGAATTCAACAAAACCTTTGTACCGTGATAATAAAGTGCTATTGCTCTCTCATGCAACAACGCTCAACACTCAAGAGCAAAGCATATCGACATTCGACATCATTTCATCGTGGAACAAGTGGAAAAAGGTGTGGTGGAACTCTATTTTGTGAGGTCTCAATATCGCTAGCGCACATCTTCACCAAAGCTCTTCCAAGAGAACGCTTTGAGTTTATTCTTCCACGCCTTGGCTTAAAAAGCCTTCAACCGTAACACTCAAACGCCTTCGTGAGGAAGACGAGGAGTAAAGGTCTATCTTCATCTGTCTCTTGTATATATCTATTCGAAAACAAAATACAAAATTATAAAACCTTCAAAATCAAATAGAAAATATAAATCTTTCAAAAAAAAAAAATTCAAAAAAAAATCTTCAAAAATATTGTCATTTTGTCATGTTTTTCTCGGTTCGATAATATCTACGGTTTTTGGTCGTCATTCAAAGAATGACACGGACTTTAGATGTTGTTCGAATTTTAAAAAAAAAAAAAAAAAAAAAAAAAAAAATTTTGAGAGAAAGAGAAACAATGGTTTATTGTCATTTTCGTGCAATAACCCGGTTTTTAAAGAAAGAACAGAGCCATGTTTTACCATGTTTTCAAATTCCATGCTCGATTCTATAAACATTTATCTCATTAAAACTAAATGCTTTAAAAATAACTCGGTCTCTATTTTTGATAATCATCGACTTATTTGTCAAAATCTCTATCTCTCAATCAACAACCTATGTCATTGATTGAGGGGAGAATGATTTCAATTAAATTAAAAAGTTATTTGGCATTAAATTGTTTTCAAAAGATATTCATGCATGTTTTATCAATGGAGTTTAAAGTCTTAAAATCCGATCCTTATCGCTTAAAACGCTTTCATAATCAAGTCACAATTCCCTTAAATGCTTTCAAAATCAATTTAAATCAATAAGAGATCACAAATCTCAAATGATTTGATAATTGTGATCGGGGAGAATGTGTGATTTAAATTGGATTTAAACTGATAATTCGGTAAATGGTTTCATAAGGATGTACATGCTATCCTTCACACATGTGACAAACGATTTCAAATTTTTCATGCACATGTTGAGGGGGAGCATCTATCTTAAAACCTATGATTTGAAACGTGATCAACTTATCTCAATGTGCAGTTTCCTCTAGTATGTGCAAAACTCTTTTCAAATCTCGAGGCACATATTGAGGGGAGCAAACTTATGAAAACCTCATCCTTCCCGGAAATGCTTTATCTTCTTGATTTGATCAAGGAAGTGATGGTGATATCTTTAGAAAATGGTAATCAAAGAAGTAAATTCTTCCTCTTGCCTCCGTGTGCAAAACGATTTCAAACATTTGATGCACATGTTGAGGGGAGTTCTCATTCTAAAATATCAAAACAATTCAGTACAAAATGTTTTGATAATATATCACAAGTATCCGGATTGATTTTCAAATGGTTTTCAATTGGTTCCAATGGCGTATGAACAATACCAAATTGACCGACCAACTTTACTTTATGTACGGTGATATAAGGATGATAAGGTTAGGTATGTGTTCCCATGATCCGCCGTAATCGGAGGGATCTACCCAGGACAATCCACTAGTTAGTGTAGAAGTCCTTAGGTATGATGATAAAAGGAGAAAAGTGAGATATGGGAAGAGTGCGGATCGAGATAGAGCAAGTATCGAACAAACCCAACAAGGTTCTTGCTATGAAGTCTCGTAAGCAATCAAGGGTTGAAGAATTAAAAGAATTGAATGAGAAAAGGGTGAAAACAAATAGCCCTCCATATATTCAACCTTAGGGCGTAAACCGGGTTCAATTCATATGCTACCGATGGTAACATCGGTATTGAAGACAAGACGTCATGGACCCAAAGGACGACCGCACTTCAACTTTCCAAACCACTCAAGTTCCTCTTAAAAGGGCTTGTTTCATTCTCACGGGAACCGACATTATCTATCGACTTTCTCTAGAGATTGTTGATATTGAAGAAGGAGACCTCTCCCTAGTCTCCGAAGACAGATCCAAATATGCACAAATTGAGTCTAGAGCCACGAGATCATCAATAAATCTCATTAGGACACTTTCAATGAAGACTCTCTGCTTCACACAATGTGGAAAGAGAGATTATATCTTGAGTCCCACGATTATCCTTGTGGTATTGCCGTAACATCCGAGTGATATGTGAACATATTCACAATGAAGATGGAAAACCTTCGAGCCAACATCAAACAAGCTCCGGTAGGTGGCATGTGAGATCTATTATATAGATCAACCATGTGACAACCGAATGTAAACAATGGGGCGATTCAATCTCTTGAATCAATCTCGGTTCAGTTATGGATTGACGGATACCTTTGAAAACCGGTCTTTGTGCTTAACAACTCTTTTCTTTAGCACATCGACCGTACTCATTTTTCAAACCAAAAGGTGTTTTATGATTGATAATTGATTTTCAATAAAACCTTCGTTGTATTGCAAAACAATTTCTATTGAGCAATACACGATTGTTTTTCAAATCTCTTTTCATCAATCGCTGGACTTAAATTACCGGTTCACTCACTCCGTGTTGTCTTCTTTGAGATGTTCCGTTTGAGAACAAATAGAGCAACGCGAAACCCCGTCAAGGAAATTCTTCGAATTATACCGATCACAGCAAGACATGTATCGATCAACGGGAACCGTGGGTCGTGTACTCAATTCAACGAAGTGATCAAAGACACTTTCGCGCGATTTATTGCTAATCTGTTGTATGCGTACACCCGACGCTTGCAAACCGATCGTAATGAAGCGGTCAATCCATAGCCGCATGCTCACTTAACACATTCATCTCAAAAGAAATCATGATTAGTGCATCAATGACTCGATATTTTCACTCCATGCTTCGCTACGCCGCCAATATCATGAATCAACTAAAGCTTCCGCTACTCGATGAGAAGATATCATGATCCGTAATGTGAGCATGTCGGTCCGAATGTCACAACATCACATAATACCAACACCACAATGGATGTCTCGTAGATTTTTGTTAGTCGATGATCTCAAAAGTCGGCTCAAATTTATTATCACGTGATCAAGAAAAGACCTCCACTTGGAGTAACCAAACATGCAATGAGAAGAATCAATGACTACGAGCTTAGAGCAAAGTACTACATCAAGAATGCAAGAACAATTGTTAATGTAATATCTGTTTGTATTCAATGTAATTTTAGTACATGATTGAGGTGACCTCCTTGGGGAGATTGTTAGGAATTAGAAATTCCGTGTATTAAAGAGTCGGTCACCTCAAGTATATGTAATCGTTAGAAAGCTCGTAGTCGTAGTTCTTTTAAGTTAAGTAGTATTTAGTTAAGTAACACCGTGGAGGACTGGACGGGTCTTTACCCACCGATGCCCGATCCACACCCGATGTGTGGCGCTTATTGTAAGACTATAAATACTCTCTACCTCCCAAGGTAGAGAGTTGGAGCTCATAATAATATCTTTCACTTTCTCTCACTAAGTTCCCTAAACCTCTAACTTTCTCTCTAGAACTTCATTCATACGCCACTTTGTGTTATGGTTTGATGTGTATGTGAAAACTAATATCTTACACGACGAGAAAGAAAAGTCGATGAAGAGGTCGCACCAAGCTAAAGTCGATGAAGAGGTCAGCACCAAGCCAAAGCAGATGAAGAGGCCTGGATTCAGACTAATGAAACGGCTAAGTCAGGAAATGATGAAGATGTTGATTATGATACTTATCTTCTAGACAGTCTCGCACACTCCAAGGAGGAAACTTCTGAACCTCCTAAGGACCCTGAATCACCTCACGTCTCCTCATCATCAGACTCATCTTCTCATTCTTCACCTCCACTATCTAAAGGCACAACAAGATCCACATCTAAATCCGTGAAGAAACCAACTGACTCTTGGATATCCCGTGCTAAAACAAGGATTGTAAAAGCTGTCAAGCAAGTTAGGAAGAAAGACGTGCTCAACAAAAAGCTAAATCAACTCGCTGACAACATCAATTTTCTTCATGCCGAGATAGACAAGATGTCAAATGAAAGGGAGTATTTCCAGAAGTTCATGCAACGTGACCTCCAAGGGGAAATGAACAATATGATCAGGGAATACACTCATAAATTCCTTCTCGATATTGTTCCTGGAGTTACAAGGGAAATGTTTACCAGACAACTCTATCCAAATCTCCTGAAATTGGCCAAGCAAACAATGCAATCCACTCCGGTCACAATGACGATCAATCCAATGGAGCCTGCAGTTCTCTCTGATGTAGAGTTGATTTCCAAGCTGGTGCTACAAATGTCTAAACGATCTGCAACATTTACTTCTGACGAAGGTAAATTGTTTGAAGCGTTACTGGAATATCAACTCAAGACTTCATGCAAGGAGCAAGCTGAAAGGCCTAAGCGTCCAAGAGACGATGAAGATAAGGATAAAGATAAGGATAACGAGCCTAAACGTCCAAAGAAGTCTGGTGAACCCTCTTCTATGCCACCACCCCAAAGGACTCCAACCGCAACTCGATCTCCTCCACGTTCTTCTGCTGACAAACCTCAGGACTCTGAGTTACCACCCCAGACAGAGAAAACCGATGATCACTTCGAGTACACTGGTGGTGACGATGAGGAAGTCCCTGAGCCCCAACAACAACCCACCTCTCCCAACACGAAAAAGACACCAACATCATCCTCTAGGCTTAAGAAGAAGAAGAAGACGACTAAGGCTGATGTCGTATCATGGTTAGACGAAGATGACACCGAATATGACTGGTTTTCTACACTTGTTGCTGCTACTCCCTCCCTAACTGAAGATCAAGATATGGTAGAAGGTCGAACACTGGAGCATGCTAAGTTTCTTCAAGAAAAATTTCGGGTGAAGAAGATGACCAAGTCAGAATTGAAACGCATCAAGAATGAAGCCTTTCAACTGCTCAAAGACAGCTCGGAAAGTGCCATTGAAGTTGAATATCATCTTGAAAACATAGCACGAGCCATGTCTAACAACATCGATTGGCTCAACCCTGAAGCGAACATTGACTACACCCGAAAAGACAAGGCTCCATACTATACTGATTGGACCACACCTCTACCTAGTCAACCAGATCAACCTAAGATTCCATTTCAATACTTCTTCAACAATGACCTGTAATTTCTTCTACACGGTAGCGATGTGTCAAAGAAATATGCTACATCACTTACACTTCCGTTCCCGGCAGCTATATACTCCAACTGCATAGCTATCGAGGAAAAGGCTACCCACATGTTCAACAATAGCGTGGAACAGTATGACATTGATGCAATGTATGGGATTCACCATTGGCCGGAACGCCGAAGAATCTACTACAAAAGCTGTCAGGTTCGAAAGTCTCAACATGAAGTGTACAGTGATAAAGGGATCGTTGCTGTTAAGCATGTAACTCTCTCGTCTAAATGGGACTACACATTTCTCAAGACAATCGTGGTCAAAAGACAAGACGAAGAGGACTATGCTTTCTGTGAAGCGGACTTTCGTAATTTGTCTCAACGACATTGAAGATCCAGATCTTGCAAAGGTACAAGGACGAATGAGACAATTCTCAATGTAAATTCAACGTGAATACATCAAGTCCTTGCTTATCTTCATCAAGCATCGTGATCCGTGAACGTAGAAGATTTGCAACTTGCTATTGAGTCGATCGTAAACGTGTCAACTTCACCGCACTCGCCTAGAACTTCCCGACATCAACCATCTTCCTCAATACACTCTCATCAGCAAACCCTTTGGAGTAGTCTACTGAAGTGAACTACACCGCAACTGCTTGATGGCGTGTACAGAGCTTCATAAGTTTGGAGATTCAACTTTGAAGAAAGTCAGGGATGGGCTATCTTATCGGTTAAAGGCGATACAACAAGGCATTGGGTCACAAAAGAGATGGAATTCTCAGGAAAGACGGGATGTGAAGAGGATCATCACTCATATCGATGAAAGGCTGTTTAGAAGGGACCATTTCAGAACCTTAGAAAGCTTCGTAGGTGGTCGTCCCAGGATTAATCTCACAGGCTATCAACGCCAGCCAGATTCCTCGGAGATATTGCTGGACTACCTGGTACCCCTTAAACTGTTTCATTTTCTATATTGATTTGGATGTGATTATTTAATGATTATGGCTTGTGCACACATAACAGTGTACAACCCGTACTTGTAATGAAAGGACCCTGTGGTATGCTTCAGTGCCACAATCCTATAAAAAGGAGCGAAAGCTTCTTACTTTTGAGTAAAACTTATCAAACCTTTCACTTTTCAAAGGTTTTACTCAAAACGACAAGTACTTCCCCTTATGATTTTTTAAAACCTCTAAAGTTTATATCACTTGTTGAGGGGAAGTACTTGATTAAAAACTTTTTACAAATTGTTCTTCGTGGCAATCTTCCCACAAATCTCGAAATGGTCATATTTGATATCAAAATTTCGTCAAAAATAACATTTATATGCCATTTTTGAGGGGGAGAAAAATTATGTGATAAGAAATATGATGTGATTTGCTATTGAATTCACGTATGAAAAGACTTCAACCCATGAATTGACGAAATCTGAACAGTCATACATTGAAAAGATTTGTCTTCCAAGACTTATCCGAGTAGATCGTACCTTTTGAGAAACTCCTGATAGAAATGAACTTTGACAGGTTTGACAACCTTTCGGGGTTGTCCACATCTTCAAGGTAGTTATTAGAACTAGTTGTCACCTAAAAGCTGACAATGTAATTCTTTAACTATACAACGTAATCGTGTCTCGCAAGGAATTGTCTATCTTGAGTCGATCAATTCAAAAGTGCGCGCTCCACTTTCACCGTGCAGATTTCTGTCTAAACATTTAAGCACGTGTGGAGGGGGAGTATTTCTGCAAAATATCAAACTCTTACAGTGGTACAAAATGTTTTCAATCATAACCGTTGTGAGAGATTTTTCATGAAAATTGGTTTTATGGCAACATAGGGTAGTCATGGAGTTATAAGGTGACTAAGGTTAGGAATAACCGTCCTATGATCCGCCAGAGCCGGAGGGATCTACCCAAGGACACTACCAATAGCTAGAATTAGAAGTCCTTAGGTATGATTATAAAAAGGAGAAAATGAGAATCGGAGAAAGAAGGATTTGAAGAATTAAAAAGAAAAGTAAGAAAAGGGTGAAAAGAAATAGCCCTCCAAATTATTCAACTTAGGGCGTATAATCGGGTTCAATTCATAAGCTCTTTGGTTGTCACTAGATGACATCGGTATTGAAGATTAAAAGTCGTCATGGACCCAAAGGACGCATGCACTAAACCTTCTTAGCCACTCAAGTTTCTCCCAAAAGAAGCTTGTTTCATTCTCACAGTGGAACCCCACGAAACTATCGGCTTTCTCTTGAGATTGCCGGTATTGAAGAAGGAGACCCTCTCCTAGTCTCCGCCAGAAAACCAAAGCGCACTATTGAGTCTAGAACCACGAGATTCATTAAAAGATCTCTTAGGTACACTTGACATTTTATCACTTGTCGCTCAACAATAAGGACGCAAGTGATACGTTATCGAGTCCTTCACAGATCTTAGCAACTGTCGAGAATATTTATGAGAGGTTCACATCCGCGATCCTCAATGATTGAATGGAAACTCCCGCCGTGGTCAACATCAAATGCCTCGACAAAGCAGTCGCCTTTAACTCCCGTGGATTACGCTTAGTGGTCTCAAACGATCTACATCAGGGGTGATGCTTCTGTACCTCAATGACTATCCGAACCGTAGGTGTACTTTACATATCATGCGTTATCTCACTTGTGGGACTCGGTTCAGAACACCTTTGTGAGAATTAGAGTTGTGTTTTCACACTATGTCATAACACTCTCGAAGTTCAAACTTGTAAGTGCTGGAATCCGCTTATGTTTTCTTATGTTTATGTTTTCATTCTTATGTTTTCTTCTTATGGAAGCTCTGGAGCGGACTGATCGTGCAGATTCTCCACATGCTCGTACCAACAACATCACTAATGGAAGTTCTCTCAAAAGGCAACACAAAGTCATAATGATTCTTCGTCAAAGTCAAAGAATCTACAAAGTTTAAAGACCAAAAGAACTTCATCAAAACTTTAATCCAACGTTAAAGAGCGTGTGAGCATGTTGGAGAAAGACGTGAAGACACTGAAGCAACGAAGCGGACCTAATGCACATAACCACACCATACTATCACTTTCACCACAAAGAACTAAAGAACAAAGATAATGATGACGTCAAAGCAGAATACTTCAAAGGAAACAATTTCTCTACACTGGGGAGATTGTTCGAATCAAGTCACTTCTTCTCACAAGAAAGAAGAATGTCAGAAGACGTCAAAGCTACCATTACATCAGCACCTACAACGTTATCACTCATATCATCAATCACTAACACTTAGGGGGAGATTGTTGGAATCACTCCTAAACTATATTTCAAGTGTTGGTAATTAATATGTAATAGTTAGCTTAATATGGCTTTTATGTTAGTAATCATGCCAAGGCTTATGTAGAAAGCCCATGAGCCTTGGCCCAAGCCCATAAGAAGGGAAGGAGTCTAGAAGTGTTGCCCTAGCTCCTTGCCCTAGAAATATTTTGTATAACCTCACTGAGGGTTGGTTGTTCACTTATCAATATTACTTACGATAAACCTTCATCATTCTTACTCAGATAATTGGTTAAGTGTTCATCCGATCACTCTTCTTCATTTCTTCATATTGATGCTTGTGTTACAAACATGGTGACCCAATGATGAGAACAACCTCGACCACTCAGTGGAATATCTCATCGTTCGCCTTAACGGGGTCGAATTCACCCCGGATTATAAAACTTTTGCACTTCAACAGGTCGGATTATAACAAGGGAGTTTATGTCGCCCATCCCGAACCCTCCACAAAGAAGGATGGGTTAAAGCAAATTGTTTTAGATCCAATATTTTGGACAAGACCCCAAATACCAAGAGTTCATTTCCGTGGCTTTGAGGATCCTATTCACTTTTGTGATTCAGTCCTCGGGAACCACTCATCCACCGAACAAGTTAACTCTATTCGCTTGATGATGGCATACCGCCTCGATGAATGGGGTCACTGTTTACATAGGGAGATCATTTACAATGATCTCAGAACCAAGCTACTGAGCAAAACTAGGACTAAATACGCTTTGTATCCTAGGTTTGTCTCTTGTGCTTGTAAGTGTTATTGGGCTCAAATTATCCTCGTGAAGAAAAATTTGGTGCTTTACCCGCATCCCGAGTCAATCAAATTTTAAAAGGACCCATCCCTTGTCACTAATATTGAATTGACGCCCATATGGTTGTCAGAACAACTGTGAGGAAATCGTGTCTCCCAACCCCGCTCCCACAAAGAGAAAGGGAAGTCTCGATCTGTCGACCAAAATGAGGATCCCAAATTGCATGAGCAATAGGTCTTACATGTAAAGGGTCCTGCACCCATGACTCAAAATTTCCTTGCCAAGCTACATGAAAGAGATTTCTAAGTCCACGTAAAAATTATTACAATGCCCGGCGAGAAGCAAAATATTCTCGATAAAGACGCCTCCGTAATATCATCATGATTCTCGAAGTCATGCGCGGTAGCAATACCAAACCAAATACGACGAGTAGTGGGGTCCTGAGCTAAGCCTTGGCTAAACCTTGGAGGGACTAAGACCAAACCCAAGCCTCAAGGCCCTGAGGCTTCAGGAACACTAGCCAAAAGGCAAAGAAAACCCAAGACTGATCTGCCACCCACTGGAGACCAAACAACAACCACCCCCATGACAACGAAGGACACTGATACATCACAGTCAGTGCCCTTGGTCACAACTACTACTCCCCAAGATCCAGAGGAAAACAAACAACCCACCGGTAGGGGAGCGCCCACAAAGCCCAAGGATAACATTAGCAAATCAAAGCCTTTGTCCGAGGGCACACCGAATGACCCTAAAGACTCGTAGGGAACCAAACAACCCACCGATAGGGATATCACTTTCACCGACTCGCTAAAGGCACTGGAAAACCCATCGTGTCTCGTGGGTCTCTGGGGACAAAGACTCGGAAGGAATGGAACAACCCGCCGATATGGAACCCACAACCAATCCTTACTCCAGAGAAGACACTGGGAAACACCCACCAGTGTCTGATGGGTCAACGGGGGACAAAGACTCAGAGGGATTAATACCACCTGCTGATATGGAACCCATCACCACCCCCTGGTTAACCGTTGCTGATGTTACTGATCTGTTATTCTCTTATGATGAAAATGCTCAAAGTGAAGATGAAATCTTATCAGTAGGAGAAGAAATGGACGCTGATGTTCAAGCTGAACAAGAACATCAGCCTGATCCACAAGAATCTCATGAGTCACCATTTTAGCCTGAAGAAAATGACTCAGACTCTTCTTCCTCCTCTGATGAATTCAAAAGATATGATAATGTTCTTCCACTCACAGAGAGGCAGCTGGTTATGTGGATCACTAGAGCTTCAAGGAAGCTATATTCTGGGGTCACTGAAACATTATGGGATCAACACACTGAAGCTGCTGCCAGTTATGCTGATCTTAAATCCGATGTGCTCACCTTCAATGAAAACACTCATGAACACAGGGATCTAATGTATCAACATCTTCATGCGCTGGAAGAAAACCTGGCTAAATTTCAAAGGCATCTTCAGACCTGTGGTGAAACAATTGATGAAATCAAGGATGCTGTTAAAGAAGACCCAACACTTAACTCTAAAGTGTTGGAGGCTACTGAGGCTTACTTGAAGAATTCCTCAGACCTCACTGAACTCATCACCATGTTGAAATCTGGCAATGTTCGTGGTCTTCATCCCCGCTCAATCTCTTCAGGCTACACTGGGTTCTCTGGATGCTCAGGTGACTACTTTGGCCAAGGCATCATCCTCAATGGCTTGGAATCTTGGGCCTAGGATGACTGCTCTGGAATTATCTCAGGCTAATATGGAAGAAAAAGTCACTGGTCTTCAACAGGATACTACAGACATCAAGGCTATGGTTATGGAGATTTACCAAGCCTTCAAGGGTCAAGCAATTCCAACTCCTCCAGTATCCGCAACAACTCTTGCCCTCATTGACGCTACGACAACAGTTGAGGGGGAGAGAAATGCTGAAGACCCTCCTTCTCACACTGAGGGGGAGCCAACACCACCAAGATTCCGCAGACTGCTATCATCATCACCACCTGCTTCAAAGAACACCCATCTCATCTCGCACCACCGGCCTCAAAGAACATCAATCTCAACAATCCCACCAACAACAACAACCACATCGACAATGACAGCTGTAACTCCAATCATCACAACAACACCTCCATTGGTAGCAACATCTTCTTCAGACAGACAAAGGAAAAGGCATCTTGCAAATATCTCGAGCTCGAAAAATACCCTTTAAGATCGGCAACATCGAATACCGCCACTCCACAACAAATAAGTAACTATCTTGCAAAGGAAGAAAGAAGAAAGAAACTTGCCGAGGAAGAAAGGAAGAGCAAAGAAGCAATCGATAAGAGTTGTCAAGAAGTCGAAAATGTTGGAATTAATCCCGACAAGCTTCAAACGGGTCAGCAGACAAAAGTTCAAAGATGCTCAGTCGCTAAAATGGTCAATTAAGAAAGAAGTCGGATGAAAAGAATGTAAAAGCTTCAATCAATCAGTAAGAAAGAATTGACCATTACAACCGTCAATGTCTAGCGTAAGGCGACCGAGAAAATCATCGATGTCAAAATCATCCCCGCATCCAAACCATCCGCAATGAATGTCTGTGGGGGATGATAAAGACACTTCGAGGTTCATGATCCCTAAAATTCATCGACTTTGGGATCATCGAACTCGATGAACTTGGTCCATTGATTGAAAAGAAGCGTATGCGGTGGTTAAGGAGCCGATGAAGATGCTCAATAAAAGGTATGAAAGATGAGGGATGCCCCACCAACTGGAATTCACCGCTTTAATCGCACTCTCAAGGATCTCAACCCCAACCATCCCATGGCAAAAGGAAAAGGGTTGAACTGGACCGAGATCAAAGTGCCCGGACTAGAGTGTAATAGGAGCTACCGGTGTGTGGAGTTTGTTAACTGTCTTGTAATTGAAAAGCCTGAAAGAGGGCTATTCTTCATCGATGTCTATGGAAACCCAGCTTTCCAAAGATGGAGTGATATTGATCTTGCAGGGGTAGGAACCATGGCAGGTTACATACCAGTGGCCTCTCAAATCAACACCCCTGAAAATGTCAGGTTCTGCAAAGACTTGAATAAGAAGTTAAGAGAACACCCTGACATTTTCAAGTCAAGATGGAAGTAGTGAAGACGATGATGAAGAACCTGACATTTTCAGGGGTGTTAGTGATAGTCACTACTTCCATCTTGACTATCACTAACATCACTAGTTGATCCCTGGTGACCTTAGCTTTGAAAGCTAACGAATTAATCTTTTCCTTCTTGTCCTTAGAAACAACCTTGTCATTCTTTAATACCATTTCATACACCTTAAGGTTACCGATTAGCTCTTCAATGGGGAGATCGGCCAAGCTCTTGGCTTCTTCAATTGTCGTCACCTTCGGCCGCCAATTCACTGAAAGAGTTCGAAGAAACTTCCTCACAAGGTTCTTGTTAGAGCAGCTTTGATCTAAATATTTTAAGATAGTTACAATAGCATTGAACCATGTGTAATCACAATTGATGGTTTCTTCATCCGAGATTGTAAATTCTCGTATTTTTGTATGAGGAGATCGATCTTACTGTCTTTGAATTGTGAGTTCTCTTGATGAGTAATAATAAGTGTACATTATACCTCCTTTGCGGTTTTACACATAAAAACCCTTTCGAACTCTTTACGTGGTAAGGTATTGTAGATTGTCATCTTGGCTTCATTACTTTAACCAATATTCTTCTTCTCATAATCATTCAAATCCAAATATGGTTTCTCCATCATCAAATAAGTTTCCGAATCTTCCACCATGAACACAAAGCCACCATTTTAGAAATTTACCGCGGGATTTTATACTTTTTGAAAAAGAAGGTTTTTGCTTTAAAACGCCTTCTCGAGAAGGTTTTAAAGCTAAAAAACTTGAGTATCCTACTCTGATACCATTTGTATAACCGTAGGGGGTGAATACGCTATTTTTAACTAACTTGAAGTTTAATAATTTCTAGTCTGAGAGAGCGAGCAAGTGGCAATACACAAAAGCAACAATCAGAACCACAATAACAAGTAAGTAAGGAGAGATATATACCATGATATATACTGGTTCAAAATGGGGGTTTATACCATCCGTAAAACCAGTTGTGAATCCAAGACACCAATTCTATTAGTAATTATAATCCTTATGGTGGACTACAAACCGTTACAACTTCATTCCACCAATATGCACAAAGATCAGCGCTCACTAAGAAGAGCTACTCCAGCGGTATTCCGCCCTCGAAACCACCCACAAGAATCTTGTGATTCTACTTTCCACTAAGACCACAAATAATTCCACATCAGAAGTATCAAACCCCAAATAGACTAACAAAATTTAGCTAAATAAATAAACAAGTAATACATGAAAACAAACAACAGCCTTGAGAAGACTCATTGTATCACAATATTGCAGATAAACTTGAGTATTGAAAAACGGGTCAAGGTATATGTTTAACATAGCAGTTCCTAAACCATCTTCTTTTCACATTCGTGGTCCTCAACGTTCAGATACCTTTCATTTTTTTTATATATGCAAATCACATTACAAAAAAATCACATAACTATTATAAGAAATGCTAGTTAATTTCTAACTGTGTTAACCGTAATAAAAAATTAACTAGTATCCAAGCAGATCAGATGAATACATCAGAATACCATTATCACAAGAAAATTAAAACATGGCTTAATAATGGAAGAGAAGGGGTGATTGCTGCTTTTTTACATCTTGGTCAAGCAGTAAAGCCCTTATGGGTGCTTAAAGGAGGTCAAACAGACTACGCATGTGTGCTTAACTAACTTATTCTTTTGGTAAAGCTAATTGAGAAAACTTGCAGTTTATTAAAAAATGCATCTCACATAACACACTGTTACAACCAATGTTGCAAAAATTGCGAATCAGTAGTCTGGCGGTCGACCACCCTGCATCGAGTAATCGGTCAGGGCGGGTGATTAATCGGATTGGCATTTCTTGCAAGTTTTGGGTATTTTTGGAGACCAAACTAAATATCTTAACTGATTCCAAGCCTACTATGTTTCTAAACCTCAATAAAAGGCTCCAATTATGATTATAAAGCCCATTGTGCGTTATAAGTGAAATAAACGATCCCCATCAGGCTATAAGTGAAATTATTATTTTTTTAAAGTTGACCGATTCGGCCGATTTTTGACCGATTAGGCCGATTTTTTACTGATTCGGCCGATTTTTGACCGATTTTTAGCCGATTTTTTTACCTGGCCGATTTTTTGATCGATTTTCAAAATTATACAAGGTGTATGGCCGATTACCGATTAATCGGCCGATTCGGCCGATTTTTGCAACACTGATTACAACTATATACTAAATCAAACAGTAAATACTAATTCAGTTTCTGATAAGGCTTTTTAAGAAAAACTTTCTTTTGGGTAAAAGGTAACCTGGTAAAATATTCTTAAGAAAAACTTGCAATTTATTAAAGGAATATTTGCTAAAGCTTAGATTTAGGATTACAATCTTATTTGGTTCGACTCATACTTCATAAGCCTAGTTTTTCCAGCTTATTTTCATATGTTTAAGCTTATTGTTAACAAGCTAATAAACTACAATACAAGCTGGATTCAATCGGCTTACAAAATATAGACAGAACCAAGTAGGCTAATAAGCCCCAAAATAAGCTTAAACAAACAAACCATATATCAACTACAAGGTTATAAACCTTTTTCTAAAAAACAAGCTACTTCAATAAGTTAATCGGAACAACCCCATATTTTCAATTAAAAAAAAAAAAAAAAAAAAAAAAAAGCTACCGGTAGTGACGAAGGGTGGTTGTACCGATACGCTATGAGCACGTCCAGAAGCGCGAGTTGAGCTCAATATGATCCAATATTCTCTTTAGATCTAATGAATCAATCTCGACCGTCCATTTAAAAAAAAAAAAAAAAAAACTTCCTACTTTTTTTTTTTTTGAAAATAAAATATCTTACATATAAGACATCATGTCGACAAAAATATATCATCACGACGAGAATTCTTTTATCTTTCAGTAGACGGGAATTTCGACAAACGTTTTTTTCAAGTTTTGTTATAGTGTTAAAATTTGCGTCTCAAAAAATCACATGTGATTTGTATGTTAAGAATCACATGTGTCTTTTCACTAATCAAATGTAATTTGTATGTCAGGAATCACATGTGATTTCACAAATCACATGTCATTCATTAGATTATATGTGATTTTAAAATAACAAATTACATGTGATTTTTACAGACATAAATCAACACTTAAAAAGTTTTTCGAAAATATATATACAAGTGCCCTTAATAGAAAGATGATTTAATTTGGCATAACGATTAACGATTTGTGAGATATTTATTTTTTTAAATGATGAAAGTGCGTTTTCTTGTTTTGATAAACAAATAAATTGCTAGGATTGACTCATTATTATATAAAGAATTTTGGATCTACATTAAACTTTTCTAAAAAAAAAAAAAAAAAAGCTTTCTCAACCCAATAAAAGGCCCAAATATGTAAAAAGATACTAGTATACCCTTCTTCTAAGTTTATCGGTTATAATCATCCTATATTCCTATATGAATGTTTTTGCTCAAACTAGATGCCACACTGTTCTTCTAATAAATATAATATGATTCGTATGTTTCCTTTAAACTATGAGAAATTGTTTATAATTTGCTAAGAGCCTACGGTGTCGATGGCTGGCGACTCTCGTGTCATCGCACTAGCCCAAGCTATGGTGTGAGGACCATACCGTAGGTGGCGCCATGGATACTCACGTTGGGTGACCAGCCCACACACTCGACCATTTCTATTTTTTTTTAAACTTTCTTTGTTAACGTTGAATAACAGTAAAAAATGAGACGTCAAGACATAAAAGTAGTCATTTTCTTGGATATAATTCCTAATTTTTCATAATTTTTTACCATTTAAAAATAATATAAATACCTCATTAATCTTCCAAATTTATACACACTTCAACTTCTATTTCTACCTCTATACTTAACAATTATTTCTACCTCTACTAACAAAAATAAATCTCAATCAACAAAGGAATAATAATATTTTTATGCTAGCTCATGAATGATTTTATGTTAATAACTTCACTTATGACTATGTAGAAGTTGAGGTGTTTGCGACGTCTTCTCTTTGCTTGTATGGTCTACCTTTAACATGCTTTAGCACACGCACACTAACGATCCTATTTTCTAAACTCTTGCTATTAGTCCAATCTGCAATGGCCCAAATCCTGGCCGTATGATCTGCAAATCCTAGCTCATTCACTAGATTACAATTAGCCAAAAAGATGTTTGGGAAGTTTCACTTCTTTGCAAGCAGTAAGATCCAATCTCCAACACTAGCCGATAAACGAAAGGCCTTGCATATCCGAAACACCAGACCTGTAATTCATAAACTAAGGTGAGAAAACTTACAGCGGAATCATATAAGTCAAGAACATCAAAAGTGATATCCTGACTTACCAACCATCATTAAGGCGGAACCCCGGCTGATATGGACACGACGGATTGATATTTAGTTGAATGAATTTCGTTTGGTAGCATGTGTGATTGTGCCTGCAACTATTCTGTTGACGTATGGTCCGGACGCGCCAGAATCGGTCAGCCGCATCACGGCCAAGACTTCACGCCTAAACCCTAATCCACGCTTATATATACACGGATGTCGTTATCTCTAACTCATCATATAACATCTTTGCACACACAACAAGATACTAACTGGACTGTTTGAGGCGACCCTGCCACGGCCCGGTCCACTCCTAACGGTTCTCTTTGATGACAGTCCGCTAGGCTCGAGAAGATCCACTAACGCCAAGGAGAGTCGTTGAATCTCGCTCGCTGCATTAAGCTTCAACAAATGGCGCCATCCGCGACCACCGAATAAACAAGTTTCGGTTCTCATATCACCGAAAGCGTAAATCAATTCGGTAACTCTAAAACCAAAGATTCTTTCATGCGCAACTATTTTATCAACAAGATAATGTAAATCAATTTCTAAAGTGATATTAAATATTCGCAGAAAAAGTCCGGTCGATTATATTTAATAATTAAATATGTCATCCTATTTAATATCGATTATATTTCTTTGTCGCACTATGCTGTAATATTTAAAGTGCGTAGGAATCGATTATTGCGCGATCGGACCTATTTTAAAATATCCGCATGATCGGACCTATTTTATCTTTTAATCCGCATGATCGGATCTATTTTATCTTTTGATCCGCATGATCGGACCTAAGAAAAAGCCCGCACGATCGGAGCTATTTTATTTTTAGCCGCGATACATTCACAGATACAATTTTTACGGTTGGTATAGCTTGTTCGCCAAACAACAGCAATCGCGATAAATCTACCCGCGAAGACCGTGACGCTCGTAGATCTTCGCAGAACGCACGACGCTGAAACCACGATGCTAGTCAATCGCCATGATGCGCACCGACCAAAGGCCGTGGTATAAACATCTCGCGATCATCCGTAAACGCTCGAGTCTATGCGGTTACGATAAATCTATCTCGCTTGTTAGTCGCGTCACGGTGACATCCATCCGAAGTTTTTATTTTATACATTAAAAAAATCTCACGATAGGTTTTATTTTATACAAACAATTGTTTATGTAGTTTGTACAACCTCACGATAGGTTTTATATTTTTATGCTATGCACTATATTATTCATGCTATGTGTCGTTTAATTTCATTAAGTTTTATATGTCGCGATTCATGATATACTTTTAATCTTTACATTAAGTGTTTTTTCAGATTAAATAAGTTTAATGCTCCTACACGAGTAGCACCATCAAACTTGGGGGCTACCAGGTATATACTATCACTTTTTTCGACGCCACGCAGCATATTTGGAAGCAGATCGATGTAAGAGGTATTGCAAGCCCAGACAAAGACGGATTTAAATATTCGCACCATCTCACCGTAGGGAGACGCCCTCCGTCGGGTTGTGAAGACGAGCACAACGCAGGTTAACGCCTTCGTCGCACATCTTTAGCGACCTGCGCGCAGGTAAGCACGCCTTCGTCGCACATCTTTAGCGCCAAGACTTATGCGCAGCACGCCTTCGTCGCACCTCTTGTTGCGCACAACAAGACACTTACGCGCCGGAAGCACGCCTTTGTCGCACCTCTTTGTCGCAAGACAACACAAGACTTATGCTACTGTACACGCCTTCCGTCGCACCATGTTGCGTCACATCGTACAAAGGGTACGCCTACCCGTGATGCAGACGCGGTTCCACTTTCACCCACGCTACCATCGAACTTAAGTCTAGCATAACATAGCCATGTGCTATCTCATACTAGACTTGGGGCTTGTTGACGATGGTCCTGACCGGGCCAGAATGGGTCAGCCCAAGATCGCCCACTTTCTACGCCTAAACCCTAATCCATGCTTATATATACACTGATGTCGTTATCTCTAACTCATCATATAACATCTTTGCTATGCCACAACAAGATATTAACTTGATCGTTTGAGGTGGACCCCGGCCACGGCCCGGGTCCACTCCTAACGGGTTCTCTTTGTTGACAGTGTCCGCTAGGCTCGGAAGACGACTCATGTACCCAAGAGAGAGTCGTTGAATCCTCGCCTCACCAGATTATGCTTCAACATATTCTGTAATGCAACATAAATTAGGGAAGTCATGAAACATCCACTACAACAAATATATAGTTTTTACACATTTTTTTTCGCACTTTATGAATTGTGAACATTTTTTTAAAATATTCACATTTAAGAGCGTGAATAATTATTTCAAAATCCTCACACTTAAAATGTATGAAGAATTTCAATCTCACACTTAAAAGTGTGAAGAATTATGTCAATATCAAAATCATTACTTTTAAAAGTGTGAAAAGTTGTTTTAATACAAATATTCATAAAGCTTCACACATAAAAGTGTGAAAATATTTGCTACACCCAATTGGTTCACACACGTAGTAGTGTGAACTTTTTGATTCTTCACACTTTAAAATGCGGCCACATGCTCTAATAAGTGTGAATAAACAACTATTTTGTAGTAGTGATCCAACTATTCTATATAACGAATAAAGATAGAAAAAAAATTAGAGTTTGAAACGTAATTGAGATCTTAGTATGAAACATGGATCTAGCATTATGCGTTGACTTAGCTATATTATTGAATTAGTGTCCCATATCAATATTACTTAACAAAAAAATTAAAATTGAATGCATATTGTTATATGCAATAGGAAAAACTTATTTTACCTTCTTTAGAGACTTTTCGTGCCTGGGGTAGATACTTTCTGCAAGTATCTTACTTCGGGTTACATATTGAGATCTAAAATTATGATCCTTAACATATTTGATAAAAAACGACATCCTACCCATTAATCATGTATCAATCATAATGAGGTTAAACTGGATTAGTTTCCTAAAAAAACGAGATAAATAAAGATCAATTCGAAAGAAAATGACAACTATGGCCAAATGATATGATAGTGATTGTTACAAAACTTAAAATATCTATGGGTGTATAGCCTTAGGCAAATGAACCACTGTATATATAATGTTCCAATTATTGACCGTTAGCCAACGGTCCTATTTTAAAATTGGAAATACTTTTGATTGATATTAAGCTTATAAACTTAAAATGATAAAACGATATAACCGTTGGACAACGGTTTTGGTAATAAATGTATTTTGTAGATATTGGATTATTAAGTATAATCTACCAAATTTTGAAACTCATACTTGATGTTTCTCTTAGAACATATCTATAATTTTTCCACTTCTTGACCATTAGCTTACGGACATATTTAAGAAAAATGAAAATACTTTTGATTGATATACGATTAGATAACGATTTAGGTGATGTGTGTATTTTGCATATACTTTATTACAAAATTTGTACCATAATGAGTGTAAAAATGCTCGTGCATTGCAGCGGTATATTGTTTGATAAAACATTTATTGATATAGTTGTAGGGTTCTGGTGTTACCCTCATGGACAACAAAACATGCACAACAGAATAAGACACATAAAAGTCCATGCGACCAGACAAACCCTAGCTAGCAAGATCATAACCTAATCATTGATATAACCTAACAGAGGCGGACCTATGTGTGTTCAAGGTGGTTCCCGGGAACCACCTTGCGAATCGAAATCATGCAAAAAATATGCAATATTTTTAGTGGGAACTACCTTAGAATTATATCAGGACCTACCTTGGATCGAAAGATTCTAACTTTAAGCCAAGAAAATTGCAAAAACGTGAGAAGTAAAGTCTGAGAAGATGAACAAAGTTTGATTGTGACAGTTGAAGTGTGAGAAGTAGGGGAAGACTTTCGTGTGTGTATGGGTAACAATAAAGGAATGTGAGGCCTATAGAGTTATGGTATTTATTTTAAGTTTCTATTGTTAGTTTATTATAAAATGGAAAACATGATCTTATAAAATTTCTTTTTTCTCATTTTATGTACTTATCAATATGTGGTTTTGCGAAGAAAAAAAAAACAAGTCATTAGCAATATGATTTATCAATTTTTGTAGATCTTTTAGCTAGTTATTATAATATAAAATCATGTTAACATTGTCTGCTGAATAAATCATTGAGAAAACCATTTGACCACTAACGTAACCATTTCAATGCCTAATTCAATTTTCAGTTTGTGTATTAAGTTTTAGTTGCTACTTTCTATGATTCGATTTATGCTCTTGTTATTTTTTCAGTTTAGGTATTAAGTATTTTTTTATATATGGGCAAATCCAAATCACAAATAATCCCCGAACAACAGTTTTTGAAGAATAACTAATATTTGGAGATAAATAACAAAAGTTATATTGAATATATTAATATGAATTGGTCATCATTTTTGTCAAATTAATAATGTGCTTGTGTTAAACTTTCAACCCAACCCGACCCGACCCATTATCCTAGCCTCTTAACCTGTTGATCTCGTAGCATCGCTAAGGAACCACCTTAGTTTTGCTCCTAGGTCCGCCACTGTAACCTAACCCTAAACACGTATACATAGTATTTATAGAGTACTTACTTGTTATCATGCAGTTACGTAAGCTTCTAAATCTAATGCACGAGTTCACCTTCTTCCTTGTTGATCAACCAAGACTAGGGTTTTCAGGAGAAACCTTAATTTGGGTTACGTCAGATATCTACCGATACTGCACAAGTAGAACCAGTGCTCGAACCTACGCAAGTTAGGCGAGATACGAATACTGGGTAAACACCAAATTGACTTTGGTCAATTTGATGATGATCGATCAAGGGTTTAAACGCTTTTGGACGATCGGACGTGGAGAGGGAGAAAGGAGAGGAGAGATTTAGGGATTGTGTGTAAGTTATAGGAATTCCTAGGAAAGCCTTTGTATTTATAGGCTCCCTAGGAACATTCTAGAATACTTGTACAACAAGTATTAGAGTTTTTTTAAGGAAACAAACTTCCCCTCTTGTGGGTTTCGGTCGAACAATCAAAACAAACAACTCAAATTGTTGTTTTGTGTCTTGTCATTAATTACTCCTTAATATTTATCCTAGATAAATATTAAACTTTGGGTGATAACCGTTTAACCCTTTAATGGAAATAACGTCATATTGTCATTTCCTTGTTTACTCCATTTCATTTCATAAACTCGTTTCTTATTTCCACTTGCATGTTCTATTTAGTGTGCACCGGTGTGACCCTTTTGCTTTTTAGCAAAGGCAAGTTGTGAAAGCTTGTTGTGTGGTTTGTACACAGAAGTCCTTTCAGACTCCCACTTATGCTAACACAATAACTTAGGGACTTCTCTGTACCAAGAGGTCGCGAGCAATACACTGCAGTACCTCACTCACAGAAACTGATTCAATACCCGAGTAGTGATATTATCGACATTAGCTACGACAAGCTAAGTCCTTCTTAAACTTCAGGTTGAGTTTGTCTTAAGCTTCTGGTTGAGACAATGGTATATGAATGTATCCCTTCGCACTTTGTCGATATTTTTATAAAGTACCAGACATGGATATCTTAACATCATAATACTTTCATCATTTCTTGTTTTTGTGAATGATTTGAACTCCCATAGTGCTTCAGGAACTTTAGCCATACGGTCGTACTTTCCTCAAATCATAACACACAAGGGGCTCAGGAAAATATCATTCTCTCCAGTCTATTTCAACTTGGATCTGCGCATTGCTAACTCGACCAATAAGCCATTCTTCCTTACTTCTCACTCAACTTGACACTAGTACACAATGTTACGCTTTTACGCTATAACTGGAAACTAGATCTAAGCTCGTGAAAACAATGTCAAATGACTTAATTCCTTAGGTCATTGGGATAGTCCGTCACAATCAGAGAACATCATTAACTATGATCCATGTGGTCACTTCTTGATTACGGTTACGTCCAACATTTGCGCCATAGATGCATATGAAACTCACCATAATGTTTCTCGTTTCATAATAGTTGTCAACATTATCTCGGTATCCCTCTATGATAATCAGCTAAGGACACTTTTCGAATGAAAATTTTTTCATTCATGGATTCAAAATACATTAATTAGTACCTTAGTAATGTCTCGTCGATTTGCACGAGTCTGCAACATCACCTTGTTCCCTGGCGATTGATTTACCTCGTATTAGGAAGTGATGGAAGTAAGTCACTACCTTTTAAAACTTCTTGATGATTCTATTCAGGATAACCCTTGCGCCTCACTATTCATACATTCTCATGTTGTATTAGTGTTAATGAACCTAAGTGAGTCTTGGTACAAATGAATTTACTATCACTGTGTTAGGTCACCATAAGTTAACACAAGGATCAATATGTAAGAAATAAGATGAAAGATAGATTGGTTGAACACACACAAACACACGTATGGTACTATAGAGAAAGGTTATGCGTAGGTGATATTCATAAGTGAACAACCAACCTTCAAAGGAAGGTTTACATGTAGTATTTATAGGGAAGGGAACTAGGGCAACATGTTTAGTCCCTTCCTTCATTATTGGGCTTGGATCAAGGCTTATGGGCTTTCTACATAAGCCTTGCCATTAATAACTAACATAAAAGCCTAGTTTAAGCAACCTATTACATATTAATTACTAACACTTGAAATACAAGTTAGGAGTGATTCCAACAATCTCCCTAAGTGTTAGTAAGTAATGATGACCCAACAATCTTGGATAAGTTGTTGGTGTTGATGTAATAGCGCTTGCTTTGACGCCTTCGACATTCTTCTTTCTTGTGAGAAGAAGTGCCTTGATTCCAACAATCTCCCCAATGTGGGGATCTTGTTTCTTCTGAATTTTTTAGCTTTGACGTCTTCATAATCTTTGTTCTTTGTTCAGGTGTGGATATGGTGATGTTATGTTGTTGTTGTCTGCATCAGGTCCGCTTCATTGCTCAGGTGTCTCCACGTCTTTCTCCAACATGCTCACACGCTCTTTGACGTTGGATTTCAGTTTTGATGTAGTTCTCTTAGTCTTTATACTTTGTAGATTCTTTGGCTTTGAAGAAGAATCATTATGACTTTTGTGTTGCCTTTCGAGAGAACTTCAATTTGAGTTGTTGTTGGTATAAGCATGTGGAGAATCAGCACGATCATCTCCCAGGAGCATCTATAAGAAGAAAACATAAGAATGGGTTAGTGATAAACACCAATCGATCACTGTGGTCGTTTCTTAGAGAATTGACCACTACGATTGTTCTTCTGATGAATGTCTTGATTCCATTCACCTTGGTCGGGCGAATCACCGTCTAAATCCCATAAGGATGCTTGGCATTACGCTGAACAAGTTCAAGTAATGACCCACATCTTCGTGACTCGATTCTTGAAAGGAATCTCCTTAGCGGGATTTCCAAAGACTTACAAGTTCGAACTTCGAGCGTGTTAACAAGATAGTGTAAAACACATCTCTAATTCTAGCAAAGGTCGCTCTCGAACCGAGTCCCTCAAGTAGGATAACACGATGTACCGGCACACCTATAGTTCAGTGAGTCAGCCGAGGTACAATCAAGCATCACCCCACGACTGTAGAACGTTTGAAACAACACTAAGCGTAACCCACAAGGGGCTACCGAAGCGACCTGTTGTCCGGGCTGTTTGATGTTGACCCTGGCAGGAGTTTCCATTCAATCACTGAGGATCACAAATGTGGACCCCTCATAAATTTTCTTGACAGATTGCTAAGATCTGTGAAGGACTCGATAATGTATCACTTGCGTCCTTAATGTTAAACGACAAGTGATGAAATGTCAAGTGTTCCTAAGAGATCTTTTGATGAATCTCGTGGCTCTAGACTCAATAGTGCGCTTTGGTTTTCCTGAGCGGAGACTAGGGAGAGGGTCTCCTTCTTCAATACCAAAGAATATCTAAGAGAAAGCCGATAGTTTACGTAGGTTCCCCGTGAGAATGAAACAAGCTTCGCTTAGAGAAACTCGAGTGGCTAAGAAGGTTTAGTGCATGCGCCATCGGGTCCATGACGACTTTTATCTTCAATATCGGTGTCATCTAGTGACAACCAAGAGTATATGTGTTGAACCCGTGTCCGCCTCTAAGTTGAATAATTTGAGGGCTATTTCTTTTCACCCTTTTCTTTACTTTTCTTTTTAATTCTTCAACTCCTTCTTTCTCCGATTCTCATTTTCTCCTTTTTATAATTATACCTAAGGACTTCTAAATGCTAACTATTGGTAGTGTCCTTGGGTAGATCCCTCCAGCTCTGGTGGATCATAGGACGGTTATTCCTAACCTTAGTCACCTTATAACACCATGACTATCCTACGTTGCCATGAAACCATTTTCTCGAAAATCTCTCAAAGTGTTTATGAGTGAAAACATTTTGTAACACTTCGAGAGTTTTGTATTTTCAGAAATACTCCCCCTTCACATGTGCTCAAGTGTTTTGACAGAAATCTGCATAGTGAGGGTAGAGCTCACACTTTTGAATTGATCGACTCAAGATAGACAATTCCCCGCGAGACACGGTTACGTTGCCTAGTTAAAGAGTTGCATTGTCAGCTTTTAGGTGACAACTAGCTCTAATAACTACCTTGAAGGTGTGGACAAACCTTGAAAAGGTTGTCAAACCCGTCAAAGTTCATGTCTATCAAGAGTTTCTCGAATAGGTACTATCTACTCGGATAAGTCTTGGAAGACAAATCTTTTCGATGTATGACATTTCAGATCTCGTCAATTCATGGGTTAAGTCTTAGCACACGAAGATTCCATCATATTTACAACATATTTTTATCATATAATTTTTCTCCCCCTCAAAAATGGCATATATGTGTTATTTTTGATGAAATTTTTGATATCGAATATGACCATTTCGAGTTTTGTGGGAAGATTTCCACGAAGAACGTTTTGTGAACAAAGATTTGTAAGCAAATACTCCCCCTCAACAAGTAATATTAACTTTTGAGGTTTTGAAAACATAAGGGGAAGTACTTGTTCTTTTGAGCAAAACTTTGAAAAGTGAATGTTTTGATAAGTTTTACTCAAAAGTAAGAAGCTTTCGCCCCTTTTATAGGATTGTGGCACTGATGCGTACCACAAGGTCTTTTCATTACAAGTATGGGTTGTGCACTGTTATGTGTGCACAAGCCATAGTCAATAAACAAATCATATTATCCAAATGTTAATCAATGAAATAGTTTAAGGAGTACCAGTCAATCCTTCAATAAAACCGGGAGTTCTCTCTTGACGTTGATAACCCGTAAGAGGGAAACTCTCTCTTCCACCCATAAAGCTCTCTAGCCTCCGCATCTGATCCCGATGAAATAGCCTCTCATCTATCCTTATGATTATCTTCCTAGCATCCCTCCTTTCCTCAGAATTCCAACGCTTCTTTGTACCAATTCCTTGCTGTATATCCTTCAACCGATATGCTAGCCCATCACGAACCAACTTCAACGTGTGATCGCAGAACTTGTGAAGCTCGTTGTACGCCATGAAGCAGTTGTGGTGAAGTTCATTGCGGTAAACCACCCCAAACTTTGGTTTCTTCAAAATGGTGTACTGAGATAGTTGGTTGATGTCGGGAAAATGTAGCAACGGTTTCGTGAGATTGACTTGTTTCTGGTATGATTCCACAGCGAGTTGAAGATCTTCAACTCGTTCCTGGATCACTGTGCTTCGAATGAATATCAACAATGACGTGATGTACTAGAGCCGAATGTTGGTGGAGAATTGTCTCATCCGACCTTGTACCTTAGCAAGGTACATGTCTTCGATGTCTTTAAGTGACAATCTCGAAAAATCATCTTCAGTAAAGTCATATTCTTGCTCGTCTTGGCGTTTGACTTTTATCTCTTTCAGGAATGAGTAATCCCACTTCGTAGCCAGACCGACATTCATGATAGCAACGATCCTTTTGTCACTGAACACCTCTTTGTTTGACTTCAGAACTTGGCGGATTCTCCTGTAGTATAGTCTTCTCCTTTCAGGCCAATGGTGAATGCCATACTGAGCATCAATGTCATAATTCACCACATTGTCAACGAACATTCTTGTGGCTTCTTCTTCGATGGCAACATTATTGTTAGACAAGACTGCTGCTGGGATGTTAAAGGTTAGTGACATAGCATACTTCTTGCTGATGTCGCTACCGTGTTGAAGAAATTCCAAGTCATTGTTGAAGAAGTATTGGTAAGGAATTCTGGGTTGTGCTGGTCGACCCATGGTTGGTAGTGGTTTTGTCCAGTCTGTGTAATATGGAGTCTTATTCTGTCTTATAAAGTCAATGTTTGATTCAGGGTTGAGCCAATCAATGTTGTTAGACATAGCTCGTGCGATGTTTTCGAGATGATATTCGACCTCAATGGCACTGTCTGAGCTGTCTTTTAGTAGTTGAAACGCATCATTCTTGATTCGGCGTAACTCCCCTTTCGTCATCTTCTTTATTTTGAACTTGTTAGGATAATCTTAACATGATCCATAGTACGACCATCTACCAGTTCTTGGCCTTCCGGTAATCGAGGAGTGGCATCAACAAGCTTGCTAAACCATTCGTATTCAGCAGTATCATCTTCATCCAACCATGATACAACAGAGGTTGATCTTTTCTTCTTTAGCTTGGAGGATGATTCTTTTTGTTGCTTGGTTGATGTTGTAGATGAGGGCGGTTGTTGGGGCTCAGGAATTTCTTCGTCTTCACCACCAGTGTATTGGAAATGATCACCAGTTTTATCCGATGGTGGTGGAGACTCATATTCCTGAGGTTTGTCAGTAGCAGGAGATCGTTGAGATGAGCTGGTAGTGGTGGTGGTCTTTGGTGGTGGTGGAGGCATAGATGAGGACTCGCCTGTTTTCTTTGGACGTTTAGCCTTTGGATCCTTGTCCGCATCATCATTGTCTCTTGGTCGCTTTTCCTGACCAGTTGCTTCCTTGCAAGTTGTCTTGAGTTGATATGCAAGCAATGCCTCAAAGAGTTTAGATTCATCCGATGTGAAAGTTGGAGATCGAGGAGACATCTACACTATCAGCTGTGAGATTAAGTCAGCTTCAGGGACATTAGGAGGCTGAACTGGTCGGGTTTGCATAACCACCGGTGTTGTCGTAATTGTTTGCCTGAGCATTTTCTTCAGATAAGGGTAAAGTTGTTTTGCAAACATTTCTTTAGTTACACTAGGGACAATGTCGAGAAGGAACTAATGAGTGTAATCCCTAATCGTCTTGTCCATTTCACCTTGAATATCTCAGTTGAGGAATTGCTTGATCTGGTCTCTTTCCTCCGTGAACTCGTTCATCATAACACCGAGTAAGTTAACCCTGTCAACCAACTGATTCAACTTTTTGTTAACCACATTTCGTTTTCTTGCTTGCTTGGCAGCCTTAACTATCTTGGTTTTGGCATGAGATTCCCAAGTATTAGAGGGTTTCTTGATTGACCTGGATGATGATCGGGTGGTAGTATCTTTAGATGGTGGTGGTGATGAATGAGAGGATGACTCAGTTGAAGATGGGTCTTGAGGTGGCTTTGGGTCTTGAGGTGGCTCTGAAGATTGTTTCGGGTTGTGTTCAGGGTTATCTTGAAGATAATTATCAGCTTCCTCTCGAGCTCTTGCCTCTTCCTCAGCCTTTTCCATAGTGGCTTTCTCCACATCATCATCGGTTATCTTCTCAGTTTTCTCTTGTTCTTCTTCCTCAAAGTCAAATGGAACCTCATACTCTTGTTGTTGTTGCTCTGTAGATTCCTTAGAGGTGGCACCAGTTCTCTTATCGGGTTGATTAACCGCATCAAGAACTGGTGTGATTAGTGCTCCACCACTGGAACCTCCAGGGCCTCTGGTTTGTTGAAGATTGAATTCCGTTGCAACATGCTGTAACCTCAACTGCTTGAGAGTTTTGTGGAATTGTTGTTGTTCATTGATAACGCTCAAAATGAACATGTTTTTCGTAGCGTTATTGTTGGTTTTGTGTATGATAATCGGCTATATTTACTCATAACTGTTGCAATAGTGCAAAAGATGCGTATTTGTATGTGAATGTAGCCAGGTATCGCAAAAGATGAAGAAATGAAGATTTCATGCACATTTGGAGAATTCCCGATGAAGGAAGTCAAGTAAGAAAGCTCTTGGACTCAATGATTAGGAAGCGCAATGATTTCTAAGTATCTACAACAAGTAAAGATCAAGTTTCGCCTTGGAAATCATCAAGAAAACAAAGAAAAAGGCGAATCAAGAAAAGTCAACAAAAGTCAAATTTGAAGTACAAGAGGCGCCCAACTGCTCGGTTAGAGCCCGAATCGATCCGTCAAGCTAGTGGACAACACGCAACCGATCCGTTGCCATAATCTGAGTTACACCAATTGTCATTTAATGTTGCCTTAACTCCCTATAATCATTGGAGGCCGATCATTTCCTGTTATTAACTTGTATGGGACGTTTTTAGCCAGTTACTTAAGGTTCTTTAGCTATATAATGAACCTAGACTTAGTAGTCTAGGTGTGACACAACCCAAAGTGTAATAGTTTACACCAAAGCTATTACAAACTCTTAGTATTCATCCCAAAAGTCTTGTTACTGCTGTAAAACGTCCAGAAGGTTGGAGAGACGAATTCTCATCCATTGTTTGATCATTCGGAGTTGTACAGTTAAGACTAGACGATTGGAGGCATGTGGTTGCTATATTATACGATTTCTAATTCTTGTAATCCAAAAGCTTAGGTATTCTATGGAACTTATGATGACTTTCTATTCTCTTGAATTATTTGAATTACCTTGTTACTACTTGTGTTTTGTTATGATTGTCATGGAGTAATTCTTAAATATACTTGTGTGTAAGGATGTAGGAAATCATACTAGTGTTCTTATATGTGATGCATGTATATGATCTTGTTTAAATGAGTTTGTTGGAAAACTACTAGTCTTGTTTGATTTGTCGGTAAAACATGTTTTAAGAAAAAGGACCGAAAGGATTTCTCTTGTGTTTTATTCCAAAAAGTTAAGTGACAAACTAGTATGGGGATATGGTGATTGACACCCACCATGTTTATTTATTGAAACAAGACTAGAAACATTTTCATCACGAAAGGTCGAAAGATTTGTAGGAACGAGTTTAATAAGAACATTTTACAAACAAATGGATTTTCTAAAGGATAATCATTAGGATAAGGACCGAAAGGGTTACCTATATGTTATTATTCTTAAAATGATTTTACAAAATATAAACCATGGGTTGGAAATCATTTGCTTATGATTTGTGCATCACATCAAGAGTTTACACCAAACCTTCATGAACACTTTCTATGATTGCCTATAGACTACACACAAGTATATGTTTCTTAATATTGATTTTCACTAAAACCATAATTTTTGGAGAGAGCCTTGACAAAGCTTTCTTGTTACCAATCTTTTAAAACAAATTCAAAAGCAAATCTCTTGGGACGATCTCGACTTACCCACATTTGCTATCGCTAACGAGTATACTTGCTCGTATGTGTTTATAGTAATTGCCGGATAATTCGTGTTTATAAATTTTTAAAACTTGCACATGGTGAGCACATCAAGTTTTTGCGCGCTGTTCGGGATTTGAGTATTTTTATTTTGTTTCGCTTCAGAAATTGGTAATATTAAAATCAGATTTCATATTGATAATTTTTTTTTTTTTTTTTTTTTGTTTAGGACCAACCGAATCGGTTCATGAAAGCAACCAAACGGTTGGTGCCCTTGGTAAATTTTAATCTTTGATTTTTCTAGTTTTTAATTTATCTATTGTTTTGTGTTATAGTTTATAGCTTATTTCTTGTCATTTCTGATTTTTATAGATTGTCTTATAGATTGTTTATTCTTGCTTTAGTAATATTTAGATTTTTGGTATTAAGTCCTTTTTAGTTTTATTTAACTTTTTAATTAATCTTGTCTTTATTAGAGTAATTAATTCAGTTAATTTTCAGTTTTATGAGTATAGTTGTTTTAATGATTAGTTAAGTTCATCTAGTTAATGTAGTTTTTGGTTAATTAGCATAATTAATATTTTTAATTAATAAGGATAATGAGTAGACACATTTATTTAGAGTTTAAGTATAATTAATTGTCTTTAATTAATTTATAATTAATAGGTTTAATATATATATATATATATATATATATATATATATATATATATATATATATATATATATATATATATATATATATATATATATATATATATATATATTTGCCCATCGGTAAGACTTTTAGATTGAGAAGATTAGGAAGAAATCTAGATCATTGATACTTTTTAATTTTAATAAGTCATAAATATTATCTATTAGAGTGAAAAGGGTATAAAAGTAAATAAATCAATCAAGAATTAATTCAAATATAATGGCTCCTACAATTATGGTCCAAAGTTTTGAATTTTTAAAACCATAACACCAACTTATTTTTGTTTTCTTCTTAAAGTTCCATGTAGGTATGTTTTTTTCATTGACTCATCAAGTCACTTTCACTGTAATAACATATAGATAAAATCCTTTAGCGACTATATGATTCATTATTTTTTGTGAATCAATCAAGTTATTATTTCTTTTATAAGTTTTATTTTGAATCATATATTGAATCCAAAATAAAATTGAGTAAATGAATCATAAGTAAAAAACTTGTTAGTTTTTTTATTTTGAATCATATTCATATAAGTGAATCGTTGATTCTATTTGAAAAGCTGAATCGTTGATTTACTTGAAAGGGTTATTATCGAGCCATGTATATATGTTCTTTTTTGCGAATCAATCAAGTCACTTTCATTGTAATAACAAATCTAAATAAAATCCTTTAGCGACTATATGATTGTTTTTTTTTTTTTAATCAATCAAGTTAGTATTTCTTTTTTACGTTTTATTTTGAATCAAAAATAAAAGTGAGTAAGTGAATCATAAGTAAAAACTTGTTAGTTTTATTTTGAATCATATGCATATAAGTGAATCGTTGATTTACTTGATAGGGTTGTTTTCGGGTCATTGCATATCTCATACAATAATGATTCAATAGTATACTACGATTCAATATAAATATAATGATTCATATTTATGTCACTGAAACGCTATATCACATATAAGATGGATATTAACAAAATGTTTCCATGATTCAGCATTCACAATAAATGTTAGTCTCTTAGTGACATTGATTTCATATAAAAAATTTAAATCTTTACTAGTTGGTATTAACGACCATTTAAGAACAAATTATTTTTAAGATGACTAAAGGTGGTGCCAAATAAATAAAGAAAATGACAAGAATGGAGCAATTGTTTTAAATGCATATCAACTTTTTTTTTGAACAAATGCATATCAACTGATGTTGACGAGAGTGAAGAAATTAAAATTGACCAACAATAAATTAGGTAGTTTAATATGAAAGAGAAACAATGAATTAATATTAATGTAATTTTAATATGAAAGAGAAATTAAAATTGTACCATCATACCCTTAATCTATTTTTATGAGATGAATGACTTAGATTGTTTCTCATTCTTCTCAATCTAAAATCCTTCTCAATCGATCCGACTCCTATATATATATATATATATATATATATATATATATATATATATATATATATATATATATATATATATAAATCGGTTCATTTGAAAAATTGATCTCGGTGGAAATGTGAGAGAAGTGATCTCAACCATTAGATCACTTCCTCCTCCCCTCCTTTTTTTTCATCAAACTACAAGGGACTAAATGTAACATTTTACATTTTTGGAGGTAATTTCCGTAACTTTTTAACAATACCGTATATAATGTTAAATCAAAATCATTATTTGGGATTATCCTTTCCAAAATTCTCTCCCTTTCTCTCTATAAAACGAAAACTTCATTCACTCAATTTTTTTCTGTCACAACTCAAAGATCTCGTTGATGCACTTATTCCGTCAATCATAATGACACATTCCGACATCAAATGTATGTTAATCGTAACTATAATCGTTATTTTTTTTGCGTTAATTGTATGAGTATGTGACGTAACACGTTTTCCCCTTTATTTTCGATGTTAATCTGATGTTATATGTTGATTTTATTGATATTGACCTAATATGTGTGTTATCTGATGATTTGTGTGTTTTTTTAGTATATTTTAATTTTTTTTTTGTTATTTTTATCATATATGTTAATGATTATGTTTTAGCAGTTGCGTTGTTAGCTTAATCGATTTTTTTTTTATTATTTTTTTTATTGTTTTGTGTACAGATGCACTAATTTTTATTAATTGCTGTTTGTTATGTATTATTATGTGTTATTTATTATTATTATTTTTTATATATATATTAATTAAATCAATTTGCTGTATAATACAGATGCACTAATTTATCAATCATGTTCATATTAATGTTATTGTTGCTGCAATAGTTGATGTAAGTGTTGGTTATGTTGTGATACAGATGCTTCATATTTGTTAAGTTGATGCGATTAAGTTGAATTAGTGGATTAAGTTTGTGGATACACTTTTATTTTTGTATTCAGTTGCATTTGTATGTGATTTATATGAATTAGTTGATTAAGTTTTTGTATTCAGGTTCACTTGTATACGAATTATGGATTAAGTTTGTTGATATGCACCTTTATTTTTGTATTCAGATGCAGTTGTATGTGGAGTGATAAGTTGATGCGATTGATAAGTTTGTTGATGCACCTTTATATTTGTATCCCGATGCACTTGTGTGCGATCGATATGAATTAGTAGATTAATTATGTTTATATGCATTGAATGTATAACTTGAAGTGATATGTACTAGATAGCTGTATACGGATAAGTTGATTAAGTTTATATGCACAATGTATAACTTGAAGTGAGGTGATAAGTTGATGCGATTTATATGAAGTTAGTGGATTAAGTTTGTTTGATGCACCTTTTTTTGTGTACAGATGCACTGAATATTTACATATGCACTTTTCATATTTGGTTATAAGTACTAGTTGCACAAACATGTTATAATAGTTGTGTTTTCATATCTGCAGGTATAGGTACGATTTCTTCTTCAAACAATGTTGGCGAAAGCAGCAGTTGTAGTTATGTGTGTGGGGGTAGTTATAGTTTAGGTTCTGATGGTGTACGTGTATCTAGCTCAGGCTCAGTGAGTGATGATTCTAGTTCGAGGCTTGTTAGTGCGTCTAGTTCTTCATCGGTTGTTAATGTCTCAAATGTTGGTGATCGATCTACTGGTGTTTCGTCGGTTATTGATGGGTCAAGGGTTTGGGTTCCTGATGTGGATGCGTCTCTTAAACCGGCAAAAGGAACTGTGTTTGTATCCTTGGTGCAAGCGCACAACTTTTACGACATTATTCAAAAATGGGAGGGTTTGATATTAAGCTTGGTAACGAGAGCAATCCCGATGGTAGCGATTATCCTAGTATTAAGTACTTTAGCCGTAATAGAGGTGGGAAGAAAGAGATTCTATGTATGATAGACATAGGTCGGATTCGATGTTGCCGTGCGTGGTAGGGTGAATGGTAAAGGTGTTGATGGGCGATTGACAATAAGGGCAAGGAATTGACTTGTCACCGGTTGGTGATTCTTTGTTAAGAAAAGTTTAGGAAGAATACTCACATAAGACCGGTTGTTTAGCTCAGTTGAGGGTTAGGAAAGTCGATGGGGTTATGTACGAGGTGTACGTGTTTGTTGAAGAACACAACCATCCGCTAGTTTCAAAAGAAGACATGCAGTTTTTAATGAGTTCAAGGGACATGGGGTGTTCTAAGCAACATTTTCTGATGCAAGTATCGAATTCCAATGTTGGACCTGTTAGAGCGTTAAGTCTTATGAAAGAGATTTATGGAGGGTTTGATAATATTGGTGCAACTGTGGTGGATTGCAAAAATTTTAAACGGGATGTGAGTTCCTTTATTGGAGACCGTGACGCCCAGATGGTGGTGGAGAAGTTAGAGAACCTTGAGAAGCATTGCGAGGGGTTTTTTGTCGATTACTATAAGGGTGAAGGAGATTCTTTATCCGCTTTGTTTTAATGATAGTTGTGCCAAGTTGAATTACCGCTTTGGAGACGTGATATCCTTTGATGCCACCTTTAGGTCGAACAAGTATGTTTCATGCCTTACTTTTATTTTTTGTCGATTTATTTATCGGTCAACTTTTCATATATATTGGTGCACCTTTTATAATAAACTCGATGCACTAAAAATCAATTGCAGTACGTAATGGTGTTTGTGCTTTTATCGATTGATAATCATAACCGGTCATTACTTTTGGTGCCGGATTGCTTGTTGATGAAACAATAGCGTCTTATAAGTGGCTTTTGCGGGCTTTTAAAAAGGCGTTTGTAACTGATCCGCAAGTTGTTGTGACTGACCAGGACCCGTCGATGAAACAAGCCATTGCTGATGTTTTCCCTAACGCGCGCCATCGTCTTTGCATGTGGCTCATCATGCAGAAATTGTCGGTTAATGTATATTTGGTGCACTTATTCGAATTTTTAAGTTTTGTAATAATGAAACATTTAGTATTTGATGCACTTATTTTTATCATTCTGATGCATTTTTTTACAGGTTGGTTCTTCAGTTTGCAATAACATTGACTTTAGGAAACGATTATGTGTTGTCGTTTGGAATGATCAGATTTCGCCAAGTATTTTTGAGGAAGAATGGAAATTGATCATTAATGAGTTTGGCCTATCTGAAAATAAGTGGCTTTCTGATATTTACGACATGCGGTCTAGATGGATTCCTGCTTTTTTGCGCGATGAAGACTTGTCTGGTTTGATGCGTACAACATCGAGGTCTGAATCAGAGAATCATTTTTTTGGGAGATGGACTAATGCAAACTTAACCCTTGTTGAGTTTATAAGTCACTTTGATTCTGCTATGGATTCTCAGAGGTATTCTCAGCGAAAAAATGATCATGAATCTAGGTATAAAAAACCGGACATGCGTATTGGTTTGAAATTGGAAAAGGATGCTGCTGAGATTTATACCTTAAACGTGTTCTTTGATATACAAGAAGAAATTTCTGCTTCTGTTACGAATTGTTTGTCTGTTAGCACTCAACATATTGGGCTTTTTGAGAAATATTTCATTCGGGACACGGGTGTTAAAAAGTGGAATGACAAGGCATCGTTTGAAGTTTTTGAGGTATGTAAATTCTTGTATAGATGCCCTTTTTTGTTGTGTTTAGATGCACTAATTATTGTATTTATATTCAGTTTAGCCTTAGATTAGTTCATATAGTTTGTTTTAGTATCCTTTTAGGACTGCACCATACTTATTCTATTTTAAAACTGCTTATCTTCTTTTTGATATGGTTTGACATTTGTTATTCCTCATAGCTTATTGTTTAGATTTGATACGTGATGCCTTTTAGAATCCTTTAGAAGCTTGTAGCATTAGCTTATTATGACTGCTTTTGTTTTTCCCCCTCTGAGCATCAGTTTACCATATATCCCAATCCAATGTTGTTTTTTATTTTAAAATCTGCATGATAATGTCTTTTTAGCTGAAAATCTGGGAATAGGCTCTTTGGTTGGTTGTCTTTCACTATATTATTTTTGTTTATTTTTAAGAATTTCATAAATTATTTGAAATTAAGCTCAAATCACTCCCTTCAGGGCTGTTTTGGCTTAAGCTTTTAGGAAACCTGATGTTGTGCTTAGATGCTTTTAACTTGTGCTTTTTAGGGTCTAATTTAGTTGCAGTATGATATCTTTAGCTGGTTAAGTTTAGTTTTAGGTTATGTAAGCTTCTGGTAGCATTGTAATAGCTTATAACTTATTTTTTAGATGCCCTTTTTGTTGTATTTAGATGCACTAATTACTGTATTTTACATTCAGGTGCAGTAAATTGATGATTATTGAATATTTTATAATTTGTTACATTTAAATGATTTTGTTATATGTATTTAGATGCATTAATTAAGGCAATAATTTATTTATTTTTTAATTATACAAGTGTTGTTTTGTTTGTCTGATATGTCTGTTACTTGTTCATGCAAGAGGTTTGATTTGTTTGGGTTACTTTGCCGCCATATCTTTTATGTTTTGAGGTTAAATGGTGTTGAGGATTTCCGAGAGTATGTGCTTGATAGGTGGTGTAAGACTCGATGATGTTTGTTTGATGCGCTTGTTAATGTTGTCGATTCGAGCTCGATGTCGTTATTCGCTCAATTCGTCGTATTGTTGAAGACACGGTTGATGTGTTGATGCCTTGTAGAGAAAAGCTTGATGTGTATCGCTTGAGTTATCTCGATCTTCTCTATGGCCGAATCTGATGTTCCAGCTTGGTTTAAAGAAGAGTAATCGGATACATTTTGTTCAATGCTTGGTGTTAGTGAACCCGAGGTGTTGTTATAAAGGTTCAAACAATCAAAGAACAAAGGGACCGGGGTTCATACTCGATGGAAGAACATTGATGAGATAATTCAGAAAGAATCAAGCAGAAAGAAGAGACGAGTTTGTTTCACTTGGGGAAGGTCAAGGACATAATTCCGTGACATGCCCTTATAAAGACACGATCAGGGCTGGTAACAAAAGATTATGCCGTTCTACTCGTGCCATGGATGTTAATTACGAGGAGTGATTAACGTTTTGCTGATTATGATATGCACCTATATACACTTTCAATTGCAATTTGTCGTCTTTGTTTTTTTTTTTCTAAATATGCATAATATGCAGAATAATATCATGCTTGTCTGATGCATGTATATGGATTGTTGATTTTTTACGGAATTGTCATACGTATTGGATACTGGAATTTTATGGAATTTTATTGCATCTTTTGTAAAATTTGTTGCTTGATGCACTATATTTTAAAATATTGATGCACTGATTTTACTATATTGTATGGTTAGTTATTAAGTTTTCATATTGATGCATTATATTTGATTCATTATATTTTACACTTTTTTAATATATTGATGCCATAATTTTCAATATTAACTTTTCCTATATCCAGTTATTTTTTCATCATTTGATGTAATTTTTTTACATCATTCACATATGTATCAGTAATTATCATTTGGATTCACCTTTTTTATCATATTGATGCACCATTCTAACCCATGTATGTTTAAACACATTTCAATCATTTAATGTAAGTTTTACTATATGAAAACTTATTTTACAGTTTTTACTATATTCATTTATTTTATACATCATTCAATTTAATTTTTTACATCATTCACATATGTATCAGTAATTATCATTTGGATTCACCTTTTTTTATCATATGTGCACCATTCTAACCCATGTATGTTCAAACACGTTTCAACTTATAATGTAATGTAACTTGTCATTCATAGAATCATATGTGAAAGTTATGAAAATATTATTTAATGTAAGTTCATCATCATTCACATGTGTATCATTAATTATCAATTTGATTTACCTTTTTTATATCATATTGATGCACCATTAACGCATCTATGTTTAAACACATTCCAACATCATTCATTATAACCCATATATGAAACATGCCATTCATAGAGTCAAAGACGTAAGTTTTGATTATAACATAACATTGTTTTATGTCCTATATTAATACGAGACCATCATAATACGGTAAAGTACGTAGATCTAGTTCATAATTGAAATTTATC
The DNA here is from genome assembly GCA_022545495.1 of Chrysanthemum lavandulifolium. Taxonomy (NCBI): domain Eukaryota; kingdom Viridiplantae; phylum Streptophyta; class Magnoliopsida; order Asterales; family Asteraceae; genus Chrysanthemum; species Chrysanthemum lavandulifolium. Next base: position 107,112,033 of record CM040243.1, on the reverse strand, counting down.
ACATCATATTGTTTGCTGGTGTAAATTTGTTCAGAAAGCTCCATTTTTTCTTGAGTTTCTCTTCGTGCTCATCATAATACTTTCGAACCCTTGGCTGAAGACGTTGAAATTGAGTCTTATGTAAATTGACTTTTGAGCTTCGTTGAAATTGTCCGCACTTTTCGACTTTGTTCCAAAGATTTCTCTTTTTCGTTGATAGTTGTCATCAAGATCTTCACCATGTACTTCTTTCAAGCCCGATTAGTCGGGTTTAGTTGTCGGACACTCTCTTTTTCGCACTGCAATTGAACTCTTTTTTCATTCCAAAGAATGTCTCCATGTACCTCATTAGAAAAATCCCGTAATCAACGCGGTTCAACTCGCCTCCCACCAGCTTCATGATTTTATGTTTTGATGTTGATATTTTAGCTGCAGATGGGTGTTCCACTGAGTGCAGATATAACGCAAATGATTTTGTCTGTAATTGAATTTGTTGATCAGTATATGTTAAATACATTTAGATGCACCTTATTTATAATATTTGATGCACTAATTAAACCTAAAAATATTTCATGCATTGTATCGTTCGGTGCATATATATAATATTGACAACGTAAACTGCATAATAAACCTAAAAATATTTCATGCATTGTATCGTTCAATGCATATATATTATCCATACAACTAATAATAGTTTCATTTGCACCACCAACTCAAACCATACTACTAAGTAATATAAAATCTGAACCCAGATGCACTATTAATACAACATCCACACTAATAAACTTATCACTAACTCCATACTAACCTATAACTTTGTTATGCATGATACATCAATAAACAAACTAATTCCTTTATGATATTTAAAGTCTGAATAACTAAGTTTATATATAAATTATGAATCGCGTCATATTTACAACATATATCGTATTTGCATTCACTATGTCAAAATATCATCATACATGTTATGTTATATGTATTATCAATTAAATCATACCGCAACGAAATGAGATCGAAAACAAGATCAATCAATCATAAATCAAACTATCTCGCTATTATCTTAACATCAAACATTCATATTCATACACATTCATTTGCATGCGAATAAAAGTTTCTTACCAAAGCCTTTGGAATATCCCCGTATCTTTTATGTATGTCTTGATCATCATCATGCTTGTTATCAATAATATCTACTTCCATTGTCTTCAAATTGTAGACAATAAGGTAATATCGATTCATTTCTTCCATTGGCATGGTTATTGGGAAAAATACTGCTTCAGATACATATTTACGTTAAACAACAGCTTGAATAAACAATGTAATCGTGTTTCTGCTTTTAAATCTTACCACCAACTTTGTCAAGGTTATTTTTGTAGAATACTGAGCACCTCATCCATTTTTCTTTAAAGTCCTCGTGTTTGCGTGACATCTCAGAATAAAATGCATAATACAATATGTCATAATTTTGATTCAAAATTTTATCAATTGTTTTTTGTATATGAAAATATGTATGAATATTATTGAATTCACTTACCATCATTCCTGCTTTGCAAAACAAAAGCGTGAAGATACTGCTTTTCGACTTCTCGTCATTGTTTTGAATTATACTCCATACGCCTATAGTCGCACTTGTTACCGTAAACTTTCACGCATGCTCTCAAATACCACCCTTGGGACCTCCATGTTCATTGTTTTGAAAACAATATCGATGTTCATATGTAAACACGCCGCTTTAATAAAAGGGATGCAATAATAATTCAACCGTGATGCACTAAAATAAATAATACTCTATATATTTGTCAAATTCACATTTACTTACTTAGCCGGCAACGTTCCGTTGAATATGAACTCGACGATAGGTTTCTCATCAGCCTGCAAATTGTTTGTGATGCTGACCTTCCTCTTGACGTATGGAGATAGCAATACACCTGATAATACCCTCTCCCTTTTTTGTCTTACTTCCTTTTCCGGTTCATCCTGATTATCATTTGTGTTTCCTGGTTTCATGTATCTTATAGGAACTTCTCTAATTGCGTCAGCTGGTGTGATACTTCCATCTTCAGTGGTTACCAACTGTTTCGCTTTACTCCTTGTGGTTGGTGATGGTTGCCCTTGAACTACTTTTATTGTAACCTTCGGGCTTTTGGTATTTACAGTTTCAGTTCTAGGTTCTTCTGTGTTCTTCTGAACTTTTTCCAATTCCTTTTTACCTTTTTCAACATCATTTTGCAGAATGGTTTCATCATCTTTCCCAGCATCTGTTACTTGAGCAATTGGTAGCTTCAAGACTTTGTTCAATCCAAACATGTCGTCACTCTGTGAAAACAAATTGAAGCTTGGTGGTGTAAAATCCAAGTTTTTCTTTGTTGCATCCTTACCAGTTTTCGAACTTTCCAACGTCTTTTCATTGTTTCTCTGCTTTTCCATTGTGACTGTATCATTTGGGAAACGTTTTAATTGACCTTTGCTTCTCATGTTTCTCAAAATCTGTGAAACAGTCCTTGTAGGTTCACTGTTTTGTTTTTCTTTCAACCCTTCACCCAACGTTTTCTCTTTTTCTTTGTTGATATTTTCTTCCTCATTTACATTTACATCTCCCGTTGATACAACATTTGTATTTTTCTCCTTTACCAACCCTGTATTTTTCTCTTTAACCACAATCTGACTATTATCTGTTATATCTAAGTCCACATTCATACCATCATTTTCTTCAGCTTCATTTCCCGAATTATTTACCTCATTTACAGCATCACTTACCCCATTTTTGCCGCATCTTGAACCACAACGCATGATCATTTACCCCATCATTTCTAGCATTATTTACCCCATCATTTATCACATTTGCAGCATCATTTACCCCAACATTTACTTGTGTTCCGTCATTTGGCCCATCATTTACATCCATGTCTTCAGTCGATTGGTTTTCATTTTCATCTTTATCTCCGTTTCCTCCTTCACGTACCCTATCAGTGTCCACTTGTACCCCATCATTTTCAGCCATAAGCGTGTCTTCTTCAATATTATCGACGCCAATGTCTATTTGTGGACTACCGACGGCAAAACCGCTGTTATCTCACGCAGCTAGCCACTCATGAATGACCAACCGAAGAAACTCAAAACAGTTCACACACCAATGCAATTTAAGATCGAGGAATACAGTGGATTCCTGGGTCGTTAAGTCCCACTGAGGATGACCGGTGTTTAACACAATCGATGTCTGATAATCACTAAGGATAGTGATCGGTAGGTATTTTGAGTTTTTATAAGCTACAGTGAGATTAAAGGAAATTAAAAAGTTAAAATCTATTAAATAAACGCTATCACTATTTTTAAACCGATGTTTTGTTTTTATGTTTTATAAAACCGAATTTAAAAACTACGCGACGTCAAAATAAAAACGTGAAACTTACACAATATTAATCCTAAAAATATGAAAATGATATTTTTACAAACCTAATGATATAAGAAAATTTATAGAAAAAGAAAATTATTTTATAACTAATTATCTAATTATTATTAATTAAAACTATTTTAACTAATTAATAATAACCTAAATTACAAGAAATTAGGAAACAAAGCTAGAAAATGAAATTATGAAATGGAAAAGTCTAAAATATCAAACTAGAATTTTCAAAACTATTTTTGTATTTTTCTGATTATTTTTGTATTTTTATGAATTTTAAACTATTAAAAACTAATTAAATTACTAAAAATTACAAAATGAACTATGAAAAATATGGAAAATTACTTTTTTTACTTTTTATATTTATCTAAACTTAATAAAATTGAAAAATTAATTTTTTGAACCTTTTCTGAATTTTTTATATTAAAAGCTAATTAAAAATGATTAAAAACTACTTTAAATTAGGAAAAATAGCAAAACAACTTGGAAAAATATGAAAATTTCAGGAAAAGTATATTTTAATATGTAGAATCTAGGAAAAATAGAAAAACATGGTCTTGTGTGGTAGATTATGGAATCATGAGCTATGATCGCTATAAATAAGCACTTATGATAAGCCAAAAGCTACAATAAGCTACCAAATTGATACACAAGATACAATAAGCTATAATAACTCTAAATCAACTAAAAACAACAAACCACAACCTCTGAATTGCAAGTTAGCACAGATTTGATGTTTTGACTTTTAAGCTAAAAACAGGTTTGGGTTAGCTACTTTGAGCTTATGCACAGATCACCACATAAGCTAAAACTGAAAAGAAATGATTGGAACTTGTACTAGACCTGGGTGAGAGTGTCTAAACCAAAACTCAGACCTGGGTAAGCTCATATGAGCCCTATGCACAAGTCGCAAGAAGCTCAAAAGCACTCAAAGATACTCGACTCATGATCGTGGCAACTAGGTCCTTTTTGATAAGCTTGTTTGAGGCTTAAGAAAAATTAACAAAAATCTGAAAAAATGCTTATAAGAAACTAGACCAAGAAAAGTTATAAAACCCAAAGTTTGACTTGTTTTGACACAAAGATGAGTCTGTGATAAATCTACCCAGTTGGGCTCAAAACCACTTTTCCAAGTTTTTGACTTTTTTAAAAGTAGTTTAGAAACTTTGACTTAATTGAAGTTTGATCTCTATTTAAAGACTGATTATGATGTTAATGATTGAAGTGAGACTAAAACAACCTTAATCTATGTATTTTAAACATAATACAAGTGATTTGCTATCCACAAACACAACAGATAAGCTGCTAAATTAGTTAATATGCAATTTTGACTTTGGTGGAGTGCAGGTACCAAATTAAGACAGATATAAGCTCAAATATGCTACATAAACTCAAACCAACAAGTTTCCAATCCAAATCAAACCTCCAATGCAGTTTAAGTTATTGATCCAAACACCCTTTTATTACACTGATTTGCAAACAAAAACTAATCCAAAGACTGAGCAGGCATTAATCATGATCAAACTAACTTTACTTACCCTAAATACAACTTTTAAAACAGATTTTAGCAGATTAAAACTGCAAGTACTGATTATGCTAAGAATGCTTGAAAATCACTTACAACTTGTCTAGAACTATAATGGCTTGAAAACAGAACCAATGAAATCACCACCTATTCTAAACCAAACATTCTGCTTCTAAATCACCCCAAACCCATGTCTGCATCACCAAATTCCATTTCTATGCCTGTTTAACCAAATGTGCCTCTTAAGTTGACTTTTGTTGACCTTCAAGGGAACTTGATTGAACTGATTCTTCAAGCTTACAAAAAGCTATATAGAGCTTAAGTAAGTTGATTTGAGCTTAAATAAAGCCTATTGAAGCTTTGAACACAAGAGTTTAAGTTTGAAATTTCAAAAAATGTACATGAAATTTGAAACTGAAATGAACTTTTGATTTAAAGGATCAAACTGAATTACATCAACTAAATAACTTGGTTCCAGTATCATGAAGCTTGAAAATACAAGTTGAAAAGCTAATTAAAACATTTTAGAGAAAATACGACATACAAGAAATTAAAAAACTAAATTACTACTTTTTGCTTCTGTCTTCCTCCTCTTTTAAGCTTTAAAATTGATCCACGTGGCCTTCTGATAGATTCCCACCTCTTCTGAGAGCCAATGGGAGAGTTTTGGGTGAGATAGCCATTTTTATACTTTTGGCGGGAAAACTGAATTTGACTTGTAGGCTCAAACAGCAAGTGGGGGTGGCATTAATTGTGGGTGGCTAGTGATGATGAGGGCGGAGGAAAGGGAAAAGGTGAGGTGATGGGAGGAGAGGTGGCTTGCAGCAAGTGGTGCAGAGGTCGGGGAAAGGTGTGCAGCATGGGCGCAGACATCTCGCTTTTGACTTGGTTTGACCAAAGGGTCAAAATGGGTTTTGACAGGGGTCACAAAGGGATAATGGCAGAGGTCAATTTATTTTGACAAGGCAAGGCATTAGATGACAAGGACTTTTATTGTAATCGATTTCTTGAAGGACCAATCCGCAATTTTCCAAACTTGTTACAAGGGACCAAAACCGACAACCCTCAATAGTACAAGGACTAAATTTGACATTTTTGATTTTTCAAGGACTAAACTTGCCAAATTTCAAAGTTCGTGGACCTAAGTTGTAAATTTGTAATTTTAAGTTTCAAGGACCAATTTTGACAACTTAGGAATCCTTGGGACTCAAAATGATATTTTTCTTTATTTGGATTTACCAGGACTGTTTTTGACAACTTTTGAAACTTGGGGACTAAACCGCCAATTATGCAAACTTGATACGCTTTTCACCGTATTTTGATATTTTTGCATTTAAAACACATAAAACACTTATTTGTGATATTTTTTATCATTTTGATGCATTTCAGTGTTTTCGATGTTTTAGCAGTCTAATTTGTACAAAAATGATGAGTATTTAGACACTCATCAATCCCCCACACTAAGATATTGCTAGTCCCTAGCAATGTTTTGAGAAAACTTAATGGATTTGAATCTCTTTACCAAAAGCCATTACTCGAGTAGCCAAATGTTTTAGTTCAAGTAAGAACCTTGGTACACCGATAACCAAATGATTTTGAGCAAATCATCGCCTTTCAACGGATTTGATTTGTCTTTACCGTAAGCCGCTTGCTACGGACTAGCCAACTCTTAGATAAAATATCTTTGGTGAGCCGATTACCAATTATGGTTTTCCAACCGCCTTTACCACAAGCCATAACCTTGCGGGCTAGCCAACTCTTCACTTTTAGGATATGGTGAATAATACCATACAATTTTGGGCAAATTGCAAGTCGTCAACGGATTTGAGATATCTTTACCAAGAGCCGCTTGCTCTCGGATTAGCCAATCTTTTGTTTATTAGACAAGGCGGATCGATAACCATAAGAGTAAGTGTAGAACACTTACTCCAAAAAAAAAAAATTTTGGCCAAAACGGGAATTAGGCGGTATAATTACATGATAAAATTCGTGAAATTCCCCACACTTAGAAATGAATATTGCCCTCAATATTCAAAGTACCGGTTATGCCGAAACATAGAACGAAAAGGGAAATACTAAGGCCATTATTTAGCAAGGATTTTTTTTTTTTTTTTTTTTTTTTTTTATTTTTGGAACATTCTTATATACAAAACATGTGGGCAACTCCCCACACTAGGATGGTACACACGGTGAAAACCCATGTAACATGCTACTGTTTTTGATACCCGAGTCGCTAGCTTGACTCGATCCCCGCATTCATTGGTTCATGGGAAAGTTTGAAGATCCGGACAATCACAGAGGAATGTCCTCCAAAGTAATGCTTCAACCGATGACCATTCACTTTAAAGTTTGGACCATCGGGTTGAGATAACTCAATGGAGCCATAAGGATAAACCTTTGTGATAGTAAATGGACCGCACCAACGGATTTAAGCTTTCCCGAGAAAATCTTCAATCTTGAGTTGAAAAGAAGGACTCGATCACCAACGTTAAAAACGCGGTTCTTGATTTTAGAGTCATGAATCTTCTTTGTCTTTTCTTTGTAGATCAAAGAGTTCTCGTGATGCTTGATCACGGAGTTCATTTAATTCATTCATTAGAACTTTCCCGTGATCACCAATGTCTGAATATCGGTTGGCATGCTTCAAGGCCCAAGATGCCTTGTGCTCTAGCTCAACCGGCAGATGACACGCCTTCCGTACACAAGCTTGTATGGAGTACACCATGGGTGTTTTGTAAGTCGTACGGAAGGCCCAGTGCGCCATCTAGCTTATCCGACCAAGAGGCACGGTTTTCGCCAACCGTCCTCCGTAATTCTTTAATCCCGGTTGGAAACTTCCACTTGCCCACTAGTTCGGGGTGGTACGCAGAGAGACGGTGAGTTACACCATACCGCATGACTCTTTCAAACCGGTCATTGCAGAATGCGTACTCACGATCACCGATTATAGCTCGTGGAGTTCCAAACCTAGCAAAGAGGATTTCAAGAATTTCACAACAACTCGGGCATCATTGGTATGCAAAGCCTTAGCTTCAACCCATTTTGACAGATAGTCAACGGCCACGAGTATGTATTTATTACCGCATGAGAAGAAGGAAATGGCCCCATAAAGTCAATGCCCCGGATGTCAAAGATCTCACACACTTGAATGGCGCTTTGTGGCATTTCATTCCTTTGTGAGATATTCCGTGACGCTGACAAGCGCTATGTGCTTTGACAAATTCATGGGCATCCTTGTAGATAGTGGGCCAATAGAATCCGAATCAAACACCTTCTTGGCGGTGTAGTTGGGGCTATGATGTCCCCAAGAGGTCCAAAGATGGAAAGCTTTGAGAATGTCAATAGCTTCGACCATACACACATCGCCTCGATGACTTGATCCGCGCAGATTTTGAACAAGTAGGGTCGTCCTGTAGTAATGTTTAACATCTTTGAAGAATTTGTTCTTCCGTGGGACGACATCCCTTTCACTATGAAGTTACCCGCATGGTAATTTGCAAGGTCAAGAAACCATGGGGTAGAAGAGTCTCCACTAAAAGAAACCGCATTGAGTGTCTCGAGAGGAAATGTTTCATTTATTTCCTTTTTCTAACACATCCCGTGAGGGTTCTCTAATCGGATAGATGATCGCCAGCCTAGGTTCTCACTCCTTTTTATCACGTATAATGATATCAAATTCTCGGAGGAGGAGAACCCAACGGAGCAATCCCGCTTTGCATCTTGTTTTGCAAAGAGATATTTAAGAGCCGAGTGATCCGTATACACTACGATTTGGTCAAGATGAGGTATGGTTTAAATTTTCAAACGCATACACCACAACTAATAGTTCTTTTCCGTAGTGGTGTAATGGGTTTGAGCTTCAACATAGTCTTACTTGCGTAGTGTATAGGCTGAAAATGCTTTGTTTTATGCTGCCCCAAGACCGCACCGATAGCAAAATCACTTGCATCGCACATGAGCTCAAGGGTAAATCCCAATGGGGCAACTAAAATAGGTGCCCGTAAGCTTTTTCTTTAGTGTTTCAAAAGCTCGACGCACTCGTGAGAGAAGATAAAAGGAGCTTTTTTCAAGAAGATGGGTCATAGGTCGAGCGATTTTAGAAAAATCTTGTATGAATCTACGATAAAACCCGCATGACCAAGAAAACTCCTAATACCTTTGACGGTAGTAGGATGAGGCGCTTAGCAATTACATCAACTTTGCTCTATCGACCTCAATCCCGCTTTTTGAAATCTTATGGCCAAGGACTATGCCTCTTTGACCATAAGTGACTCTTCTCCCAATTTAGACAGAGATTGGTGTCTTCACACCTTTAAGCATTTTGTCTAAATGGGAGAGACATGTCCGAATGAACTCGATGACCGAGAAGTCATCCATAAACACCTCCATTGTTTCCCGATCATGTCGTGGAATATGGCCATCATACATCGTTGGAACGTGCTCGAGCGTTACATAAGCCAAAAGGCATACGCTTGTAGGCAAAAGTTCCGCACGGGCGGTGAATGTGGTCTTTTCTTGATCCCGTGGATCAATGGGGATCTGAAAGTAACCCGAGAAACCATCAAGGAAACAATAGTACTCATTCCCCGCTAATCTCTCAAGCATCCGATCCATGAAGGGTAGAGGAAAATGGTCTTTACGGTGGCGCTATTCAACTTACGATAGTCAATACACACACGCCATCCCATAACCAATCGCGTTGGAATTAACTCGCTTTCTTCATTCATGACAACAGCTTATGCCACCCTTTTAGGAACACAAAGAATCGGGCTAACCTAAGGACTATCTCGAGATTGGGTAAATCAATCTCGCATCAAGAAGTTTGATAACCTCTTGTTTGATAACATCATGGATTTTGGATTCACCCTTCTCGATGTTGAATCTGCTGGTTTGAAGTCATCCTCCATCAAGATTTTATGAGTACGTAACTCGTGGTTGATACCCTTAATGTCGGAGAGTTTCAAGCAATTGCTTGCTTGTGTGACTTCAAGACCTTTATGAGAGCGATCTTTTCATCTTTACTCAAATCTCGAGCAATAATGATGGGTAATTTATCATCACCCTCAAGAAATGCATACTCAAGATGAGGTGGTAAGTCCTTAAGCTCAACTTCAGAAATTCTTCGCTTTTCTCAACCGACTTGACTTCCTTGTTATGAAGGTTGACGGAGGGAGAGGAGGAGAAGTGTCCCGATTTAACAACTTCAAGAACAAGAATATCTCCTCCGGATTAATCTCATGGTGATTAATCTCTTCCGAATTGCATCACTAATGTGAGGGGTTGATGAGTGAATAACTTTAAGCATTTTCTCAATGAGAAGTATGTCCCCTCGATGTCAATTGGAGCGTGATCAATTTCCCATAGAATGTAATCACTAGCCAAGTATGCTTCAATCTCTTCCAAGATGAAGTCGCCTCAAACGGAGTGAGAGAAGGAGTAGAATTGGCTATGATAGGTTGAGAAGATGTGGTGGGATCCCCACTCACGTAATTATGAGAATAACCAAGAACTTCTTGAGAGTACTCTGAAGCAACATCAATGATATCTATTCGGTTAACCGACTCGTAATCATAGTTTGCGGAGTACCTCAAGTTTGATCAAGGTTAAAGGTGACATCTTCATTACCAACACGTAATGTGATTTCTTGCTCAAATACATCAATGAGAGCACGGCCCGCTCTCGTGAATCCTCTTCCAACAATGAGAGGAACCCGTGGATCAAGATCGAAATCAACAACTACAAAGTCACCGGAAAATGGAACTTTCCTACTTTCACAACACGCCCCGGCAATTCCAAGAGGACGGATATTGTACGATCCGCAAGCTCGAGAGTCATGCATGTAGGAGTAATATCCTAAGAGAAAGTTTCTTCCATATCGAGTGAGGCATCGGTTTGATGCTTGCACCAAGATCGGCTAAGGCAAAGCATTCAACCATTCCTGAAATACACAAGGTAAGAGGAACTTTCCGGGATCTCCAAGCTTCTGAAGCTTTTTCAAGATAACTCACGAAAGCGGTTCTCGTTCGAGGAGTTTAGCCATTTCAAACAAATTTTTCCTTGTTGCTTAACATGTGTTTGAGAGTTGATGCAAACTTGGGCATCAACATGATAGCATCCGCGAAGCTTATGTCAAATGAAGTTCTTGGAAAATTTGAAAGAATTTTTCCATTTGTTGACTAGCTTTCTCATGAGCTTTTGCTCATGTAAACGTGATGGGTAAGGAATAGAAGATTTGGATTTTTCAATGGGAGCTACAGGAGGTTCAAAACAACTCTGGATTGGATTTTGGTTTCGGACAACCCGAGGATGGACATTGTTGGTACTTCCGTTATTAGTAGGAAGTTCCTTGTCCTTTGTTGCCTCGTGTTCACTTTCCACTACCTTCGGGAGAAGAAGAAGAAGAGGTAGTAGGAACAAGCAGTCCATCATATGAAGTACCACTCCGGTTATGATCGCCTTTGCATCGCCTCTGATTAGCGATCGTGTTGCTAGGTAAAGTACCGAGCCCGAGGGTCGATCATTTAAAGACTTCTTTAATTCAATGATCCGACCGACTAACAACTGCTTGTCTCCTCTTGAGTCTTCATGAATTGCCTTAAAAGCTCATCGATGTTGACACAGGAGGAGGAGGAACAATTTGAGGTCGTATGTTCCGTTATAGCCGAATTCCCTTGATTAGGGTTCATATTCCCCAAATTGATTCCCTCGGTTGTAAGTGTTTTGATTAAGATTTCCTTGTTGTTGGAAACCTTGGTTGGGTCCGAATAGAAATTACCTTGGTTTTGATAACCTTGGTTCATTCTTGGTTGGTTCTCGATTCCGTTAGGATTCGTTGAAACCGGGTGGTGCCCGATAAGTGTTAGCACGGTAGTTTGGTTCATTCGAGGACGGTATTGATTACCTCCTTGATTTGAAGTACCGCTATAGCATTAGCTTCAAACGGACTACCATCGCGGCGATCTGAAATAGTATGCATGAGGACCACCACAAGTAACACAAACTTCAACTTTCTTCACTTCACCATATGATGGTGCTTGTGTGAAAGTGACTTTCTTTGGTTAGCAAGAACCAAAGCTCGAACAATATCCGTGAGTTTATCAATCTTAGCATCGGTGCTAGATGTACTCACGGGAGATGAAGTAGAAGGTCCCGCATTAGACTCGTGATGATATGTCTTTGTGCGGAAAGGACGGACCGGGACTTGTTTTCAATTATTTGCAAGGCTTCTTTGTGGTCTTGCTCAAGAAATTACCTCCGCGGAGGCATTTAGAGAGTCTTGATTGGCCCGGTTCGCACCATTGTAGAAAGTATCCATTTGCATTAACTCGGTAAAACCATGATGCGGACACTTGAGTAAGTCTTTGTAACGATCCCATGCCTCCCGAATGATTCATCAAATCTTTGAGAGAATTTCATTATCTCATTCTTAAGACTTGTAGTTCGGGATGGAGGATAGAATTCGCTCACAAACTTGGTGACAAGATCTTCCCATGTCTCAATAGAACGAGGGGTTGTTTCTCAAGCCAATTCCGGCTTGTCCTCTAGAGAAAATGGGAATGTAAGAAGCTTGATAGCTTCATGGGACATTCTTGTATTTGATGGTAGATGCAATCTTGTTAAACCATCGAATGTGTGCATGAGGATCATCCCGCCAAAACCATAGAATTGGCTTTGGGTTACAGATTAAGTAACCCGGTTTTGAGCTCAAAAGTATCGCCCACGATGGTCGGGACAACAATGGCATCTCCGTAACCCTCGATGGGTGCTTGGAGAAGCTCGCTCATCGGCTTGTCTTCCGCCATTATGGCGGTGGTGGTGGTGGTAGACGCCCTCACCATCACGGTGAAGGAGCGTAACGCCCTCACGCTCACGAGGAATCTTTCCAAGTTCGACAATGGACTTGTAGAACTGGAAGAACGAGTGGCATGCACTAAGTATAAAAATCGCCAAAACAAATGAGGCAAAACGACAAGTGAACTTAACCAATAATCACAAATGAAATGGCTTTGAAAAAGGTACACCAAATCACAAGTGACACAAAGGCAAGTTTTAAATCGATGTTCGGAACTTATTATGGTCGCACTTCCCGCTAGGTAGTGCACCGCCTTGATTTGCGGTGGTTGATTTTATGTATATATTAAGTATCACCGAAAAGACGAGGTATGCATTTGTCTTGCCGATGGGTTTAAAAACTTTGGACAATATTTTTGGTATCGTCTCGTTTAACCAAATCGTATTTCTTTAAGAATCACCTTAAAAGAAACACAAGCTAGAAAACGTTACGATTGTTTTGTTGTTTTATATTTTGTTTGGTGTTTTAACACTTTAGGAAAAGTGTTAATGAACTTTTGATTTTGTTATAAAAACTTTTACAAACTGTGGTATATGTGCAAGTACGGGTCCGAAAATGCTTAGAACACGCTTACAATACCTCCCAGCATGCGCCTAAAATTTGATCGGCAAAACCGCTGTTATCTCACGCAAGCTAGCCACTTGTGAATGACCAACCGTAAGAAACTCAAAACAGTTCACACACCAATGCAATTTAAGATCGAGAGAATATATGGATTCCTGGTCGTTAAGTCCCACTGAGGATGACCGTGTTTAACACAATCGATGTCTGATAATCACTAAGGATAGTGATCAAGAGGTATTTTGAGTTTTTATAAACTACAGGAGATTAAAGGAAATTAAAAATTTAAAATCTATTAAATAAACGCTATCACTATTTTTAAACTGATGTTTTTGTTTTATGTTTTATAAAACTCGAATTTAAAAACTACGACGTACAAATAAAAACGTGAAACTTACACAATATTAATCCTAAAAATATGAAATGATATTTTACAAACCTAATTATATAAGAAAATTTATAGAAAAGAAAATTATTTTATAACTAATTATCTAATTATTATTAATTAAAAACTATTTTTAACTAATTAATAATAACCTAAATTACAAGAAATTAGGAAACAAAGCTAGAAAAATGAAATTATGAAATGATAAAGTCTAAAATATCAAACTATAATTTTCAAAACTATTTTTGTATTTTTCTGATTATTTTTGTATTTTTTATGAATTTTAAACTATTAAAAACTAATTAAATTACTAAAAATTACAAAATGAACTATGAAAAATATGGAAAATTACTTTTTTTACTTTTTATATTTATCTAAACTTAATAAATTGAAAAATTAATTTTTTGAACCTTTTATGAATTTTTTATATTAAAAGCTAATTAAAAATGATTAAAAACTACTTTAAATTAGGAAAAATAGCAAAACAACTTGGAAAAATATGAAAATTTCAGGAAAAGTCTATTTTAATATGTAGAATCTAGGAAAATAGAAAACATGGTCTTGTGTGGTAGATTATGGAATCAGAGTTGTATCGCTTATAAATAAGCACTTATGATAAGCCAAAAGCTTCAATAAGCTACCAAATTGATACACAAGATACAATAAGCTATAATAACTCTAAATCAACTAAAAACAACAAACCACAACCTCTGAATTGCAAGTTAGCACAGATTTGATGTTTTGACTTTTAAGCTAAAAACAGGTTTGGGTTAGCTACTTTGAGCTTATGCACAGATCACCACATAAGCTAAAACTGAAAAGAAATGATTGGAACTTGTACTAGACCTGGGTGAGAGTGTCTAAACCAAAACTCAGACCTGGGTAAGCTCATATGAGCCCTATGCACAAGCTGCAAGAAGCTCAAAAGCACTCAGCATACTCTGACTCATGATCAGGGCAACTAGGTCCTTTTTGATAAGCTTGTTTGAGGCTTAAGAAAAATTAACAAAAATCTGAAAAAATGCTTATAAGAAACTAGACCAAGAAAAGTTATAAAACCCAAAGTTTGACTTGTTTTGACCCAAAGATGAGTCTGTGATAAATCTACCCAGTTGGGCTCAAAACCACTTTTCCAAGTTTTTGACTTTTTTAAAAGCAGTTGAGAAACTTTGACTTAATTGAAGTTTGATCTCTATTTAAAGACTGATTATGATGTTAATGATTGAAGTGAGACTAAAACAACCTTAATCTATGTATTTTAAACATAATACAAGTGATTTGCTATCCACAAACACAACAGATAAGCTGCTAAATTAGTTAATATGCAATTTTGACTTTGGTGGAGTGCAGGTACCAAATTAAGACAGATATAAGCTCAAATATGCTACATAAACTCAAACCAACAAGTTTCCAATCCAAATCAAACCTCCAATGCGCTTTAAGTTATTGATCCAAACACCCTTTATTACACCGACGGTAAACAAAAACTAATCCAAAGACCGAAAGGCATTAATCATGATCAAACTAACTTTACTTACCCTAAATACAACTTTTAAAACAGATTTTAGCAGATTAAAACTGCAAGTACTGATTATGCTAAGAATGCTTGAAAATCACTTACAACTTGTCTAGAACTATAATGGCTTGAAAACAGAACCAATGAAATCACCACCTATTCTAAACCAAACATTCTGCTTCTAAATCACCCCAAACCCATGTCTGCATCACCAAATTCCATTTCTATGCCTGTTTAACCAAATGTGCCTCTTAAGTTGACTTTTGTTGACCTTCAAGGGAACTTGATTGAACTGATTCTTCAAGCTTACAAAAAGCTATATAGAGCTTAAGTAAGTTGATTTGAGCTTAAATAAAGCCTATTGAAGCTTTGAACACAAGAGTTTAAGTTTGAAATTTCAAACAGTGTACATGAAATTTGAAACTGAAATGAACTTTTGATTTAAAGGATCAAACTGAATTACATCAACTAAATAACTTGGTTCCAGTATCATGAAGCTTGAAAATACAAGTTGAAAAGCTAATTAAAACATTTTAGAGAAAATACGACATACAAGAAATTAAAAAACTAAATTACTACTTTTTGCTTCTGTCTTCCTCCTCTTTTAAGCTTTAAAATTGATCCACGTGGCCTCGATAGATTCCCACCTCTTCCGAGAGCCAATGGGAGAGTTTTGAAGTGAGATAGCCATTTTATACTTTTATGGAAAACTGAATTTGACTTGTAGGCTCAAAAGCAGGCAAGTAGGGGGTGGCATTAATTGTGGGTGGCTAGTGATGATGAGGGTGGAGGAAAGGGAAAAGGTGAGGTGATGGGAGGAGAGCGGCTTGCAGCAAGTGGTGCGAGGTCGGGGAAGGTGTACAGCAGGTGGGCGCAGACATCTCGCTTTGACTTGGTTTGACCAAAGGGTCAAAATGGGTTTTGACAGGGGTCACAAAGGATAATGGCAGAGGTCAATTCTATTTTGACAAGGCAAGGCATTAGATGACAAGGACTTTTATTGTAATCGATTTCTTGAAGGACCAATCTCGCAATTTTCCAAACTTGTTACAAGGGACCAAACTGACAACCCTCAATAGTACAAGGACTAAATTTGACATTTTTGATTTTCAAGGACTAAACTTGCCAAATTTCAAAGTTCAAGGACCTAAGTTGTAAATTTGTAATTTTAAGTTTCAAGGACCAATTTTGACAACTTAGGAACTCTAGGACTCAAAATGATATTTTTCTTTATTTGGATTTACCAGGACCTGCTTTTGACAACTTTTGAAACTGGGGACTAAACCGCCAATTATGCAAACTTGATACGTTTTTCACCGTATTTTGATATTTTTGCATTTAAAACACATAAAACACTTATTTGTGATATTTTTATCATTTTGATGCATTTATGAGTGTTTTAAGAAGTTTTAGCAGTCTAATTTGTACAAAAATGATGAGTATTTAGACACTCATCAACTACCTTGAAAAAAGTCATCCGTGCTTATGTTGTTGTCTTCTTGTGATATATGTGCGTTGTTTACATCTTCATCCGATTCAACCACGACTTTTTCGGATCCGCCATCCGATGTGATCTTCCCTGGTTTGAACGCTTTCGTGAGTTTTTCGTTTCTGGTTTGAACAAGTGCTTTTAAATCCTCATCCTCAGGGTAAGAAACCGAAGCCAATTCGAGCAATTCATCTACCAGACCTTGTACACCTTCTGATATGGACAATGTCTTCATTATTTGCACTTTCATTTCCTGAATTATATATTTAATATGCGTTAAAAAAATAATAATAAAATAATATTAATAATAATAATAACAATTGATATGCTTTAACATATTTTGTGCAAACCTAATGTCGTAAATATACTAATCAGATGCACTTAATTTTATTTATTTGATGCACCAATCATATTATTAAGATGCTGTAAACTGTCATACAGATGCTCTAATTGTAAACATAACTAATTAATATATATTATTTACATATTTTTGACACATATTCCACATAATCTTTTTAAAAATACACATATATGTGCTTTAATAGATTTTGTGCAATCCTGATGTATTAAATATACATATCATACGCGTGTAAAATTATTTATTTGTTGCATCAATCATATAATTTACAAAGCATATGTACTAAGTATATATAACAGATGCGTATAAATATACATATGTATGCACATATATACCTCTGATGTTTTACTTTTGAATATTTTGAATGCTTCATCCTTATTTGAAGGTTCACCTATCCCACATATTCCGTCGCCAATGTCAATTCTTGGTGTATATAAATGGTGTATGATGTCTTCTTGTGCATACTCCAATTGCTTAGCTGCAAATTGATTTAGTGATTTTTATTAAATATCACGAAATTATTGTAATGCATGACATTTTGTAATATAAGCTAACTTGTACATATTACCTGGTGATTTTTTGGAATTCCTGATTGCCGACTTTGTAAGACCTCTCTTTCTTTTCGGTGCAATGTACTCGCACCCTTCTTTAATTGGTAACTTTCCAAAACCTCCCATTTTCACTTCCTGTTTTTCTCTGATCTTCAGCTTTTGCGTGTCCCATGCTTTGATAGCTGGGTTTTCTTAAGAAACTTCAACCTCTTATGAGATGGTTGAGTTTAGATACAAAAGCTGCAAAGATAATAATACAAGGAAATTAGCATAAAGATACAATGTAGATGCATTATTTTGTTGGATTATGATGCACTTAAATGTTTGTACAATACTTACCACCATTAACAGAAGTGGACCCCCGAACCCTGATGAACTGTTATACTCTCTTTTTGATTTCTTCATTGTTTGCAACAAGTATGTACACCAATCCATATTCTTGATATCTTCTTCCTTTTCGATACACTGCAAAAACTTCTGGTTAACTGTACCATTTTTTGTGCATTCGCCAATAATTGAGATGAATGCAACCAGGAAGTTTAGCTTGAACTCTCGTCTAGTGTGATGTTCTACTATCAGTTTCTCAACCACATTTTTCAAGTAGAATCTATCATCTGGATAATCGTGTGTGTGCCTCCATTCAACAATCAATGGGAACTCTGTTGTTGCAGCACGCACTTCTGTGACAGTGGTATCTCCCATCGGGATTCCAAGCAGTTCTTGTATCATTTTGCGATGATCGTGATTGATCTACCGCCTCCCATCTTGATTGTTGATGTTTCAGATCAAACCGGTCTACCACCGACTTTCCCGCTTTGTTGGTGTTGTCTTTATATTGAAGTTCCCATCCAACAACGATCCAAACCCCATGTCAACAATGTTCTCTTTCTCGAACATCCGACAACCTTGTTAAAATTTCTAATAAATCCCTTGGCGACGACCTAGATTTAATAGTTGGGAACGTCTTTTTGGTACAAGAATTGTATTTTCTTCCGCAACCTTCTGCTTTTTTTGTCATGGCCACGCTTAATTTGTGTTATAACACGTGATTTCCTTTTTTTGTAGCTATTTTCTTCTTCCCTGCTCGCTTTTATTTGTGTCGGTATCGAGATTGTCGTTGCCTACATAATGAAACACATTCGAGTTAGTGGACGCATTAAAAGTATGTCAGAAATATAAATACTACATATGTCAAAATATAATCATATTGATGCACCGAAATGTAACAAGTGATGCACCAAAATTCAAGATTACATACGATGCACCAAAAATTCAATATTACATACAGATGCACTTTGAGTATACCAACTGATGCATAATAAATAATACGTTGTATACAGATGCTGTAATATTAACCATTGATGCTCCTAAAATATACAAACTGTACAAAGTATTTTACACACATCAAACAAGCGACGCTTACCCTTCATGTTTATATCACATTCCCCAACAAGTGAAGCTAAAACACATCCCTTCCGACTACCCCTGTGACGCTTTTTACATGCACATTTTTAGTTTGTTTCCTCTTATTACGTCCACGAATTCCAGTTTCTGTATCATGTACAACCCGTTCATTAACTAATCTTAAAATAACATCATTCATTTTTAAATCATAAACTACTTCATATATTCTTTTAAATCATTGCATTTTTTATTCAGATAAATAATACCGCATATAAAATCAGTTTCGCACATGCATAGACTACATCAAACCTAACTCATGCTCAAACGCTATAAATTATAACCTATTACATCTTAGTTCAACTTCTAGTGGATCAGATAAATTAACAAGCATACAACTCAATTTCGCAAATGACATAGACTACATATAAGTAGACTAATGCTCATACAGATGCACCAAAAATTCAGTATTACATACAGATGCACCAAAAATGCAGTATTATATACAGATACACTTTTGAGTACAGCAACAGATGCTGTAATATTAACCATTGATGCTCCTAAAATATACAAACTGATGCTCCATAATTAAAATTATTCTTAACATGAAACATATGATTAAATTAAGAGTGTATATACGCCGTAATGAACAATTTAATTTATGTCGCAATGAAATATATGTATAATGAGCAATGTAAATATACGTACAATACACATTTAAGTATATTTGATGCGTTAATCACACGAAACATATTATGCAATGAATATTGTGTAGTATGTAATAAATAAATAAATAAATATTTATACATGAAGTATTCAGTATACACATAAACATTATACGTATACATATCAAATTAAAAAAAGAAAAAAAAAACAAACAAACAAACAAACATTGAAATAATATGATTTGTAAAATCCCCATGAATTCTCGAATGTCTTCCTCTGACTTACTATTTTGAGATGTTTCATTCTGAGAATTATGCCCGCCATTGCCTTCTTCATCGTTTGCTGAAAATTTAAATTGAAAATAGGTGTCATAATACTGAAAAAAGGTGTCATAATACTGATATTAGATGCTTTATACTTAAGTTTAGATGCACTAATTATACATTTAGATGGTTCAGTCATTTTAACTAACCATTTTTTGATGCACTAATAATGCAAACATATCAGTTTGATGCACTAATTATATCATTTGATGCATTAATCATATAATTTTTGCACTAAACTTAAATTTAGATGCCCTGATCTTTAAATTCGGATGCACTAAACTTAAATTTAAATGCCATAAATTTGGATTAACTAAACATTTAGATGCTATAAACATTTCAATCAACCATTTTTTGATGCACTAATAATGATAACTTATTTTTGTACGCTTTAACCATCAGTTTGATGCCGTAATAATAACATTTTGATGCATTAATCATATAACTACCAATTTGATGCCCTATTTTTGCATATATAAGATTCGACAATTTATATACACTGATAACCATCATATTGATGCACTAATCATACAATATGATGGTGTGATCAACTAGTTTGATGTACTACTCAAATATTCAGGTGCACTAATTCTAATAAGCATTATTTATTAACACAGATGCACTAAAATTATACATTAATCATATCTACAATTACTTGTTACATATTACTAACTAAAATTAATATCACAGATGCATTGAAACTATACCTTAATCACATCAAAAATTACTACCACAGATGCAACATTATACCATAAAAATATAAATACGTAAAATTAGGGCACTTACATTCTGATATATGTTGTGCGTTTGTTAGTTCCTTCTCGATAGTTCGGGGGCTCACACGAGTAGCTGAAATTGAAAAAAATCAAACAAAATTGTAAATACTGATTTTGATCAGAATAAACACTGAAAATTAGGGCACTTACGATTCGTATATGTTTTTTTCTTCATTTTTATTTTGATCGGAGTTATTTGTTTGATCTGGTGGCGACGGTGGAACTGGTGGCGATGGTGGTGTTGACGGTGGATCTGGTGGCGACGGTGGACGGGATTTTGATCGGTGTGTGTGAGTGTGTGTTTTTTGTGTGGTGAAAAAGTGTACAGCACGCGCATAAGGCGTGATTATTTCTGTTTTTTACATTGACCTTCAACTTTCATCTGTTTACATAATCTACCCTGAAACTTTTTTTCTCACTTTTCCTTCTAATTACACTTTTCTCTAGAACCGGACTCTATATATATATATATAATAGGCAATTCTTTAAGGCCGTGCTAAGCACGGCCCATGAAGATGCTTAATGGAGTTAATGTTTAGCATTTACGGGATTTCATGTACGTAAGACTTAGGATTAAAAGAGAAGAAAACTTAAAATAAAAATGATAATAAATAAATATAACTTAAATTATATTTTAGAAACATCCAACTTAAATTATATGCATCCTTAGCATTTTAGATACATTTTAAAATATTTTTTAGCTCAAAATTGTATGCGTACACATATATTAGATGCATTTCATCAAGTTATGCAAATTTTATGTATTTTTTGTCATTTGCGCGTCAAATGTGGCGATAATACTACTTTGCATTGTTTTCAATTCAAAATCATTTTTGAAACTAATTGAGATACATCTAAATAAATAAAAATGCATATAATTCAAATCGATGTATTTTAAAAATAAGTTTATAGTTATATTTTATCCTTCTAATATTAAGCTTTTCACTACAAGTCGCTAGAGCATCCGTAATGGGTAAAATAGATAAAAGCTTTTCACTATTTCAAAAAGCTATTTGAAGCAGTTTTTAGCATTACATAAAAGACTTTTTGAAAAGTTTTTTTACAAAGACTTGATAAAGTTCAAGCTTTTCCTAAAAGCTCTAGTCACTAAATATGTTATTCATTAAATGCATTAAATGCATCAAGTGTTTAATGACTTGATGCATTGTAAATACTCTTAGTATCATGGTTTTTAGAAGACTTCTATTAAAAAAACTATTAGAATTGTTTTAAGCATTGAAACAAAAACTTGATAAATGACTTTTTGCAAAAGACTTGTACCATATCAAATGTTTGACAAAAAAATTTGACAAGCTATTACCTTTAAATGAACTAAACATCAAATGTGAAACAAAACGATTAAGCAAGAAACTTATGCATTAAATACATTAAGTCTTTAAAAATTGATACATTGTAGATACTCTTGCATCATTCATTTCTTCTAACTTACATTTACTTTCGAAATATACCATGTGTGTTTAATTTTAAATACTTAATCTTACGTTGCATCATAATATTTATGATAGTAAATATACCACTTTGTCACAAACCAATAATACACTTCCACGTCACTTAAGTCATAAAATTAGCTAGGCCCCAATTAATTTTTTTAAGGCTGGGCACACTCGTGACCCAGGTCACCTTCTGCCACATCAGTTTTCTCTCTCCGGCGACCAGACACGACCAAGTTGCCACAGTCGATGACCAAGGTTGGCTTTTTTTTTTATCAAATGGGACATATTTTTTGTGTGTATACTAACGGTCGAAAAAATGACCGATTGTCTATTTCTTAAGTGCTCAACCGATACTCCACAAAGGGCATGACCGATGTTAATGTTGTAAGATTTTTTTTGTTGACCAACCGATGTTAAACCCACGATTGCGTCCAGCCTAAGAAATAAGCGTTTTCAAATAAAAAAAAGCCAATGTAGAACACAATAGACAATTAACACTTCATACTTTTTACAAAATTCAAATGTACTACGAAGTCTGCAACACTATTTCCCTATGTGAAACCATCACCCCTAGCTAGACCCAAGTGCACTCACCCATGATCACTTTGCCATCTTTTTAAGATTTACTTGGATGAACATCATATGGAAAACAAATTTAATTCAATTTTCGTTATACTTTATTTGTTTTTTTGTTACCAATTTAAAATATTTCATCCTAGTTTAAGAACTTGAACATACACTATTAATGTGAACAACTTGTCCTTTCAACTAATGTCTTGCTACTAACAGTTGAACTTGTCATGCTATTCTTTTCTACACAAGTCTCACTTCTTTTGTATAAGATGAATAGTTAAAGCACATCCCGGGACAAAAAGGTAATGACCGTCCAGAAGTGGCACACGTGTATTCAAGATTAAACTGACTGAAATGTTGGACGATCTTACGAAACGCCATATTTTTGGAAAGTTACGAGTAGGTAATTGAACTTGGCACTTAATTTCAATATATCTACTGTTCTATAACAAATTTATGCATCAACTTATGTTTTTCTTCCATTTCCTTTCAGTTGTGTATGTCATAGAATTTCAAAAGCGTGGCCTACCACACGCTCATATCCTACTTTGGCTAGAAGAAGACTTGAAATGCAAAACCCCATCTGAGGTAGATGACATGATTACAGCAGAGATACCATGTAAAACAAGTGATCCAGAAGGGCTTCCGGTTAATGCTTCACGTATACATCAACATGATGATTCCGAACAATCTCTCTGTTCTTGTTTGATGTGATTGGCAGTTTGGTGTTACCTTCTTGTGTGTTTGTTGCAGCCTGATTGCTGATTTCCTTGATGAACATCTTTCTGTTCTTGTTTGATTGGGAGGGATTTTAGTTAAGGGGATTTACAAGATGTAAGTTAATTGGGATGCTTTTTGGTGGGATGCTTTTTGGTGTGAGTTAAAGATGTTAACACTCTATTCCCCATTCGGACAATCTTGAAGAAGGTCGAGTCTACAGTTGGTCCTACATTTCCTGCTATATGTTAGAAGACCAAAGACGAGTTGCATTTAATGATCTAAAGACTTCTTCTTAATCTGGGCATTTATCAAAAAGATTGTCGGTTTAGGGGAGAGCACTAATTGGGGGAGGGTGAAATGTCTGATTTAATCCCCAATTAGACATGCTCACATTCTTCAGCAAGTTGATTCTCACAAAGACTTTCAAGTGTTCTTTAACTATTCATCTTATACAACAGTGGGCCTTGTTTGTTTTTTCAAAGAAGAGCTTTTTTCCTCTTTTGTCTGCAGGCGCGCAGACATTATCTTTGAAGACCGTTTGTTTTTTTTCAGACATAAGAGGATATAATCACCTCTTTCCTCTTCACCAATGCAGACATAATTTAGGTATTTTTCCACTTCTTTCCTCTACACCAATGTAGACATAAGAGGAAAATGAAAGAAGTACTTCAATAGCACAAAAAACAAACGGTCTTCTTCTTGCAGATGAAGAGCTTAAATGTACCTCTTCTTCTGCAGACATGGTTTGCAGATGAAGAGGTAAAAGCTCTGAAAAAACAAACGACGCCTAGTGTACATGATCTAGTATTCGTTAGAAAATATTTTCACATGCTAGTACAGTAACCGCCACCACTTGCCATGTTATTTACTCATGGTAGTACAATATTGTAGCTCTTTGAATATATAGGAGCATACATTTTCATTGTTCCAACCACTGAACCATCAACATGATAAAAATGGAGATTAGTCAAGACTACCTTTTTGACCAACTGTTAAGTACTCGTACTACCACCATCTTCTTCCATGTTCTAGCAGTCTAGCGTCCATAGCTACACCAACCATGTAGTTCCAACAACCTAACCATTCAACACCGCCAGTCCGCCACCATACTTTGAGAAAAAAATAACAAATGGCTAAATTATTAAAGGAAGACATAAATATGGGTTAGGCTAACCCACTACAGAAATAAGAAAACTTAAAGTAACTTCACTATTTGAAGGGAATCTAATGGTGCAGCAATACTAACCTGCATCTCAAAGTTAAAGAGATAAAGCAACATTACATAGAGAAAGAAAGTAAATAAATGGGTAGATTAGAAGTGTGGTTATAGGAAAAGAAGTAAAAAGAACATACTACTCTATATTTATGTTCTATCTTCTTTCTCAAGAACTTGGTGGGGACATATACATAAACACCCCGATAACACAAATAAGAATGACAAGAATCAGCAGGTCAAATGCTTAACATATTTCGGTTACTGACG
Organism: Chrysanthemum lavandulifolium; assembly: GCA_022545495.1. Lineage (NCBI taxonomy): Eukaryota > Viridiplantae > Streptophyta > Magnoliopsida > Asterales > Asteraceae > Chrysanthemum > Chrysanthemum lavandulifolium. Next base: position 107,087,018 of record CM040243.1, on the reverse strand, counting down.
ACATTAAGGTCATAAGGTGTCTGCAGTACCGAAATCGAAAAGGTCTCTCCGATAGTCGATACACACATTTACAAGTAGACAGCCCGCGCACACGTAGATCTCTAAAAAACCAACAATTAAAGAAAATTTATATAGGTAACTGAAAATGCATGTGTACATACAAATCTGATCATCTGAAGCCACGAATGAGCGATTTGAGCACAAATCTGCAAAATGTAAAAAAAAAAAAAAAAAAAAAAAAAAAAAAACTATGTTAATATGTGAGAGAGAGAGAGATGGTACGTGAGAGAAATTGATGGATAGAAAATGTGAGTTTTGAAGCAAATGAGAGGATCGGAGAAGTAACATGCAACGTGGCATTTTTTTGGAGGGTAACAGTCGCTGACGTGTAATTTTTGAGGCTACTACAGTGAAAATGGGTTCCTTGTTTATATATTAGGTAGATATATATATATATATATATATATATATATATATATATATATATATATATATATATATATATATATATATATATATATATATATATATTATGAAAATTATTCCAACCGTTCGGTTGCAACCCGCAACCGGATCGGTTGGGTATTTTGGTCTGAAAACTTACCACCAACCGAATCGGTTGGAGGGCCAACCGAAACGGTTGGAGCTCTCGGTAAAGTTTTTTCTAGTTTTTCTATTTTAAGTTTTAGCTTGTGTTTTTAGTCTTAATTAGTGTATTTACTTGTTTAGAATATGTTTCTATAGTTTGTTTTGATTTTTACTAACTCTAACGCTAATGATTTGGATGTTTGTCTTTGGTTTTGTTTTGTTTTGTTAGATAGTTTGTTATGGATAGTTTAAGCGGAATTTCTGAGTACCTACGTAACTTGGATGAGATGTTTAAGGACACCGGAAACTCGTTGGAGAAGATTGGGAATATTTTGGAAGAAAGTAAGAAGGAGTTGGCTATTGATTCAGAATGTGTGGAAGAAATGGGAGAGAACAAAGTTCAAGTGCCTAAAAAGAGTAGAGTCGTGATATTCATGCAAGCACCTCTAACGGGGTACGATTCACCACTTATGAGGTTCGGGACACCTTGTATTGTCGAAGGGGTGAGCGCGTGGGATGCTCAATTGAACATGGCCTATGGTGAAAATTATATTGTGGACAAAGTTCTTGATCAAATTGGCCACGTTCGTTTGGATTATGAAGCTTATGGGAGAAAAATGGTTAAGAATCTTCGGATTAATATCCATGGTCATATTTTCGAGGCGGATTTTGTTGTCTTGGAAGAAGGAAACTCGGATGAACCGGACGTATGCTTTGGGCGAGATTTTCTTGTGACAACCAAATGTCAAGTGGATTTTGCTTTAGGTGAGATGAGAATCAACATTACTGACTTGGAAGAGGAGAAGGAAGTGAATGAAATGCTTGTGGAATTATGTGCTAACATGGAGAAAGAGAATGTGGAAATTGTGAAATTGGGGAAGGCTAGTAGAAAGAAAACCTCATCAAATAAATTAACTCCTACCACATCCACCAACAAGACCCATGATTACACACCTTCACCACCCAATTCACAAAACACCTTCAAACCTTTAACCCAAGACCAAAAGGAAGCTATCTTAGCAAATCTTGAACAAAACTTTCTCGAACTCAATGAGAAAAAGCCGGTAATTGAAGTGCTACAAGATTATGTTATATACCGCAAAAAGCTAGACGCGGTTATGTTAGCAAGAGCAAGGTTGGAAGATAAGGATCTATCGGATAAGGATAGGGATAAGATCTTATTTTGGGGTATGCCACGTAAGGAGAGTGACCCGGGTAACTTCGTTTTGCCTATAAAAGTTAACGGGACCACTCCGGTGTATGCTTTGGCGGATACGGGATCAAGCGTCAACGTTATGCCTTATCCATTATTCAAGACGTTGGGCCTAAGTAAACCCCAACAAAATCATTCCAAACTAACCATGGCCGAAAATTCCCAAGCAAAGGCGATGGGGGAAGTGAAAAATGTAAGAGTGCAAATTGGCTACCAACCTTACTTGGCCGATTTTCTAGTCTTAGACATACCGGTTGATAAGAGTCTACCTCTTCTACTTGGAAGACCTTTCCTACGCACATGTGGAGCGATTATAGATATGGGGAGGGGGACGATGACAATCGATGATTGGATCTCAAAGCAAACTTATTATCCCAAGCCTAGGGGTAAAGTTTTGGAATTTATGGAGGATTTGGAACTCTTTGATGGGGAAGATGACTTAACTTGTTTTGAAGTTGGACGTGATGTCTATGGAAACCCTATGTATGTATCGCTTGCTCCACCATATTTTGATATTGATGATGAGATGGAACGTGCACTCGCGGTGGAAGCCTTCTACAATCCATTTAAGAACATCCTTGTTTACAAAAAGCTCACAGATTTCTTAGGTTCTCTACCGGTACAACTTAAAAATTTGGAATGGGGACCCGAGGGGTCAAGTGTGTACAAAAGAGAGGATGGAGACTGGGAATGGCATGTCAAATTTGATATACTATGCCCGGATGGGAGAAGATTTGTTAGGAAGTTCAAAACTCATGAAACATACCGTGAATTAACCGGAAAATTCCAAAATGAGGATATCTTGAGGCATGAGTATTTTGAGGAGTGATAAGGAGAAGAACAATGCAACAATAATAACAAGCAATTGTTTGCTTCATCTTTTGATGGAATTTTATTTTATGCACTTAGGGATTTTTGTTTGATTTTTATTTTTCTTATTTTGGTTTGAATTTATTTTAATCAATGCATTTTGAGTTTTAGTTTAAGTTATGATGATTTAGTTTTTGAGATTAGATGTTGTTGAAATTTGCAAATGGTTGGATAAATGTTGTGTGCATCTTTAATCGGATTTTTGAGTAAACGATTGTTGCTTGGAAGGTAAAATGCCCAAGTAAAGTTAAAAAAACAAAATTATGCAAAAATGCAAACCGAAACGGTTGTGTCCATGACTGAAACGGTTGCATGCAAGTATAAATACCAAAAATTCATTTTTCCAGAAAAACACACACACACACTAATCCTCCATCTGGGGTTCACAAAATTCGACCATTAGAAGTTGTTTGAAGATTGTAAGAGTTTTAGAAGATCATCATGGCACTTAAACAAGTAAGCATCTGCAATCAATTAACTTAATTAAGGTTTAATTAGAGTGTTTGATTCGAATTGCAAATTAGGTCACTAATTTGGGGGGTTTTTGATAGAATTCGAATTAAATTGTAATCTTTTAGGATTAAGTGGGTAATTGATATAGGAATGCATTGCAAAAAGAATTGTAGTGATTTATTCAACATGGAATGAGTATTAGATGATTGAATTTTTAGATTTAATTATGTTGTGCCATTGAATCAAATTAAGTTGCAATTGATAATTCCTAGTTGGTAGATGATGCGTTTTTAATGAATTTTAGATGCCACATTGTTGATTAGAACAAGTGATTGAGAATTGAAGTTAAGATTGATAGTTCTAAGTAAGATGAACATGTGATGATTGGAAGTTTTGAATGCGAATTAAGAGCAATTTGAGGATGTGGGAATCATTGGTGATGTTAGAATGCAGTTTAGGAGTGAATTGGAATTAAAAGAATCTAGTGGGAAGTAGATTAGAAGGCCAAGCCTTCTGCTGTTGAGTAACCGATTTGGTTGCGTACTGCAACCGAACGGTTGGAGCGAGGTCGCGAGCGGAGCCGGATCGGTTGCTCCTCAACCGATCCGGTTCCACGTTCTGTTTTGGAAATTTTCAGATTTTTTAACTAGACCTTAGAGGCTTCTATAAACCTTATCGTTTGTTCTAACACTCTTATATTGACTTATATTTGTGATTTCCACGACGATATTGCAAGTTTCTAACCGCTAATCCCTTGATTATGTTGTGAAGAATGTTTTAGGAAAAGGGGTTGCATCAAGAACCCGAGGAGCAAGAAAGAAGGAAGCAGAAATGTCAATCCCAGAGTGCCACCCGAATCTTCTTTGGCGAGGAGAGAGTAATGAACGTCGAAAGTGTTTCAACGATACTTTGCTATCTATTGGGGGAAACGAGGTACACCGACCTAGGATTATTAATTGGGAAGTATTGCAAGGATTTGGTTGCCATGAGGTTTTAGAGGAAAAGCTGTTGGTGAGAACGTTATGGAATAAGCAGATTCTAACTACAGAAATGTGGAAGAGAGCTCTCAACATTAATGAGCCCATATACAAAGAATAGTGTTTAGAATTTCTATGTTCCTTTGAAATGAAGTCAGATATTACAGCTATAGGAGTTTGCTCGGATAAATGTATTACTTTCAGGTTGGGTGGTCAAGCACATGTTGTCACGATATGGGAATTTGGTAATTTGTTAGGATTATATTCGGATGAAGATTTGAGAAATCGGGATTTTAAATACATAATTATGTTGAGTGATAAGAATAAGGAAGGATTTGATGAAAACAAGTTTTGGAGAAAAATAAGTACGGAAAGTAAGCTAACGTACGGTGAAAGTAGAGTCTCGTCAATTAGAAAGCCACTTTTGCAAGTGTTTCACATGATAGTAGTTGAGTCTCTGCTACACAGGGCGCATGATATGGACAAAATTTTCGAGGATGATTTATGGGTACTCTTCACTTTTGAGGAAAGGCATCTGTTAAGATCACTAGATGTAGCATGGTTGATTTCCAAACACCTTCATAAAAAGGCCGCATTAGGGAGCGTAAATTACATTTGTGGAGGACACGTCATTACTAAGATTGCGAAAAGCCTTGGTTTATTCAACCCAATGGGAATGGTTTTGTTTAGCGAACCAATTATGCCCGAAAGTACGAAAGCTGAAGGATTTGCTCATTTGAGAGATATAGGAAGTGGAAAGCTCGAAGGATTATCAGAGGAACTCGACGTAATGCCTTTAAGATCATGGATATGATCGTGGATCATTCTTGGATTGTGATTTCAAAAACAATGCTTATTGTGTGTCGAACAATATTATTTCTATCTCTATCTCTTAACTATTTCTTTAGGATGATTATCATACTTTGTTGTCTTTTTTTTTTTTTTTTTTTTTTTTTTTTTTAAGTAGCGTTTGGATTGTTTGTTTGTTTTGTTTTGTGTATTGTGCATATTTTGCAGTTTTGTTTGCAAGATGGATGTGACGGAAGCTTATTGTTGGTCAATATTTGGAGTTGGATAACTCACATGCTTGCTTATGACCCAATATGCATATTGCATATTCTATCCCGTGGTATCTTTTTGACTATTTCTTTTTCCCATTTTCTTTACTTTGAAGTTCATTTATTACATTGAGGACAATGCAAAACTTAAGTATGGGGGAGGGAAGAAAATAGGAAAAATGATACGATTTTTAAAATTTTAGTTTTTTTAGTTTTATTTTTGATTTTTAGGTAAAGTTTTTGGATTTAAGTAATTAGTAGAAAATCGCCCTTGGCTGTCTAGTTGTTTTCACACGTTATTAAGATATATTAAAAGAACAACTTGGGTATTTCAATGGTAAAATGAAGTGTCTGAAATTTTTTGATTTGAACCAAATTACGAAAGTAATTCATTTTGGATTCGATAGCATTTCTAGCACGCATTATAGCCTTTTTCCACTTAATTGTGAGGTTTCTTTTTGTATAAAACACATCTTTTGTTTATTATTTGCTATGAGTGTGCCGGTGATTATGTCGATTCTAGAACTTGTACTTGTTATGCATTACGGTTAAAATCACTTTCGAGTGATAAAAATATGTTCAAATGATATGAGGCATCGTAGGATTTAACCCAAATGGCCTTCTATTTTACATCTAATGTTTTTTGCTAACCACATCGGTTAGTTAACCACCCATATGGACCCATTTTTTAGTGCTCATTTTTAGCACTAGATACCCTTAGTTACACCATTCGAGCCAATCTTTTCATTCTTGTTTAAATCCAGAAAAATACAAAAATATTTTACACCTTAAACCTTAGCCAACCCATGTCATGTCTATTGGTTTGTTGCTAGTTTTTTGGAGTGTTGGATTGTTTTTGATGATTATGAAGAAGCTACACTTTGTCATTTGTGTGTACCATTCTCCAACAAAGATGAAGGAGACGTCTTTCTCGTTTGTATTTTTTGTGGTGTATGCTTACACTAAGTGTGGGGGAACTTGTTATGAAAAAAAATAGCCAATGTGCTATATGAAGAATATTGATTAGCCAATGAGCTAAATTGAGTTATATACGTTTGGAGATCAATATGTGAAGAAGAGGAAGATATAATCATTTTCGGGATTGTGGTTTGTATGATGGCTAGCAACATGGAGGTTTAGACTTGACTTTATTTTTCTTTTAATACCAATTGCATAAACCATCCCATGCCTTATCCATACCATTTATAAACCCAAAGCCTTAACGTTATAACCCGAATAAAAGCCCTCTTTGATGAATTTATTTTTTTTGTCTTGATACTTGTACAAGCTTATGGTAAAAAGCATTGATCATGACTAGGCATTAAGTGATTTACACATACCCACCAATATATGAGTGTTGAGTGAATTGTTAAAATCATTCGTGAGGTATTTAGTTGTGTTATCTAAAGTTATTTGGTTCATTTTAGATTTTTCACATATTAAAGGCAAATTAATAATTATTTCTTTTGAGATGATTGTAAAAATTTTCGGAACCACGGTATCAAGACCATTGAAATCGATTTTTGTAAATGTTAGACCTACTCGAGGGCGAGTAGAACTTAAGTGTGGGGGAATTTGATAACGTTCAAAATGAACATATTTTTCGTAGTGTTATTGTTGGTTTTGTGTATGATAATCAGCTATATTTACTCATAACTGTTGCAATAGTGCAAAAGATGCGTATTTGTATGTGAATGTAGCCAGGTATCGCAAAAGATGAAGAAATGAAGATTTCATGCACATTTGGTGAATTCCCGATGAAGGAAGTCAAGTAAGGAAGCTCTTGGACTCAATGATTAGGAAGCGCAATGATTTCTAAGTATCTACAACAAGTAAAGATCAAGTTTCGTCTTGGAAATCATCAGCAAAAACAAAGAAAAAGGCGTGAATCAAGAAAAGTCAACAAAAGTCAAATTTTGAAGTACAAGAGGCGCCCAACCGTTCGGTTAGAGCCCGCAACCGATCCGGTTGGGCTAGTGGACAACACGCAACCGATCCGGTTGCTCCTCAACCGATCCGGTTGCCCTAACTGGAGTTACACCAATTGTCATTTAATGTTGCCTTAACTCCCCATAATCATAGGAGGCCGATCATTTCCTGTTATTAACTTGTATGGGACGTTTTTAGCCAGTTACTTAAGGTTCTTTAGCTATATAATGAACCTAGACTTAGTATTCTAGGTGTGACACAACCCAAAGTGTAATAGTTTACACCAAAGCTATTACCAACTCTTATTATTCATCCCAAATGTCTTGTTACTGCTGTAAAACGTACAGGAGGTTGGAGAGACGAGTTCTCATCTATTGTTTAATCATTCGGAGTTGTACGGTTAAGACTAGATGATTGGAGGCGTGCGGTTGCTATATTCCACGATTTCTAATTCTTATAATCCAAAAGCTTAGGTATTCTATGGAACTTATGATGAATTTCTATTCTCTTGAATTATTTGAATTACCTTGTTACTACTTGTGTTTTGTTATGATTGTCATGGAGTAATTCTTGAGTATACTTGTGTGTAAGGATGTAGGAAATCATACTAGTGTTCTTATATGTGATGCATGTATATGATCTTGTTTAAATGAGTTTGTTGGAAAACTACTAGTCTTGTTTGATTTGTCGGTAAAACATATTTTAAGAAAAAGGACCGAAAGAATTTCTCTTGTGTTTTATTCCAAAAATTTAAGTGACAAACTAGTATGGGGATATGGTGATTGACACCCACCATGTTTACTTATTGAAACAAGACTAGAAACATTTTCATCACGAAAGGTTGAAAGATTCGTCGGAACGAGTTTAATAAGAACATTTTACAAACAAATGGATTTTCTAAAGGATAATCATTAGGATAAGGACCGAAAGGATTACCTATATGTTATTATTCTTAAAATTATTTTACAAAACATAAACCATGGGTTGGAAATTATTTGCTTATGATTTGTGCATCACATCAAGAGTTTACACCAAACCTTTATGAACACTTTCTATGATTGCCTATAGACTACACACAAGTATATGTTTCTTAATATTGATTTTCACTAAAACCATAATTTTTGGAGAGAGCATTGACAAAGCTTTCTTGTTACCAATCTTTTAAAACAAATTCAAAAGCAAATCTCTTGGGACGATCTCGACTTACCGACCTTTGCTATTGCGAACGAGTATACTTGCTCGTATGTGTTTATAGTAAATGCCGGATAATTCGTGTTTATAAATTTTTAAAACTTGCACACGGTGAGCACATCATTTATCCTTTGGTTCTTCATCATTAGAATTTTCTTCTTCGTCTTCTTCAGCCACAGGTGTCTTCCCTTTGTCTGATTTGGGACTCGGTGGTTTGTCTTCTGACCTCGGTGAGGTTGTTTCATCTGTAGCAGTTTCGGAATAATAAACCACCTCTTCAGACTCAGTTGCTTCAGAGTCATCATCCTTTGGAGTCGGTTCACGTTTAGGATTAGGATGAGCGACCTGAGAAGGGATTCTTTTCTTGAAGCTTGGATGCCTCTTTGGATATGTAAGAACGCTCCCAGTGCTTTCAATGCTTCCAGCGCTACCTGATCTTCTTTGTCTTCTTGACTGGAACAGCTGAAGTCTTTTCATCCATAAACCCAACTTTGCATGCACTCACTGCTTCTTGATATCGTAGATATGATGGAAGACTTTTGATAGCGTCAGTGAGAAGGCAGTCCAGTAACACTGCACCTTGCTTCTTTGTTGATGAGTCCTTAAATCTGACAATATTTAACGTAGGCTCATACAACACAGAGTGGTTCTTGGGTCATTAATTCTTAAAGGAATGTCCGATGTTTCCCGAGAATATTCTGAATCAACAGCTTCGTGTATCTGATAAAGGTAACCTTTGTTCCAGGCTTCTTGAGATGAGACATCATGTCTTCCCAGATCAGGCTTGCATAGTCAATGTGTAGTTTGTTGACCATTCCCCAAAAAGTTTGCAAGTGCATGAGTTTTGGATGCTCATGACCGCTGTCTCTTCCAGACACAGACTTAGCGATCATAATATACAACGTCCTCCAAGGTTGAGGAATGTTCTTTAGATCAACCGTGGAGTGCTTGCTAATAACTCCAGCAGCTTCATCGTAGCCGATGTCGACCATGAATTGCATTGTAGCCTCTTCATTTGGAATTGCAACATAGTCAGTAGGTTGTATAGCAGGCAAAAGAAGAATTGTTCGAAGATCTGCTACCGTGACGGTGACTTCCTTATCATTGAGGGTCACAGTGACAACATCTTGACCATCAATCTTTTTCATCGTGTGCCAGAATTGATGAATGTAGATTTCTGGTACAGTTGCTGAGTTGGTAAGCATGTTATTGTAGGGATGAGTTTTGAGGATATCCACAACAATCTTGCATGATGATTCGGAGCAGGTGAAGTTCTCAAAATCGGCCTTGAGATTGTTCTTTCCAATCGTCTTGCTGTAATCAGTTGGGAAGATATCATTCATTGTGAGTTTATTTGGTGTGTTGACATTTTCCATGATGACGTCCATTTCATGATCTGAAAGATATTGAGACAAAAGAACCAACATATCGAAAGACATTATGTTAGTCAAAAGTTGATTTTATTGTCCAATTATTGAAGTTGTTATGTTTATAAATGTTACGAGTCCAAAGTCACATATTGTCCAATAGTCCAAAGTTGACGTGATAAGTTACGTGAGTATGTTGATTTTAAATGTTAAAGTCCAAAGTTTACTTAATCACACAACGTTTTAACTTTTGTAGCTTATTTGTGACATTTTGGTTTTGTGACATTATGAGTAACTTATTACAAGTTTTACGCGTAACATTTCACAAGTTTAGTTACAATTTGGCTTAAGCGTAAGTTAGTAAGCTTATGCGTAAATAGGGTAACCATAAGCGTAGGAATAAGCTTATGCGTAGGAGTCACCCTTAGGCGTAAGGAAGGCTTATGCGTAGGAGTGGACTCTTAGCATAAGGCTTACGCGTAAGCTTAGGTTAAGGACTTATGTGTAAGGTTTACTTGTAAGAGTATTCCTTAGGCGTAGAAGTCCAAGTTTACGCACATCCTTCACAAGATACGCGTAGTCCATTGTAGACCCTTATGCATAAGAGTTACGCGTAAGATTGCTCTTATGCGTAACATCTACGCATAAGGTGATCCTTAAGCGTAGAGTCCATTTAACCTTGATTCTGAAACTGGTACGCGTAGAAGCCTAAAATAGTTTAATCATAATACTCATATTAACAAGTTTTTAATCATTTTCAGTATCACAATCATGACTAATCACATACGCGTAAGACAGTTTTATGCGTAGACATAAACCCTAATATCCAAATCCTACTTGTAAGCTATTCAACCATGGGAAATCCACCAAATGTTTTCTGGGTTAACATATGTGCTTAAGAAGACAGTTTCCACGAGTTTTAACATTAAAATCACACTGAATCAAAAGTACCTAATTTATACGCATACTTAAACCCTAAAGCTTAATTCTTCACTTTTGTGTTTTCTAGGCATGATTCAAAGGTGATAATGATCAATTAAACATGTAACAAACATCTTCCAAGCATCTAATTATCCTGAAATACTCACAAATGAAAATACCCAAATCCTCATATGAACCCTAATTTTGAAAAATGATTAAAAACAATTTATGGGTTGGATTTGTTGTTTGAAACAGGTTTAGGGTTGATATTAAAACCTTTTAACACTACCTATTTCACAATAACATCATTTTCCAAGATCATGTTTATACGCGTATGCGTATGAACACAAAATCATTGTTTGGAAAATCTAGCCGTTGGAATCGTTTAAGATTAAAAACCTATGTTTGTAATGATGATTTGATGCAAAAACAACTTACAAATTCTGATTATGAAGCACGGATTTGAGGTTTTAATCTTAGGTCTGGATGTACTTTGGTAGAAAATTAATGAGGGTAGTAAATGTTGGAAATAGTTAGGTGGAAGGTTTTTGTTAAAAATTAGTTTTCACATTTGACAAGTATAGTCCCTCCACCTCAAACATTTACAACCAAGACCCATAACTTCCACTTAGGTTAAGCAGAACGTAATTGTTTGGAAAGAAACTTGACGACACTCCCCCTCGACTTTAGAAATGATGAAATTTTACAAATTTGAGTCCGAGGAGAGTGTTTAACAAGAAACATAACCACCATTTTCAAAGATACAACCAATTTAGGTAACATGCAAGTACAAGGTTTTATGAGACAAGCTTATGTGTAAGATTTCCTTAGGCGTAAGACAAGCTTATGCGTAGGAAATGCTTAGGCTTAAAGTGTTTACTAATTTTTATACCCAAAAGTATTTTGTAACCTGATTTTAATGATGAAATAGCTTCAATATCACCAAAATAACAAGAAAGTTTGAAGCTTGATGATCCAAAGGGTTTTACTATTTTCACCAAAACTAATTTTTATACCCAAAAGTATTTTGTAACCTGAAATGGAACAGCTTCAATATCAACAAAATAACAAGCTTAAAAGCTTGATGATCTACTTTCACCCTTACGCGTATAAAATGGAACACGAACAAAGTTTGAAACTTGATGCAAAAAACTTAAACTTTAACACTAACTAAACCTTAAACCACAAGAATCTTGAGTTTACAAGTGAAAAAATTAAAGCTTTAAGCGTATGAAAGTTTAGTACTATAAAACCCACGCGTATAGTATAATATTTCAAAAACAAAAGTGTTTCACCCAACTAGATGGCGATAGATACCACTGTTAGGTCACCATACGTTAACACAAGGATCAATATGTAAGAAATAAGATGAAAGATAGATTGGTTGAACACACAAAAGCACACGTATGGTACTATAGAGAAAAGTTATACGTAGGTGATATTGATAAGTGAACAACCAACCTTCAAAGGAAGGTTTACATGTAGTATTTATAGGGAAGGGAACTAGGGCAACATGTCTAGTCCCTTCCTTCATTATTGGGCTTGGATCAAGGCTTATGGGCTTTCTACATAAGCCTTGCCATTAATAACTAACATAAAATCCTAGTTTAAGCAACCTATTACATATTAATTACTAACACTTGAAATACAAGTTAGGAGTGATTCCAACACACTGGATGATAGAATTAGCTAACTTCGTGACACATTCAATTTGACGTTCAACGATGTACTTCACTTTGTAGGATCAGGTAAAATGAAATTATATAAACAATTAAAAACCGTGACTCATTGGTAAAGATCAAGCAAGCATTGTCTTACAAAAGACTCTATGTGAATCATCATCTTATGGTTGCATGTCACCCATAAACAACCCTTTTTAAGACTCACATTGTGCAATTGGGATTTTGAGAAATGTCATGAAAAATACTAAGTTTTGTCAAATGACCTAAGTGTTCATTTATTCAACTCTCTTATTACTTGTTTTATCGAATGACCCTTAGCTTCTTTTATTGTTTTAGAAGTTCCTTCTTCCAAGACATTGACGTCTAATGAGGGAGACCCATCATGGGCTTGAACTACTTGTTCGTCATCGACATCATCAACCTCCACGAATGATGATTTGGCCTCTAGGAAATGCTCTTCAAAAGTCACATTGAGAGATTCCTCAACTCTCAATGTTTCTTTATTAAGCACTATGTATGCTTTACTAGTTTAAAATTATCCTAAAAACACACCTTCATAAGACTTTGGATCAAACTTGATGAGATAATCTTTGGTGTTAAGTATGAAACATTTACACTCAAAGACTCTAAAGTATTATATTGATGGTTTTATTCCTCTAAGAATTTCATAGGTGATTTATTAAGTATCTTCCTAGTGTAGATCCTATTGTAAATGTAGCACGCGGTATCTAAGGCATAACAGCAAAACTTTTGCGAAATGAAATTCTCGGCTAACATTGCACGACACATCTCTCGTAATTCTTACCCTTCCTTTTAATGACCTCATTGGTTTGAGGAAGACTAACTACCTATAAATTATGTAAGATTCCATGTTGTTCGCAAAAGACCCCAAATCTACTACCATGATCAGCTAGAGTTAAATCAATCGAGCAACCAAGGAGGTTTTCTAATCTTTTTCCTAGGATCTTAAACTTATCTAGGTCATCTTCTTTGGCACCTAGAACTAGAGTCCAAATATAGTGTGAGTAGTCATCAATTATCATTAAAGTATAGAAGTTGTAGGTTAACTACCGGTACGCATTATCTGATTTTACGCAGCAGTAAAAGTCAAAAAGACAAAAAGTCACAGTCAAACCCAAAAAGTCAAAAGGGTAAAATAGTCATTTAAAGTTCGGAAAATTGCCAGTTGTCACAAAATCTATTTTCTAGATCATCATAGTGTAGCTCTTTAGCTATGTAGGTGGTCCGAATCACTATAGATGTGGGCATGTGAAACTGATAAGGTAATACCACGTTCGTCCTTCTTTAGGACTCAAGGAGTAGGAACCTGAGGTTAGATGAATAATACTAAAACACTTAAGCTAGTGTAGTGCTCTTCAATAAAGTGACCGCATGAGCAGAGTAGGTATCACATGGACTAAAGGGGTATCGCAGATAAATCACATAGATTAGTTGACACCACTTATTGCATGCTTGTAACTGATTAGACCGATAACTTACTTCAGGTATATAGGTTGTATGCATAGAACTAGATACACTAACCATCTGGTCTAGTTTACCTTAGATAGAAATACTTGTATGTGCGTTTCTGATGTCACCGATACTTTACACTAAGTCATTGCACCAATAAACGGATAACTAAAAGATTTATTAGAAGTAACATGGCTAGAACTCCTTCCTCTCATTGATCACAACTCACCTAGTTTAGTTAGTTTAATTAGTTTTATTTTCTTTTTAAGTAGAATAATTAATCAAATCAAATCAAACCCCCGTTATAAACTATAAAATATATTGGGTTAATTCTAAACAATAATATCCCTGAGAATGACCTTGTACTTACCCCACTAGCTACAACCGACCGGGTACACGACACGTAAAGGTGTGTCTATAGGTATAGTCCGACAAAATATAAATTTAAAACTAGATAAATATAAAATCTATACCACAATGACATCACATCAGTATCTTAAAAACACACATTCGTAAGACTTTGGGTCGAACTCTAAAGTACTATATCGACGATTTTTTTCCTCTAAGAATTTCGTATGCTGATTTATTAAGTATCTTCCTAGTGTAGACCCTATTGTAAATGTTGCACGCGGTATCTAAGGCATGACACCAAAACTTTTGCGGAATGAAATTTTTGGTTAACATTGCATGACATAACTCTTGTAAATTCTTGCCCTTCCTTTGAACGACCTCATTGGTTTGAGGAGGAATAATTTCTGAGAAGTTATCCGAGATTCCATGTTGTTCGCAAAAGACCCCAAATTGTACCCTATTTTCAAATCTACTACCATGATTATCTTAAATGAAAGGAATCGAGCAATCAAGTAGGTTTTCTAATCTTTTTCCTAGGATCTTAAACTTATCTAGAGCATCTTCTTTGGTACCTTGAACTAGAGTCCATATATAGTGTGAGTAGTCATCAATTATCATTAAAGTATAGAAGTTTCCTCCATAACTTTGAATAGGTGATGGACCAAACAAATCCATATGTAGTAACTCTAAGACTCTAGTGTTTTAAATAGCGTTACTAATCCTATTTCTTGAAAGACCTTGTTTGTCTACATTACACGTATCACAAAAATGTCTATCAAAGCTCAACTTTGGTAACTTCCTTACAAGCTCTTTGGAATTTATGTGTTGAAGTACCTTCATATTGGCGTGACCTAACCTCCTATGCCAAAGCGTTGAGTTATCAACCATGGATGCAAGACATTTTTTTTTGGAGATATCTCCCAATTTTAAAGTGTATAAACTATTACGTTTATGACCTTTAGCTAGTGTTTAACCATCTACTAATAGTTCAATTTAAATTAGTGAACTGAACTACATAATCATAATCACATAATTGACTAACACTAATCAAGTTAAATACTAAACCACTAACATGCTCAGCATAGTTATTTCTATGGAGTTATGAACAATATTACCTCGATCGATGACTTTGTCGTGTAGGTTGCTCCCAAATATGACTTGTCCACCACAATACTTCTTGTATGAAGTAAACAATCTCCTATTCCCGGTCATGTATTTAGTGCATCCACTATCAACTATCCACTCTTCCAGTTGTAGAAAACAATTAAGGAAAACCTACAACCAAAGGGTTGTAAATCAATTCAAGCTTTTGGTACCCATTGTTTCTTGATTCCACCACGACTAGCATGAAACACCTAAGTTAAACATCATTGGGTCTTAAAGCAAGACACTTAGTGTCTCAAGACATAACTTAAAAACATAGACCAATGGTTGTTTGAAAAATAACTTTGATTTTAAAATCTTGGTCCAAAGTTATGATGGTTGTGTGGTCTAAATTCTTTGGTTTGGGTAGGATTTGTCTCTCCTTTGGTATGTGCTATATTTATGATATGAAGGTCCTTGGTTGTTGTAAAAACTTCTCCTAGGTTTAGGTTGGTTGTGACGAAAAGAAGATCTCATATTTGGATTAGGTAGAGTAGGTCTTTGGTCGAGTCGAGTTTGTATGTATCCAAGTCCATTACGTGAAATCGGTTTAAAAAATTGTTTTGTGGTTTCATTAGTAGTCATGGATCCTTGAATACCTCAAGTATTTGCAAAACGAGCATGAAGAACTACGGGGTTTTGATTAACATTAGAAACTTTGACGAACCCGAAGTTGTTCTTTCACTTCCTTTTACGAACACTATTGGTTTATTTAGACTCTCGAAAGTGTTTTTCTCATTTTTAGAAAATCCAAGACCTTCCTTATCTTGGGACAATTTTTGTTGACTTAACATATTAGAAAAACTTAATGCATCTTGTTGAGCTTAGCAAAACTTAATGCCACTTGTTGCAGTTTGGATACATCGTTATTCAAAGAGTTGACCTCAAGTGTGAGAGCCTCACATCTTTTACATGGTTCAACCACCTCTTGCAATGAATGGGTCTTTTTACTTCACGTTCCAGTTCATAAATATTTTCATTAATTTTAGCTTGCTCTTGTTCAAGAGAGTTTTTTCCTTAAGTATTGCTTCAAACCTTTAAGTAAGTTCCTTATTAAATTTACTATTTCCTCATTTTTGTTTTGCAATTCATTAATATTTTTAAAGTATTATTAGAAATTGAAGGGTTCGAAGACACCTCTTGATTTCCAAACGCCAAAAGATAAGTAGCATCCCTTTCTGTTTGGTCACCATCCTCGCTATCACTCCATGCTCCACCAACGAATGTTTGTTGTCTTTCGGCTTTGGACAGTCACTTACGAAATGATTATCATCACCATAATTATAGCACCTGCGTTCGCTCCTTGATATTTTAGCACCCCTATTCCCATATCCTCGACCTCTTCCAACCTTACTTCTACCACTTATATCATCATTATTACCAAACCGATCTCCACGCCTAAACTTACCGCCTCTTCTAAAGAACTTTCTAAAGCTCTTTGCCATAAGGTTGAACTCTTCAATCTCTTTGTCATCATCTTGACTACTTCTATCTTGACTATCATTAACATCACTATTTTGATTCATTAGTGACCTTAGCCTTGAGAGCTAATGACTTAATCTTTTCCTTCTTATCCTTAGAAACGACCTTGTCATTCTCTAAGACCATTTCATACACCTTAAGGTTACCGATTAGCTCGTCAATGGGGAGATCAGCCAAGCCCTTGGCTTCTTCAATTTTTGTCACCTTCGGCTGCCAATTCACCGAAAGAGCTCGACGAAACTTCCTCACAAGGTTCTTGTTAGATTAGCTTTGATCTAAAGATTTTAAGCTAGTAACAATAGCATTAAACCATGTGTAACCACAATCGATGGTTTCTTCATCCGAGACTGTAATTTCTCATATTGTTGTATGAGGAGATCGATCTCACTGTCTTTGAATTATGAGTTACCTTGATGAGTAACAATAAGTGTACGCTATGCCTCCTTTGCAGTTTTACACATAAAAACCCTTTCAAACTCTTTACGTTGTAAGGTGTTATAGATCGTCATTTTGGCTTCATTATTTTAACCAATGTTCTTCTTCTCATAATCCTTCAAATCCAAATATGGTTTTTCCATCATCAAATTTGTTTCCACATCTTCCATCATGAACACAAAGCCACCATTTTCGAAAATTACCGAAGGATTTTCTACTTTTTGAAAACTAAGTTTTTGCTTTAAAACGCATTCTCGGGAAGGTTTTAACACTAAAAAACTTGAGTATCCTATTCTGATACCATTTGTAGAACCATAGAAGGGGGTAAATACGGTCTTTTCGACTAACTTGAAGTTTAATAATTTCTAGTCTCATAGAGCGAGCAAATGGTAATACACAACAACAACAATCAGAACCACAATAACAAGTAAGTAAGGAGAGATATATACCATGATATATACTGGTTCAAAATGGGGGTTTATACCTTCCATACAACCAGTTGTGAATCTATAACAGCAATACTATTACTAAGTATAATCTTTACGGTGGACTACAAACCGTTACAACTTCATTCCACCAATATGCACAAAGATCGCCGCACACTAAGAAGAGCTACTCCAATGGTATTTCGCCCTCGAAACCACCCACAAGAATCTTGTGATTGTACTTTCCACTAACACCATAAATAATCCCCATCGGAAGTATCAAACCCCCAACTAGACCTTACCCGGTCTAGGTTTGATCACTAAGATACAAGACTTGTTACACGCTTGCTTATCCACAACCTGGATAAGACTTCAAATGATTTGTAAGCATTTATTTTGTTTGAAACAATATTAACCTAACCTAGAGAGTAGATTCTAGTATAAAGGATGTAGATAAGAAGAACCTCGACATCATTCACAAGAGTGGATTAGGTTCATGTGAATCTATCTTGCAGAAGTAAGTGCTCTTTAAATTGTTGATAGAAGAGAAGTTAGAAAACAATAAGATAGTAGACTTAAAGGGTATAGAGAACCGAAATTAGATAGAAAGAATGTTTTGGCAAGAGTTTAGAAACAAATTACAATAGTTGGGTATTTATAACCAAAACCCAAAAACTCTATGACACGACTGGCGTGCTGGGGAGGCGTTGGTACGACAGGTGATGTTTCTGAATTTTTTGGGTTTTCTGTATTTGTACCCTACTCTTGTTAAACCCCCCACTTTCACTTCACCTTTTGACCTTTTTAATAACATTATAACACTCAAAGTGGGATAAGGTCAACCAGCTCATTTAGCAAAGGTTTATGTATTTAAAGCATTTGGTGAAGTGAAAACTAGATAGTTAGGGGTTTAGTCCAATTTCAATAAGAAAGAGATGTACCCTTGGACAACAAATGTTATGTAATAACTTTGTGTGCTCCCCAAGGGTTGGTTATTGATGAGTGTGTAAATACTCATCATTTTTGGTTAAATCTGAACTGCAAAACGTTTAAAAATGCTCAGAAATGCATCAAAATACTGAAAATATTCCAAAATGGCATTTTATATGTTTCAGATGCAAAATGTTTAAAATCGGATGAAAAATGAGCTAAGTTTGCATAATTGGCGCTTCATCCCCAAGTTTCAAAGTTGTCGAAATAGTCCCGAGCACTTAATTTCAAGATAAATCACCAAAGGTCCTTTTAAAATCATAAGTTGTTAAAATTAGTCCTTTGGTGAAAAATATCAAAAGTTTTGAGAAATTACAAAATTGGTCCTTGAGTTTCAAATTTGGCAAAATGGCCCTTGGAAAATTGGAAAATGTCAAGTGTAGTCCTTGTACTATGGAAACTTGTCAATTGTGGTCCCTTGAAACAACTTTGCAAATTGGCGACATTGGTCCTTGCATTTTCGAAAAATTACAAAAGAGGTCCTTGATATTTAAAACCCCAAGCCCTTGGACCCTTGTCAAAACCCATTGTGACCCCACGCCATATTACCCTTTGGACCCTTACCAATTTGACCCCCTTTATATTCAACCACCGGTCAAAACCGGTCAAACCAACACCCTTTCCTCCTTTCCTCCCCGTCTGCTACTCCACTTCCACCACCAACACGAACCTACCAACTCAACTCTCACCACACCTTGTTCCCCCCACCTCAGCAAGCCTCCAAGAAGCATTAAATGCATCTCTTACCCACCATCTCAACCCCAACTGGCAAATAAGCATTTTGGCGCCAAAAACTGATCCAAGGGCCAACATCACTCCCAGTCATCCAATGGCCAAGAAACAAGTGGGAACTGCTCAGAATAGAGAGAGAAGAAGTTTGGAGTATAAAAGGAAGCAGAAGATAGAGAAGAAGGAGAGTCTTGTAGTTTTTAAATTTTATTAATGTCGTTTTTTATAAAAAAGTTTTAGTTAAGTTGGAAAGCTGTAATATTTTATTGCATTGTACTCGCTTTAAGTTGTTTAATCAATATAAACTATTTCTAAGTATCAATTCAAGTTGTGTTTACATGTCATATTCTTGTGCTTACTGTTGAAAATTTAAGTTTCCATTTCATAAATTCAAGCTTCATATAGCTTCTTTTCAAGTTCATATAAGCTTATGTGTGATAATAGCTTTTGTAAGCTTAAGTTTAAGTTTTAAGCAATCTTGATACTTGGTCAATGAAAGTCAATCGAGCTCAATTTGTCTTGGAAATGGATAATGGGTGAAGCATTCTTTGGTTGGATTGGTTCAGAGATATTGGGTTGGATAATATAGGTTAGGGGTTCTGGTTTCACAGGTTTCAAGCCATAGTGGTTAAGGACATTTTGTAAGTTATTCTCAAGTTTAATAGCATAATCTGTTTTTGTAGTTATAAATAGTTAAAATCTGTTCATTAGGTTGTATTCAAGTTAATTAAACTCAGTTTAATCAGTGACATTAGCTAAATCAGTAGTTGGCCTCATTAAACTTTCATATCAGTGTTTAAAGGTGTGTTTGGATTTATAGCTTAATCTGTCTTAGAGGTGTATGCAGTGGATAATATCTGTTGGTTCATGCTTGTTAAGTCCATTTGCACTCATATCTGTCAATAATTTGAGCCTGCACAAGCTCTAAGTCAACATCTCACTTAAATTGTCTTAAACTGCTAACTGTTGGAATTTTGAGAATCAAAGTCTTGATTTGTGTTTAAAATACATAGATATAGGTTGCGTAGTCTCACTTCATCATATAACATCAATATCATCTCACATTGATATCAAAGTTCGGTTTAGTCAACATTTCAAATCACAAAAAGTCAAAACCGAAAATGTGGATTTGAGCTCAACCGAGAGGATTTTTAGTTGTTTCATTTCGGGTCAAATCTAGTGGAACTTGGTGTTTTAAAAACTTGCTTGGTCTTAATTCTTATTACCATTTTAGTAGATTTTTGCAATTTTTTAGAAGTCTCAAAGCGCTTGTCAATAAGGTCTCGGTTCCTCTATGCACAAGCTCGGTTTTAGCGAGTGTGCATGTGACTTATCAGATTCTTGCGAGCTTGCATCAAGCTCATCGAGCTTATCTAGGTCTCATATTTGGTTCACGTGATCTTGGCCGGGTCTAGTATAAGTTCCAACTTCTCATTTTCATTCTCAGCTTATTTTGTATCTTGTACTTAAGCTCAAAAGTAGCACCTAAAACCTGTTTTTAGCTCATAATCAAATCATCATAATTTTTGTAACTTGTAATCCAGAGGTTTAGACTTGTTGTTTTAAGTTGCATTTGGGTAATTTTAGCATAATATAGCTTCTGTATCAGTTTGGTGTTGGTTGGTAGCTTATTGCTTATTCTAAGTGCTTATTTTTAAGCACTTTACATTGCAGTTGCATTTTCTTACAAACAACCACCTATTTTTCCATTTTTCCTAGATTCCAAATAATATTTTAGACTTTTCTTGAATTTTTCAGATTTTTCTAGGTCTGTTTGGTATTTTCTTCATTTTAATTAGTTTTAAGCATTTTAATTAGCAATTAATACAAATAATTCGAAAAAGGTTCAAAAAATAATTTTTCATTTTCTTAAGTTAAGATAAATATAAAAGCCAAAAAATATTTTTCCAAATTTTTATTAGTTAAAATTGTATTTTTAAGCAATTTAAGTAGTTTTAAATAGTTTTTAATTCATAGAAAATACAAAAATATTTAGAAAAATACAAAAATAGTTTTGAAAATTCTCTTTTGTTATTTTAGATTTTTCCAAGTCATAATTTCATTTTTCTAGCTTTATTCCATATTTTCTTGTATTTTAGGTTATTATTTAATAGTTAAAAATAGTTTTTAATTAATAATAATTAGATAAATAGTTTTAAAAAAATAATTTTCTTTTTCTATAAATTTTATTTTATCATTAGGATTGTAAAAATATAATTTTCATATTTTTAGGATTAATACTGCTTTAGTTTCACATTTTCTTTTGTACGTCACGTAGTTTTAAATTCAGTTTTATAAAAACAAAAATCAAAAACATCATTTTGCAAGTAGTGATAGCGTTTATTTAATATTTTTTATCTTTTTAATTTTCTTTAATTTGCATTTAAGCCTCTGTAATTTATAGATTTCTTCTGTAGTTATAATTCATCAAATCCTTTTCCCATTCAAATTCTCTCGATCACTACACGTTTGGTGATTCATCGCATAGCTCGCTGGGACATAACGACCCGGGGAAACACTATACTCTCCTGATCTTCATTGCATTGGTGTCTGAACTGTTTTAAGTTTCTTACGGTTAGCCATTCACAAGTGGCTAGCTTGTGTGAGATAACTTGACGGTTTGGCACGAATCAGTTATTGCTTTCCTCGGAATTTCATTATTCAAACTCAAAAATTAGTTTATAAGGATTAGTTGTATAATGTGGTTGTTGAATGTGTAAGAGAGTTGTGTCATAGAAGTGTAAGAGTGTATGAGAGGACTGAGTTGGGAAAGCAATACATAGAGAGGAAGGGTTAGGATCTGTGTGTGTGAGTGAGTTGTCATTTGAAATTCAAATTCAAGCTAGTTGGTGATTGTCAAAGACCGGGGTATTGAGGAAGCAAAGTGAATGACACATTGTAAGAATGTGTAAGATATGTGAGTTGGCAATGAATGCGTAAAGATGAATTGAGGAAGGTTTTATGAACAAAGGTGTTATTTGAATTTAAGTTGAAACTAGAAGAGTTGTGAGGGTATGAGTGTGTATGTGTTTAGGCGTGGGTTTGTGTGAGTGCGTGAGTGATTCAAATTCTAATTTGATTGTTGAGAGTGTGTGAGAAGGAAGAGTATAGGAGAAGCAATGGAAGTGACAAATTATTAGTGTGTGTAAGACATGTAAGTTGGCAAAAGTTTCCAAAGCGAAACTTGGAAAAGATGGGTGAGAATGTATGTATGTGTGGCATTTGATGTGTGTGTGTGTGAGTGATGATTCATTTCAAATTTTAATGTTGTTAGGAAGAATAAGAATGAGTGTTGGAATTTTTTGGAATGAGGGGAACTTAAAAAATTATAGAGGATTGTGTTCGCATGTAGAGAACACAAGTAAAAGAGTGTGTAAAAGAATGTAAGATTGTGTTTGTGTGGAAGATTTAAAAAAAATACTAAGGATGTTTATATTTTCTAGAAATTAAAAGTAGGTATTTAGATTTGATAGTCATTAGTTAATCCTACAATTAAAATATTCACTATTCATCTTGATGCTAGTAAGTTGAGTGCTTTGCATCAAGGTAAAACAACATCCTATAAATGAGAGAATTGCGTTTACACAAAGTGAGCTCAACTTAAATGATAAATAAGGCCGTTACGTGATTAGTAAAGATGAACGTAAGGATTAGGATCACTTGAATACTTTCCTTTTAAGTTATAGTGAAAGTATAAACCTCCTAAGTTTGAGGAAAAACAATTTTGCCTGGCCAGAGGCTTTGTAAAAACGTTTATAAATAGGCATTTTATGAAAAATGGGAGGACTTGTTTTGGGCACCTCTCTAAGACTAAATCTTAAAGTAAACTTCTCAAATATTATGTACGAACCTAAATTGAAAGAAGCACCTCAGTCGAGTAAGAGAGTAAGAGAAATGAAAACATTAAATTGACATGACAAACACGTTGGCCATGCGCTGTGCTCGGCACCGGCACCAGCCCACACTTAATGGCTTTTGGTTTTTGGATATTGCTTGTGTTTTTAAGTGTTTTGAATGTATATTTGTCATCATTAAAACACTGTAAGAGCTTTGGTCATCATTGCACCAACTGTATTTGTTTTCAAGTTTATAATATGATAGTGGGCTAACGGCCAAAATTTAGAACATTATATATGTTGTGAGTCATTTGCCTAAGACCATACAACCATAGATATTTTATGTTTTGTAGCCATCTTTATTGTATCAGTCTTTGCAATTGGCCTTTGTTACCATTCTCTTTTGACGTGGTCTCCTTAATCTCGATTATGAAATAACTATTCTAGTTTAACCTCGTTCTAAGTGATACATGCCTGATGGGTAGGATGCTTTTTTTGTTTATAGATATTAAGATCATATTTGAATACAAAACCCAAAGTAAGATACTTGCAGAAATTATTCGCCCCTTCCCAGAAAGTCTCTAAAGAAGGTAACTAAGACGGACTCTTCTGATTCCACAAAACAATATGCATTCATTTTTATTTTATTTTTTCAAGTAGTTTTGATATGAAACACTTGCTCAATAGTATAAGGCGGGCCTAGTAGTAGAAAGTTATTCCACATTCAGATAATTTCAATACAGATTTATTGGAGTTGCTAAATTAATGTTGTCCATATGTCTATTTGGCGGATGATGCCCTCAAGAGGTGTAGCGATGATTATCGTGTGGATATATCTTAGATGTATTAACTCAAAACATCTCAACGGCAATCAATGTTTGACATTGTGATGTGACTAAGAAATGTTTGTAATCATCCTTTATTTCATTTTGTGTTCAAAGTCTTGCATGAGTCTGGTTTTTGCTCTTGTCATCGACACTATTGTGATGGTTTGGGATTAACTTAGCAAGTGCGGATACAGTTATTATCTATGTTTTTTATTCCGACCTACAAACTGATATAGGCTAGTTCGAACAATGTATGTATCCAAAGAATGGAACACACTGATCCGAAACCCTACTTTCCAAAAAGTTAGAAACCCTAATCATGAACCCCCTTCTGGTCTATTTATTCCTGTCAGTGCGAAAGAATATCGTGCATATAGAATTGGTTAGTCAATAAGGCTTTTTTTACATGCTTGGTTGTCCGTGCTAGTGTTGAAGAAAGGATAGCCGAAAAGATGTTTGGGAAGTTTCAATTCTAGGCAAACTTCACGATCCTTTCTTCAACACTAGCACGGACAACCAAGCCTGTAAAAAAAACTTGATTGACTAACCAGTTCTATTTACACGATATGTGTTTGCACTGAAAGGAATAAATAGACTAGAAGGGGATTCAGGATTATGGTTTCTAAGTATTTGGAATGTAGGGTTTTGGACTAATGTGTTCCATTCTTTGGATGCCCACATTGGTTGAACTAGCCTATATCAGCATACAATTCAGAATCGGAATCATAGATAATAACTGTATCCGCACTTGCTAAGTTAATCATAAACTATCACAATAGTAACTATGACAAGAGCACAAACCAGACTCATGCTAGATCTTGAACACAAAATGAAGCAAAGGATGATTACAAACTTTTCTCAATAACATCACAATGTCAAACATTGATTGCGGATGAGATGTTTTGAGTTAACTCATCCAAGAGATCTCCACACGATAGTCACCACTTAAGGATGGCTTTTACTACAGCTCTTGTAGTGCATCACCTGTCAAATAAACACATGGACAACATCAATTTAGCAACCCTCTGAATCTATATTGAAATTATTCGAATGTAGAAATATTTCTACTATGAGGCTCGCCTTAAATTATTGAGCAAGTGTTTCGTATCAAAGCTACATGGGAAACAAAAAAATGAATGCATATTGTTATATGGAATCTTAAGAGATCCTCTTAATTACCTTCTTTAGAGACTTTCTGGGCCAAGGGTGGATACTTTCTACAAGTATCTTACTTTGGGTTTTGTATTCAGATCTAAAGTTACGATCCTCAACATCTATAATAAAAAAGAACATCCTACCCATTGGGCGTGTATCACTTACAATGAGGTTAAACTGGAATAGTTTCCTCAGAATCAAGATTAAGGACACCAAGTCGAAAGAGAATGATAATGAATGCTAAAGATTGATACAATAAAGATGGATACAAAACTTAAAAGTATCTATGGGTGTATGTCCTGAGGCAAATGACTCACAACATATATAATGTCATAAATTTTGACCGTTAGCCAACGGTCATATTATAAACTTGGAAAAATAGTTTTGATCATTGGTATTAAGCTTAAAAGGATTTGAAATGATAAAGTGATATAGCCGTTGGATAAATATACGTATCTTTGGCAAATATTGGGATATTAAGTATAATTTACCAATTTTGAAATGGATACTTAATGTCTTGAGTAGAAATATCTATAATGTCTCATTTCTTGACCGTTAGCCTACAATCATACTTTAAACATGGAAATACTTTTGACTTATCATGATTAGACAATGACCTTGGTATTGTATGTCTTTTGCTTATACTGCATATAATCTACCAATTATCATATGTATTTTGCGGATATTGGAGTCATATTTATAATATACTAGAGAAAGATGTATTCAACAGTGGTTAATTCTCTTTGCCAGCTGATGGATTACAGGAGTTGTATGGAAAGTCATCCCCAAGCGGTGCCTGGCGTGCCATAATCTCTTAGATGTATGAAGTCATACAACATTAAGGGTAAGCATGGTTCAGTTTGGCTCGGTTTTAGGCAAAAACTGAAACCGAACCAAAAAAATTAGGTGTTTGCTTCCTAAAAGCCATTCGGTTTTGGATTTATCTGGGTTTTTTCGGTTTTTCGATTTCTGTTTGGTGTATCAAGGTTTAGTCTTTCCAACGTCAAATGTTTGATACATCATAAATTAACATTTTCAAGTTGCAACAATAAAGAAACACACATTAATGACAATAAAAAACATGTAGGATAATTTTATGAATTTTTTGGGTTTTCTGTATTTGTACCCTACTCTTGTTAAACCCCCCACTTGCACTTCACCTTTGACCTTTTTAATAACATTATAACACTCAAAGTGGGATAAGGTCAACCAGCTCATTTAGCCAAGGTTTATGTATTTAAAGCATTTGGTGAAGTGAAAACTAGATAGTTAGGGGTTTAGTCCAATTTCAAAGAGAAAGAGATGTACCATTGGACAATAGATGTTATGTAATAACTTTGTGTGCTCCCCAAGGGTTGGTTATTACTTTTCCTCTCAAACTTGAATTTCATTATTCAAACTCAAAAATTAGTTTATAAGGATTAGTTGTATAATGTGGGGGTTGAATGTGTAAGAGAGTTGTGCCATAGAAGTGTAAGAGTGTATGAGAGGAGTGAGTTGGGAAAGCAAGACTTGGAGAGGAAGGGTTAGGATCTGTGTGTGTGAGTGAGTTATCATTTGAAATTCAAAATCAAGCTAGTTGGTGATTGTCAAAGACCAGGGTATTGAGGAAGCAAAGTGAATGACACATTGTAAGAATGTGTGTAACATATTGGATTTTATAAACACATCAAATCATAACATATATAGGCGTATGGATTTAGAGTTTAGAGAGAGAAAGTGAAGAGAGGGAGCCTTTCTAGAGAGAGAGTAAACAAAAGAGAAAAGGTTAGATTAGAACTAAAGGTTCAACCCTCTACCTTGGGAGGTATAGGGTATTTATAGTTACATACTACAGGTCCTCCTTGATTGTGGATCGAGCATCTGATGGGTAAAGACCCGTCCAGTCCTCCACGGTGTTGCTCTAAACTAAATAACTAACTAATAAAACAGTAAATAATGATATGTCTACGAGCTAACTTATGCTAGATTATATTTGGGGTGACCGACTCTTCACTGTGGAATTTCTAATTCCTAACAATCTCCCCCTAAGGGAGGTCACCCCATGTTTTACATTTCGAATCCTAGCATTCTATTATTTCTTCAGTCTTGAGCTCGTAGACATTAATTCGTCACATCCGCAATCTTTGTGCATTAGCAGTGATTCTTCAAAGTCCGACTGCTTTGTACTTTAAGTGGAGGTCTTTGAATTGATCTACGTCTTTGATGATCTTCGAGCTTTCATTGAGATCATCAGCCACAGAATCTCTGGATTACCCTTTATTGTGTTGCCTTCATGTGATGTTGTAACTTTCGGACCGACAGGCTCACACTTTCTGGATAATGACATCTTTCCATCAGAGTAGCGGAAGCTTTACTGGTTCATGATATTTGCGGCAGATAGCGAAGCATAGTGTAAAAATATCGAGCCGGTTATGTAGATATGCACCGGTCAAATGTACCGCAAACAACGAGTTAGCAATAAAACACACGAAGTGTCTTTGATCACTTTCGTTGAATTGAGGTACACGCCCACGGTTCCCGTTGATCGGTACAAATCTTGCTGTGATTAGGTATAATTCGAAGAATCTCCTTGACGGGGTTTCGCAATGCTCTAGTTTGTTCTCAAACTGCAACGTCTCAAGAAGACAACACGGAGTGAGTGAACCAGCGAATTGAGATTCACTGATTGATGAGAAATTGATTTGAAAACAATCGCGTATTGCTTGAAGAAAGAGTTTTGCAATACGGTGAAGGTTTTATAAGAAAGATCAATTTTCAATCAAAAATACCTTTTGTATTTGAAAGAGAATACACATTCGATGTGCTAGAGAAAAAGAAGATTTGCACATCGAACGGTTTTTCCAAAAGTATTCGTCAATTATATTCCTGGACCAAGGTTGATTCAAGAGAGAATCGCCCCATTGTTTCAATCCAGTTGTCACAAGCTTGATCTTATGAAAGATCTCACATGCCACCTACCAAGAGCTTGTTTGATGTTGGCTCTAGAAGGCTTTCCATCTTCATCGTGAATATTGTTACATATCACTCGGATGTTCTGGCAATACCACAAGGATAATGCGTAGGACTCATAAGATATAATCTCTCTTTCCACATTGTGTGAAACAGAGAGTCTTCATTGACAGTGTCCTAAAGAGATATTGTGGATGATCTCTTGGCTCTAGACTCAATTGTGCACATTTGGTTCCTATGTCGGAGACTAGGGAGAGGGTCTCCTTCTTCAATATCAACAATCTCTAAGAGAAAGTCGATAGATTATGTCGGTTCCCCGTGAGAATGAAACAAGCCCTTTTAAGAGGAAATTGAGTAGTTTGGGAAGTTTAGTGCGGTGCGTCCTTTGGGTCCATGACGTCTTGTCTTCAATACCGGTGTTACTTTAGTAACCACCGTAGCATATGAATTGAACCCGGTTTACGCCCTAAGGTTGAATTATTGGAGGGCTATTTCTTTTCACCCTTTTCACATTCAATTCTTTTCATTCTTCAACCCTTCGATTGCTTACGAGACTTCACTACTAGAACCTTGTTGGGTTTGTTCGATTACTAGCTCTGTCTCAGTCCGCACTCTTCCCATTTCTCACTTTTCTCCTTTTTTCAATATACCTAAGGACTCTACATTATCTAGTGGATTGTCCCTGGGTAGATCCCTCCGGTTCTGGCGGATCGTGGGAACTAATACCTAACCTCACCATCCTTATAACTCCATGCATAAAGTAAAATGGTCGGTCTTTTGGTACAGTTCATTCCTTCTCGAAACCAATTGAAAAATCATTTGGAAAATCAATCAAGGTACTTGTGATATAAAATCAAAGCATTTTGTACCTTAATTGTTTTGATCATTTAGAAAAGCTCCCCCTCAACATGTGTATATGATTTTGAAATTGTTTAGCACATGGAGGCAAGAGTTCTTTGAAATATTTTCTTTGATCACAATTTTCATAGAAAAAGCCATTTGATTTTCTTGGTAAAATTCTCCCCCTCAATATGTGCGTAGGATATTTGAAATCATTTTATCACATAGAGGAAAGAGTTCATTTGAAGTACATCCACGATCACAAAATCCATTAAGAAACCATTTAGAAAATCAATCAAGGTACTTTATGTTGAAACATAAAAATCTTTGTACCTTGAAAGTTTGTTTTCTTTTGAAATGCTCCCCCTCAATATGTGCTTCGAGATTCGAAAGCGTTTAGCACATATGGGAGAGCATCCTGCACTTTTGAATCAAATCGATCATCATTTATCAGATTTCATAATTAAATCACAAATTCTCCCCCGATTAAAAATATCAAACCCTTTGAGATTTTTGATCCCAAGTGATTTAATAAGGTTTAGAAAACATGGGAGAAAAAGTGGCTTGTTTAAATACTCATCTTGTTTTTGGATAAATGCTCCCCCTCAACATGTGCATTATGTATTAGAAATTGTTTGGCACATGGAGGCAGGAGTGCCTTTAAAGGACTAAAACTAATTCCATTTAAACAAATTTGAGATTTAAATCACGATCTCTACCCGATCAAAATGTCACACCCCAAATTACTTGTTTTGCGTGAATGGAATTCTGGGATTGACATGTCATAGCATCACAATCACAGTTATATTGAGCGACCTAAAGTGTCGTTTGGAAAACACATCGTTTGATTTAATAAAATGATCGAGTTATAAAGTATAGGTCCCAAAATTTTACAAAGTTTGCGGAAATATAAATATATTACAAATCAAACGATGGTTTTGAAAGAAAATGCTACAATGTACAATAATGTAAGTCGACGCTTGCGACTCAAAAGGTGGTTCCTAAACCATGTCATGATGATAATGCCTCGATTACACGAAAATACATTGCTAAAAGGTCAACAATAATGTTGGTGAGAAATCATAGGTTTATGTAAATGTTTTATACGACTACGCAAGTATAGATCGAGCATGACAATTATGTCACGTAAAATGTTACGGCATGACAATTAAGTCACGTAAAATGTTACAATTGCTTAAGCGCATGATAATCGAAGCTCGGTGATGTACGCCCAGTGAGTGTCTTGCCAAACAACTCTAATAATGTTCATGAATGAAATGCATCCGTATGACAATTGGGATTCACCAACCCGGATGGGCGTCACCCTCGATAGATCTATCCACTCACACACGCTTCTAGGAAATTAACGGCTCATGCATTAAAGTGGGGACTTTTAGCGGCAACGTTGTAACTCAAGCAATGTAAATGAATTTAACATACTTGGTATCGTAATAAAAATGTTGTGCAATGTATTCTCCCGTAGGTTTGAAATAATGTAAAAACTTGTAAAGCGGGCTATGAAAACTCACTTGATAAACCGGTATGATGACAAGAGTGAGTACATCGAGGTATAATGTGATGCTTTAACCGGACCTATTACAAATGATATGATATGTAATGAGTTGCAATGTAATGTTATGCATGCATTTCAGTATGTTATTTATACCATTTGCGAGTTTTGAAAAAATAACTTATCGTCGAAAAATACTCTTTTGACGTCTTGACCCTTCAAAATGACTTTACAAGTTTTTACGTCAAAATGTCATCCTACAAGGGTTTTATAATGATTTATGGTGAAATTTTCACTTTTAGTGCATAAAACAATGTCGTCGAATTTTCATGAAATTAACAAAATGGCTCAGAAAAACTAGTCGTAAAATGGTGTACGTCGATCGTTAGAAAACGAACTCGACGGTTTTGGAAAGTTTGTATCGAAATCTAGAAGTTTCGAGTTCGGGAGTTTTCGGCATAAAGGTCTCGAACATAAAGATAATAATGGTTAAAGATAGTGATTTTGTCTAATTGTTGTGTAAAAAGTGAGTTTCGGCCAAGTTTAAGCATCCGTAAATAATTTATTAAAACTCCGCTATACAAGCGGTCGATTGTTTTGAAAATATGCTCGGTGATCTTAATTTTATTAGAAGACATTTCGTTCCAAAAGTTCCACATCAAGGTTAAAACAGCCGCTAACATGGTCGTTTCACTACCGTAACACTTGTATCGTAAAAATAATATAGTTTTTAGGAAAATAATAGTTACGTCAATTTTATGAAAACGTGCATATCTTTAATAGTTTCAAATCCGTTTTCTCGTATAATCGTCCTTAGCTTCGTATCAAAGTATACTAATATATTTTTGACAAGTCGAAATAATTTGTGAAGCTTAGGACTCGTTTTGACCGAATAGAGTAAAAATAGTATCTTGAAATTTGAGAAAATAATATATTTAAGTCGCCAAACTTTAAAAATTCATAACTTCTTCGTTATAACTCCGTTTTTATCCGTTCAAGCGGCCACGGATTCGTTTTAAAGTATATTTTCTAAATATCAAGGCCAAAAAGTCGTGCCTACAGTCGGATTTTCCAGAAAATCAAAACAAGGACAGAACATATTTTATACGTATCGAAAATAGTTTTTCTCGTACTAAACCTATTCTAATCCCTTCAAATCAACTCCAAAGCTAATCTAATCCTACCATACACCTTCTTAGGGTGTCATGGGTTCCTAAACATCATCAAGACCAAAGTATACCAAGGGGATAATTATAGGATGACCTTATATATATATTTCTAAAAATCATGTAAAAATGGTATAAACAACACAAATCATGCATGCTTGCTCCAAAAATGAAGAGATACTTATGAAATGAAAAGGAGATATGAAAAATATAAATGATATGCTTACAATTATATGATGAGGTGCAAAGAACAAGGTTAAACCTAAACACTCTTGGTTTTTATTTCAAAACCTAATAAAGAGTGTTATCTAGATTGTAATTATCTTGAGCTAGAAAAATTTGGATGATCCTTGTGACACTCTTGATAGAACCGGTTGATGAAGGGAAGAACAAGAGAGAAACCAAATTTTAATGACTTGTTGAAATGATGAAAGTGAATGAATGTAGTTTATGTATAGATTTGGTTTTGTACAAAAAAGTTACCCACCTTGACTACCTCCCCCTTGGACCGGATTTTTGGGGGAGTTGTCTATCAAAATATCTTTTTTTTTTTTAATATTATGTATATATATATTTACTTGTATAATTTTGTAAGAAAGTGTAAGTAAATGTGTAGTTAAATGTAACTTGTAAGGTTTTGGTAGCTTTTAGGTACAAGTAAATTTTTAATAGATCAAAATAGAGTATAATGATATTATAAAAATTGTAAAAATGCATTCCTTGTGAAATTTGAGTGATAAAATAATTATCGAGTAGTTTTTAAGAAAAACGTCGTAATAATATAACTTTAACGATTTATATACGAAATAAATTCAAAACACTAGTTAAACTCAAAATATAGTTTTTATAACTAAATGTAAGTTTAAAAATACATCGGGATCATTTTTGAAAGTAACGGATTAAATATACAAAATAATAACTCACGCGTTAAATGTGAAATGAAATGTCATGAATGAACTATCATGATGCAAATGATGTCAATGAAATGTAGACTAATCTTAGTCCATATAAAATGTTTGTGATGTTATGATCATGAATTCGCCACTAAACCTTAAAGGTTACGCGAATTTGGAATACGTAAACCTAGTTTACGATAAATGTTGAAATTGTGAAGCATAATTTGTTTCGAGAAATGACCTGAAATTGCGAGTTGTCACATTCGCCCAACCAAAAAGGAATTCAGTCCCTGAATTCAGTTCGTGTTAGTCTATCGAATTTTTGAGTTTATGATGAATAACGAGGAGGAAAGACATGGAGAAGTGTCGTTACGGTTATCGATGATTGAGAGCGTAGAAAACGTCGTAGTAAAGAAATTATCGGATGAATCTCTCATAAGTAACACTTTGACTTTGAAATATGTGAAGATTTTGCTTGCACTAAGATTTATAAATAACCGCTCCCAACATAACGTGATCCCTCCAGAATTAGACATAGTTAGCTAGGCTATGCATAATTAAGGAGCGATGACGTGACGTTCGGTTTAGTTGTTATAACTCTCAATGTTTACTGGGATTTAAACCGTGTCGTTAAAATGGTCGATGAAGTAAAAAGAAGTAAAATTCTCGTAAGTAATAACAAATCGGAAAGAAAATAAAGTACGATAGTTGAGAATATTTTACAACAGTGGTTTAGCAAAAGTAGTACATCTTAAATTATAAAGATTCGGATACGATGGAAAACATAAAATTAGTACAACATGGTACATAAAGAAAAACAAGACCGTTAGTTTCGAACTTCTTGGTCTTACGTCATTGGTACCTTGACGAGCTTCTCCTCCTCCTAACATGTATGCATTCCATGAGCACCTTCAACTTGTTGACCTTGGTTTTGGGGACATTGGCTCGATAGTGTCCTTGCTCCCCACATTCGAAACATGTCATTATAGTTTTGCCTCTACAATCCACAGGCGAGGTGTCCTAATTTTTGGCATTGGCACTTGGCGAGGCAAAGACACGAGTGATGAAACTTACATCTAGTACATAGTGGGTGTGTTCCAAGATATCCTTTTCCCTTGCAGGTCCTTAGCAAGGTGTCCCACTTTTGACAGATAAAGCATATACCACATGGACCATCATGATGTAGCGTGCATTGATGACATCGTGGTAAGTTTCGATATAAGTTCTTTCCTTTGTTGGTGCAGCAACATAAACCACAGCGGCTTCTTGTCTTCTATTACATTGTTGGTGATGGTTAGTGCTACGGCTTTGGTTGTTGTTGTTATAACCTCCTGGTCATTTTCCCATTTCCTTTTGTTGTTGTTGGTTTGATTGTTGTCGTTGGTGCGGTTATTATTGTTGTTGATGGTATGATTGTTGTTATTGTTGTAATTGGTGTGGTTGTTGATTTTGTTGTTACGGTTGGTGTTGGTGATATTGCCTCTCTTTACTACTTGTGCCATGAGTACTTGAGTAATGGTAGATTCTTCAATTGTTTGTGGATCGAAGGAGTTACATCTCCTTGGATACTTTGTGAAAGTCCTCCAATGAAATTTTTCAATAGTTTCTCATTGTCCGAAACCATAGTCGGGCAAAGAACGGTCAACTCTTGAAACCTTTGATGTAAGCAAGTCTCGCCAGAGTTAGCCGATTGCGGCCTCGGTAATAGCAACTCATCGTCGCGTTCTTTTCAATCCTTAATGCCTCGCTACACTATCCCACCAACTTTTGAATAGCCGCTTGAGTCATTTCGGTGTAGCTTTCTTGATTGCCATATCTTCTTCAAAACAAGAGGAAATGTGAGGCGTAGCAAAATCCGATGTTAATAATAAGCGCTCCAAAGAAATGTGATAAGAATGATAAGTTTGAGGTTATTTTTCAAAATGATCGACGGGTTCCAAAAAGATGGGTTATGAGGTGTTGTAAGTGCTTCAAATGTATAATGGTTTAGTGACTTAGTGTGAATAGCGTGTAACTCGACATGTTAGTGGTGAAACAAAGGAGTGAGAGTGACTTCGCCCTATTTAAAGGCTTATCTCGGTATTCGACGTTATCGGTGATGAATCAGTTGATATAAGAATTTTGATAGGGAATGACAAGGAATTCTCCACATTAGAGTATGAAGAAAGAATAATAGAATGGGCATTTAAAGGCATCCATGTGACAATCGATATGAAATGAAAGTAAATAACTCGAAAAATGTACGTATAAACCGCATGTAAAGTGAACATGCACTTATGATGAAATGATGAGATGCTATGATAATGTAGTTATAGTCTAGGGTCAATGATGCAACCTAGTTCTCTATAATCAAGCTCGATGCCAATCTGTCACACCCCAAATTACTGTTTTGCGGTGAATGGAATTCACGGGATTGATCGTCATAGCATCACAATCACAGTTATATTGAGCGACCTAAAGTGTCGTTTGGAAAACACATCGTTTGATTTAATAAAATGATCGAGTTATAAAGTATAGGTCCCAAAAGTTTACAAAGTTTGCGGAAATATAAATATATTACAAATCAAACGATGGTTTTGAAAGAAAATGCTACAATGTACAATAATGTAAGTCGGCGCGACTCAAAAGGTGGTTCCTAAACCATGTCATGATGATAATGCCTCGATTACACGAAAATACATTGCTAAAAAGGTCAACAATAATGTTGGTGAGAAATCATAGGTTTATGTAAATGTTTTATACGACTACGCAAGTATAGATCGTGCATGACAATTATGTCACGTAAAAATGTTACGGCATGACAATTAAGTCACGTAAAATGTTACAATTGCTTAAGCGCATGATACAAAAGCTCGATCGATGTACGCCCAGAGTGTCTTGCCAAACAACTCTAATAATGTTCATGAATGAAATGCATCCGTATGACAATTGGGATTCACCAACCCGGATGGAGGCGTCACCTCGATAGATCATCCACTCACACACGCTTCTAGGAAATTAACGGCTCATGCATTAAAGTGGGGACTTTTAAGCGCAGCGTTGTAACTCAAGCAATGTAAATGAATTTAACATACTTGGTATCGTAATAAAAATGTTGTGCAATGTATTCTCCCCCGTAGGTTTGAAATAATGTAAAAACTTGTAAAACGGGGCTATGAAAACTCACTTGATAAACTGGTATGATGACAAGAGTGAGTACACTGAGGTATAATGTGATGCTTTAACCGGGACCTATTACAAATGATATGATATGTAATGAGTTGCAATGTAATGTTATGCATGCATTTCGTATGTTATTTATACCATTTGCGAGTTTTGAAAAAAATAACTTATCGTCGAAAAATACTCTTTTGACGTCTTGACCCTTCAAAAATGACTTTACAAGTTTTTACGTCAAAATGTCATCCTACAAGGGTTTTATAATGATTTATGGTGAAATTTTCACTTTTAAATCAAAAACAATGTCGTCGAATTTTCATGAAATTAACAAAATGGCTCAGAAAACTAGTCGTAAAATGGTGTACGTCGATCGTTGAGAACGAACTCGACGGTTTTGGAAAGTTTGTATCGAAATCTAGAAGTTTCAGTTCAGGAGTTTTCGGCATAAAGGTCTCGAACATAAAGATAATAATGGTTAAAGATAGTGATTTTGTCTAATTGTTGTGTAAAAGTGAGTTTCGCCAAGTTTAAGCATCCGTAAATAATTTATTAAAACTCCGCTATACAAGCGGTCGATTGTTTTGAAAAATATGCTCGGTGATCTTAATTTTATTAGAAGACATTTCGTTCCAAAAGTTCCACATCAAGGTTAAAACAACCGCTAACATGGTGCGTTTAAACTACCGTAACACTTGTATCGTAAAAATAATATAGTTTTCGTAAAATAATAGTTCGTCAATTTTATGAAAACGTGCATATCTTTGTCGTTTCAAATCCGTTTTTACGTTATAATCGTCCTTAGCTTCGTATCAAAGTATACTAATATATTTTTGACAAGTCGAAATAATTTGTGAAGCTTAGGACTCGTTTTTGACCGAATAGAGTAAAAATAGTATCTGAAATTTCGAAAATAATATATTTCGTCGCCAAACTTTAAAATTCATAACTTCTTCGTTATAACTCCGTTTTATCCGTTCAAGCGGCCACGGATTCGTTTTAAAGTATATTTTCTAAATATCAAGGCCAAAAGTCGTGCCTACAGTCGGATTTTCCAGAAAATCAAAACAAGGACAGAACATATTTTATACGTGATCGAAAATAGTTTTCTCGTACTAAACCTATTCTAATCCCTTCAAATCAACTCCAAAGCTAATCTAATCCTACCATACACCTTCTTAGGGTGTCATGGGTTCCTAAACATCATCAAGACCAAAGTATACCAAGGGGATAATTATAGGATGACCTTATATATATATTTCTAAAAATCATGTAAAAATGGTATAAACAACACAAATCATGCATGCTTGCTCCAAAAATGAAGAGATACTTATGAAATGAAAAGGAGATATGAAAAATATAAATGATATGCTTACAAGTATATGATGAGGTGCAAAGAACAAGGTTAAACCTAAACACTCTTGGTTTTTATTTCAAAACCTAATAAAGAGTGTTATCTAGATTGTAATTATCTTGAGCTAGAAAAATTTGGATGATCCTTGTGACACTCTTGATAGAACCGGTTGATGAAGGGAAGAACAAGAGAGAAACCAAATTTTAATGACTTGTTGAAATGATGAAAGTGAATGAATGTAGTTTATGTATAGATTTGGTTTTGTACAAAAAAGTTACCCACCTTGACTACCTCCCCCTTGGACCGGATTTTTGGGGGAGTTGTCTATCAAAATATCTTTTTTTTTAATATTATGTATATATATATTTACTTGTATAATTTTGTAAGAAAGTGTAAGTAAATGTGTAGTTAAATGTAACTTGTAAGGTTTTGGTAGCTTTTAGGTACAAGTAAATTTTAATAGATCAAAATAGAGTATAATGATATTATAAAAATTGTAAAAATGCATTCCTTGTGAAATTTGAGTGATAAAATAATTATCGAGTAGTTTTTAAGAAAACGTCGTAATAATATAACTTTAACGATTTATATCTGAAATAAATTCAAAACACTAGTTAAACTCAAAATATAGTTTTATAACTAAATGTAAGTTTAAAAATACATCGGGATCATTTTGAAAGTAACGGATTAAATATACAAAATAATAACTCATGCGATAACGTTTATTTAATATAAAAATTCACGCGTTAAATGTGAAATGAAATGTCATGAATGAACTATCATGATGCAAATGATGTCAATGAAATTTAGACTAATCTTAGTCCATATAAAATGTTTGTGATGTTATGATCATGAATTCGCCACTAAACCTTAAAGGTTACGCGAATTTGGAATACGTAAACCTAGTTTACGATAAATGTTGAAATTGTGAAGCATAATTTGTTTCGAGAAATGACCTGAAATTGCGAGTTGTCACACAAAAATTTCAAACCTTTTGAGATTTGTGATCCCAATTGATTTAAATCATTTAAAAGATTTTGGGGAAAGACATGGCTAGATTTTAATTTTGAAAAATGACGGATAAGGAACAATTATAGACATTAAAGATTGTTAGTGTCAGGTATGATAGTTTTTAAGAGATCTTTAAGTAAAATAAAACAATTTCACAATCAAACAAGAACTATTAAAAAAATTTCATTTTGTAAGATCTTTGAGTTTTAAAGAAAGTCATACCATGACATAACATTAAATCTTTAGATCACCACTTATTATTGTACAGACCGGACTTTTATGAAGAAATATCGTTTGAAAATACTTTATTTTAAATCACTCTCCCCCTCAATCGAAGACCGTAGTCGATGATTGAGTGACTAAAGTTTTGATAAAATGAAGTCTGGTGATTTTCAAAATTAAGTCCAATTTATTTTCAAAACCAATAATTTTCCATTTTTCAAAACAAAATTATTTAAAATTGTTTAAAAAATGTTATCATCACTACTTGTCATGCACAAAGATACGTTAGGTGGTTGAGCCGCTTTTGTTGTTGTTGCTGTAAGGCAGGAAGAAAACCGTCTGTTGATGCAGTGAGACCTCTTACGTTGCATTTTTTCATGCCAACTCTCCATAGAGGTCAAATTAAGCTCGGTTTCTTCATTTGATGATGAAGAAAACCATCTGCTGATGCAGTGAGACCTCTTTACGTTACATTTTTTCATGCCAACTCTCCATAGAGGTCAAATTAAGCTATGTTTCTTCATTTGTCAACCCAAGATATAGTTACCCTTTCCTTTCGGCATCCATTCATAAATTTTGGGATCCGGATCGGGAACGTTCTTATGAACCATGTCATCTGCACACGTTAGTAGAAACAGATAGACAT
The DNA here is from genome assembly GCA_022545495.1 of Chrysanthemum lavandulifolium. Classification (NCBI taxonomy): domain Eukaryota; kingdom Viridiplantae; phylum Streptophyta; class Magnoliopsida; order Asterales; family Asteraceae; genus Chrysanthemum; species Chrysanthemum lavandulifolium. The sequence continues at coordinate 107,048,173 of CM040243.1, read as the reverse complement.
ATATGGTGGTCGACAACACCCAAACAGCAATCGACCAATCAAAGTCAATACAACATATCAATCAGATCATAAAAGGCATGGGAATAATGTGTTCCTCAAACTATAATCATCTAACCCTAACAATCTTATCCTAGGCACCTAGTCCTTCAACGTAGGTTAACATGTTTAACATTTAAGTATATAGGATAATTAGATAAGTCCGTTAGATGATATAAATTTGAAAACATTCCCCCCCTCAATCAATGACTTATTTTTAGAAAAGTTTAAACGCGCTGAAGTCATTGATTGAGTTTTCAATTTTTACAAAAACTCTGAATCTGATTGATTTTCAAGCAACTCATTTACCACCATTTTGTTAAAACAAATATTTTTCTGAAGAATTTTTGAAGGAAAAATATTTGAGTAGGAACAGCAGTCCTTCGACATACTTTCCTCAATTTGTTTTTAGGATAAGTGCACGAAATTTTTGAAAATTTGTCTAGCGCAACACTTTCCTTCCTTGAAGATCGGGTTGCTATCTGAAATAATAGCAAGCCATGGTTTAAGCACGGGTTACAGTCTGAAGTAACTACAAGCCATATTTAGAGACATGTTTTGGAAAAAAGATATTTACACCTCCTGCTCGAACTTCATCTATGGTCCCTTGCCATTATTGAATGACATTTCTAAGACCGCAGATGTTATCGATACCAGAAGACATGTCTTGAGAAAACATATTTTTGGTATTTTTTTTTCAATTTTCTGATTTTTTATGGGTTTTTGATGGTTTTATAATTTTCTATTTTCATTTTGTTGGTTTTATATTTTTGTATTTTTCTTTTTAATAAATATTTACAAAGATAGAGTAGATGATATAGTTTAAGAAGATGATAATACGAGTACCGAGATAAGGATATCGAGCAGCACGTCGTAGAAGATAGAATTCGTCATCTCTTAAACTTCCACCACCAAAGCTTCCGAGGCTCCAGAATAGAAGATAGAACATGAGCCTTTGAGAAAAAGAGACTTTGGCAGCTTTCCCCCAAACCGAAAATCCTCGAACAAAAACCATTTCCCTCAAGAAGAAGAAGAGAAGCAAACAGTCTCTTTGAATGAAGCTCAACACCCCGAAGAAGACGAGAACACCTAAGTAACAAGATAACACGGATCATCTTTGCGTTTATCAAACCCAGAGTAAATGATTAAGCTCGATCACATGATCCTGTTGTGCGTCCCCGATGTACACATTACTCTTCGAGTTTGAGCAGTTGTCAATTCTGGGGAACAATATATCAACATCTTCATTTTACCAAGTGCATTCCAGTTATCTTCCATATAACCAATCAGCCCATAATGTACACAAGTACCCAACCAGAGTAGAAACACCGACATCACAGTAACTGCTTTGAATCACTGATCTTCTCTGCGGATGTCAACTCCGGAATAACTGATTAAGCTTGATTAAGTGAACATATTGTGCGACCATGATGTACACATATCTCTCCCCTGATGATTGCAATCACATCGGAATCATCATTGCATTGTGTACATGAAGCAATAACCGGAAGCACTACCATAAATCATATAGAAGATGTCGATAAGCAATATCATCTCACGCTCCACATATTCTTCTCACATTTCTTCCTACTGAAAGTTGAGTTAACATATACCAAAAGTATCCAGAGACCACTTCCCCCCAAATGGTTGGAATAATGCATCCTTCCCCCAAATAGTTGGAATAATATACCCTTCCCCCAAATGGTTGGAATAATACATCCTTCCCCTAAATAGTTGGAATAACACACCAAAGGCTACGAGTTAAACACTGAGTTTCTCTGCGGTTATGACATTTGTCTTTCCCGAGATTACTTCAATAGTGAAGAAGTATTAAGTTTATCACGTGTACTCGTTGTGTGTTTAGATGTATATCTCCTTCCCCCTTGCTGGTTTTGATACCTCAGAATCAGCAAAACATAATACATACCAAATATTCTTGAAATAGAGAAGAACAACAATTAGCTCAAATGAATCCTGTGAGAATCAACTGCTACAGAAACTCTCTCTGACTATCTTTATCAACCCATATGTAGAAAATTTGAATTAACCACTAAAGAAGAAAACCTGATATACCAAACTTGAAACTGAAGTCGAATTCTCCACATTTGTATCTTAAGCTTGCACTTTAAGATGGAAGAACGGTGTCGAGAATTTATGCTTTAAGCAAATCTCTAAGTACTCACAATTCAAACAAAGTATGAGACATTAACACCTCTTACGATTATCCACACCGTCATATACGTGTGACACTGAGTAAAACAACATAACTCCTAATAGTGATAGTTAACCAGGTCTTCAACCATCCACCTCGACTGCTGGTAACTAGATAAACCAAGTCTTTAACTCAAATTCTTAACCCCGAGCAAGTTATCAAATAAGAGCACCTTTGTAAAAGTCAACTTCAATCTAAAATAAGTGATAAATGATTAACTCCGAAGTAATCAACTTGTGTCAAATGTCCAAACATGAATAAATAAACAACCGGATGTACATTGACCCACTGAATGAACCGGAACAAATGATTCCTCAACATCAATGCATTCTTCCTAAGGTATACATGTACAGACTGATCTGGAAGATTCACCAATAATGTCTTCGAGTGGATAAGGTAGTCATTTTCCTTAATGTTCATGTGGTTGATTTATAGCATGCACAATGACAGGAACAATAATCCATGAAGATTTGGCAACGGAATACCAAAGAGCGGATCATTATTCAATAGTGCATCTACAATATCATGATAGTCATTATCAACGCCTTGTGAAATAACTGGAGGTAATGTTTCTTGAGGATTCCGAGAAGTACCTCTTAGATGGTGAACCAGTTGAGTTAGTAGGAACCAGAGCATGAGCTTCAGAAACTAGATGATCAACATTCGTTGGAGGTTGGAAGTACTCATCAAACATATCTTGAACCAATGAATCCCAAGCAATGAATCCCAGTTATCCTTAGTAAGTGAAGCATTAGGCGTTGAAGGAGAGTCAAATGACCATAAATCAAGCATCCATCAACATGTAGTATACGCACTCTTCTCCCCCTCAAAAATTGCATCCGAAGTTGCCATTTTTGATTTGAACAAGTGAATATGAATATACACCAATGAACGTAGATCCACTTGAGAGTTGAAAGAGCGTGTAAAAACATGAAGCTTGTTGATGAAGAATGTCGATGAGAATGGTCATACACATGAATATTTCTCTTCTTTTGAAGATAAAGCGCACTAAAGCGTACCCCTTTTTTTCTTTGAGGAACGGGGCCTGAAGTGTTATTTGCAGACGCCATAATGATGAAGTACGAGGCCTGAACTGATGTGAGCAGATGTCATAGCCGATTGAATATCAATGTTGAGTAACTTGAACCCGTGAGTTATGAGATATCAATCCTTTTGTTATCCATACTTTAAGCCACCCATGTATTGAAAGATCAAGTATACGCAATCGAGTAAGGACTACCGCACTAATATTAGAAACTTGATTGCATATATTTTGGTTAGTGACATCGGTATCCAAACCCTTTGGGATTTCACGGTCAACATTGAGATTGCCATTGGTAAACATCTTTCCTGTAGGTATCCACCTAAGTCCAGCATCCTTAAAAATTCTACCAGATGGTATCCACTTATGGCAAGGTCTAGGATTGTTAGGCTTCTTATGCATAGTGGAAGACTTATCCTTATTCCTAGTTTCCAAAGATTTAGCAGTTGGTAACCATCTAGGCGAAGCTTTTGGTTTCATTTGCTTCATATGTACTGTGGATGACTTAGTGTAAATCCTAGACTTAACAGGTTGTACCATTGCATGAGCATTTACTTTCTTCAGGGATTTTGTGAAACATTTATCATGATTAGCATTAAAGATACATTTCAGACACTTTGAGCAAACAGCTTGTTTGGATTCAATAATAGATCTAGATTTCTTAGAGTGGTCTGCTATGGGAATAGCTTTAATCGAAACGAAACTACAATTAGATGTAAGCCAATCCCTAGTCTTTAGATTAGTGTTCTTAGGTAATGGTTTAGAACTACTAGTAGTGCCTTGAAATCTCGAAGAATTCATCACCCTAGGTCTTGCACCTAAAATTCCGTCTTTGCGATTATGTGCCTTCTTTCTAGCCATTTCTAGATAAGAGTTCTTATACAAGTCATTCATATCAATTTTCCTAGGCAAGTGAGGTGAAGTGATTGGTTTTGTCAAAACTTGTTTCGCATCAACTTGGGAGGCAAACCGCGTTTTTGAAAATTTTGGTCGTTCAGATCTAAACGCATTCGGTTGTCTAATAACTGGTTTCCCCAAGATTGATGGTTTTGCAAACTTAGTGTTCACACTATTCCTGTTGTTTTTCGAGCTCATTTTTAAAGCAACAATAGCGAAACTCTTTTCTGAAGTTGAGCTTTGAGATCATCAATTTTGCTATCAAAGAGTTTGTTTGTTCTATTGACTTAGTTCTAGCTTCTTTGTGAGTCACTTAGTTCTATGTGATGCTTTCTCAAAGACTCATTTTCCTTTAGTAATTTGGCCACACAAACCGCTAATTCATCATTTCTCATTTGAATATCATCAATAGTATTAACATCAGAATTACTTGTAACCAAATTACTTTTCACATGCATACCAGAAATATGTTTCTTCAAATTATTGATAGTCGAGTTTTTGGCATGAAGCTGAGCTTTTAAATCGTTTATCTAAAAAAATTCACGAAATTCAGGAAATTCTGGATTTTACATGGTTTCTTAGTTTGAAAACTTTCCTCCTTTCTTTGTATTGCAATTTCAAGAGAAATGCAATGTTTTTCAAGTTTTGAGAATTTGTTTGAAAGTTCATCAAACGCCTTTTTATCAATCATATCATTTGTATTGAATTTATTAGTCTTAGCCTCAACCAAGGAACATTTATCAGAATCATGTTCAGTATTAAGATCAGTTTGTTTAGGTACATTAGCGGATGCACTATGTTGAATAGTTAAGGGTACCTCATCACATGACACTGTTCATTCGTAGGTCGATATTTGCATCCACATCATGAGTAACAAGAGTCACCGAACTCTTGGTGTTTCAAGCTTATCGTCTCTCGAGCCTCAGTATTCGGTGTCAAGCGATCCATCACCCGATGCCTTACGGTCTCAACACTACAATTTATTGATTGTACCGACATTCATTCACCTTTCTAATCACAAGATCCACTTCTTGTGTGACAGAGTTCTTGACATTGGTTACATCATTTATTGTTGTCTCGACATTTTGCATTCAAGAACACCCAATTCTTCAAGCGATACATTACCCGACTCATCACAAATATCTCTCAACCGCACTGACTCTCATCCACTTTTTCATCTTTCGAGTAACTTCCTCAATATACTTCTCCACATTAACCATGAGATGGATAAGAGTCTCGTGAACATGCTAATTTCCATTCCAAAGTGTCTCTTGAAAGATATTTCATCACGTCTTGATCATAATCGATGTGAATTCCTTCTAATGAATGACTTAAAATGTTTGTAGATCACTTGAAGTGCAAGACTTGGAACTATCCTTTTGAACCTTCTCTTTGTCAAGTTGTAGCTCCAATTGCTCTAGGTTTAACAACAAAGTTCCCATTAATGTGGATAAGTCCGATGGAAGAGGGCAATACATGTTCGTTCCATTGTTATGGGTAGAAGTAACATGAGGTGAGAGTGAAGTTGTTGATAAGGTTCAATGCTACTTTCTTTATGCATGGTATACGTAGCCTAGATCGGTGCAATTCTCTCATTAGATTACGAACACGGAGGTCTCACATCCTCATTAATTGATTCCATCATCAGTAACTGTTCAAGATAGCTAATATTCTCATGGTTGTCTGACATCATACGGTTTGAGTATACAAATCACCGAATCGAGTGTAAGACATGATGTTGATGTATACACGGGATTTTACAAGTCTGTGATTTAAACAGAGAAATTGAATCTTTCGCGGGATTTTACTAAAATCAAGACCAAACCGTAAGAGAGTGAGAAGTAGGATGTAGTAAATGAACAATGGTTTGTGATATTCCCTAGGTTTAGAGACAAATCGCAGGAATAGACAAATCTCAGTCCTTGACAAATCGCTTAGAAGACAAGTCGCTAGAGTGTCCTTGACAAGTCGCTAGGTACTCAAGTCGCTATGAAGACAACTCGCTAGTTACAAGTCGCTAGATGCACAAGTCGCTAGAGACAACTCGATATGAAGACAAATCGCTAGTTAACAAGTCGCTAGATGCTCAAGTCGCTAGAGACAACTCGCTATGAGACCAAGTCGCTAAAGAGCAACTCGCTAGTTACAACAGAGACAAGTCGCTAGAAATAATAAAGACAAGTCGCTACGTCAACCAAGTCGCTAGCCGAAGTGGAACCTCCACTACTTTGTACTGTTTATCACCTTGTCTCAATAGACAAGTCGCTAGGGCTCAAGTCGCTACCACTTCAACTACAAGTCGCTGCAAACTTACAAAGCAAGTCGCTACGAAGAAAAATACTCCAAGACCAAGTCGCTAGATAGAAAAACTTACATACAACACTTTTCAATCCAAAACAAGCCCAACCACAGTGATTCAAGCTTTCCAAATCAAAACCTAAGCACTTATGATGATTCTAAACACAAAAGTACAATCAAAATCCAAACTTTAACACAAGAAATGGTCCAAATGATGCAAATAACTCTAAACTCTTTCAAACCCAAAAACCATATAAAACCACTAGAAATCCAAGAACATATAAGAGGGATGATCAAACCATAGCTCTTGATACCAATTGTAACATATTGGATTTCATAAACACATCAAATCATAACATATATAGGCATATGGATTTAGAGTTTAGAGAGAGAAAGTGAAGAGAGGGAGCCTTTCTAAAGAGAGAGTAAATAAAAGAGAAAAGGTTAGATTAGAATGAAAGGTTCAACCCTCTACCTTGGGAGGTAGAGGGTATTTATAGTTACATACTACACGTCCTCCTTCGGACTGTGGATCATGCATACAGTGGGTAAAGACCCGTCCGTCCTCCACGGTGTTGCTCTAAACTAAATAACTAACTAATAAAACAGTAAATAATGATATGTCTACGAGCTAACTTATGCTAGATTATATTTGGGGTGACCGACTCTTCACTATGAAATTTCTAATTCCTAACAATGTGTAAGATATGTGAGTTGGAAATGAATGCGTAGAGATGAGTTGAGGAAGGTTTTATGAACAAAGGTGTTATTTGAATTTAATTTCAAACTAGAAGAGTTGTGAGGGTATGAGTGTGTATGTGTTTAGGCGTAGGTTTGTGTAAGTGTGTGAGTGATTCAAATTCTAATTTGATTGTTGAGAGTGTGTGAGAAGGAAGAATATAGGAGAAGCAATGGAAGTGACACATTATAAGTATGTGTAAGACATAAATGTTGGCAAAAGTTTCCAAAGCCAAACTTGGAGAAGATGGGTGAGAATGTATGTATGTGTGGCATTTGATGTGTGTGTGTGTGAGTGATGATTCATTTCAAATTTTAATGTTGTTAGGAAGAATAAGAATGAGTGGTGGCGTTTTTTGGAATGAGGGGAACTTAAAAAATTATAGAGGATTGTGTTGGCATGTAGGGAACACAAGTACAAGAGTGTGTAAAAGAATGTAAGATTGTGTTTGTGTGGAAGATTTAAAAAAATACGAAGGATGTTTATATTTTCTAGAAATTAAAAGCATGTATTTAGACTTGATAGTCATTAGTTATTCCTACAATTAAAATATTCACTATTCATCTTGATGCTAGTAAGTTGAGTGCTTTGCATTAAGGTAAAACAACATCCTATAAATGAGAGAATTGCGTTTACGCAAAGTGACCTCAACTTAAAGGATAAATAAGGCCGTTACGTGATTAGTAAAGATGAATGTAAGGATTAGGATCACTTGAATACTTTCCTTTGAAGTTATAGTGAAAGTATAAACCTCCTAAGTTTGAGGAAAACAATTTTGCCTGTCCAGATGCTTTGTAAAAACGTTTATAAATTGGCGTTTTATAAAAACTGGGAGGACTTGTTTTGGGCACCTCTCTAAGACTAAATCTTAAAGTAAACTTCTCAAATATTATGTACGAACCTCAATTGAAAGAAGCACCTCAGTCGAGTAAGAGGAATGCTGACTTGGAAGAAATGAAACATCATTAAATTGACGAGACTGGCACATTGGCCATGTGTAGCTCGCGCCAGGCAATGCACCAGGCCCACACTTAATGGTTTTTGGTATTTGGATATTGCTTGTGTTTTTAAGTGTTTTGAATCTATATTTGTCATCATTAAAACACTGTAAGATCTTCGGTCTTCAATGCACCAACAGTATTTGTTTTCAAGTTTATAATATGATAGTGGGCTAACGGCCAAAATTCAGAACATTATATATGTTGTGAGTCATTTGCCTAAGACCATACACCCATAGATATTTTATATTTTGTTGCCATCTTTATTGTATCAGTCTTTGCAATTGGCCTTTGTTACCATTCTCTTTTGACGTGGTCTCCTTAATCTCGATTATGAAGTAACTATTCTAGTTTAACCTCATTGTAAGTTATACATGCCTGATGGGTAGGATGCTTTTTTTGTTTATAGATATTAAGGATCATATTTGAATACAAAACCCAAAGTAAGATACTTGCAGAAATTATTCGCCCCTTCCTAGAAAGTCTCTAAAGAAGGTAACTAAGACGGACTCTTCCAATTCCACATAACAATATGCATTCATTTTTATTTTATTTTTTCAAGTAGTATTGATATGAAACACTTGCTCAGTAATATAAGGCGGTCCTAGTAGTAGAAAGTATTTCTACATTCAGATAATTTCAATATAGATTTATTGGAGTTTCTAAATTAATGTTGTCCATATGTCTATTTGGCGGATGATGCCCTCATGGGGTGTACTAAAAGCCATCCTTAAGCGATGATTATCGTGTGGAGATATCTTAGATGTATTAACTCAAAACATCTCAACGGAAATCAATGTTTGACATTGTGATGTGACTAAGAAATGTTTGTAATCATCCTTTACTTCATTTTGTGTTCAAAGTCTTGCAAGAGTCTGGTTTTTGCTCTTGTCATCGACACTATTGTGATGGTTTGCGATTAACTTAGCAAGTGCAGATACAGTTATTATCTATGTTTTTTATTCCGACCTGCAAACTGATATAGGCTAGTTCGATCAATGTATGTATCCAAAGAATGGAACACACTGATCTGAAACCCTACTTTCCAAAAACTTAGAAACCCTAATCCTGAACCCCCTTCTGGTCTATTTATTCCTGTCAGTGCGAAAGAATATCGTGCATATAGAATTGGTTAGTCAATAAGGCTTTTTTTTACATGTTTGGTTGTCCGTGCTAGTGTTGAAGAAAGGATAGCTGAAAAGATGTTTGGGAAGTTTCAATTCTATGCAAGCTTCATGATCCTTTCTTCAACACTAGCATGGACAACCAAGCCTGTAAAAAAAACCTGATTGACTAACCAGTTCTATTTACACGATATGTGTTTGCACTGAAAGGAATAAATAGACTAGAAGGGGATTCAGGATTATGGTTTCTAAGTTTTTGGAAAGTAGGGTTTTGGACTAATGTGTTCCATTCTTTGGATGCGCATATGGTCTAACTAGCCTATATCAAGATACAATCGAAATCGAATCATAGATAATAATCAGATCTGCACTTGCTAAGTTAATCCTAAACTATCACAATAGTAACTATGACAAGAGCACAAACCAGCCTCATGCTAGATCTTGAACACAAAATGAAGCAAAGGAAATGATTACAAACTTTTCTCAATAACATCACAATGTCAAACATTGATTGCGGATGAGATGTTTTGAGTTAACTCATCTAAGAGATCTCCACACGATAGTCACCACTTAAGGATGGCTTTTACTACAGCTCTTGTAGTGCATCACCTGTCAAATAAACACATGGACAACATCAATTTAGCGACCCCTGTAAATCTATATTGAAATTATTCGAATGTAGAAATATTTCTAATATGAGGCTCGCCTTAAATTATTGAGCAAGTGTTTCGTATCAAAGCTACATGGGAAACAAAAAAATGAATGCATATTATTATATGGAATCTGAAGTGCTCCTCTTAATTACCTTCTTTAGAGACTTTCTGGGCCAAGGGTAGATACTTTCTGCAAGTATCTTACTTTGGGTTTTGTATTCAGATCTAAAGTTATGATCCTCAATATCTATAATAAAAAAGAACATCCTACCCATTGGGCGTGTATCACTTACAATGAGGTTAAACTGGAATAGTTTCCACATAATCAAGATTAAGGACACCAAGTTGAAAGAGAATGATAATGAAGGCTAAAGGTTGATACAATAAAGATGGATACAAAACTTAAAAGTAACTATGGGTGTATGTCCTAAGGCAAATGACTCACAACATATATAATGTCATAAATTTTGACCGTTAGCCAACGGTCATATTATAAACTTGGAAAAATAGTTTTGATCATTGGTATTAAGCTTAAAAGGATTTGAAATGATAAAGTGATATAGCCGTTGGATAAATATACGTATCTTTGGCAAATATTGGGGTATTAAGTATAATTTACAAATTTTGAAATGGATACTTAATGTCTTGAGTAGAAATATCTATAATGTCTCATTTCTTGACCGTTAGCCTACAGTCATACTTTAAACATGGAAATACTTTTGACTTATCATGATTAGACAATGACCTTGGTGTTATATTTCTTTTGCTTATAATGCATATAATCTACCAATTATCATATGTATTTTGCGGATATTGGAGTCATATTTATATTATACCAAAGAAAGATGTATTCAACAGTGGTTAATTCTCTTTGCCAGCTGATGGATTACAAGAGTTGTATGGAAAGTCATCCCCAAGCGGTGCCTGGCTTGCCATAATCTCTTAGATGTATGAAGTCATACAACATTAAGGGTAAGCATGGTTCATTTTGGCTCGGTTTTAGGCAAAAACTGAAACCGAACCAAAAAAAATTAGTGTTTGCTACCTAAAAGCCATTCGGTTTTGGATTTATCTGGGTTTTTTCGGTTTTATTTTTCGGTTTTTCGATATCTGTTTGGTGTATCAAGGTTTAGTCTTTCCAACGTCAAATGTTTGATACATCGTAAATTAACATTTTCAAGTTGCAACAATAAAGAAACACACATTAATGACAATAAAACATGTAGGATAATTTTATGAATTTTTTGGGTTTTCTATATTTGTACCCTGCTCTTGTTAAACCCCCCACTTGCACTTCACCTTTGACCTTTTTAATAACATTATAACACTCAAAGTGGGATAAGGTCAACCAGCTCATTTAGCCAAGGTTTATGTATTTAAAGCATTTGGTGAAGTGAAAACTAGATAGTTAGGGGTTTAGTCCAATTTCAAAGAGAAAGAGATGTACCATTGGATAATAGATGTTATGTAATAACTTTGTGTGCTCCCGAAGGGTTGGTTATTACTTTTCCTCTCAAACTTGAATTTCATTATTCAAACTCAAAAATTAGTTTATAAGGATTAGTTGTATAATGTGGGGTTGAATGTGTAAGAGAGTTGTGTTATAAAAGTGTAAGAGTGTATGAGAGGAGTGAGTTGGGAAAGCAAGACTTGGAGAGGAAGGGTTAGGATCTCTGTGTGTGAGTGAGTTGTCATTGGAAATTCAAAACAAGCTAGTTGGTGATTGTCAAAGACCAGGGTATTGAGGAAGCAAAGTGAATGACACATTGTAAGAATGTTTAAGATGTGTGAGTTAGAAATGAATGCGTAGAGATGAATTGAGGAAGGTTTTATGAACAAAGGTGTTATTTGAATTTAAGTTCAAACTAGAAGAGTTGTGAGGGTATGAGTGTGTATGTGTTTAGGCGTAGGTTTGTGTGAGTGTGTGAGTGATTCAAATTCTAATTTGATTGTTGAGAGTATGTGAGAAGGAAGAATATAGGAGAAGCAATGGAAGTGACACATTATAAGTATGTGTAAGACATGTAAGTTGGCAAAAGTTTCCAAAGCCAAACTTGGAGAAGATGGGTGAGAATGTATGTATGTGTGGCATTTGATGTGTGTGTGTGTGAGTGATTATTCATTTCAAATTTTAATGTTGTTAGGAAGAATAAGAATGAGTGGTGGCGTTTTTTGGAATGAGGGGAACTTAAAAAATTATAGAGGATTGTGTTGGCATGTAGGGAACACAAGTACAAGAGTGTGTAAAAGAATGTAAGATTGTGTTTGTGTGGAAGATTTAAAAAAATACGAAGGATTAGGATCACTTGAATACTTTCCTTTGAAGTTATAGTGAAAGTATAAACCTCCTAAGTTTGAGGAAAACAATTTTGCCTGTCCAGATGCTTTGTAAAAACGTTTATAAATTGGCATTTTATAAAAACTGGGAGGACTTGTTTTAGGCACCTCTCTAAGACTAAATCTTAAAGTAAACTTATCAAGTATTATGTGCGAACCTCAATTGAAAGAAGCAGCTCAGTCGAGTAAGTGGAAAGCTGACTTGGAAGAAATGAAACATCATTAAATTGACGAGACTGGCACGTTGGCCATGTGCAGATTGCGCCAGGCAGTGCACCAGGCCCACACTTAATGGTTTTTGGTTTTTGGATATTTCTTGTGTTTTTAAGTGTTTTGAATGTATATTTGTCATCATTAAAACACTGTAAGAGCTTTGGTCATCATTGCACCAACAGTATTTGTTTTCAAGTTTATAATATGATAGTGGGCTAACGGCCAAAATTTAGAACATTATATGTGTTGTGAGTCATTTGCTTAAGACCATACACCCATAGATATTTTATGTAGCCAATTGGATTTCACATACACATCATATCAATGATCAAAGAGGCGTACACAATAGGTTTTAGAGAGAGAAATAGTTAGAGGTTTGGGAAATTAGTGAGAGAAAATGAAAGTGTTATTATGAGCTTCAACCCTCTACCTTGGGAGGTAGAGGGTATATATAGTCTTACATAACTCGCCACCTAATGGGCTGTGGATCAGGCATACAGTGGGTAAAGACCCGTCCGTCCTCCACGGTATTACTAAACTAAATACTACTTATCATTAAATAACCACGACTACGAGCTTTCTAACGATTACATATACTTGAGGTGATCGACACTTTAATAACTGGATTTACTAAATCCTAACAATCTCCCCCTAAGGGAGGTCACCTCAAATTACATTGAATACAAACAGATATTACATTAAGATTGTCCTTGGATTCTTGTTCATGTTCTTTGTTCTTTAGCCCGTAGTCTTAGATTCTTCATTTTTGCATGTTTGGATATTCCAAGTGGAGGTCTTTAACTGATCCACGTGATAATGAGTGTTGAGCAAGCTTTGAGATCATCAGCCACATTATTCTCTGACTCATCCATTGTGTTGTTGGTATTATGTGATGTTGTGACATTTGGACCGACATGCTCACATTCTGGATCATGATATATTCTCATCAGAGTAGCGGAAGCTTTCGTTGATTCATGATATTGGCAACAACAGTAGCGAAGCATGGAGTGAAAATATCGAGTCATTGATGCACTTATCATGAATTATTTAGAGATGAATGTGTAGTGTGAGCATGCGGCTATGGATTGACCGCTTCATTACGATCAACAGAACGTCGGGCGTGCACACGCATACAACAGTAGCAATAAAGCGCACGAGTGTCTTTGATCACTTTCGTTGAATTGAGGTACACGCCCAAGGTTCCCGTTGATCGATTACAAGTCTTGCAGAATCGGTATAATTAAAGAATTTCCTTGACGGGGTTTCGCAATGCTCTAGCTATTCTCAAACCGAACGTCTCAAAGAAGACAAGACGGAGTGAGTGAACCAAATAATTGAGATTCACTGATTGATGAAAAGAGATTTGAAAAACAATTGTGTACCGCACAATAGAAATTGTTTTTGCAATACAACGAAGGTTTTAATGAAAATCAATTACCAATCATAAACACATTTTATTTTGAAATATTAGTACACAGTCGATGTGCTAAAGAAAAGAGTTTTTAAGCACAACGACCGGTTTTTCAAAGGTATCCGTTAATCCATAACCTGAACCAGTATTGATTCAAAAGATTGAATCGCCCCATTATTTATGTTCAGTTGTCACATGGTTGATCTATTGGGTAGATCTCACATGCCACCCACCAGGAGCTTGTTTGATGTTGGCTCCAGAAGGCTTTCCATCTTCATTTTGAATATGTTTGCATATCACTCAGATGTTCTGGCAATACCACAAGGATAATGCGTAGGACTCTCAATATATACTTACTTTCCACATTGTGTGAAACAACAAGTCTTCATTAATTTTGTGTCCTAAGGAGATATTGTGGATGATCTCTTGGCTCTAGACTCAATAGTGCACTTTTGGTTTCCTATGCCGGAGACTAGGGAGAGGATCTCCTTCTTCAATATCAACAATCTCTAAGAGAAAGTCGATAGATTATGTAGGTTCCCCGTGAGAATGAAACAAGCCCTTTTAAGAGGAACTTGAGTAGCTTGGGAAGTTGTAGTGCAGTGTGTCACTGTGTCCATGACGTCTTGTCTTCAATACCGGTGTTACCTTAGTAACCACCAGTAGCATATGTATTGAACCCGGTTTCTGGCCTAAGGTTGAATTATTGGAGGGCTATTTCTTTTCACCCTTTTCACATTCATTTCTTTTTCATTCTTCAACCCCTTTAGTGCTTACCTAGACTTCATTACTAGAACCTTGTTGGGTTTATTCTAGTTCTAGCTCTATCTCAGTCCGCACTCTTCCCATATTCTCATTTTTCTCCTTTTTTTCATCATACCTAAGGACTTTACACTATCTAATGGATTATCCTGGTAGATCCCTCCGGTTCTGGCGGATCGTGGGAACTAACACCTAACCTTATCATCCTTATGTCACCATGCATAAATTAAAGTTGGTTGGTCTTTTGGTATAGTTCTTCCGCCTTGAACCCAATTGAAAACCATTTAAAAATCAATCAAGATATTTGTGATATAAAATCAAAGAATTTTGTATCTTAATTGTTTTGATATTTTAGAAATTCTCCCCCTCAACATGTGCATATAATTTGTTTAGCACATGGAGGCAAGAGATCTTTGAAATCTTTAGAATGAGAGTGAAAGGTCCAATCTTTTTTATTAACGTTTTCTAAAATGATCATCATCACTTCCCAATCAATTTAAGTAGATAAAGCATATTGGGGAAGGATGAGGTTTTCTTAAGATTGCTCCCCCTCAATATGTGCATCGTATATCGAAAGAGTTTTGCACATATTAGAAGGAACCTGCACATTTGATACAAACAATCACGTTTCAATCATTTTTTGTCTTAACGATAGTTGCTCCCCCTTATCATGTGCATGGAAAATTTGAAATCATTTGGCACATGTAGGGAGGAGAGCTTGCTAAACACATATAAAACCATTTATCGAATTATCAGTTTAAATCCAATTTAAATCACAAATTCTCCCCCGATCACAATTTTCAAATCTTTGTGATCTCTATTGATTTAAATTTGTTTTGAAAGATTTTGAGGAGAGATGTGACTTGATTATGAAAAACATTTAACCGATAAGGATCAAGTTTGAGACTTTAGACTCCAAAGATTAAACATGCATGAGTATCCATTTTGAAAACATAATAATAACCAAGGTCTTGAACCAATTGTACAAAATAGTGTAAAGCATTTAGAGTAGACCTTGCTCATTTAAGTACCAATTGTTTGGAAAATACAATTTTTGATTTAATTGAAAAATCATTCTCCCCCTCAATCAATGACGAAAGTTGTTGATTGATGGATTGAGATTTTGACATCTGATAAGCGCTGATGATTTTCAAAAAATAGAGTCCGAAGTGTATTCAAAACAATTTTGTTTTCAGTAGATAGCAAATATTTTTCAGAAGAATTGATAGAAGGAAAACTATTTGAAAGAAAACATTTGTCTTTTTAACGACAAACATTTGTTTTTAGAATCAGAGCATGAGATTTGAAGATTTTAAGATAAAGCATGGCTCTGTTCTTTCTTTGAAAGGCAGGTTACTGCCTGAAAATGACAATAAACCATCGTTTCATTTTCTTTTTTTTTTTTTTTTTTTTAATAAAACGCTACATGCACATTCGAACAACATCTAAAGACCCGTGTCACTCTTTGACTGACAGCAAAAGGACCGTAGATATATATATCGAATCAAGAGAGATATGACAAAAAGACGATATTTTTGAGATTTTTCGGGTTTTTCAAAATATTTTTGGATTTTTTGAATGTTTTATATTTTTCTCTTTGCTTTTTGTTGGTTTTATACTTTTGTATTTTGCTTTTTGAATAAATATATACAAAGAAAAGATAGAGTCAATAATCTTTACTCCTCGTCTTCCTCCTGAAGACGTTTAAGTGTTTCTGGTTGAAGGCTTTTCAAGCCAAGTCGTGGAAGAATAAACTCAAAACGTTCTCTTGGAAGAGCTTTGGTGAAGATGTCTGCTAACTGGTATTCTGACTTCACAAAATAGAGTTCCACCGCACCGTTTTCCACTTGCTCCCTAATGAAATGGTGTCGAATGTCGATGTGCTTTGCTCTTGAGTGTTGAACGTTGTTGCATAAGAGAGCAATAGCACTTTTATTATCACAGTACATAGGGATTTTGTTGAATTCAAAGCCATAGTCAGATAATTGGGATCTCATCCATAGGATTTGAGCACAACAAGATGACATGGCTATGTATTCAGCCTCTGTAGAGGAAATAGAAGTACTCATTTGCTTCTTTGAAGACCATCTCACAAGCTTATCACCCAAAAACTGAGCACCTCCTGACGTACTTCGACGTGTATCTTGACATCCTGCATGATCAGCATCTACATAGGCCGTTAGTGACATACCAGTGTCCTTCGGATACCAAAGAACCATGTTAATGGTTCCTTGGAGATACCGAAAGACCCTTTTAACCGCTTCAAGGTGCTTTTTAGTAGGCTTGGCCTGATATCTAGCACACATGCATACAGCGAATAAAATATCTGGTCTACTGGCCGTGAGGTACATCAGGGATCCGATCATACTATGATATTTCGTTTGATTAACCATGATCCCTGAGTGGTCCTCATCCAGTTTAGTATGCTCTATCATGGGAGTATCAACAGTGTCACAAGAAACAAATCCAAATTTCTTTAAAATCTCATTAGCATATTTACATTGATTTATAAAAATGCCTCCGGGACTTTGTGAATTTTGTAATCCCAAGAAAAATGACATTTGTCCCATCATTGACATTTGAAATTTGGAACCCATTTCATTAGAAAAAAGATCACATTCCATTGGGTCAGTCGAGGCAAAAATAATATCATCAACATAGATTTGAACATGGATTAAATGTTTGCCTGACTTTCTGGTGAACAATGTTGGATCGACTTCTCCTTTGCTGAATCCAGTTGATAGAAGAAACTTTGATAGCGTATCATACCATGCTCTAGGAGCTTGCTTCAAGCCGTAAAGGGCCTTTTTCAAGCGATAGACATGTGTAGGATGCTCTGGATTCACAAAACCCTCTGGCTGGCTGACGTAAACCACCTCTTTCAAATCTCCATTAAGAAATGCGGTTTTCACATCCATCTTACAGACAACCATATTCTTGCTAGCAGCATTAGCCAAGAAGATTCTGATAGCCTCGATACGTGCAACAGGATCAAAAGATTCCTCAAAGTCTATACCCTCTTCTTGTCGATATCCTTTAGCCATGAACATAGCCTTATTTTTTAGAACATCACCATACTCATCAAGCTTCACTTTGAAGATCCACTTGAGAGCAATGATCATAGCACAGTCAGGAGCAGGTACTAATTCCCATACATCTAATCGATCAAACTCATGAATTTCTTCTTGCATGGCATTGAACCAGTTGTCTTCATTCATGGCAGTTTTAACATCTTTTGGTTCGATCTTAGAGAGTACCGAGTTGAAGAAGCACCATAAGGCATCAGTAGCAAGTTGTTTTCTAGTGGATACCGGACGAGAAAGGTTTCCAATGATGTTGTCCAATGGATGATCATGTGTCCATTTTCTGAAGTGTTCATGTGGTTGTGGTTGAGGAACTGAAGTAGCAGAGTCGATTTCTCCAGAAGAAGATGGTTCTGATGATGATTCAGGAGCAAATATATTTTCAAATGGAGCATCTTCGGGAGTAGCAAAGGGATTAACTTCACCATGGGTGCCAGAAACAATTCCATGATGTACACTTGATGATTGATGATTTGTTGATGAGACAGAGTGATCAGCAGCGGGCGCTTCTTGACTTAATGACATTGAAACTGAAGGGTTAACTTCATTGACATAGATAGAGGCAGCCTTTGTTGATGGAATTGACATATCATTAGCACTTGGCTCATAGTGTTCATCAAACATTGGATCAAATAATTTCTTCAAATCATCTTCTGAAGAATGTACATAAGGAGTTGCTGGTGAGTGATTTAGAACAAGAGTAGAACTGATAGGACTACTTGATGAAGGTTGTGATGCGGGTCCAGAACTGGATTGTCCTGGAGCCATTTGCCCGGACAGCTCATCGAACGTGAGGTGAATAGTTTCCATGATATCTCGAGTTCTTTTGTTGTAGATTCGGTAACCCTTCTTGTTTGATGCATAAGCTACAAAAACTCCAATGTCCGCCTTAGCTCTTAGTTTACCTAGATCTTGACCTTCATTCGTAGGATAGCACAAAGCACCAAATACACGAAGGTAGGAGAGATCAGGTTTTCATTTATGGACAAGTTCATATGGAGTTTTTCCATGAGAGGTGTGTATAAGAGAACAATTTTGGGTGTAGCAAGCAGTAGCAATGGCTTCAGCCCATAGAAACATTGGAACCTTTGAATAAATTAGCATTGTTCTTGCAGCTTCCACAAGAGTTCGATTTCGTCTTTCAGCTACACCGTTCTGTTGAGGAGTTCGTGGAACACTTCTTTGATGACTGATTCCAACACTTTCAAAAAACAGAATTTAGTCTTTGTTAACAAACTCTGTGCCATTTTCTGTTTGAACAATTCTAACAGTATTGTTGAGTCGAACTTGAAGCTGTTTGATGAGTTTGATGATGACATCTGGGGTTTCATCCTATGTCCTCAAAAACTTTACCCAAGTAAATCGAGAGTAGTCGTCAACAACAACTAATATGTATTTCTTCCCATTTATCGTTTGCACTCTCATTGGTCCACACAGATCCATATGAAGGGTATGAAGAACTTCCATTACTGAGTTTGTAGGTTTTGGTTTGTGGGCATATTTCGTGCTTTTTCCCAATTGGCAAGCTGAACAAAGATGATCTTTTTCATATTTTAATCTAGGTGAACCTCTGACAAGATCCTTTCTGGAGAGGTTATTGATGGTACCGAAGTTCAAGTGATTGAGACGACGATGCCATAACCATGATTTTGTTTTCGAAGCCTTTGACAATAAGCAGATTGGAGAGGACTTCATCATGTCTTCGATAGATATGGTGTATAGATTTGAACCACGAGTTCCTCTTAACAATTCCACACCATCAAGTTCTCTAACGAAACAAGTATGTTTTCTAAAGGCCACTTCTAGATCGGAATCACAGAATTGACCAATGATTCGGTCCCAAACAGTCAGGTTTATTACACAAGTCAACCACTTGTGAATGGTCAACCGTAATAAAAGTCAAACAGTCTAAAACCAAAGCAATTAAGTCTAGGAGAGTTTAGTGTTTCCCCAGGTCGTTAAGTCCCAACGAGCTATGCGATTGAATAGCTAAACGTGTAGTGAGCGGGTGATATTGAACAGGAAAAGGGGTATGATAATACTATATGACAAAGGAAAAATCTGAGAAAGAAAATTAAAAAGCTAAATTATATTAAATAAACGCTATCACTATTTTTAAAATTGGATTTTGATCGGTGGTGAACTGTCAAGTTTTCTCACACAAGCTAGCCACTTGTGAATGGCCAACCGTAAGAAACTTCAAACAGTTCAGACACCAATGCAATGAAGATCAGGAGAGTACAGTGTTTTCCCAGGTCGTTATGTCCCAACGAGCTGTGCGAGAATAATCAAACGAATAGTGATCGAGAGAATTTGAATGGAAAAGGATTGTGATCGATTATACCTAAAGAAAAAGTTTATAAATTACAGGGGCTTAAATGTAAATTAAAGAAAATTAAAAAGATAAATTATATTAAATAAATGCTATCACTATTTTTAAAATGATGTTTTCTTGATTTTTCTTTTATAAAATTTAACTTAAAAACTACGTGACGTACAACAGAAAATGTGAAACTGAAACAATTTTAATCCTAAAAATATGAAAATGACATTTTTACAAACCTAATGATAAAAGAAAATTTTTAGAAAAATAAAATTATTTTTAAAACTATTTATCTAATTATTATTAATTAAAAACTATTTTTACTTATTTAATAATAACCTAAATTACAAGAAAATATGAAATAAAGCTAGAAAAATGAAATTATGACTTAGAAAATCTAAAATAACAAAAGAGAATTTTCAAAACTAATTTTATATTTTTCCGATTATTTTCTATTTTATATGAATTAAAAACTATTTAAAACTACTTAAATTGCTTAAAAATACAAATTTAACTAAGAAAAATCTGGAAAAATATTTTTTGACTTTTATATTTATCTTAACCTAGGAAAATGAAAACTTATTTTTTGAATTTTTTCGATTTAATTGTATTAAAAGCTAATTAAAAGGCTTAAAAACTGCTTTTAAATAAAGAAAAATAGCAAATGCAGACCTAGAAAAATATGAAAAATTTAGGAAAAGTCTAATTTAATATACTGAATCTAAGAAAAATATAAAAACAGGGGCTTGTGTGAAGGAATATGAGGTTGCAGTTACAAGTGCTTATAAATAAGCACTTGAAATAAGCAAAAGGTACCAAATGGTCACCAACTGATTAAAGAAGCTATAATAAGCTGAAACTACTCAAATGCAACTAATTTTAACTATCCTAAACCACTGAAATGTAAACTAAACAGAATTGGATGATTTGACATTAAGTGCTAAAAACAGATTTAGCCTACTACTTTGTAGCTTAAGAATAAGCTACCCAATAAGCTGGAAATCAAAACCAGTTATTGGAACCTAAACTAGACCTGGCTAGCTACCTATAAACCAAAAACTGACTGGACAAGCTCGAGGAGCTGTTTACAAGCCCTGCACAAAGCTGAGAAAACTCAGTTCCCTGTGCACAGGGCATATAAGCCCTACTTGACAAGCTAATTTGGAGCTTGTAAAAAATTACAAAAATTATACAAAAATCTTAATAAGAAACTTGACCAGTTGAACTTATTGAATCCAAAATTTCACTGAACTTGAACCAGTAATGAGTCAATTAAAAATCACCCAAGTTGGGCTGAAAATGGCTTTTTCATTTTTTTTTTTGACTTTTGAAACAGTTATGAAACTTTGACCATTTTGAGATTTGAGCTTAAATAATGAACTGATTATGATGAAATAAGCTATCATAAAACTAGATTAGGCTACTCCTATGAATTATGAGCATAATACAAACTTTTTGTTTTACAAAATCCCAACAGTTAGCCTAATTAAGACAGATTAAAGTGATTTTGACTTTGAGCCTTTGCAGAAGCAAAATGATGACAGCAATGAGTATAATAGAGCTTAACAAACCTGAAACAACAAGTCTCAAGCAATGGATAAACCTCTAACACAGTTAATGTAGCAAATCCAAACACTACTTAACTCACTGTTTTGAACTTTAAAAGAAGCCAACTACTGAACTAGCATATATTATTGATTAAACTGAGCCTAATTACTCTAATTACCACTAAATAAACAGACCTAAACCATTTCTAACCACAGATACAAATTATGCAGTGAACATGAAAATGGACTTACATTTGGTCCTAGCCACAGTGGATTGCCAAAGAACACAGGATCTACTAATCTATTCTAAACCATAAAACAACTCAATATCAACCCAAATCCATGCTCTGCATCACCATTATCCATTTCCAAGACCAAATGAGCCCAGTTTGACTTTCGTTGACCAAGGACCAAATTTGCTTGAAACTTAAATGCAAGCTTACAAAAAGCTATAAGAAGCTTATATAAGCTTGTTTGAACTGAGAAATAAGCTATTTGAAGCTTGGGTATGAGAATTTGAAATGGAAATTTGCAACAGTGAACACAACAATATGAAATGGTAATGCAACTTGAATTGGTACTTGAAAATGGTTTATATTGATAAAACAACTTAAAATGAGTACATAATAACAAAAGATTACAGCTTTTCAACTTAACTAAAACTTTTATATTAAAAACGACATTAATGAAATTTAAAAACTAAAAGACTACTCCTTCTCTCTATCTCTTGCTTCCTTTTTATAGCAAAATGGCTTCTCTCACTACTCTGAGCATATCCCACCTTTAATCTGGACCTTTGGATGGCAAGAGGAGATTTTAGTGTTGATCAAATTTGGCGCCAAAATGTATTTTGCCAATTGGGGTTGAGTGTTGGGGAGGGATGCATTTAATGCTTCTTGAGTTTGGTGAGGTGGAGGAACAAGGAAATGTGAAGGTGGTGGGGATGGGAGGATGGAGTGTTGCAGGCGTGTTGGTGAAGAAGAGGATTCATGGTGTGTTTGTTTGACCAGATTTGACCAGGGTTATATTATTGAAGGGGTCAAAATGAAGGAGGTCACAAGGTTTGGCAGGGGTCACAATGGGTATATGGCAGGTCCAAGGTCCAAAAGGTTATTAATAACAAGGACTTGTTTGTAATTTCAAAAATCGTGGACCAAGGTCGCCATTTTATCAAAGTTGTTTCAAGGGACCACAATTGACAAGTTTCCATAATACAAGGACCAAACTTGACATTTTCAAATTTCTAAGGACCATTTTGACAATTTTGAAACTTGAGGACCAAACTTGTAATTTCTCAAAACTTTTGATATTTTTCACCAAAGGACTAATTTTGACAACTTATGATTTTAAAAGGACCTTTGGTGATTTTTCTTTGAAATTAAGTGCTCGGGGACTATTTCGACAACTTTTGAAACTTGGGGACCAAACATCAATTATGCAAACTTAGCTCATTTTTCATCCGATTTTAAACATTTGGCATCCAAACATATAAAATGCAATTTTGAGATATTTTCAAGATTTTGATGCATTTCGAGCATTTTAAGCGCTTTGCGCTTCAGATTTAACAAAATGATGAGTATTTACACACTCATCAATCCCCACACTAAACTATTGCTAGTCCCTAGCAATCTTTTGAGAAAACTTAATTGATTTGAATCTCTTTACCAAAAGCCATTACTCGGAGTAGCCAAATGTTTTAGTTCAAGTAAGAACCATGGTACACCGATAACCATGTGATTTTGAGCAAACCACCGCCTTCCAACGGATTTGATTTGTCTTTACCGAAGCCGTTTGCTCGGACTAGCCAACTCTTAGATAAATTATCAATATTATCTTTGGTGAGTCGATTACCAATTATGGTTTTTCCATCGCCTTTACCACAAGCCATAAACTTGCGGGCTAGCCAACTCTTCACTAATTAAAGATATGGTGAAATGAATACCATACAATTTTGGGCAAATTGCAAGTCAACGGATTTGAGATATCTTTACCAAGAGCCGCTTTGCTCTCGGATTAGCCAATCCTTTTGTTTATTAGACATGGCGGATCGATAACCATAAGTCGAGTAAGTGCAAAACACTTACTCCAAAAAATAATTTGGCCAAAAATGGGGAATTGGGTGGTATAATTACATGATAAAATTCGTGAGAATTCCCCCACACTAGAAATGAATATTGCCCTCAATATTCAAAGTACCGCGGTTATGCCGAACCGAGAACGTAAAAGGGAAATACTACGCCATTATTTGAATTTTTTTTTTTTTTTTTTTAGAAAACTTATATACAACAAATGGGAAACTCCCCACACTAGGGTGGTACACACGGGTGAAAACCCATGTTTAACTATCGTTTTGATTACCGAGTCGCTAGCTTGACTCGACCCAATTAATTTGTTCATGGGAAGTAAGTGGAAGAGACAATCTCCATCGGACTTTCATTCAAAATGTTTGACAAACATTTGAAGCACGTGAAAGTTCCACACCGATGAGATATACATAGAACCGCTCAAAAATGGTAAATGAAAATGCCGGGTCAAAGATAGTGTCTTCATTCCCAAGGAGTGAAGATGAAGAGAATCACAAGATATTTGAGGAAAGGAAGAAAGATTTTGATAACAATCGGATCCATTCTTCATCCTCAAATGTAGACATATCGGGAGGAAGGGTGATGGTAGTATCATTAATTAGCAAACTCGTATGATAGAGTACACCTTCCTCCGAGCCAATATCATCCTCAAGATCAAAATAGAAATGATCATGTTCCGGAGGAGATATGTCATGAGAGAGTTCACCGGAGAACTCTTCATGGAAAGAATCATTCACATGCAGTGAAATTGTGAACTCTTGTTCCATTGTGGGCTCATCACTATCCTCGGTCTGAGTATCAAAGAGTGGATTCTCAGAAATTAAAGTGAATTCAGAGTCGAATTCAAATAGAGGATTAGTGAGAGTATCTTTGAATGTTTCGGGAACAAAGTGATTAATATTCTCTATTGGACTGTTGGGATAAGAAGTGAGTGAACGATCATTATAAGGGAGACTTTCAATTTCTCCCAGATCGGCTTCGAAATCAAGGAGACCATCATCACTTCCCGATGAAAGTGGATTGATGTGAGTGAGTTCATCGGTGAACTCCTCAAGAAGATGATCAGCATCAGATTGCGGAAGTGATGCCTCAACATACCGATGTCTCCATATGATGCACAATCTTCGCTATAATTGGAGAAAGTTTCAAAATGATCTTTGAACACTCAAGAGGGAAAGAGAATCACACATATGACCGAAGTTCCCGTGACTCTCTCGGGATTGGGATAAGGTTCTCAACACTAGACTTTATGAATTCGTCCGATTCCTTTTCGTGAATAGTGTCAAGATGCTCGTCCCCATGTTCGGAGAGTGAGTGGGAGCTTGGGAGTGATAGCGCTTGTTTGAGATGGAATCTCAACTGCCGATATCAACAGATCGAGGAGTTGAGAAATAATATTAAAAGGATAAAACTCTCCTCGTCATCATCATACATAGTGCCTTAAGAAATTGGGAACGCTTTAGAGTCGCTTGCTCTAGGACTAATAATTCTTCCCTAGATTTGCGGGCCTCTCGCTCTTGCTAGCAATTCTCCCATGGTCTTTTCACCACTCACTTGATTCTTAAAGTTACTAATCATATCATCAAGTGTTTTCATTGCGGTTTCAAAATTTTGGGAAATTTCTTGAGACAACGGCTCGTGTGGAGTTTGAACCAGATATGGTCTTTGGAGGTTGGAAATTGTCAAATCTGTGAGAGTCATGATTGTTACAAGGAAATGGATTCCTATTTGACAATCGAGTGAAGTGGGGACCTCCACAGTTCTCACAACAAGAAACTGTTGAGTCTCGACCGTGAATTATATGGATATTGGTCATAACCAAAGTTCGAGCATCACCGAAAACTGCTCATAGACAAACGTGTTTCGGATTGACACTCAAATCCTTGGTGAGGACCTCCACAAAATTCACAGCAGCTTATGTTGATTATATGAAGATAGGTCGGGTTGTGGTGGGTAGTTGAAAAATTTGAGGGTCGTTAAATGAGTTCGATTAGGATCATAATCAAATGAATTCCTCGAACCACAAAACAAACAACTCCGTTATGAATATCATTAACACACCGCACACACGTACACCAACGATGTGGTGAACCAAAAGAGGCTCACCACAACCGACACAAGGAATAAACGATTTCATTTGAGAGTTATGAGAAGGAATCGCTTTATTCAAAGAATCAACAAAACCAACATGGTGATCCGAATGACTATCAAGTCTCAAGAACATTTTGAAAAATCCGGAGGTGGGACAAGTGATGTGCTCGAGAGCTAGTAATTTCCACCACTTCCGTTATGGTCTCGGTTCGGTTCTTGAGAAACATGAAGATTAGGCAAGTCATTCTTGCTAGTCACCGGTCTAAATTTCGCATGTTTGCTTTTAACCGTAAATCGTGAAAGTTTAGGATCAATTTTAGACGGCTTAGAGCAATTGAGGGTTTAGATTTTGGATAACCGTAGGTTGGACGATTTAGCACTTCTATTATCGAGGGAAGTACTTGGTCCTTTGTCACCCCGGTTTCTCGCTCCATTTCCCTACGCAGTAATTAATGGATCATCACGAACAACACGAATTCTTGACATTTGTGATAAAGTCCAAGTTTTCAACTTCGTCCCGAATTGTCGTAGTCGAGAGATTCCATGAGAATAGAAGAAGTTAGAATCAAATGGATAGAGGGTAAAGGGATAAAGAATCAAAAAGGGTAAGAGGGTAAAGATGAATATTTTGGATTTTCGGATAAACATTTTGTAAAAATAAGAAAGAAAATCTTTTGGGTTTTGATTTTAAGATGTTTTGGATTTTGGATTTTATAAGAAAATATAAACATATATAGATGGTATGAACAAGGAGTGAATATTCAAATCACTAATCTGCTAAACGAAGATAATTAGCACATCTCCAAGCAATGGCGCCTAAAATTTGATCGGTGGTGAACCGTCAAGTTTTCTCACACAAGCTAGCCACTTGTGAATGGTCAACCGTAAGAAACTTCAAACAGTTCGAGACACCAATGCAATGAAGATCAAGAGAGTACGTGTTTCCCAGTGTCGTTATGTCCCAACGAGTGTGCGAGAATAATCAAACGAATAGTGATCGAGAGAATTTGAACTAAAAGGATTGTGATCGATTATACCTAAAGAAAAGTTTATAAATTACAGGGCTTAAATGTAAATTAAAGAAAATTAAAAGATAAATTATATTAAATAAATGCTATCACTATTTTTAAAATGATGTTTTCTTGATTTTTCTTTTATAAAATTTAACTTAAAAACTACGTGACGTACAACAGAAAATGTGAAACTGAAACAATTTTAATCCTAAAAATATGAAAATGACATTTTTACAAACCTAATGATAAAAGAAAATTTTTAGAAAAAGAAAATTATTTTTAAAACTATTTATCTAATTATTATTAATTAAAAACTATTTTTACTTATTTAATAATAACCTAAATTACAAGAAAATATGAAATAAAGCTAGAAAAATGAAATTATGACTTAGAAAAATCTAAAATAACTAAAGAGAATTTTCAAAACTAGTTTTATATTTTTCTCGATTATTTTCTATTTTATATGAATTAAAAACTATTTAAAACTACTTAAATTGCTTAAAAATACAAATTTAACTAAAAAAATCTGAAAAATATTTTTTAACTTTTATATTTATCTTAACCTAGAAAAATGAAAACTTATTTTTTGAAGTTTTTCCGATTTAATTGTATTAAAAGCTAATTAAAAAGGCTTAAAAACTGCTTTTAAATAAAGAAAAATAGCAAATGACCTAGAAAAATATGAACAATTCAGAAAAGTCTAATTTAATATATCGAATCTAAGAAAATATAAAACAGGGCTTGTGTGAAGGAATATGAGGTTTAGCTACAAGTGCTTATAAATAAGACTTGAAATAAGCAAAAGGTACCAAATGGTCACCAACCGATTAAAGAAGCTATAATAAGTCGAAACTACTCAAATGCAACTAATTTTAACTATCCTAAACCACCGAAATGTAAACTAAATGAATTGGATGATTTGACATTAAGTCTAAAAACATATTTAGCCTACTACTTTGTAGCTTAAGAATAAGCTACCCAATAAGTCGGAAATCAAAACCGCTTATTGAAACCTAAACTAGACCGGCTAGCTACCTATAAACCAAAAACCAGACCGGACAAGCTCGAGGAGCTTTTTACAAGCCCCGCACAAAGTCGAGAAAACTCGCCTTCCTCATGCATGTGGCATATAAGCCCTACTTGACAAGCTAATTTGGAGCTTGTAAAAATTACAAAATTATCCAAAATCATAATAAGAAACTTGACCATTGAACTTATTGAATCCAAAATTTCACCGAACTTGAACCAAGAATGAGTCAATTAAAATCACCCAAGTTAATGAAAATGGCTTTTTCATTTTTTTTTTCGACTTTTGAAACAGCTTATGAAACTTTGACCATTTTGAGATTTGAGCTTAAATAATGAACTGATTATGATGAAATAAGCTATCATAAAACTAGATTAGGCTACTCCTATGAATTATGAGCATAATACAAACTTTTTGTTTTACAAAATCCCAACAGTTAGCCTAATTAAGACAGATTAAAGTGATTTTGACTTTGAGCCTTTGCAGAAGCAAAATGATGACAGCAATGAGTATAATAGAGCTTAATTTCTGAAAAATCAGGGACCAAGGATGCCATTTTATCAAAGTTGTTTCAAGGGACCACAATTGACAAGTTTCCATATTACAAGGACCAAACTTGACATTTTCAAATTTCTAAGGACCATTTTTGACAATTTTGAAACTTGGAGGACCAAACTTGTAATTTCTCAAAACTTTTGATATTTTTCACCAAAGGACTAATTTTGACAACTTATGATTTTAAAAGGACCTTTGGTGATTTTTCTTTGAAATTAAGTGCTCGTGGACTATTTCTTACAACTTTTGAAACTTGGGGACTGAAACTCAATTATGCAAACTTAGCTCATTTTTCATCCGATTTTAAACATTTTGCATCTGAAACATATAAAATGCAATTTTGAGATATTTTCAGTATTTTGATGCATTTCTGAGCATTTTTAAGCGTTTTGCAGTTCAGATTTAACCAAAAATAATGAGTATTTACACACTCATCAGATTTTCTTGATTTTTCTTTTATAAATTTGAATTAAAAACTAATTTTAACTTTTAAAACTAAATTAAAATACTAAAAATTATGAAAATTAATGGGAAAATTGTAAAACTATTTTTCAAAAATCTAAAATAACTAAAAAAACTTTTGAAAATTGAATTTGTATTTTTCTGATTTATATTCTAATTTCTATGATTTAAAAACTATTTTAAACTAATTAAATTGCTAAAATTACTATTTAAACTAGGAAAATTATGGAAAAATATTTTTTGGCTTTTATATTTATCTTAATCTATGAAAATTGAAAACTTATTTTTTGAAGATTTTCGATTTATTTGTATTAAAAGCTATTTAAAAGTCTTAAAACCGATTTAAAATAAGAAAAATAGCAAACAAAGTGATGAAAAATTATGAAAAATTCAGGAAAAGTCTAAAATTATATTCTAAACCTATGAAAATTAAGAAAACTATGCTAGTGTGCAATAATTTGGTTCTCAGAATGAAAAGTGCTTATAAATAAGCACTTGTAATAAGCTAAATGTACCAAATGAGCACCAGACTATCACAGAAGCTATAGTATGTAAAATCTACTTAATACTAACCTATTTCAACTAATCTAAACCTCTAAGATGCAAACTACAATGATTTGACTTGATTGATTTAAAAAGACGACAACAGCTACACCTTCCTACTTTAAGCTTATCAAACAGCTTATCAAAAGAGCTAAACTGAAAACCAGAATTGGAGAACTCAAGACCACCAACCAAAAAGCCAATAAACCAAACTTGATCCTTAGAGAAGCTGTAACAAGCTCTCTAGAGCTTGTGCTATAAGCTGAGAAAACCCCTTTGGTGACTATGCCCTGTCACAGGGCATATGAGCTGAGTTGACAAGCTTGTTTGAAGCTTAAGGAGCTTTTGGAAAATTTCTCAAAAATCAATTTTAAACTCTTGACCAGCTCAAATTGTTAAATCCAAAATACCAAAATCTCTTAACCAAGGATTAACAAATGATAAATCTACAAAGTTTGGGCGAACTGTTCATGCAATTGACTTTTATAGATAAACCGAAATGTTGACTAAAATGAGATTTGAATCAAGTTTACTGATTGATTATGTTATTTAAGGGTGTGATGAAACTTAATTAAGCTATATTGCCCTAATCTATGCCTAAATGCAACTACTAATCTATTCTAGCCTAACTGATATGTATGTGAAATCAGTGCCACTGCTATTTTGACTTTAAG
Source organism: Chrysanthemum lavandulifolium (assembly GCA_022545495.1). Lineage (NCBI taxonomy): Eukaryota > Viridiplantae > Streptophyta > Magnoliopsida > Asterales > Asteraceae > Chrysanthemum > Chrysanthemum lavandulifolium. The sequence continues at coordinate 107,018,049 of CM040243.1, read as the reverse complement.
AGGAGAGGAGTGCAAGACTAAGTCCTAAATGACTTTATTGAACCTAGATAGGACTGCATTCACAGAACTTATCCTCTGCACTAGCTCATAGCAACTGTATGACCCTTAACCAAACACTAGTTTACCAACTGTTTTGCAATGACTCTACCTAAAAGATTATCCAAATTTATGCTAACACCTAAACCGAATCAATCGACCTAACAACAACAATGAACAGCTTAAGAGCTAATTCTACCCACGATTCAAGCTCAAACAATTTATACAGATTAAATCATTATATAGAAAAGAAAACTCACAAGTGATCCAAATTATTTGCAACAAACCGTAACCAAACTACCCTACTTTTAACCAAATTCAACCCAAATCAAGCTCGCAACACCCAATGTCATAACCATTTCAGTTAAGCTCCGTTTGACTTTTGTTGACCAAGTAACAAATTTGATGAATTGCTTTCTAAAGCTCACCGAAAGCTATTAATGCCTTCAGTGGCTTGTTTAATTTAGAAATAAGCTCTTTGAGCTTGAATTCAACACATTTAGAACCGAATAAATAAAAGGAAATCTAAAAGCAAGAAATTTGGATAAAACTTTGAATTGATGCTTGAATTTGATTACAAGTGATTAAACAACTTAAGTTTAGTACATAGAAACCGGAAATTACAATTTTAGGATTAAACTAAGACATTCATAATAAAACAATTTGCAAGAAATTATAAAATTAACTACTCTCCTTCTAGCTTCTCCTCTTCTATTTATCAACAAATTCCTTCCCCACTTGTACTCTGAGCATTTCCCACCTCTTATCTGGGCCATTGGATTAGTCAAAGTGCTCCAAGCCGTAGATGGCATTTTTGGCGCCAAAACTTTTTCTTGCAATTGGGGTGGGTTGAGTGCAAGGAAGGAAGAAGAACTAAATGCTTTTGGATGTTTGGTGAGGTGGAGTGATAAGGGTGGTGTATGTGAGCTGGAGGTGAGGGGTTTGCAGGCAGTTGGTGAAGAAGACAGTGGGTTGGAGGGAAAAAGGAGGGAAAAGGGGGTTTGACTGCTTTGACCGGGTTTTATTAATAGGCAGGGGTTCAAGACAGGGGGTTCACGGGTTGTTGACAGGGGTTCAAGGCTCAAGCAAGGGTCATGGGTCAAGATTTGAAATTAATACACAAGGACCAATCTTGTAATTTGGTAGAACTTGAGGGACCAAAACTGTAGCTTTCCCAAACTTATCAAAAGGGCCAAACATGCCAAGTTTCATTAGTACAAGGACCATAAAAGATAATTTTCCATTTTTAAACTTCCAAGGACTATTTTTGCCAATTTTGAAACTTGAAGGACCAAACTTGTAAATTCTCCAAAATTTTTACCCAAGGATCATTTTTGATAAATTTTGATTTTGAAAGGACTTGGGTTGACTTTTATTTCAAAACAAATGCTCGTGGACCGATTTTCTCAAGATTTGAAAGTTGAGGGACCAAACGCCAATTATGCAAACTTAGCTCGTTTTCATCCGATTTTAAACATTTTGCATCCGAAACATATAAAATACAATTTTGGGATATTTTCAGATTTTGATGCATTTCGAGTGTTTTAAATGTTTTGCGTTCAGATTGACCAAAATGATGAGTATTTACACACTCATCAATTCCCACACTAAACTATTTCTAGTCTCTAGCAATCTTTGAGAAAACTTAATGGATTTGAATCTCTTTACCAAAAGCCATTACTTCGAGTAGCCAATTGTTTCATTCAAGTAAGAACCTTGGTACAATGATAACCAAATGATTTTGAGCAAATCACCGACTTTCAATGCTTTGATTTGTCTTTACCGAAGCCGCTTGCTTCGGACTAGCCAACTCTTAGATAATATATACTATCTTTGGTGAGTCGATTACCAATTATGGTTTTCCAATCGCCTTTACCACAAGCCATAAACTTATGGCTAGCCAACTCTTCACTAATTAAAGATATGGTGAATAACACCATACAATTTTGGCAAATTGCAAGTCGTCAACGGATTTGAGATATCTTTACCAAGAGCCGTTTGCTCTGGATTAGCCAATCCTTTTGTTTATTAGACATGGCGGATCGATAATCAGAATCTAAGTAAGTGCAAAACACTTACTTCAAAAAGAATTGGCCAAAATGGGGAATAGGCGGTATAATTACATGATAAAATTCGTGAGAATTCCCCCACACTAGAAATGAATATTGCCTCAATATTCAAAGTACCTACCGTTATGCCAAACCGAGAACGTAAAGGGAAATACTACGCCATTATTTGGAAATTTTTTTTTTTTTTTTATTTATTTATTTTTTGATAAAAACTTATATACAACAATGGGCAACTCCCCACACTAGGGTGGTAGAAAGTAGAAAGACGCCGAAATATGGGTGAAAACCCATATGGTGTGCTCTTGTTTTTGATTCCCGAGTCGCTAGCTTGACTCGACCCGTATTCATTTGTTCATGGGAAAGTTTGTAGATCCGTGACAACCACGTGTGGAATGTCCTCTCCAAAATAGTGCTTCAATCGATGACCATTCACTTTAAAATTTGGACCATCGGGTTGAGATAACTCAATGGTTCCATAAGGAATTACTTTAGTGATGGTGAATGGTCCGCACCGGTGGGATTTTAGTTTTCCTAAGAAAATCTTCAATCTTGAATTGAAAAGTAGGACTCGATCACCGACGTTGAAAACGGGTTCTTGATTTTGGAGTCATGAATCTTCTTTGTCTTTTCTTTGTAGATCAAAGAGTTCTCGTATGCTTGATCACGGAGTTCATTTAATTCATTCATTTGAACTTTCCGTGATCACCACCGTCTGAATATCGAAGTTGGCATGTTTCAAGGCCCAAGATGCTTTGTGCTCAAGCTCAATCGGCAGATGATACGCCTTTTCGTACACTAGCTTGTATGGAGTACACCGATGGGTGTTTTATAAGTCGCACGGAAGGCCCATAGTCGTCATCTAGCTTATCCCACCAAGTGGCACGGTTTTCGCCATCGTCCTTTCCGAATTCTTTTAATACCTCGGTTGGAAACTTCCACTTGCCCACTTGTTCGGGGTGGTACGCAGAGAGAGGCGGTGAGTTACACCATACTTTTGCATGACTCTATCAAACCGGTCATTGCAGAAATGCGTACCACGATCACCGATTATAGCTCGTGGAGTTCCAAACCTAGCAAAAGAGATTTTAAGAATTTCACAACAACTCGGGCATCGTTGGTAGGCAAAGCTTTCACTTCAACCCATTTTGACAAATAGTCAACGCCCACGAGTATGTATTTATTTCCTCGAGATGAAGGAAATGGCCCCATAAAGTCAATGCCCGGATGTCAAAAATCTCACACACTTGAATGGCGCTTTGCGGTATTTCATTTCTTTGTGAGATATTTCCGTGACGCTGACAAGCGCCACGTGTTTTGACAAATTCGTGGGCATCTTTGTAAATCGTGGGCCAATAAAATCCGGAATCAAACACCTTCTTGGCGATGTAGTTGGGGCTATGATGTCCCCAAGAGGTCCGTAATGGCAAGCCTTGAGAATGTCATTGGCTTCCCGACCATACACACATCGCTCGATGACTTGATCCGAGCAAATTTTGAATAAGTAGGGTCGTCCCGTAGTAATGTTTTACATCTTTAAAGAATTTGTTTTTCTGTTGGGACGACATCCTTTCACCACAAAGTTACCCGCATGGTAATTTGCAAAGTCAAGAAACCATGGGGTAGAAGAGTCTCCACGAAAAGAAACCACATTGAGTGTTTCGAGAGGAAATGTTTCGCTTATTTCCTTTTCTCGAACACATTCGGTGAGGGTTTTCTAGACGGACGAGATGATCGCAGCCGTGTTCTCGGCTCCTTTTTATCACGTATAATGATATCAAATTCTTGCAAGAGGAGAACCCAACGAGCAATCTCGGCTTTGCATCTTGTTTTGCAAAGAGATATTTGAGAGCCGAGTGATCAGATACACCACGCATTTGGTCAAGATTAGGTATGGTTTAATCTTCTCAAACGCATACACCACAGCCTAATAATTCTTTTACGTAGTGGTGTAATGGGTTTGAGCTTGATCATAGTCTTACTCGCGTAGTGGATAGGCCGAAAATGCTTGGTTTTCGTTGTCCCAAGACCGCACCGATAGCAAAATCACTTGCATCGCATATGAGTTCAAAGGGCAAATCCCATCGGGGCAACAAGAATGGGTGCTTAGTGTTTTTCTTTAATGTTTCAAAAGCTTCATGCACTCGGTGAGAAGATAAAAGGAGCATCCTTCTCAAGGAGATGAGTCATAGGCCGAGCGATTTTAAAAAATCTTGTATGAATCATGATAAAAACCGGCATGACCTAAAAACTCCTAATACCTTTGACGGTAGTAGGATGAGGCAATTGGTAATGACATCCACTTTCGCTTTGTCAACCTCAATCCCATTTTTGAAATCTTATGGCCCGGACAATTCCTTCCTTGACCATAAAATGGCTCTTTTCCCGCTTTAGACAAAGATTGGTGTCTTCACACCGCTTTAGCATTTTTTCTAAATGGGAGAGACATGTTTGAAATGAGTCCCCAATGACCGAGAAGTCATCCATAAACACCTCCATTGTTTCCGATCATGTCGTGGAAAATTGCCATCATACATCGTTGGAACGTGCGGGAGCGTTACATAGGCCAAAAGGCATACGTCAGAGGCAAACGTTCCGTATGGGCGGTGAATGTGGTCTTTTCTTGATCTTGTGGATCAACGGGATCTGAAAATACCCCGAGAAACCATCTAGGAAACAATAGTATTCATTTCACGCTAATCTCTCAAGCATCCGATCCATGAAGGGTAGAGGAAAATGGTCTTTACGGGTGGCTTCGTTTAACTTGCGATAGTCAATACACACACGCCATCCCGTAACCAATCGAGTTGGAATTAACTCGCTTTCTTCATTGTGACAACAGCTTATGCCACCTTTTTGGAACACGGTGGATGGGATCGACCCAAGGACTATCGAGATTGGGTAAATTAGACCGGCATCAAGAAGTTTGAGAACCTCCTGCTTGATAACCTCATGAATCTTAGGATTCACCCTTCTCTCGATGTTGGATCGCTGCTTGAAGTCATCCTCCATCAAGATTTTGTGAGTACAAAACTCGTGGTTGATACCCTTAATGTCGGAGAGTTTCCAAGCAATTGCTTGCTTGTGTGACTTCAAGACCTTTATGAGAGCGCTTCTCCTCCTCGCTAAGTCTTTAGCAATTATGACGGGTAATTTATCATCACCTCCAAGAATGCATACTCGAGATGAGGAGGTAGGTCCTTAAGTTCAACCTCGGAAATTCTTCAAGAGATGTTTATACGGATCGATTTCTTCAATCGTGATCTCTTTCGGAGGAGTGACGGTAATGGATCTTCGCTTAACAATTGCTCAAGATAAAGGATATCTCCTCCGAATCATAACACCATCATCAATTCCCATGAATTGATTCATCATTAGCAAGAAACTCATCGATCTCTTCTAAAAGAAGTCACCTCCCTCAAACGGAGTAAGAGAGGGAAGAATTGGCAATAATTGGTTGAGAAGATGTGGTGGGATCCCCACCACGTAATTATGAAAATAACCAAGAAACTCTTGAGAGTACTCCTCAAGCAATATCAATTACATCGATTCGATTAACCGATTCAAGATCAAAGTTTGAGGAGTACCTCGAAGTTTGATCAAGGTTAAAGGTGACGACTTCATTACCCACACGTAATGTGATTTCTTGCTCAAATACATCAATGAGAGCACGGCCCGTTCTCGTGAATCCTCGTCCAACAATGAGGGAACCCGATGATCGGCATCAAGTCAACAACCACAAAGTCACCGGAAAATGGAACTTTCCTACTTTCACGAATACATCCTCGGCGATGCCAAGAGGACGCGATATAGAACGATCTCGCAAGCTCAAGAGTCATTCGGTAGGAATAAGTTCGAAGAGAAAGTTTCTTCCATATCGAATAAGGCATCGATTGATGCTTGCACCAAGATCGGCGAGGCAAAGCATTCAATCATTCCCGAAAACACAAGGTGAAGAAATTTTCCAGATCTCCTAGCTTCTCGAAGCTTTTTAACGTAATCGCCGAGCGCTCGCTCAAAGGAGTTTTAGCCATTTCAAACAGCTTTTTCCTTGTTGCTTAACATGTGTTTGAGAGTTGATGCAAACTTGGGCATCAAGATGATAGCATCCGCAAAGCTTATGTCAAAATGTAGTTATTGGAAAATTTGAAAAAAATTCCATTTGATGACCGGCTTTTCATGAGCTTTTGCTCATTTAAACGTGATGGGTATGGAATAGAAGTTTTGGATTTGGGGTTTTCAACCGGAGGTTCAAAACAACTCTGGTTTGGATTGGGTTTCGGACAACTTGAGGATGGACATGTGCTCGCTCCGAGAGCTAGTGGGTTGCACTTGGTCCTTTGTCGCCTCAGTTCACTTTCCACTACCTTCGGAGAGAAGAAGAAGAGGTAGTAGGAATAGCGGGTCCATCATATGAAGCACCACTTCGTTGTGATCACCTTTGCATCGCCCCTCGGATTAGCGATCGTGTTGCTAGGTAAAGTACCGAGCCCGAGGGTCGATCATTTAAAGACTTCTTAATGTCGAATCGGCTAACCAACAACCTATTCATTTCCTCTTGGGATTTCATGAATTGCTTCAACAACTCATCGATGATGGTCCAGTTGGAACAATGGCTTGATTTTATGTAGGAAAATTCGCCTCTATTGTTTGGATTAGGGCCTTGATTTTGGAAATTTCCTTGATTATTGCCATGAAAATATCCCGGTTGAAATTTCCACGACCTTGGTTTCTATTAAAATTTCCTTGGTTTTGGAAATTTTGACTTTGATTTTGAAAACCATTATTTTGACTAAAATTACCTTGGTTTTGAAAACCTTGGTTCGTTCTATTCGATTTTGATTACGGTTTTGGTTTTGGTTGAAACCGGTGGTCCAGGTAGTGGTTAGGACGGTGGTTCGGGTCCATAGGAGCACGGTATTGGTTGCCTCTGAATTGGAAATCCCGCCCACGCTTGTTTCAAAGGGTTACCATCGGTGGCCATACGGTTGTAATAGGCATGGGGCCACCGCAGTAACACATACTTCCACTTTCTTAACTTCAAAGATGAGGTGAAGTTTGTGGAAAAGAAACTTTCTTTTGGTTAGAGAGAACCAAAGCTTGAATTGCTTCATGAGTTTGTCAATCTTAGCATCGGTGCTAGATTGACTCACGGATGATGAAGCAGAAGGACCAACACCGACTGGGAAACAACCGGTTTGCTTCGCAAAGGCGGACTTTAGACTTGTTTTCAATTATCGCTAAAGCTTCTTTTACGCTTTTGCTCAAGAAATTTCCTCCAATGGAGGAATTGAGAGAATCTTGATCGATTGACTCACCCATTATAGAAAGTATCGAGTTGCATCAACTCGGAGAAACCATGGTGAGGACATTTGCGGAGCAACTCCTTAAAACGATCCCACGATTCATGAAGGATTCATCAAACTTTGTGTGAACTTGATGATTTCGCTTTTAAGACTCGTGGTTTTAGAAGGTGGATAGAACTCGCTCACAAATTTCTTCACCGTGTCTTCCCATGTTTCGATCGATTGAGGGGTTGTTTTCAAGCCAACCGGGCTTGCCCTCGAGGAAAATGGGAATGTAAGAAGTTTGACAAAGATCTGTAGGGACATTCTTGTATTTGATGGTAGATGCAATCTTATTAAACCATCGAATATGAGCATGAGGATCATCCTCTCAAAACCATAGAATTGACTTGAGGTTACAAGATTTAGTAACCCTGTTTTGAGTTCAAAATTTTCACCACAATGGTGGGATAACAATAGCATCTCCATACCCATCGATGGGTGCTCGGAGAAGCTCGCACATAGGACGTTCTTCCGCCATGATAACGGAAGTAATGCGAGCAATCCGTATCTCGATCCGACCACGGTGCGTAACGCCTCACGGACACGCCTTCTTGGAATCGACAAGCTCACGAAATGGGCTCACGGACCTAGAAGAGCGAGTGCGGATACACTAGAGTTAACTCTAAGAAATCTCGAGTCAAGGGAATTATGAAAATGGGGAAAGAAGAATCTTTTGGGTTTTATGGTTTTATATATATGTAGAAACGAAAGAAAATATTTTTGTGTTTTATATGTTTTAAGATGTTTTTGGATTTTGGATTTTTATAAGAAAATATAAATATATATAGATGGTATGAACAAGGAGTGAATATTCTAATCACTAATGCTAAACGAAGATTATTAGCACACTCCGGCAAGAATGGCGCCAAAATTTGATTCGGTCCCAAACAACGGGTTTATTACACAAGTCAACCACTTGTGAATGGTCAACCGTAATAAAAGTCAAACAGTCTAAAACCAAAGCAATTAAGTCCAGAGAGTTTAGTGTTTCCCGTGTCGTTAAGTCCCAACGAGTACATGCGATTGAATAGCTAAACGTGTAGTGATCGGATGATATCAACAGAAAAGGGGTATGATAATACTAGATGACAAAGGAAAAATCTGAGAAAGAAAATTAAAAAGCTAAATTATATTAAATAAACACTATCACTATTTTTAAAATTGGATTTTCTTGATTTTTCTTTTATAAATTTGAATTAAAAACTAATTTTAACTTTTAAAACTAAATTAAAATACTAAAAATTATGAAAATTAATGGAAAAATTGTAAAACTATTTTTCAAAAATCTAAAATAACTAAACAAACTTATTAAAATTGAATTTGTATTTTTCTGATTTATATTCTAATTTCTATGATTTAAAAACTATTTTAAACTAATTAAATTGCTAAAAATTGCTATTTAAACTAGGAAAATTATGGAAAAATATTTTTTTGGCTTTTTATATTTATCTTAATCTATGAAAATTGAAAACTTATTTTTTAAAGATTTTCCGATTTATTTGTATTAAAAGCTATTTAAAAGTCTTAAAACCGATTTAAAATAAGAAAAATAGCAAACAAAGGATGAAAAATTATGAAAATTCAGGAAAAGTCTAAAATTATATTCTAAACCTATTAAAATTAAGAAAACCTATGCTAGTGTGCAATAATTTGGTTCTGTAATGAAAAGTGCTTATAAATAAGCACTTGTAATAAGCTAAATGTACCAAATGAGCACCAGATTATCACAGAAGCTAGAGTATGTAAAATCTACTTAATAATAACCTATTTCAACTAATCTAAACCTCTAAGATGCAAACTACAATGATTTGACTTGATTGATTTAAAAAGATGACAACAGCTACACCTTCCTACTTTAAGCTTATCAAACAGCTTATCAAAAGAGCTAAACTGAAAACCAGAATTGGAGAACTCAAGACCACCAACCAAAAAGCCAATAAACCAAACTTGATCCCTAGAGAAGCTGTAACAAGCTCTCTAGAGCTTGTGCTATAAGCTGAGAAAACCCCTTGGTGACTATTCCCTGTCACAGGGCATATGAGCTGAGTTGACAAGCTTGTTTGAAGCTTAAGGAGCTTTTGGAAAATTTCTCAAAAATCATTTTTAAACTCTTGACCAGCTCAAATTGTTAAATCCAAAATACCAAAATCTCTTAACCAAGGATTAACAAATGATAAATCTACAAAGTTTGGGCGAAACTGGTTTGTGCAATTTGACTTTTATAGATAAAACTGAAATGTTGACTAAAATGAGATTTGAATCAAGTTTACTGATTGATTATGTTATTTAAGGGTGTGATGAAACTTAATTAAGCTATATTACCCTAATCTATGCCTAAATGCAACTACTAATCTATTCTAGCCTAACTGATATGTATGTGAAATCGATTGCATCGCTATTTTGACTTTAAGAGAGAGAGGCAAGACTAAGTCCTAAATGACTTTATTGAACCTAGATAGGACTGCATTCACAGAACTTATCCTCTGCACTAGCTCATAGCAACTGTATGACCCTTAACCAAACACTAGTTTACCAACTGTTTTGCAATGACTCTACCTAAAAGATTATCCAGCCTATGCTAACACCTAAACTGAATCAATCTGACCTAACAACAGCTTAATGAACAGTTAAGAGCTAATTCTACCTACAGATTCAAGCTCAAACAATTTATACAGATTAAATCTGTTTATAGAGAAAAGAAAAACTCACAAGTGATCCAGCTTATTTGCAGCTTAAACCAGAACCAAACTACCCTACTTTTAACCAAATTCAACCCAAATCAAGCTCTGCAACACCCAATGTCATAACCATTTCCAGATTAAGCTCCGCTTTGACTTTTGTTGACCAAGTAACAAATTTGATGAATTGCTTTAAAGCTCACCGAAAGCTATTAATGACTTCAATGGGCTTGTTTAATTAGAAATAAGCTCTTTGAGCTTGAATTCAACACATTTAGAACTGAATAAATAAAAGGAAATCTAAAAGCAAGAAATTTGGATAAAACTTTGAATTGATGCTTGAATTTGATTACAAGTGATTAAACAACTTAAGTTTAGTACATAGAAACTGGAAATTACAATTTTAGGATTAAACTAAGACATTCATAATAAAAACGATTTGCAAGAAATTATAAAAATTAACTACTCTCCTTCTCTAGCTTCTCCTCTTCTATTTATCAACAAATTCCTTCCCCACTTGTACTCTGAGCATTTCCCACCTCTTATCTGGGCCATTGGATTAGTCAAAGTGCTCCAAGCCGTAGATGGCATTTTTGGCGCCAAAACTTTTTCTTGCAATTGGGGTGGGTTGAGTGCAAGGAAGGAAGAAGAACTAAATGCTTTTGGATGTTTGGTGAGGTGGAGTGATAAGGGTGGTGTATGTGAGCTGGAGGTGAGGGTTTGCAGCAACAGTGAAGAAGACAGTGGGTTGGAGGGAAAAGGAGGAAAAGGGGTTCAATCGCTTAACCGGGTTTTATTAATAAGCAGGGGTTCAAGACAGGGGGTTCACGGGTTGTTGACAGGGGTTCAAGGCTCAAGCAAGGGTCATGGGTCAAGATTTTAAATTAATACACAAGGACCAATCTTGTAATTTGGCAGAACTTGAGGGACCAAAACTGTAGCTTTCCCAAACTTATCAAAAGGGCCAAACATGCCAAGTTTCATTAGTACAAGGACCATAAAAGATAATTTTCCATTTTTAAACTTCCAAGGACTATTTTTGCCAATTTTGAAACTTGAAGGACCAAACTTGTAAATTCTCCAAACTTTTTACCCAAGGATCATTTTTGATAAATTTTGATTTTGAAAGGACTTGGGTTGACTTTTATTCCAAAACAAATGCTCGTGGACCGATTTTGTCAAGATTTGAAAGTTGAGGGACTGAACCGCCAATTATGCAAACTTAGCTCGTTTTTCATCCGATTTTAAACATTTTGCATCCGAAACATATAAAATACAATTTTGGGATATTTTCAAGATTTTGATGCATTTAAAGTGTTTTAAATGTTTTGCGAGCTCAGATTGACCAAAAATGATGAGTATTTACACACTCATCAACCAACAGAGAACAAGTTATGACTAAGACCTTCTACATAATATACCCTGGAGATTACACTTTTACCCACGACATAGTCTCCATAACCCATAATAGCACCGAAATGGTCATTCCCGAATCTAACAGTCCCGATGAATTTACTCACGAAGTTCATGAGCCGCGACCGGTCTCCAATCGTATGCTTGGAACACTGAGTCTAGGTACCACGTAATCGATTTGAACGATCTGCAGCTGAACACGAGACAAGAATGGATAATCGATAATTGGGATCCCCATGCACGAATGGGTTCCATTTGGTTAGTAATGATGATTGGAACACCCACATCGTAAGTAGAAACAATGGAATCATCGAAATAGATGCGATGCTAGTATCCGTATTTGACCTATTCAAAGTATGTTCACTTCTTAAGGAATACTTCTACCAAGAGGGCATCCATTTTCTAGTGGGCATTGACTTAGCAAATTTAGGGCACATTTCATTAATCTTACGGCCAAGAGGTATCCATTGATAACCTATATTACTAAATTTCCTTCCCGGGTTTCCACTGCTTTTCTAACTTTCTTTCGCCTTTGCCTTTTAGCCTTCTTAGCTTGATTTTTAACATTAACAGTTTTAACTGGGCATTTGATAGCATTAGACAAATCATTCACACCACATTCATGATTAGTACCAGAAATCAAGCATTCATTACATGTTTTGCAAGTAGCAGCAGAATTCAAATTAATTACAGTACGCTTATAGCTAATACTAGAATCAACACGATTCGTTTTATTCAACTCAAACTTAGTGTTCCTAGGGTGATCTACTACTCTCTTCCAATGCACATTCTTAGCTTGCGAGGTCCTATCATTCCTTGTATTACCTTGAGACTTTGACCTGCTCGCTTTAATGTCACTGATTACTCCTGTAGAGGGAATGGGAACATTAGTTGGTTTTGCTACTTTTGCATTTCTGCTTAGATGTGTCGATCCGAACTATTTGAAGGCACACTGAAGTTTACTTTCTTAACACTAGAGGTGCTGGGATCTGAACTACTTGAAGGCACACTTAAGTTCATATTCATAACATTGGGCATTGAATGAGTTGCATACTTGGCACTAGGCATAGAACAAGGTATCAAGGGATTAACTTGCTCACCTAAGGATTTAGGGCATATTGTAATTAAGCATTCTAGAAGCTCTTGAGATCGTTTGGCATATAAGCATGTATGGCCAATTGCATTATCAAGTGGTTTTTCTAACTTATCCTCTTCTACAATCTCACGGAGACATTCTAGACTATCCTTAAGGTATGAGAAATATGTTTGAATTGCAAGTTTGTTATTCCTAAGATGAGGAGGAACATATTTCACAGACAAAGCATATTTATTACAAACATGCACCTTTGATGCACCATTCTCCCCATTGGTCATTGACATTTTCCATTTTACCTGACTCTTCAGATTCTCAATTTCCTTTTGCAACAAAGCTATTTTTTCGTTATTTTTGTTACGAGTGACTTTTATTGATTCAAATAACTCATTGAAATGTCTTTTAACCTTTTCATTTTCTTCTAGAAAACTCTCATTTTCCTTTTGTAAAGCATTAACCAAGTTTTGAAGATGAAAATTTTAAGAATTCCGAGAATCTAAAGGAGGAGGCATTTGGGAGCCAGTCACATTGTTCTTTTCACCCTTTAATTGAGAAATTGGGCTTTCAACTTTCTCGATCGTGTTACAGTTGAGCTTGAATGCTCATCACATTTGTTTATTTCAAAATTGCATCAAACTCGAACATCCGAGGATATCTTGATGTTTGAGGTTTTAACATTTTCTTTGAGATGTTGATATTTTAGTTGTAAATCAAAATGTTCAACTTCTAGCTTAGAAAAATGTTTTACCAAATTATCGTGATCATCATGTTCAATTTTCTCACTTAGTTTAGAGTTTTTGATTTCAAGCTCAATGACATGATCATGGGAGACTTTCAAAGCAACAGATAATTCATGAAATTGAGAAGCAGTAATAGAGCAATTAGTAGCAGTGTAGAACACATCTTGAGAGATACATTCAGAAATCAGATTCTCATTTAAGGTATGCAAGTTCTTCCTTTCAATCTCATTATATTTTAATGCTCGCTCATAGTCACTAACCTCAACTATCATTGCATCAAATTCCTTTTCCATTCCTTTAATATCTGAATCCATACCCTTTGTAAGACTCTCAAATTGATCTTTTAATTTTTTAAAGAAAGGCATGACCTCGCTTAAATAGCATTCTTTTGTTTGCTCAAAACCCTTTCCCTTCGCTATCCCATGGGTGTGATCCTTTTCTTACAAGTTTTCTCAAAGTCAACAAATAATTGAAATATAACATATTGACCGATTAAGGTCTTGCTCTTAGTGGCAATAGTTCTAGGAACTAAATGCATTGGTGTATTCGGAGGATACACAATCAGCAGCATTTTCCTAAAGGGAGGGTTTGTTTCAATAAGATTTTCACTTTTGCTTGTCTAAGTCCTTTTTCCAGAACACTTGTTCAGGTGTTAACAAAGTTTGAAGCTTAAACTTGTTTAAGGAAATCCAATTTTCCTTTTTGTAATCATGGGGTTTGACTATTATGTTATTCTCTTTGCACTCAGGATCGTTAAGCTTCTTATCCATTTTCTCCCTAGATGCATCATCGAATTTTCTATCTTCCTCAGTGCACTCAATGCAACTAGGTGTCTGTCTAGGTTTAAGAATCTCATTGCCATCATAAATTACATTTTGAGCAGCCTTTGCTATCTTACCGTACTTAGGGTTGTGTTTATCTATAATGGGAACACTATGCTTATCGCTTAAGACTCTATGCTTAGTGACCATGTGAGCAGTCTGAATGGTATTCCCTTGTACGTACAACTTATTTTCAAGATTGTTTTTCAAAGTTTTAGATTGGAAAATCATTCAAAAGTTTTGATTCCTTAGCATGAAATTCTGCTTAAGCACTTTAACATTTTCTTGAAGTTCTTTCTTTGCTTAATGCTTTAGAAAGCTTTTCTTGTAAGGAGTTTAACTCTTGTTTTAAAACTTCTTCTCTAAAATTACTTTTTCTAATAATTGTACGCATTTGATTATCCAACTCCTGCTCACGGGTAGTTAACTCAAACTTAGCACGTTGTTCATAAATGGCAACTTGTTCTTTATAGGCATTAAGTTCAAAGATAACAGAATCATTGGGGGCACATGCAGTGTATTCATCAAACATACAATCATCATTGACTGCAGAAGATGCATCACTTGGTACAATTTCACCTTCATTTTGTTTCACATAATGATCATATGGGACAACATTGATATTACCCATATTTTCAATATCTGATTCAATAAATTCACATTCCTCCTTGTTCTATGGTGTCAAGAAGCACCTAAAATAAGAAAAATAATTGATCCAAACTTCATCTTTAGATGAGTAAATTATATACAATCAAGTGTATATGATGATGAACCTACAATGAAAACATTAGTGCAATATATTTCATCTTTTCACAAAGAAAAATAAGATGTATATATGTGATAAATGATATAATCAAAGATCTCATGAAGTGTAGTCTCCTAATTACAATCATAAGAAAAGTGAGAATATAATGTGATAAAAAACTACAAAATAGTTCCTAGAAAGAAGATATGAAGTTTCCAACCGGGTGTGCCACTAGTGGTGCTAGTGTTGGTGTCGGTTTACTTGTAGGAATCATGTGGTGATGGTAGATGACTCGAGATTTACAAAAGTAAGTTTTTCACTAATCCATGATGGTGATGATTTAGTGAAAGTGGTGATGGAAGGTGGTGGTGATTAGGTAGGAAGCTATTAAGGAGTTAGAAACTCATATGTATAGCAAATATAAAAAATATGGACTCATGCAATCCTTTCGTCATGTCAGTGACCAAAGCTAAGAAAAAATATGAATGGACATTGCATTTCAATGATGCATAAGGTTATGATTTGAATGATTTATTGATGCCAACAACCTATTGTTTTGAGCAAGTTCTCATATGCTTTAACCCAAGAGTAATCAATAATGTGTTCTATCTAAAAGTGATAACATGAAGATAAATTCGTTCATCGATTGACACGAATTATAAAATGACCTATTCTAGGTGACAATGGGAAAGGTAGTATTAGCATGGTTTTGACCGACATGGATGATTATCACTTTGAAAAGAAGTGAAGACAATATGGAAAATACTAATAATAATAATGAGTACCTATATGAGGATGAGAATGACATCATATAAGTGAGAGTTGGATGGACCAACGTATTAGAAATGGTTTGTTTTGATCAATATATCGTTTGCACCGACAAGGACATGCATGATAAGCGAGAAAAGGATAAGATCCTATGATGGTGTTCTAGATAGTGAAGTTGTAAGGTGCTAGTTTAAGGAAAATCCTATATGTGGAGATGAAGACGTTTTGTAAAACACATGATCGTTTTCACTTGATGAGATATTGGTGCGAAAAGGTTGAACTAGTTGTGGTTTCATGAACCGGCTTTAGCTAAATGGTGTTTACCTATGTGTTGGTATTGTAGAGTCTAAGAGACATAAAATTTGGAGAAGACAATTATGTGAATGAATTTCTCTCCCCTTAATTGGTGGACATCCAACATAATGTGTAATGTATCAAATAAGGAATGACAACAAAGTGTTTAGGAGGTTATTTGGTATTAACGAAAGAGGTGAGCTTAGTGATGTTTTACTAGATGATGGTTAGCATACAATGAACTTCATCCTTAAAGTCACTACCTCTTCTCGATTAATACGAGATGATCGTATAATGAGGCATGTGGATTTCTAATAGGAAGTGAAGATGATTAGAGTATTGTTATAACTAAATAATGATGGAGATGATTTTGGAAGCGGAAGCAAAAATGAGATTTGGAAAGAGGTCGGTTGAAAGACAAAATGCAAAGCCAACCCTCTAGAACTTAATTCTATATGCTTTTAAACTATATTCAAGTGTAGGGTCCCATAAAGCATATTACTAATCTAAATAGCAATAAAAGGGATTAAGCAAAATGAGCATATAAAAGTTAGAACCAAGTGAGATAACAAATAATTTGTTATCAACCTACAAAACAAATTTGTTAGTGACAAAATATGTTAACATGATATAAATCAAATGATAACATATGATATAAGCAAAACAACACATTGCACTTAGTAGACAAGAAATCACCACACAAGATAGCATCAAAACAATCATAATATGCAAGAATACGACTTTATTCAAGACATTTCATTATGAGATTGTTTTGTCATTAACTTAGACACTTAAGCATACTTGGATATACAATAATCTATGTGATTAATTAGTAAGATAAAAAGGCTTCTAAAAGTTAGTCATACCAAAAGCACTTTGATAGATTATATGTGCATACGTAGCAAACAAATAGTGTGACAAGAAGCAAAAGAAACAAGATGGAAGATTCATGCAAGCCATGTTCAAGACATAACAATTTGGAGCATGTATCATTTGGATCGTACTACACATAGATGTAATGAATGCCAACTAATAGCTTTCAAACACAAATATATCATATCAAAATTATCATGTATCAAAATAGCATATTATGAGTTCATAAGTAACATGTTAATCATGCTAAAATAATTCAAAGTAAGTATCATGCAAATAAAGTTTAGGTTTAAGCGTTTAGTAGCATGAAACACCAATACAAGCATTATAAAGATAAAACCGTACTAAGGTTTACACATTTGACTTGTTATCAAACACTAAGATAATGTCAAATCAACTTATCGTATTAAACAAGAACATGTAATCAACACATGTAAGTGCAATGAAATTGGTTTTAAAAGAAAAATCATATATACTACTTGTTTGATTAGTATTCCTAAGGCGAGGAAAACTATCAATGTTTTAACACTTACTTTAGGCAAGTATAGGAAAGCAGTTTTTCAAGTTGGAGAATGAATATGAGACTATTACTAGCGGTGCTCAATTAAGGCTAAACACGACCATTTTACGGTGATTCCACATACCCAACTTCTCTCCGAGAAGCAATTCAACCGTTAGGTCAAATTGAGTTTCTAGTGCAATAGATTCTCCAAGTAATCATTCTCATGTTAGAAAGATGGGAACTCCTACTTTTGCCTATTAAAGTGTATAAAAGATGATAGTTTACCAATACTTGGCTTAATGTGACACAACTAATATGCAATATAACTAAGGATATGAAGATGTCATGTTATACATGAATTTTAACAATGGTGTGTTTGATAAACAATGTGTTTTAATCTTGCGTTTAGAATCGAAAGTTGTTCAAATTACACGACTAATTGTATGATCGATGGATGACATCTTGTACTTTAAATGTGAATTGATCATCTAAGACTAGAGAATAGAATATGTTAAACTAAGAACGTTCTCAAGAAAGCTCTTTGGAACATTATTTAACAAGAATCTAAGTGAGGTTACCAACTTCAATAGATCTTGTGTATGCTCTAAAATTGTGTAGTTTTAACCTTGGATGTGCACTCGGTTTGAGCAAGGTTAGGTTATGATGTACGCTTGAAAGGAAATAGATACAAATAGTATCTTTCAACAAATGAGATTATCCCATGGGATAAAGTTATCATGCTTATGAAAACAAGTATGACAAGATGAATTGAATATGCTAGTTCACATAACTTGTAGATGTTTGTTTCAAGATCATTTAGCTAATGAGGTGTAATGAAATCTCTTGTAACACAACTATTTATGTCGCAAGAGTGATGCATAGGATATACAATATCCTTTTAACAAAATGAAAGCTTAACGCATGAATCTTAGTCATAATGTTCTTCAAAACATCATGTTTTCCTAAATGAAGATATGAAGCCAAAGTGTTTGAATCGGATAGTCCCATTTAAATAAACTTGGTCTCAAGATTATATTCACTAGATGATGACAAGAGGAATTCACTCGAGTTTCTTATGTATACTCCTCAAGAGTCATTGTTGCTTGGGGTGTATGATGTTGGCTTTGAGATTGCATTTTAACATATGTTGTTAAAATGTTGATTTGAAGTTTAACGAAATTTATGCAGAAGTTTAACACAAAGTATTACTAATACTTTGATTATTTGTGAAGGTAGTACTACTTATACCTAGTGAAATTGACAACAATTACCAAGAGCACCATGCTTATTTGATAGTTGAGGTTCTAGCCATAATGAATTATCTAAGTCCTTATATGTGGAAAGGATGGTTGAGTTTGTTCAAACGTGCATTTGATTCAAGACAAGTGTTGGACACAAGGGCTTTTTGAGCAATACACTCAACGAATTCAAATGATGGCAAGGATGGTGGATTGGTTGATCTAGGTGGTAGGTCTTCTAGTGTGTCTAAATAAGGATGTGGTGATGTAGGGGTTTGTTGTGCTATGGGAGTACTTAGGTTGATTATTTGTCCACGAGATGTTGAACACAAAAGTACGGATACTAATTCTTATGGTTCATTGGTTACTACAACTAGCGGGTGAAGTGCTTGAAGTTTTGGTTATGTCTATGAAGCTTAGGGGCTGAGGTATAGGTTCACCTTGAAAGGCACGTTTGATTTAAAGTATACTCTTGGAAGTTCATGAGCAATACGGTTAATAGTGCCAAAAGATGGAAGAGGATAGTAGGTGTCAAAGAGGGATAAGTGGCACCGTGGGTTGTTTGTTTTGGATAAGTGTTTCAACATGTGTTGTTAAAATACTTGGGTGTTGATTTTTCGGATATGACTTTTAATGACTACAATCGTAAGTCGCATATACTTGAATATTTCGGATGAAATACTTAAGTTGTCAATCCTAATTTGTTGAGGTTATAAAGCTTAGATTGAACTCAAGGATAACAAGACTTGATAATATGTATTTAACGTATGTGTGAGTTATGACTCGATGTAAATACTTATTGTCTTGAAGGATGACACATTATTTTCATGTTAACCAGGTGAGGCAATACATGTAGATACAAAACAATATCTATAGTCATATGTTAGACTTGTGTATGATATCTTTGCAAATAATGAGTCCAGTTTATTAGTCTCGGTAAGTCATCTAAGTCATCCATGAACGGGGTGAGGAGATGTTGGTGGTGTTGCACAAAGTTTGATAGGAACAAGCTTTGGAGACTTTAGTAGTGAAGTTGTTTTGGATGATGGTGGGTGATTTTGGTGGTGGAGTTGGAGTACTCAAGTTTAGAAAGTTCACATCTTGAATGGGTGATGAGATGTTGAGGGTAATGAGTCCGAGGATGAAGAGCTCAAGTTTATGAAGCAACAAGATCGAATGCTAATCCTAGTGGTTTTCTTAAGTGGCTTATTTGAGGTTAAGGATTTAGTCATTTTGATTTTACATCACTTGGTACAATTTCACCTTCATTTTGTTTCACATAATGATCATATGGGACAACATTGATATTACCCATATTTTCAATATCGATTCAATAAATTCGATTGATTGTACTTAGTTATGTATCTTTTGCACATCAACATCATCGTATAGTTTTAATACCTCGAGATGATTGATTCCTTGGATGGGCGAGCCTGTTGTGGTGATGTGACCTTTGGAGAGACCATAGGTGAGATGCTAGCCATGAAGATTGTCTGGGCAGTAGGTTCATCATCAACATCAGAGTCAAATGCATCACAGTCAGCTACTTGAAAAGCATTTTGATGATTATGACCTATTTCCTGAATTGGCTGTTCATCGACATCAGCATCATATGTTTTGGCATTACCTTCAGCAAGAAATAACAACTCCTCTTCATCCAAGGCTGCTCCATTATCCTGAGCTTGAACAAGCAACATCTTATCTCTGAAGTACTCTGCATTTTGAGGACGTTTTGGAGATGTGCAGTTCCTTGCTATATGTCCATCACCACCACAGTTGTAGCATTTAATTGGCTTTTCTTGACCTTGATTTCCATTCCTTCCCCTATTCTGATTTGCAACATAACCTCCACCTATCCCACCTCTTCCCTGTTCATATTGTCTTCCTTGAAATGGTTGCACCATAACTTTTCCATCTCTGACAACAGCATGATTGTGTAGATTGGATGCGATTCGATCTCATTGTTAGTGTGAAGTGTTGGTATGTGGATTAAGGGTCAGGTTTTGTTTAACCATAAGAGCCAGTTGATTAATGAAGTGTCCCATGACTGCATCAGCATCAGCTTGCTTGAAACTCGGATCAGGAATGAGTTTGTGATTACCATTACCCGTGGGTATAACTTGAGAAGCTTTGGTGGTAATTCCAACATTTGTGTAAAAGGTTGTTGAATCATTTGAGGAGCTTGTTTCTCCTTGTTGAGTTTTGAACTGTTCAAGAATCCTTCGTTCAAACATAGCATGTCTCTCATTCTGAAGAAGGAAGGCATACAGTTGCTCATAGTTGGTGTTCTTCAATCCTTTGGTTAGCTTCACAGATGTGACAAACTTGTGCCATTCGGGATTCATGTTGTTCACAAACTTTGAGTTCAGCTGAATATTGGGCATAGTCATTTTGATATTCCTCATATCATTAACAAGTTTGTGGAATCTCACGTAATATTCATAGACACTCTGTTCTGGTTTCATCTTGAAGTGCTCAAATTCATCATACAGCTGTGATTCTCTGTCTTCCTTAGTTAATTCGAACACGAGAGAAGCATCTTGACATTATCCCAAACGACCTTGGCTTCGGTGTTGTGATTAATCGACTTGTAAATGTCCTTAGGTAAACCACAAGTATGATGTTAGAAGCCACGATGTCGACATTGTATCTCTTCTTCTCCTTATCGATCGGTTCATCATACATTTTAGGTCTGTCTAAACCTAAGATCAACATTAAAATGCTGCATCTGTTTCAAGATCATCTCTGGTCGTCTCAACTTGGTAAGGTCCTTCATCAATTGACTTAAGAATGTTGACTCCATTTTCTTTTCCAAGGCAAGACAATCGATTCGTTGAGCCCAAGAGTCGTAGTCGGCTTACATCAAGCATGGGTGGGCCAGTATCTGAACCACCGCTGAACGTCCTCGGCTCTGATAGAGATGATTGTAGGCACGTTGGTAGACATGTTCACAGATTTCACGGGATTTTATAACTCTATGATTAAACCGGAAAATAGATTCTTTCACGGGATTTTACTAAATCAAGAGAAAACCGTATTACAAACAAAAAATCAACCAAGTCGCTAAGTAGCAACTCGCTAAGATCTCAATTTCCTATGAACCAAGTCGCTAAGACCCAAGTCGCTGGACACAAGTTGGTACACAGTCAAGTCGCTAAAGAGCAACTCGCTAAGGTCCAAGTCGCTAACACCAAGTCGCTAAGAATACTAAGTACAAGTCGCTAGCAAAATTGAAAGCAAGTCGCTAAGTTCACCAAGTCGCTAGCCGTAGTGGAGAATCCACTAAGTTGTACTGTTTGTTGGCTTGTCTCAATAGACAAGTCGCTAGGACCAAATCGCTAACAACAAACACTGTAACTCGCTAACTTTTAATGAAGCAAGTCGTTATGATGAAAACCACTACGAGAACCAAGTCGCTAGCTAGAAAAACTTCAAAACACACTTTTCAATCCAAAACAAGTCTAACCACAGTGATTCAAGCTTTCCAAATCAACACCTAAACACTTATGATGAACCTAAACACAAAAGTACTATCAAAATTCAAACTTTATCACAAGAAATTGTCCAAATGATGCAAAAACCACTCAACTTTTCAAACCCAAAACCATGCAAAACCACTAGAAATCAAGAGTATGTAAAGAGATGATCAAACCATGGCTCTTGATACCAATTGTAGCATATTGGTTTCACATACATCATATCAATGATCAAAGAGGCGTACACAATAGGTTTTAGAGAGAGAAATAGTTAGAGGTTTGGGAACTTAGTGCGAGAAAATGAAAGTGTTATTATGAGCTCCAACCCTCTACCTTGGGAGGTAGAGGGTATATATAGTCTTACATAACTCGCCACCTAATGGGCTGTGGATCAGGCATACAGTGGGTAAATACCCGTCCGTCCTCCACGGTATTACTAAACTAAATACTACTTATCATTAAATAACTACGACTACGAGCTTTCTAACGATTACATATACTTGAGGTGACCGACACTTTAATAACTGGATTTACTAAATCCTAACATTTTATGTTTTGTAGCCATCTTTATTGTATCAGTCTTTGCAATTGGCCTTTGTTACCATTCTCTTTTGACGTGGTCTCCTTAATCTCGATTATGAAGTAACTATTCCAGTTTAACCTCATTGTAAGTGATACATGCCTGATGGGTAGGATGCTTTTTTTGTTTATAGATATTAAGGATCATATTTGAATACAAAACCCAAAGTAAGATACTTGCAGAAATTATTCGCCCCTTCCCAGAAAGTCTCTAAAGAAGGTAACTAAGACGGACTCTTCCAATTCCACATAACAATATGCATTCATTTTTATTTTATTTTTTCAAGTAGTATTGATATGAAACACTTGCTCAATAATATTGGGCGGGCCTAGTAGTAGAAAGTATTTCTACATTCAGATAATTTCAATATAGATTTATTGGAGTTGCTAAATTAATGTTGTCCATATGTTTATTTGGCGGATGATGTCCTCAAGAGGTGTACTAAAAGCCATCCTTAAGTGATGATTATCGTGTGGAGATATCTTAGATGTATTAACTCAAAACATCTCAACGGCAATCAATGTTTGACACTGTGATGTGACTAAGAAATTTTTGTAATCATCCTTTACTTCATTTTGTGTTCAAAGTCTTGCATGAGTCTGGTTTTTGCTCTTGTCGTCGACACTATTGTGATGGTTTGCGATTAACTTAGCAAGTGCGGATACAGTTATTATCTATTTTTTTTATTCCGACCTGCAAACTGATATAGGCTAGTTCGATCAATGTGTGTATCCAAAGAATGGAACACACTGATCCGAAACCCTACTTTCCAAAAACTTAGAAACGCTAATCCAGAACACCCTTCTGGTCTATTTATTCCTATCAGTGCGAAAGAATATCGTGCATATAGAATTGGTTAGTCAATAAGGCTTTTTTTACATGCTTGGTTGTTCGTGCTAGTGTTGAAGAAAGGATAGCCGAAAAGATGTTTGGGAAGTTTCAATTTTATGCAAACTTCATGATCCTTTCTTCAACACTAGCACGGACAAGCAAGCCTGTAAAAAAACCTTATTGACTAACCAGTTCTATTTATACGATATGTGTTTGCACTGAAAGGAATAAATAGACTAGAAGGGGATTCATGATTACGGTTTCTAAGTTTTTGGAAAGTAGGGTTTTGGACTAATGTGTTCCATTCTTTGGATGCGCACATTGGTCGAACTAGCCTATATCAGCATACAATTCATAATCAGAATCATAGATAATAATGTATCCGCACTTGCTAAGTTAATCCCAAACTATCACAATAGTAACTATGACAAGAGTAAAAACCAGACCCATGCTAGATCTTGAACACAAAATGAAGCAAAGGATGATTACAAACTTTTCTCAATAACATCACAATGTCAAACATTGATTGCAGATGAGATGTTTTGAGTTAACTCATCTAAGAGATCTCCACACGATAGTTACCACTTAAGGATGGCTTTTATTACAGCTCTTGTAGTGCATCACCTGTCAAATAAACACATGGACACATCAATTTAGCAACCCCTGTAAATCTATATTAAAATTATCCGAATGTAGAAATATTTCTACTATGAGGCTCGCCTTAAATTATTGAGCAAGTTTTTCGTATCAAAGCTACATGGGAAAAAAATGAATGCATATTGTTATGTGGAATCTGGAGAGCTCCTCTTAATTACCTTCTTTAGAGACTTTATGGGCCAATGGTGGATACTTTCTGCAAGTATCTTACTTTGGGTTTTGTATTCAGATCTAAAGTTATGATCCTCAACATCTATAATAAAAAAGAATATCCTGCCCATCAAGCATGTATCACTTACAATGAGGTTAAACTGGAATAGTTTCCTCATAATCGAGATTAAGGACACCAAGTCGAAAGAGAATGATAATGAAGGCTAAAGATTGATATAATAAAGATGGATACAAAACTTAAAAGTATCTATGGGTGTGTGTCCTTAGGCAAATGACTCACAACTTATATAATGTCATAAATTTTGACCGTTAGCCAACGGTCATATTATAAACTTGGAAAAATACTTTTGATCATTGGTATTAAGCTTAAAAGGATTTGAAATGATAAAGTAATATAGCCGTTGGATAAATATACGTATCTTTGGCAAATATTGGGGTATTAAGTATAATTTACCAATTTTGAAATGAATACTTAATGTCTTGAGTAGAAATATCTATAATGTTTCATTTCTTGACCGTTAGCCTACGGTCATACTTTAAACATGGGAATACTTTTGACTTATCATGATTAGATAATGACCTTGGTGTTATATGTCTTTTGCTTATAATGCATATAATCTACCAATTATCATATGTATTTTGCGGATATTGGAGTCATATTTATAATATACCAGAGAAAGATGTATTCAACAGTGGTTAATTCTCTTTGCCAGCTCATGGATTACAGGAGTTGTATGGAAAGCCATCCCCAAGCGGTGCCTGGCGTGCCATAATCTCTTAGATGTATGAAGTCATACAACATTAAGGGTAAGCATAGTTCAATTTGGCTCGGTTTTAGGCAAAAACAGAAACCGAACCAAAAAAATTAGGTGTTTGCTCCTAAAAGCCATTCGGTTTTGGATTTATCTGGGTTTTTTCGGTATTAGTTTTCGATTTTTCGATTTCTGTTTGGTGTATCAAGGTTTAGTCTTTCCAACGTCAAATGTTTGATACATCGTAAATTAACATTTTCAAGTTGCAACAATAAAGAAACACACATTAATGACAATAAAAAAACACACATTAATGACAATAAAAAACATGTAGGATAATTTTATGTTTCATAAATTGACACAATAAATAACTACCACAAAAATTCCTGTAAGAAATTGTTTATGCGTTCTAATTTCTAAATGAAACCTTCAAAAAGCAATATTTATTAGCACATTTTAGAATTAT
Source organism: Chrysanthemum lavandulifolium (assembly GCA_022545495.1). Lineage (NCBI taxonomy): Eukaryota > Viridiplantae > Streptophyta > Magnoliopsida > Asterales > Asteraceae > Chrysanthemum > Chrysanthemum lavandulifolium. The sequence continues at coordinate 106,992,501 of CM040243.1, read as the reverse complement.
GATATAAGATCATTTGAGGACAAAATATTTCTTTACATATTAAGGGATCAATCTCCACCCTTCATTTTTATTTGATATAATGGATGAGATTAATCCCAACAATTTAAAAAACCCACTTTCATCATTTTGTTTTCAAATATTAATATCTTTCAAACCGTTAATCGTTAAGCCAAAAAAAATATATCATTGCGACGAGCATTTAATTATCTTTCTATAGATAGGCACTCTGATATATTTTCGATAAAAAAAAATTCGTATTTTTCACTTTTTTTTACGTTACTGATATTTGCATTAAAAACAGTGTGCAAAAATCGGCCGAATCGGCCCATTAATCGGTAATCGGCCATACACCTTGTAGAATTTTGAAATCGGTCAAAAATCGGCCGAATCGGTCAAAAATCGGCCGAATCGGTTAAAAATCGGTCGAATCGGACAAAAATCGGTTGAATCGGTCAACTTTAAAAGAATAATAATTTCCCTTATGACGCACAATGGGGATCTTTTATTTCACTTATAACGCACAATGAGCCTCATTATCAGAATTGGAGCCTTTATTGAGGTTTGGAAACATAGTAGGCTTGGAATCGCTTAAGATCTTTAGTTTGGTCTCGTAAATACCCAAAACTTGCGGAAATGCCAATCCGATTAATCACCGATTAATCCCGCCTTGACCGATTACTCGCTGCAGGGTGGTCGACCGCCGGACTACCGATTCACGATTTTTGCAACATTGATTAAAAATCATATATGATTAAACACTAATTTGAATATCACATGTGATATTAGTGTTAAGTCATATATGATATGTAATATCACATGTGATATTAGTGTAAAATCACATATGATATACATATCATATCACATGTGATATTACATATCATATATGAATTAACACTAGCAGAGTACCCGCGCGTTGCGGCGGCGGGTATACTGAAATAAATTTTTTCGTTAAATCATGTATTTTAGTTTATTATGTTTTTTTTGACAATAAATTTACGGATATCAAGAATTTCATTTAGCCCGTGCATGTTCGGGCTCGAGCCAGTTTAGCCAGCGCCTGTTCGTGCTCGAGCCCGTTTGCCTGTGCCTGTTCGGGCTCGAGCCGGTTCTGACGCTGCTCGTGCTCGAGCCCGTTTGGCCTGTGCCTGTTCGGGCTCGAGCCCGTTTGGTCCGTGCATGTTCGGGCTCAAGCCCAATGTGCTTTATTATTTGTATTAGTGACATTTAATGCGAGAGTGCCGCGTTGCGGCGGCATGAATTCTCGAAATAAAATTTTCAGTGAATCGTGTATTTTAGTTTATTATGTTCTTGTTGATAATAAATTTACCGATTTTAAAATTTCGTTTAGCTCGTGCCGCTTCGGACTTAAGACCGTTGGCTTGCGACTTGTTCTGCTCAAGCCCATTTGCATGTTATTGTTCGAACTGAATATTATTTGTATTAGTGACATTTAATGTAAGAATTGTGTTTAATTTGGTTGTACAATATGCTTGATAATTTGTATCTATTATGTTCGGGGTGTTTTAATAACTCTATTAATTGTATTTATTGATTAATTAATTAATTGACAATATAAAATAGCATTAATGTGTTTTTTTTTAGTATGTGCATTAAAGTGATGTACGCTATGCTTCTTGTCTTGTACGTCTGAAAATTATATGCATTAAAGTGTTGTACATTATGCTTCTTTCCTTAATTATATGAATTACTAATTATAGTAACGTGTGTGAAACATATTTTTAAGACTTCCTTTATAGAAAGTCTTAAATACGTTATTATGTAGTATAGACTAATATCACATGTGATATTCGAATGAGTGTTTAATCATATATATTTTTTCATGCAAATTTCAGTAACGTAAAAAAACAAAAAAAAATACGAAAAAGGTGAAAAAAACAAGAAAAAAAATCGAAAATATATCGAAGTGCCCGTCTATAAAAAGATAATTAAATGCTCTTCGCGATGGTGTAAATATTTTCGCTTAACGATTAACGGTTTAAGAGATATTTAAATTATAAAAAATAGGTGAAATAATAAAATACTTTTAATCTCAGCTATTAATATTTTTTTAGATGGATTGTGGTGAGTCCCTTGTTATGTGAAAAAAGTTGGGTATGTAAAATAACTCTCCTCTTAGAATATATGTATTTTTTCGGTTTGGTTTTTAAGCAAAAACCAATCCAAACCGTAAACTTTGGCATTTACAAAATACAAAAATCGAAGCATCGTTTTCAATCGGTTTTGGTTTTTCGGTTATTTTCTCGGCCTTTTTGGGTTTCCTGCACACCCCTACACAACATCACAACAATCATATATTGTTCCTCCAATGGGACGAATGGTGATTTTTTTTTCTTTGGGCGTTGAAGATTGTTTCTTTTTGGGTGTTTGAGTTGACTCGCTTTTTCTTGGGCTTTGACTTTGGTTTTAAGTAAGTGGTGCTGAATTTAGAGGGCGAAATATGGTTATTGGCCATCGGAATTTAGATTTTTTTTTCCGAGCAAGTGTGTCAAAAAGTAAAGGAGTTTAAGTTTGTAGTGCATCTTTAAGGTCACATTTTCAAGTGAAAGCCTGCGTCAATAGGTCAACTTGCATAGCAACAAGTGATGGGGTTTCGGTTGCAACAAGCCACACAACGCCAGTAACAACAACATGGTATTATTTATAAATAGATATAATACATAGTGGAAAGTTACAGATGTAGATTAGAAACCAGTAAAATGAAACTAAAATTTATTTTACTAGGTTACAATTAGCCAAAAAGATGTTTGGAAAGCTTCAATTCTTTGCAAGCTGCAAGATCCTTTCTTCAACACACACTTGCTGCTATGCAGGTTGACATTTTTAATCTTCCACACTTTCACTGAAACTAGTAAAATAAAACTAAAATTTATTTTACTAGATTACAATTAGCCGAAAAGATGTTTAGAAAGCTTCAATTATTTGCTAGTTGCAAGATCCTTTCTTCAAACACTTTCACTTGCTGCAATGCAGGTTGACTTTTTTAATCTTCAACATTTTCACTTGCTGCTATGCAGGTTAACCTTTTTCTAACATACTAGACGAGTATCTGTGCATAGCAACGGTATTTTATAGTGACATATCGTTTAGTGATAAAAAAAGGTTTATGGGTTATAAACGAAAATTAATAAAAGTTTGAAGATTTGGGGATTAAACATAATGTTTTGAAACCCGGTTCGACCCGGGTGGTTCAACTGGTTGAACCGTTTCGGTCAAAAAACAGGTTGATTTAAACTAGGTCAACCCGACGGGTTGGGTCGAGCACGGGTCAAATTAAACTAGGTCAACCCGCCGGGGTTTTATCGGTTTCAACGGGTCCTCTATGGTTCGTTTTCGGATGGCTTTATTGGTTATCCGAACTGGTGGCGACATTGGTTCCCGGTTGAACCCGTTGGTCTGGTCCGGTCCGGTTTTCAAAACTATATGTACCATCAACTTGTTGGCTTGTATGAAACTTTGTGTGTTTTATTAATTTGTATAATGTGTATAATAACATGTACTTTTCATTTTAGGGTGTTTTAAAAATAAAATTAATTAGTGTGTTTAATTTTTTATATTCTGGACATATATTATAACTTGTTTAAATTGTATATCATGAAAAGTTTATTATACTTTTTAAGAAGGGATGTTTTAATTGTTTGTATTTAATTTGATAGATATGTTTTTAGTTGGTTGTACAATATGAATAAATCAATGTATTTTTAAGTAATGAGTTGTTTTAATAAGAGTATTAGAAACACTAAACATTTCTTTCACCTTTAACTAATTTTCAACATTCAACAATTCAACAATTCCATTTTGACCATACAATCTTTATATAGTATAGATATAGATATGATATGTGATACTACCCTCCATCCCAATTTTATTGTCCGTCTTTCATTTCTAGTATGTCTCAACTTATTGTCTGCTACTAAAAATAATAGCCGGAATTGTTAAAGTTTACTAAAAGTACACATTATGTAAATGTCAAATGGTAAAATTATCTTTTGTTTTGCTTTCGTAGAAATAAAAGCAATAATTAATGCATTTTTTTATAAATCGTGTTTTTTTTTGTCTGTGAACAATAATTTTAAAACGGAGAGAATATGAGGTAGTGGTCACCCATTGAAAAAAAGCAATTAATATCAACAGGCTTCCTGTTAATCACCTCAAAGTTGCTAAAGTTACATACATTGTTTGCTAAACCCTGTATCGCGTAGCATTCATAAGTGTTTCAGAATAAAATTAAATTTATTTATGAAGTAACAATAAAAATAATTTAGTGCAGCATTTTATGAAGTGTTTTGTATGCAACTCAACTTGACACAATACTCAAGTAGTGAAAGACCTTTCTAATTGCTACCTCTTGCTGGTAAAGTGGTAAATGAATCTAGTCTGTCAAAAGCCTGATTGGTTTTGTATAAAAATGATTTATTTTAAAACAAACAGGGCAGGTCAATAAAACTTAACGCTATTTGCCCGGTATACAATAAAAATGGTACCTGGCAACAAGACTTTGAAGTCATGGGTGTTCTTGCCAATGACATATTTTTAGTCAATACAAAAGCCTAAAATATGCCAGTCTAAAAAATTAATCACTATATAGGAAGTCATGAAACTTGAAAGTTTCTTTCAAATCTCTGTATAAAAGAGCATAAAACCAACCATTCCACATACACATCAATAAATGAAACTCAAAACAAAGCAACCATAAGCTTCAATTAAACAAGTAATTCATGATAACCATTCAATATCACAGGCATCAAACGTCAACATACTTTAGAGTAAAAGTACCTGATAAGGTTTGGTGAACATAACAAAATTTAACGAAAACAAGAAAAAACTAGACAAGTCTTCTAAGCAAACCATCAAGACATAACATGCTTATTTCTATGATGAGTTTGGACCCCTCTTCTTTCCGAAACCAACAACTGCAACATAAAAAAAAAAAAACATATATTAGAAACTTTAGCCACATAAACAATAGACTAACACAATTTAGCTAAATAAATAAACAAGTAATACATTAAAACAAACAACAGCCTTGAGACGACTCATTGTAACACAATATTGCAGATAAACTTAAATATTGAAAAACGGGTCAAGGCATATGTTTCACATAGCAGTTCCCAACCAGCTTCCTTTCACATTCGTGGTCGTCAACATTCAGATACCTTTCAATTTTTATATATGCATATCACATTACAAAAAAGATCGCATAACTATTTTCAAAAATGCTAAGTTAACTTCTAATTGTCTTGACCATAATCACAAACTAAGTAGTAACCCATAATCACAATCATAATCACAACGAATGTATGTATGTGTGGCGTTTGATGTGTATGTGTGTAGTTATTGATTGAAAAGAGCATATGAGGTAAACCTTTATAGGTTGATTATATAGTAGTTATTGATTGAAAAGGAATTTACCATCAACGTACGTTATATCTTGTGTGAAAAACATGTGAATTGTGTTGGCATTTTTGTTGAGTGAAAGTCTTCTTTTAAGTGATTAAAATTCATTAGTGTGCTTTTATTTTGTATTTGTTATTTTATATATTAACTAGCTTAAAGACCCGTGGATTCACGGGATTTTTTTATAGAAATATGAAAATGAAATAATAATAAAAAACGAAAGTAAACATGTTCTATCAATATAAGCTACAAAATGAGACAATACATTCGTGAATACATGAGTTATACGACAATCAATTAAGTTACTAAGAATTAAATGAACAAACATGGATGTTGTTGTCGTGTCAAAATTTGATGGTCTTGAATAGCAAAAGACGTGTGTGAGCAATCATCAATTTGGTAGGAAATGCCAATTCCATGCACACCTAACAATACATACACAATATAAGTAAAATTATTTGATACATGATTTATAATGCATTATAATCTAAAAAATGGTACCAAAAACTTATAACTTGTAGATACCTTTTTGATCTTGTTCATAGGCCTTCAAGAACTTCTTTGTAAACGACATTCATAGTGGTTTTACACATATTTCCTTCTTCATCACAAACTACAACCTTTAAACCACTCTTGCTTTTAACTCTTGAGGCAAAGAACGTATAGTTGTCCATGAGTGAAAGCAGTCGGGGAGATACAAACCAACTTTTGATAACGATTGACCACGGCTTTTGTTAATTGTCATTGCGAATGAAGGCGAAATAGGAAATTGTTTCGACAATCTTAAGCGATGGCAGCTTATCGAAGGAGTTATTTTCGACCTTGGTATGATTACGGTTTTCCCAAAGTTGGTTCCGTTAATGATTTTTACGTGAATAGAAGTTCTCGTTAATTTAAGAACTTGTAGTCTTGTTCCATTACACAATCCATTGGCTTGATCAATGTTTCGCAACAACATAATGGGGACTCCTACTTTTAAACAAATCCTATGGTTTGGAACACCTGAGAACTTCAATACATTGATAAATTCAGGCGAGAAAACGGACTGATCAATAATGCCACCAGTTTCACTTTTGTCAACACTGTCACAACTTAGGAAAACCATTTCTTCACCTGGAAACATGTCCAACATATGCTCATTTATGTTGTCCACCACTTCATTTGTTGGACCAAGGATTGCCTTTTCTTGAAAGTAGGCAGGATCATGTATGTTATCCAAAAAGTTTGGATAAGTGCAGGCAATAATAGATTTAACCGGGTCATCAGCGACATCTATTAAAATTTCTTGTGGTAAATCTATAGAAACCTCTCCGTCATTCGGTTCTCCAAGGTCTCCGTCTCCGACTTTCAATATCCAATCGCAAATTCTCGTATCTCGTTGACATCTTGGTCGTGATCCAACAGTTAGTCTCATGTTCGCGATCAACTTAAGAACTTTGCAATAATCCCACAGATATGATTTCCTCAACGAAAAGATAACAATGTCTTCCGGGATCCTTTGGAATAACAGTAGAACTCATCTAAAGTTGCCGCCAAAACCATGGTCATGTTTCCAAAAGGCTCATCGGACATTTCATACCGCTCCTACAGTATGTCTCTCAAGACCGATCTAATGATTCAAAACATAGCTTATTTGCCATTGGCGCTTCATCCCATATAATAAGTTTACATTTCTTTAACATTTTCCAAGATCGCTTTGAGGACTTATAGAGCAAGTAGAAGTCTCATCAACGTTGATAGGAATATGGAATCTTGAATGAGCGATTCGGCCTCCGACATTAACAAAGAAGCAATACCGCTGGATGCCACATTCAAAACTATATCACCTTTTCTTCGGATACCGGAAGCAAGAGTCTTCCATAAGAATGTCTTACCCGTACCTCCGTAACCATAAACAAAGTAGACCCCTCCTGTTCCGGTGTCAACTGAGTGTATTATGGTGTCATACACACCCTTCTGTTATGTGGTCAAAGAGCCGTACAGGCGTTGGTACTCAGTTTCCAACTCGACGGGATTATAATTAGTCTCATCGTGTATAAGTCGGTTACCAAATTCACTTATGTATCTATCATCCGGATAAGGCATATCACGCCAATTCCTCAATGTTGAGTTTCTTGATCATAGCAACTGCTCAATATAGAACAAAGCAACATTCTTTTTTTCCTCGTCATTGATAATCAAATCTGCATTAGACCATAGTAATGCAAGAACTTAATAAACAGATGAGTGATTAAAACATTAGAAATAATATGGTTAAATAAACGTATAAGGAAACATAAGTAATATTTGATCAGTCTATAATTATAGATTATAGTCTACAAATATATCTTATGGATGTTACCTGGAATTTGCAAAATCGCCTCTCTTATGTTGAACATCTTGCATAGCAAATGCCATGTTGTAACCAAGCAATGGGCGTGGTAAGTTCATTTTGCGAAAGCAATGTCACAAATAACTCACGAAGATGTTCGGGGCTTGCCCGATGAGTTGCGTCTTTAATACTTTCAACATACTCCTTGTCGTCCTCTAAAAGTTCTGCTGCGTAGCAAGCATCTTTATAAGTTGGATACACTATGCCATTAACCTTTCTAATGTCGTGTGTCTTGCATCCTTTTGCCTTGTTTAGCGACGTTACGCAATAGTAAGCGTCTCCGGTTGATATTGGAACACTATGAATTCTTCAATCGATCTTCCACCTTTCTAAGCGTCCAAATTCTATTAGGACCGTTCCATACATATTTTGTAGGAAACTCGACATCGTTAGTTCCGCCTCCGAAACCTTGATTCATTCTCAACCAACCTTGAACATATCGGCACCGGTGATCGGCTTCTCAACAATTGTTTCGAGATCGGCGTCTTCGTCATACACAACGATGCTCGCCTTCAAGATGAAACGACGACCTCTCAATGAAGGTGTTCTATAATGAATCTCAAAACCAAATATCCTCCACGCCTGCGCATAGCGAGATAGGTATCTGCAATCTAAGAAGGCCTTTATTTCGTCAATCGGTTTATCAATTTGTTGACCATCAGCAGTTGTAACCGGTTCATACAATTGGGCCGACTATCTATCCGGACCTTTGTTTATACACTTAAACAAATATTTTATTGATCCCGTTTGGTTGCACCATTCAACATTAATGTGGCATTGGTAACATTTTAGCAGCTGAGCATTATAAGGGATGACATAACCGTTATGTAACTTATGGCCACTCTTTTCGACATATCTTCCATTGTCAGGTATTCTATATACAGGGTAGCCATCCGCGTCGACTGAACTGCGGTGGGTGAATTTTTTTGGGAACTGTCTGGTACATTTACCGTCGGAACTGCAAACCTGATTTGGGTCATCCGCACCGCACGGGCCATGCATCATGAAATCAGAAACTAACTTAAACAAATTCGGGTCATTTTCTTTATCTGGTATCTCGGCAGATATGTATTTGTCAATCTGTTCAGCGTTTGGAACCTTGTCATCCCTATGCAAGAACAAACATACATCTTGCGTCTGAAGTCCTCTTTTGAAACTCAACAGATACACAATTGCACATATTATAAAACATTAGGTACATATAATAATACCAATGTATATGAGAAAGTTGGTTATGTAAGAAAAATATTAGTAAAGTTTATGTATAGTACACCTTGAGCGGCGTCCAAATAAGCGCAATTCTTTCAAATCGGTCATCAATGGTCAAGTTTCATTTGAAAACTCTTGTAAGCACATCGGGCGATCGAAGATGAAAGATTATGCTCTTGCATATATCTTGCAATCTTCGGCCAATTTGGATTGCATGTTACTATTATGAATAAGTCCGGACAACCGTACCATCTACATAACGCCATCGCATCCATATAGTTTTGCTTCATGTACCTTGGTCCTCCGGTAAATGTAGAAGGCAACACGACCGGCTTTCCAAGGGCGGTTGGGTCTATGTTTCCGGATGCAATGCTTGCACGTATGTTTGAGTAGCTATCACACCTAAGTTTTGATTGTTTTGCTCGATTGAAATATAAACGCTTAGTCTCAACCATAGCGTAACCATCCACAAGAAACTGCTGAAACAAACGACCTCCACGTGTAAATAAATTTTCTTGATTAGGACGGTTCTGTATTTGATAGGCAAACCACTACCGCATTGTAACTGTTTTGTCCTTCTTATCTGTCGCCGGCTGGCCAGGTTTCTTTCTTAGTGGAATTTCCAAATGATACCCATCTTGCGCACGTGGCATCAACAATGGGTACTGCAAGGGAAGGTACATAGGATGAAAAATATTTATACATTGCAACCCTTCACTATACTTGTCTATCACAATATCTCTTTGTTCCGCAAATGAATCGAAGTCGCCTACAATAAGGCCAGCAACCTCATTAGCAGTGGGAAGATTGTAATTGCGTCCATCTTTTCCACGCTTTGCAAAAGCTTTATTTTTATATTCTGCTCGCTATCTTGTTTGTAAGAGTCACGTGCCCTTCTAAATGTTTGTACCAAATCACTTGAAGTGTCTAATACTTCTCTTACGTCATTGATAATGTTTCTATCGATAGGATGGTTAGACTTCGAAGGAACGGAGGATGACTTAGAGTTGATGCATGTTATAATTTGAACAGATAAAAAGAAATTAAGAATGATGCACAACTCATTCTTAAAAAACATGGTATTGACGTAAATGGAAATAAAGAAAAAGTTATTATACCTTAATGGTCGTTCTCTATTATCATTTTCGTTTTCTGTGTCATATATATACAGCTGTGCAAATTTCGGTCGAGCACCTGTTTCATGAAGCAAACTACCAATACTATGGTATGTTTGTCCATGCAAGCGGAAACATATGGAGCACGACCTCGTCTGTTAATTGAATCGTCGACCTTTCCACCCATTGATGTAAAAGCAAACATGCTATTGTATGTTCGAATGTTGTTTTTGAAATTCTGGCTTTTTGCATCCGTATTATAAAACAAATCGTGTAACGGCTCAGGAGCAGGAAGCGGTTGTTTAATAGAAACTTTTCCCTTGCTACAACATAAAGTATACGGTTTGTTTGTTGGATCACTTCTGTATCCTTTACTGGCTTCCGCTTTCCAGAGCAAAGCATGACATTCATGCACTCAAAACACGGATCACCATGGTCGTAGTAGTCGCAAATTTATGTTTAAAAGTTATTCATTGATGTTTAAATATTACTATTATCCTGTTTAATTGAATGTACACCTAACGTATAGAATTACCTTCTGATATACCACTGAACTTGTCGTATACTTTTCTGACACTTCCATCATCGTCATTAAGATTAAATCTAACTGGCGATGGTCGTTGCAAAGCAGTTCTCTTAGATCTTTTAGGTTGCGTTGATGACTCACCCACTTGGTACGTTGAATTTTGTGTTATCATAGCTGGAGTGGTGGTTCTAACACCAGATGTAGATGTATTCTTAGTACGGTCATAAACGTGAGGAATCTCGGGCGTTTGGAAACAAACTGAAAAAAAATCATTAAAAGAATCATGGAAACACATTGACATGTAACGATGCTGAAAACATGATCATATTTATGATATAAAAAATTTACCGCTGGAAAGATCAGGCAATAGATATTGTCCTTGGCGTGTCGTTGCAACTGGAGTTGTTTGGGGATTAATTGTTGGCACAGATTTACGTCCTGTTCTACCACGATTAACACTGCTAACTGTGTTTATAGGAAGTGGAGTTTGCAACACTATAGAAAACCTCAAATCAGTTATAAAGAGTATTAATGTGACAAAACATACGTATGCTGCAAAGTTTTGGGGGCCAATATGTTGTTTCTGGTATGTCAAAATGATTATAATTGTATATGCTTTAAAAAAAAGGTCATTTTGAAACTGTTGTTGAATTACGGATATTGATACATATTATAATAATGGTTTCCCAATAATGCGCCAAGCAGTGTATTAATCTACATCTTGTAAGTAACTCACGATTAGTAACGTCGTAAGTGGTGTGTTAAAGGAACACTTTTGGGCCGTCCTACACTCAGAAATTGGATCTAAATAGAAAATGTAAAATAATAGGAAAAGCAAAGGAAATGGCATCACACTTTCTATTTTGAGTTAATAAAAAGAGCGAAATAAGTATCCCGTATAACATATTTAAAGTTACGATAAAACCTTTACGGTTTTACATACATGGACAATGAATTGCTTGATTGTGATGTAGGCAGCGTTCTTGAGAGAGCATCATCTAATAGACAAAAAAAGTGACATCATCATATGAAATAACGGTTATAGTAGGTTCTTACATACATAGACAAACATACATGTCAGTAACTCTGCCAAAGAAACTCTTTTGTTAGAAGGTGGCATGACGGTTGCTGATGCTTGCATCGGTATATATTGGTTGTTAGTAAGTAAGCCTGAGGAAGTCGCAGTTCTCTTGAACGGATTAGAAGATGAAACATTTTTTGGTTGATTCGATGTAATTGAAACTGGACATGCGGAAACTGTAATGAAACATGGTTTTGGATGAATAACTCTCTTACCAATATAAATTAGAATCTAATAAACATTGTACTTTTGACGTAGCATGTATAATAAGATATGAGAGTTCCCAGAAGTACCTTATGAAATGTCGTTCAAAGAATGTTGCCGTTTGCGTGTTGCAGCAACTGAAGCTGCTTGGTTATCACTTGTTGGCAATGAATGAGGCGAAAGTGAACCAAGAGTTTCATTGGTAATGGTGTTGGAAAAAAGTCCTTTGAGATACTATAAAGAATAACATAAGCGTGTTATAAAAGCGGATGTTATGTATGCAAGAAGTATATAATAAATATATAGTACAGATATATATAGATATATGGCTCTAACCACTTGAAATGGCTGAATTTGGAGCTTGTAAAAACCCAAGAGCATTAGAAGATGTAGCCAAAGTTGTTTGTTGTTGTGGTACACGTGAAACACAGCCTGTAGATTTTGAGTTAACATTTGTAGGTTGCGTAAAATTTGTAGTTACACTCCGACTCAACGGTGACAATCGAGTTTGTAACGTCGGAAGAGTATTGTTGCCAAATATGGGGTTGGTTGTCTGTGAATTTGCTCCTAAATGTATATCAAAACAGTTTAGCGATGTTGATGTAGGTATAAACATAAATCGCTATAATCTTGACAGGTCATGACTTCAAAATAGTATAACGTACATAATCTTGAAAATGGATACCTTGAAAAATAGGTGAACCAAAAAATGTTGTCGAGTTACCAATATTGTGTACGGCATTTAAACTTGGTCGAATAGCTGTGTAACATTAAAGAATGAAAAGTTTCAAAAACTGATAAGAAGTTATAAAATAGATTGGTTTTCATATGTGATTATGTAAGTAACTCACAGTTAGTAACATCTGCAAGCGGTAGTCTATTAGTAGCTCTTGGTTTTGATCTTATCCTTTGCGTAACTGAAGGTAAAAAAAAAAAAAATAGTATGACCTTGAAACGACATGGCATAAGAGATTATAGATTCAGTTAATGAAAGCACATGTTACAACAATCATTCTAATTTCAGATAAAGTTGCGATCAAACCTTGAATATTTTCTGCTTGTTTTGAAGGCAATTTGTTGGTGTGATGTAGACAATGTTGCGATCGAGAGGATCATCTAATAGATAAAAACATAAAAAGTTAGAATTACATATGAATAATGTTATACCAGGTTGTTATGAATACATATTAACACATACATGTAAGAATCTCTGCCAAAGAAACTCTTGTGTTAGAAGGTGGCATGAATGTTTCTGACAAAGGGAGTCTTTGGTTTGAAGGTTGAGGTTTTTTATTGTTTGACACCTGTTTCATACGCTTTATGGGAAGTCTTTCATTGTTTTCATCCATGGTAATAGAGTTTTATGACTTTTGGTGATTTTTGGAAGACAAAGAAAGTTTATAACTGTGATGTCAAAGGCATGATAATTAGGAGGCTACAGATTGGTTATCAATGGTATGTTATGATGTGTAAATGTTTTTTTGAAATTTTGAATTTATATAGAAACTTCTTTAAAGTAAACATTTATAACTGATATGCAATCTTTTTTATTAATGCCATCAATGAATGGCATTTATCATTGATTATCTCATTAATGGTAATATTGATTGAGATAATATTGATTGATATTAAATGCATATTCAATACCAACATAAAGTCATTTGTGTTACTAAAAACGTTTCATAAGTCATTAAACAAAATATCATTCAAAGATCGTCGAGATCGTATTACATAAGCATAGTGATGAAGCAATTTCGTTGCATAATACATTTTATTGAAAATTAAAGAAAGTAAACTTGAAGAATAGTGTCATGAGGATTTTTCAATCTTCATCGCTAAAGTTCAAATCCACAGCGTAGCCATCGGTTAACTCATGACCCATTGAACGTATTTCATTGATCATAGCATTTGCTTTTAGAATCTTCGACTTAACGCCGTTGAGAACTTGTTGACACTCTTGAGGATCTCCAACATTTATTTTAAGCCAGTTGAGAAGAATCATCTCGTCTACCTCATCTGTTAAACAAAAACAACATGCATGGAAAGATAATCTTAATATGAAGTAATATTTGTGTATATAAAACATTGTATAAATCTTATATGCGATACCTTTATTGTTTTGAGAAGGTGAACCTTCTTCAAATCTTGAAACAAGAAACCTCAATGCTTCATCGACTTTGGTTTTTGTATCTTTACCGGCTGGATCACGTACTCTATCCTTATTCTTTGGTTGAGTCAAATTTGGTTTCTCGTCAACGAACTGATGGTCGCACTTTGAATCAGGTTGACGCGATTGTGAGTTTCCAGCTTCAAAGGTTTTAGGGTTTGATGAAGCCATGTGAAGATGATATGTCGTAATATGTTTCCCAACTTCGCATTATAATGTGGTTGTGATTATTGATTGGGCTTTCTTACTTGGTTAATGGACATATTTTCATGGGCCATGTTTTATGTACACTAAACTAAGTTGTGTTTTTAAATTTTACTCTAAGTTGTAATTGCTTGTACTTGACTTGTATGGGAGAGGACACATTTTGGATTAGTAGTTATGTTATTAAATATGTTTCTTCAGAAATTTAGTTGCCGTGGAAAAATGCAATGATCCACATTTTAATTATTTCAGTATTTATTTTGTTAACAAACTTGACTTAAAATGATAAAGTTTTACAATACGTTTACAATCAAGTATATATACTATAAATAGAAATAAAATAACAAAACGACCAACCGTATCGGAATTCATCTATAATTCTTATACAAAACAAATAGACACAGTGCGTTATTAAAATTTGTATAAATACTTGATGAAATAAAGCGTTTTGATAAAAAAAAGTGATAAGGTCTCCCCAATCACAAACAATAACATATTTCATAATGGTTTAAAACAAAAAAGTGCTAAATCAGAAACAAATAGTATTGAAAAAACATAAATCATGTTGAATGACGATATTGGCACATTTCAATCATCATCTGTAGATTTATCATCGGTAGAATAATAACCTTCAGATTCGTCGTTAATGAAACCGTCTAAGTCTTCTTCGGCTTCATCATCAATATCCGAATCTTGTAACTCTTCTTGGAAAGATCATCAATGTCCGAATCTTCTAAGACTTCTTGACTTCATCGAGCACCGATGAGGCGCTATGGATATCCGAATTTTGAAAGTCTTCATCGGCTTCATCAACAATGTATGTGTTAGAATAATGAACATCAAGCGAAGCGTAATCAAGATCATTGATATTAGTCCAAACCCCATCTTCACTCGTAATATTCTTGTTATCAAGATCTTCATCGGTCTCTTCATCAATGAGGCGTACTTGTTTTTTGTGGTTCCCGAAGTGTGTTGTTCATTAAGTAAAGGTATGTCATCAACAAAGTCATCCAAATGAAAATTCATATCCGGAGATTGATGGACTGTATTTTATCATCTTGTTCAACTTTTTGCCTTTATCATCCACATCATCGGTGGTTTCATCAATAAGCGCAAAACGCCTTTTTGGAAATGGAAGATTGTGTAGTGTTGTTGGTGCGCTTAAACCTAATAGGGCTTTCATCATCCAATTCCTATTTCAATATTGAACATAAAGGACATGAAAGTTAGACAAACACGGTACGAAATTCCTCTTATTAAAGAAGGCAGAAAACAAATAACTATAAAACTAATAAGCATATGACTCCATACCAAATTTTTGGAGTTTTGAACATGATCGTCAACTATTTCCTTATTTGTTAATGGTACAACGTCATCATCATCTGAAGAAACATAATAAACAACATTTCTGTTTACAACGTCATCATTTTGCTTTGTAGCAATTTTGTTTTTTTTATGGTGAAATCCTGTAGGTATAGATTAGAAATCAATGTTAGTGAAAAACACAATATGTTGTAACGAATTTTTAAACTTTATGACCATCTACCGAATCATCATCAGATATCTCAATAACGTTTGTATCTTTTCCGGTCGGATCCAAGGAATTCAATGGTTTACTGTCTTCTTTTTCTTTGGTTACCTACATTAAAACAAAATTATTTAGAAACTAAAACTAACTTATAAATCAAATTCAATTCATAATGAAATTCCCAAGTACAAATGAATTTAGCGAGTAGTTGGAGCGTATAAATAAAATATCACATAAAACGAACCTTGGGTGATTTGATGTTCTTCATAATGTTATAACTTGAATCTTTGCTTATGATGAAAAATATTTTGAAATCTGCAAACACGAATAATGAAGATATATTATGTTTGTTTTAATAGAAAATAAAGTACAAAATATATTAGGTAGTACAAAATCTTTTACTAATATGTTAGGGTGGTTAATTTTTTAGGTGATTCTACAAAATATTTTTTATACATACAATATGTTATACACACTTTTTCAATTTAAGAAAATCTTCATCTTAAAATTGAAAGTATTACATTTTGAAAAACATGACAACTTTACTAAAAAAAAATACATAACGTTATGAAACGTATTAAACTTTTTACATGAGAATTAATGATAATTACAACTTGGGTGACTTGTAGTAGGAGTAGTAGCTACTAAAAAGAATGATTACAAAAGACACTTGTGTTGATATATGTGATAATCTGACTTGAATTCAACACACAATTACTTCCGGTCAACAATCTTCTTCATCTTCTCGAACACACCATCATCAATGGGTAATGTTAAAATTTAGTTTTTTTTTTTTTTTTTTTTTTCATAACCGATCATTGTAGTTGTAAACTGATTGAAGTGCATGTTTATGATGAATATTTTCTTACAAATGCATGTTTGATATTTGTTTTTCAATGTTTACAATATACTGAAGGCTATGTGGTACTTTGATCACACTGTAACACCGGGTTATCTTTCAGAATACACGATTTGATTCTTTATTATATTGTGTGACATATAAGTATACGCTGATTTGAATATTAACAATCAAAGCTATTTGTCTTGATTTTAGGGATACTTAATTAAACATGTTTAGAATTGATTTGAAGATATGTATTTCCAGATATTTGATATTTGAACTTTAAATAGTTACATAGGCTATAATTCTTGTAGAAGAAAGAAAAGATTAAAACGTTTGGTTCCTTGCCAATAGCCGATTGGGAGTAGATGTTTAGTCTATTTACAAAGTTCTTTTCGGTTTCTTAACTAAGTCCACGTAGAATGATCATACTCATAAAAGGTTTTGTAGTATAAATTGTTGCGATCCTTGAGCAGAAATATGTTATGTTTAATGGAATAATCTAAAAAGGATGATGATGTTACTAAGATAAGTAATTACATGGTGGTTAATGTTAGGATTGTTAGTAAAAAGAACATGTCTAATGCAAAGTATAATAGTTGTTACATAAGTTAGGATTGATTTATTGCTATTTGGTTTAGTACTTAAGCAATAACGTGTTAAGCATATGAATACAAAGCGCCTTTTTATGTTAGTAAAAAGTATGAATAGAACGTTGATTTGGTAGATTGTAGATTAGTTGTTAATCGTGCAAAACGGTTTACATAGTATAACATGGTAAACTTCAATGACAATACAGATACGTACAGGAAAAACGACTAAATGATTATAGGTGTGTTCAAACACTTATGTATGAATTCACATAATGTGTCTTCAAATTTACGTATCTATTTTTTGCGATGATCCAATTGTTTGCAAATATATATATAATTCATGTAAAACCGTATTCACCATTTACACGTTTGTGGTTTTACGAAATAGAATGACGATGCAACTATTGGTGGAGGCAAACAAAAGAACATTCGCACACTCTGGTACTTACTATCTAAAAGACTTATATAAATTGTCATTGTATTCAAAAAAATTAACATTAATACATGCACTAAATGTATGAATTTGACTTCTTCCTAATGTGTTTACGGAGATGTTGAAACCTAAGAACAATTGGCTGTACTTAATCTACAATAAAGGAACAAAACATAAGGTGTACATAAAGACGGTGGAGGGAATCTGTTTAAGTGTGTGGATCCGAATGGCGCGACTTTTTAGATGTCGGCAAATACACGAACATATCGACATTCCATTTCATCCGACAAGAAGAAGATCGCTACTACGTAACAGTACAACAATTACGGATATGAATGCAATGGATACGATCTCGCTCGCGTGAGGCTACGAGCGAGTAGATGCTTGCTTACTTTGGAACAACTCGACCAATCCCGGTAATTCGAATCTATCTGATTTACATTGTATTACTTTATTACAAATCTTTTGAAAACCAATGAATTTGATTTAACTTGTTATGTTAATAACAAATAACTATTTCGTAGGATATTCCTTGCGGTTTCCTGACATCAACTGAGAATCCTAAATTCCGTGTTTATGTGAGTGGCACGCTAATATCAACAGTCACTCACCATGAGATTAAGCTTGTGGATGAAGACAAACATGTTCATGTGTTTGGACGAATGGGATGGCATATTTTGGTTGAAGTTCAAAAGCTCATTGCTGGGAGAAGAGTGGTTTTCACAAACTAGCTAAACAATTCAGTATCCATGATGCCATTTTATTCGTGTGGTTTGGAGATGCGTCATGATGTGGTAGAACGTATGGTATTGAGCTGAGAAAGCCATTCCGAAAATCCCTATAGGCGGAGGTATGTTAATCATAATATACGCATAGTGTATTTAATTATTGTTGAGAAACAAAACGTTTGCACATGATATACTTTTGTGAAATTTATTTTACGATTTATGTAGATAAAGAATGTCACACATGTGTGAGTGGGACGACCATCTGAGCATCGGGATGAGAAAATTTTTTATGCGCCAATTCTTACGTATGTGACAGAACGAAGTCGTTTGGTAAGCGGTCCATTCAAATTTTGCTTTCCGTTATTAGTTAGATAAATTGATGGAGATATGTAATGCACGTGAGTTTAAAGTATTCTGTATAGAGAGTATATGTTGATATATCTAAAGACATAAACGCGACTATTATGAGTATGAAATGTTTATGGTAGTGATAGACCAGTTATCGATAAGACTTCAGTTTTGAAAAGTAGGAACTGCGATTAGTTTCTAAGAACATCCCTTTCACCGTATTGTTTTTAAGAAAGGATCCACGAATGGCATGGAAACAGTGTAGTTCGCTACTAACTAATCTATTTGGTATGCTTAGTATAAATGATCTTAGGCATAACTACATATTACGTATAGTAAAAAAATACGTTCGTATTGTATAGACCAAGTTTTGATTAACATAATATGGTAGGAGTCTTTACTGACTTTTGATTTCATATTAATACAGAACATACCGCATGACTTTGTGAAGGCACGTAAAATGTGGAAATACCATAATGCAATTCTGCGATACGTTGGAGGTATGGAGTTCTATGTGGATGTTGAAATCGAACACCACAGTGACAGACCAAAGAGCAAAAACCATGTAACAATGAAATGCAGGTGGAAGGGCGTTGTTCATGACCACAATGGAACGACAATAAAATGGTGCGGTTCAAGCTCGTTGATCGTGTGGCAGACATTCGTGCTTCGTTGGCTTCCAGAAAGAAAGTTGTAATCCCTGTATTTGACATGTGCTAAGACATCCGACAAATGCAACATGGTTTCAGCCTATGTTTATGACTATTAAGTGGTATGGTTGGACATGTTTAAGACTATCTTTTAGGAGTTTAATATTTTGTGTTTTGTAATAAAGATTTAGCCTGGCCTTAGATGGCATAGAACAATATTATATAATAGTATGTTAGTAAGCTAATGTTATCACTAAAACTTCGTTATGAAGTTAATTATAAGCGTATTTTGTGATGTGAATGTTAAAAAATATAGTGTAGAACAAAGAGATATTCGTGACTTGTTTATAAACGTTTTCATCGGAGGCTTTAATGTTGTTTATAGTTAGTAAAATTTCTTTTTTCTTTTTAAAGTATAAGTATAAACATTTAACAAAAACCTTTGAGTGTAAATATGTTCAAAAGTATAAGTGTAAAATATAGTGTAGCGGTATATATACTGTTAAACTTATTTTCATAACTAAATTAGTAGTAGTACTAAATATAGTGGCAACGTTGTGAGACTTGTTTACAAAACAGATATTAATTTTTTTATGATCATGTTTTTTTAAGTAAAATGTCATAACTACAAATATAGTGTAAAAAAAGAGTTTTGTGACATGTTTATAAACATATGGTTCGGAGACTTAAAACAATATAATCACATATAAAACATAAACACAGTCTATGGGTGATGTAGTATCTCTTGATACAAAACTTGTAAACTTTACGATCATATATTTTTAACCACTGTTATTTTACACTATATTTGTAGTTATGACATTTTAGTTAAAAGAACATGATAATTTAAAAAGGGTTTTTTTATGATCATGTTTTTTCAACTAAACTGTCACCACTTTAAATATAGTGTAAACAAAGGGTTTTGTGACATGTTTATAAACGAATGGTTCGAAGACTTAAAACAATATAATCACATACAAAACATAAACACATGTCTTTAACTCATGTAGTATCTCATGATACAAAACTTGTAAACTTTACGATCATGTTTTTTTAACCATCATTATTTTACACTATATTTGTAGTTATGACAGTTTAGTTATTAAACATGATCATAAAAAAAGGTTTTTTTATGATCATGTTTTTTTAACTAAACTGTCATAACTACAAATATAGTGTAAAAAAAGGGTTTTGTGACATGTGGCACCTCTTCATGGTACAAACTTGTAAATTTTACGCTCGCAAAATTTTACAAATAAATAGTGGAATTTGTATTCTATTTGTATTCTATTTGTATACAAAACTTGTAAATTTTACATTCGAACATACAATAGCATGTTTGCTTTTACATCATGTTTTTAAAACTTGTAAACTTTACGATCATGTTTTTTAACCACTGTTATTTTACACTATATTTGTAGTTATGACAGTTTAGTTAAAAAACATGATCATAAAAAGGTTTTTATGATCATGTTTTTTAACTAAACCGTCATAACTACAAATATAGTGTAAAAAGGGTTTTGTGACATGTGGCACCTCTTCATGATACAAAACTTGTAAATTTTACGCTAGCAAAATTTTACAAATGAATAGTGGAATTTGTATTCTATTTGTATATTACATTATTTTGTAAGTTACAAAATACTACTCAATTTTAAAAGATGTATTTGAGTTATTAGTGTATGTTTTAAAACAATGGTACATAATACACAAAAGAAAATATATTTCTGCTATCAATGCATATCATCATTGCTAAAATAAGTTGATATTCGTGTAGAAGAAAGATTATGGCAACTGATATTACTTCCCATTATAGACAAAGACTTTTCGTTTACCCACTCTCCATCACACCTACTTTTCTTCTCGAAGAAACACTCAAGAACAAGTTAGGTTTATTTGACGATTAACAAACATGTTTTTTTTGGAATTTTTGTTGTTGTTGATGAAGTATTATTACTTGATCGATCGATGTAAAGAGTGATTATAGCGCCTTTAGAATAAATATTAATATGATCTTGAAATCTGGAATATGTGCCGATTGAGAATGCATGTGTAGTAGAGGAGTAAATTTAAAGAAGTTAGTTATCATATTTGTGCCTACTCTTCAAGAAACAGGGTTTTTAGTAAGAATAGGCACGATCAATTGATAAGTTAAGATCTTGGTGTTAAATGAAGATGTATGGTCAATTTTGTAATATGACTAATGATATTTGGGTTGATATTATGATTTGTTTATAACAACTTGTTTATTTTAGCATATCATTTTAGTTCAAGCAAAATATCTTTTGAATGAAAATCAATTAGTGGCGAAATTACATTTCTTATTAGTATCATCAGATGATGAAACATGTTTAATGAGTTAATGATTATGTTAATAGTCTTAGATGTTTCATATGGTTAAAATCCAGTACAAAGTAATTGTTATTGTTTGTTAGGGTTTATTGAAATGACACTTGATTAAGTCATTATACGATATAAGTTTTGAAATAAAAGCCATCCGAAAATAACATTGTAGTATAAGATGAGTTATTCAAGCATGGTTGTAGTTTTGCTAAGTTTTTGAAAACATGAAAGTTCCTTCTAATAGACGTTTGTTTTTTGATTAAATAGAATGACGACTCAATTTATCGTGCCGGCGAACACACGAAACTTTAGAACAATGCAGGTAATTTGTAACCATTGTTACTTATAATATGTATGTTACTAAATTTACCAATATGGATATCATGAACCGAAAATAAGTTTACGTGTCGTTGTTGAATGCAGATTCTACCAAGTCTCTTTACGATGAGTCACATACAGGCGGTCGATGGTTGTATTTAATTCACAACAGATGTACAATGCACAAAGTGTGGATCAAGAAAGTACACGTAACCTTTATGCACTTTTCGGACGAATGGAAGAAATTTGTTGATGACGATCGTTACGGAACGTGGCAATACTACATTTCATACGTCAAGGAGAAGACATGTACTATGTAATCTGCGTATGATAATGTTTGGTCTTGAAATGGTGGATATCTTAATGCCGATATAGGATCTCGTAAAAGTATTGCTTTGGTATGTTGGAAAACCTTGACCAGTCATCTGTAAGTACTTCATCATTACATTATTGATGGTCATACTTTAATGAAAATTGTATATACTATGTTTAATACATATTTACTCGTTATGCGGCTCCTTCCTAATCAATTTCTACCAGAAATTAATAGAGTCAGAGTTATGGTGAGTAGGTTTCTGACTTCGACCGTCACACAGAACACAGACATGTTTTTTAGTGGAACGGGATGGGATTTGCTGGTTTTTTTGGAAGGACTGAAGGTTGGATCGCGTATGGTGTTCACTGAAATTGAAGAAGCTACTGTCTCGATGATCTCATTTACGGATGTTGGTTTAGGAACGCATTTGGAGAACATAGCGCGTGTAATTTTGAACGACGATAAACCATTCAAAAAAAGCCCCATAGACAAAGGTATGTTTATTAGATTCTACTTTTTCAATAACATTTGTTCCGCTATTTTTTTTAAGATTGATAATAATATACTTGCATCTTTTAATGTCATTGCAATCTTCCAAATGTAGATCCTCGTATGAAACATAAATGTGACTGGTTTAATCACTCCGAGCATGATGATGAGGAAGACTGCTTTTATCAAGATGTTCTGGATTACGTAACTGGAAGAGGTCGGCTGGTAAGCATTTATTATTTTCATGCGATCCCGTTTTACATTTGCAACATACAGTATCGTGTTTTTTTGGATAGCGCATTTACTTATGTTGTGTATACGGGAATCATTTGTTGAATGCAGACAATACCATCGGATTTTGCGGGGCCTTATGAAATGTATAAGTACCACAACGCACTTCTGATACACCATGATGAATCTTTCTATGTGAACGTGGACTGGGAAAAACATAAAGATAGGCCTGACAGTACAAATTATGTCACCATCAAAACTAATTGGAAGGAGCTTGAGAAGAGGTGCGAGTGGGACAAAGACAAAACGGTAAGGTTCAAACTTATGAGGATGGTAAAGGATGAACTTCAAACTGTGAATGCACGTAAACCGGTGATGATTCCATTGTTCCATATGTGTTAGAAGACGATGATTTTCATGGTAGAATATATTTTGGTACCGTATCAGACGAAACTATTAGTATGTTGGATGGGAAGATATTTACTGACTTGTTTTATTTGTTGGACATGATAATTTGTGGGTGCTTGTGTCTGTGAAGATAATGTTTTGAACAATCCTACCTGATAAGGAGGTTATAAGTTCATGTGTCGTCTGTTTGGGTCAGTCAACTTTAAACTATGGTTTTAAATTGCCACAGAGATCAGTTCTATGTATCTGGTCTTGATGATCTATATTATCAGGTAGTAGACAATATATTATGTAACTGGATTGACCTTGTAAGAAGTTCCAGGATGCCTTTACGTATAACTCCGTTGTGATTTATATTATTCATAATGCATTCATGTAAATAAGGTTTTTGGAAAGATTATATTTGGTGGATTGCCGAATGTTATCATTCGTCATTATGAATGGATTACTGAAGCAACAAATGTTAACATACAATGTTGAAAAATTTTCGTAGGAGTTGGCTGATGAAAAGTGAGCTTGTGGCAGTTATACTAATTGAAAAAGTATCCGCTTGCACTTGGTTGCATCCACATGACCACTTATCATTCTCGCTTTTCCCAACGTCTTTGGAGCCATGTTTGACGATTTGGTTCAATAATAGTCGGATACGTCGATGACCCAAATAAATATCCAATGCATGACCATCTTGAATTTCGAGATAGCCATGAATCTATATGCCATTCATGGTCTATCTTAAAAGACTATATTCTTCTTCCATTTGGACATTCGAACACGCAAGTAGTATGATCCTCGTCGGTGTAATTGCATAAATGTTGTGCTACTAATTGTCTAAGTGGCGTGTATGTTATGTTGTCTGTTGACACATTGCATATCATAAGTTCATCGCCACCCCAATAATCGTAAAGAACATTTGAAGTTACAACTCTACCACCATGATGAATGCAAATGTCAATGGTGGGAGGAGCTTCACCCCATTCACTGTTAGAAGGAAACATAATCGAGTTATATAAGATGCAACATATGCCAAGCGAGTGAGTTATTAGTACAAAAAAGATAACTTACTTGGAAGGCATAATCCTACGGTTATCACTGTTCAATCATAGAGGCATTCTTGTGTAAAATAGATTGGTGAAGATGCACTTTAGTTTCTCAATTTATATCAACGACAATCAATATTAAAGATAGAAATGATTTAGCTTTGAATATTGTATTGAGAAATTGATTTGGTAGTTAATACATCAATTTGAATACCAAATAACAAAATCATATCATATTTGCATTTAACTGATTTGTGGGGATGTGAATAAATTTAAAATTTGAAAGATTCGGTTGTTGGTACATTTTAATGTAATGTAACTTTGTTGAATACACAAATATTTGCAATTAATGTACGTGACTTACTCTTAGAAAATGAACATGATTCAGAAAAATGCAGTTAAAAAACAAAAATTATGGATAACATCATTGATTGAGAATTCATAATTTTGTTTCTTTACATAAATAGGAATTGTACAACTTGATAAATCCAAAATATTACTATATTTCTACAATCTAATCGGATATCCAGTGCTCTATGCTCATTCTGAACCCAAAGAGGTATTTCGTTGTCATTCACAGCCAACTCTTCTCTCAAGCAAAGCCTTTTAAGCTGTCACCCTTGCGTTTCCACGTTCAGCTCATCTTTAAACTTGAAAAGTCAATGTCTGTTGAAAATGAAACAAAAAAAGAATACCAATTCTAACCCAACAATGATTAGTATGCAAACACAAAAATAGTAACCAATTCCATAATCCAAAGTGGTGCAAACAACTTAATGGGACTCCCCATTAAAAATCCAAACCAAAAGTAATTGTTGTGAATGGGACTCCCCATCCAACTATCTTAAACTTAATGGGACTCCTCATTAAAAATCCAAACCAAAAGTAACTGTTATGTACTTGGACTCCCCATCCAAGAGCAAACAACTTAATGGGACTCCCCATTAAAAATTCAAACCAAATCGATAGAACATGTGAATGGGACTCCCCATTTAAAAATTACAAGAACATAAGATGAAGAAAATGAAATGTTTGTTGCTTTAGTTTAGTTCAGATGCTTTAATCTTTCAAACACGGGATCAATAGTCACGGATTTTTCTCTTGCTTAATGTCCAGTAGTTGCCTTTTGGTATTTGAACATTCAGTTGCTGCTTCCGAATCGGAAGGACGTTTGCCGCTTTCCTTTTTCGCAGGGGGGCTTGTAGCAGTACTTTTCAACAGGTTGATTGGTGTAACATTTTCATCGGTTTGAGACTCAAGATCCTGCAATTAATATTGTAACATGTCAACAATTTATTGTACATGGAATGTATACCACTTAACTGTCTCATGTCGTAATTGACTCTTACCAATGAAGATATCTTTTACAACCTTAGTACTTGTAGCCTCAGTGTCCTACTAATACAAACAAATAAACAAAGAAGGTTATTATGTCGTAAGAGAAGGAGAGAAAGAATTTGGTATGTGATACCTTTAAAGGTGTAAAAGATGCGGTGAGCGAACTGATAATTTCAGTATCATCCGATAGACGTAAGACCGTGAATACAGGCAACATTTTTTTCTGATTGTATTCATCAATAATGACTTTAAAGGCCAGCCGTTTACCAACCAATGCAGTGATCTCACTTGGGAAGACTTGTTGCTCAGAACTCTAAATTCCAAGTAGGACATTATTAGAACTCATGCAAAAAGTTTATCATGTTTAATAGTAGTTATGAATGATTCATAAAATGATTTCCAAAACCTTACCTTCAACCCATACTTTTCGCAGTTGGTATGCGATCTACCACCCAACAACGATCGGACTTCATTATTAAACAAAGAGAGGACATCGTGCGTAATCATCTTGAACACGCACTTGCGATTTAAAACTACAAATGTACATATATGACAATTATCGATTCTTGATCGCGTAGTTAAATTTAATATGTTAAGAGTGTCAAAAATGTAGATATGTACATTGACTTAATGTGTTTGACAATCTCATGGCATTTAGTGCATCTCCACCGATCGGTGGTGTTTGCGATTTCATTGGTGTATCATCATCCGATCAACAAACTCATTGTCTTTCACCACTTTTTGTTACACTTTTGCAACCTGTACCACCACCCTCCTCTTCTTGTATGGCGATTATCGCTCCAACTATAACTGAAGCTATATTCTGTATATAAGAATTTCAGACCTAAATTAGGATTGGAATGGTGGACCAAACTCTCTTAAACTGTATGTGCATTTTATTACAGATGATTTAATAAAATGGTCAAATACTATAATATGTATGGATATGGTGTGCCTTTTCAACATCAAGAAGCTCAATAATGCTTTTACCGGATACTTATTGAGGAAATCATCCTTGGTTGAGAATTTTGAGCCAGCTGAATACGCGATGCTGTGTTCTCAGACGCATCCGCATTTACAGAAGAAAACAACCTACAATCAGAGTATATAAAATCATTTGTGCTAACATGTAGTAAGTATACCAACTTGTTTGTATTATAGAAGGGTGTCGCATAATTACCTTTTGCGATAGGCTTCAATGACTTTGAATTCCTCTTTCTCAATAGTTTCACAGCATTAAAAAGCAGTTTTGTTCCATGATAGTCGCTCGACACACATTTTACCCGTCCATTAAAATACATGAATTAGATTTGCTTTTAATCAGTTAAGATGGATAATATTCTACCACAGATGTTAAGAATTGTTACCGTCCCAAACTTTCATCATTGCCAACTGAAGCACAATCATGATTTTACCATGATCTTTGTTAGCTTTCAAAAAATCATTAAACTGTTGTGCAAATAAGCCCCATAGCGTACACTTAAGCTCATTCCCCCTACAGAATATATGCATATATGACATCAGATTAAATTGTACTAATAATAACTCAAGAGAGTTATTTGTCTGAACAATCAACCTATGATTATAATTTGGTACTTACTCATCATCATTAAGAGTCAACGGTTTCTTTTTGCCCTTGTTCCCGTTCTTATCATAATTATCCAACTCTTCACAGCGGTGACATGACCAACAACATCGATAACATTCAAAGATGGCATTCAATTAATAGTACTAACAATGTATATAAAGAAAGACATTTTAACAATCCATATATAAAGCAATTTTAACATTATAGTAAAAGGATGAATCCAAGTACATACCAAATGACCATCTTCTTCTATCTCAAATCGCTTATGGATTTGTAGTTTCTAAAATCAAATCTATAGATCGACCCAACAAAATCGATACATGGTTCAACCATTGTATTGCTCAAGAAACCGAGACGCAGAGCATTGTTAACCATCCTATATTTGGGTTGGATTTCCCAAGAGAGTATCTTTCAATCGTGGCGATTACGCCTTCAAGCAACTTATGCTTGAATTGATTGACCAATGTCATCCTGCAGTGGCCTCGCATCTTCGTATCCTGTAACAACAAAATGATCCAAGTGTCGATCTGACTATGCAACAATGAGAATAACACAAAATGTTTCTTAATCAAACCTACTACTTACGACTTCATCCATCGGGATCAATTCGAGATTTTAACATGAGGTTTATTATACAATTCTTGAATCCAAGCTCTTAAAACTCGGACTCTCAAACTAATGTTATCTTCGACAATGGATAGATCTTTGATATATCCCAAACAAAGACGATCATAGCTTGGTGAATTAGAATGAGACAGAGAAGAAAGAAAGGGTTGATGTGTGTTTGAAAACCTAATCCATGGCATTATATAGGCTGAACAAACTGTGTTATCATTCCTAAACCCTAATTTAAATTAGGCAATTCATCAATAATTAACAATTTTTATTATTTTCAAATTATTATTTAAATTAGCGATATTTAAACGGATTAAGGAACCAATTACAAAAAATTAACAATAACCTAATACAAATTATGATTATGATACTTACATAGCTGTATCTGACCCAATTAGGTCAGATCTACACCCAAAAATAACATGAAACGCTCCGAGACATCAGTGGAACTTCTCATAACCGATTGAATCATAATCAATGATACGCTCCTCTTTAAAAAAAATAACACAAATTCGTTCTTGGATGAGAAGACATAGTCCGCAACTTTAATGGGAGTGAATACCTTACAAAAATAAATCAAAATAGGAGCGTATACATTGATTTGAGATTCGAGATTCGTTTCATATGAAAGAGGAGCGTACGTATAATTGAATACATTTACTTCCTTACCGAAAATAATAATTTTAGGAGCGTGTATTTTTTTTAGGAATGTGTTAGCCCAGCATTAATTTTCTGAAAACCTTGTAGATGCTTTAGTGGGTTGTAAATTGGTGCTAAATATGGTAATGTTTTTAATAATAAAATTTAATGCGATGCTTTAAAGTACTTGTACAAAACCTTGTTTTATAAGTTAAAATAGATACAATTACTTAATAATATTTTTCTTAAAAGAAGAATAATTCAATAATACTATTATCAAATATGAGTCATTTTATTTTGCTTACCCATAAATCCATGATTATTAAGGGACAAATCACCACCATTCATCTAATTTGATCTAATAATGAGGATTAACCTAAGATTTAAATATAAACATAAGTCCAGGTTTTTCTTTTCTTTTCGTCTTTCTTTTTTATTCACCTTTTTTTTTCTTTTTTTTCACGTTTTTTGTTTAAATTCATGCTGTTTTTTTTTAATTCGCGTTTTTTCTTCTTTTTTTATTATTATTATTTTAATTCATGTTTTTTTTTCGCTTTCATAAGTTTTCGTCCGCTTTCATACGTTTTCATCTATTTTCGTCCGTTTTCATCCATTTTCTTACGTTTTCGTCCGTTTTCATACGTTTTCGTCCGTTTTCATACGTTTCGTCCGTCTTCATCATTTTTACTTCGTTTTCGTCCATTTTTCATCCGTTTTCAGACGTCGTTTTACTCTTTCATACGTTTTCGTCCGTTTTCATACGTGTTTGTCCGTTTTCTTACGTTTTCGTCCATTTTCTTAAGTTTTCGTCCGTTTTCATACATTTTTTATTATCACAAGTGATATCCTGTGATATTCAGAATATCACTTGTGATTATCTGAATACCACTTTGTGATATTCAGAAAATCACAAGTGATATTTTGTAAATATCACTTTGTGATTTTGTTAATATCACTTTGTGATATTCAGAATATCACAAAGTGATATTTTGTTAATATCACTTTGTGATTTTCTGATATTCTGAATATCACTTGTGATTTTCAAAATATCACTCAATGATATTCTGAATATCACTTTGTGATATTATGAATATCACTTGTGATTTTCCTGATATCACAATGTGATATTCGAATATC